>JAKNDB010000092.1:2630833-3372500 GCA_024305405.1 Dirofilaria immitis | reverse complement strand
ATAGAAAAACTTACATAAAAATCGAGCAATACCCAGTCAAAGTTGTGTGCATCTTGAATCTTAAAATATTATCAATACACAAAAATTATGTTTACTAGAATGCAGATCTAATCACTAAATTTTGTCGTAAATACAACATAAAAGCAGAAAATGAACTTTCGGTATTTCTAAACTTAGAAACATTAGTAGAGTCTTTGGCTATTTGGAAAAAATTGCTCTCATGAAATTGTATTTGATGAAGACGCATCTGACTTCAAAATGAAAATAAATTACAACGAATGTTTTTGGCAAACGCTATTCTTTTGTTGCTGAACGATAGCATGTACGGATCGTAGTGTGAGTCCTCCTGGATGTTCTTCAGCTTCCAATACTGTTCTCGGCCCATAATCTTCTTTGATCACAGAGCTTTGCGTCCATTCCCAGACCCATTGATAGCAATCATTTCTCAATGCATCATTACTATCCGGTGAACTTAAAAATAATGAAATTTATTGCAAATAATCACTTTCAAGGTCTTCAAAAGAGAAATATCATTGCAATAGTCTTACTCGGTAAAAATGAAGCATGATAACTAAAAATTTTGAATGACTTTTTAATACAAATACAAAATTACTACGTCATATTTTACTTTTCTTTTTCTTAACATGCTCTTGAAGAAAACTAAAAAATACTATTTTTGCGATAACTGCTTTCCAGAAATTTACACAACATTGCGCTTTCTCAAATAATTCACTAAAAACTGATGATCCCTGAGATGTAGGGTTGAATGCATACAGTTTTTCATGATTTTTGGACCAACACATAATCCATGGATCTAAATGTAGCAAAAAGAGCTGAATGTAGTTTTATTATTATTCAATTTCAATCTCTTATTCTCAAGTATTCCAAATTAAGCCAATTATTTGGAAAAAAATTCGACTCATATTTTCTTTAAGGTTGATGGTTTTATATAACGCAAAATGTGTCGGTTTTAATTTAAAAACTGCTAAATCACCAATAAACCAATCAGACTACCACAACTATATTATCATTCAATGTAATATATATCTTCTGATAGAGATCCAATCAGATTCTTTATGATCATAATTTAAGAAAATACCAACTGATTAAAAGAGAAATAATTCGCATTCCACGGCAATAAAAAAAGACGACAATATTTCATCGCCCTCTTCAATCACTGCAACTTCTTCGCCTTTTGTAAGAATGACATGAAACCGCCGCATCTCAGAATGAAGTTCATCTAACATAAATACCTAAATATGGACTTTAAATAATTTTTTAGAAAATTGTGGAATAAAGAATATTCTTTTACTGGCAAAAGATCCTACTTGAAAATTTGAGTTTAAAGTCTCTGTTTTCGAATAAGAATGTAATATGTGTTAACAATCGCTATGTTCGCAAAATTTACTTATTAGTTACAAAAATTATTCTCCCAAAGTATTTTAAAAAATACCAACAACAGTTCAATTCATAGCTTCCTGATGAAAATCAACTTTTTCTTTTCAGTACAACAATAAATGTTTTAATCATTGAATTACCTCGTACCTGAACACTGCCAGCAAAATTTAATAACAAAATGGCAAAAAAATTAGAAAAGATTTCAATGATCTGACATTGTAACTTTAATGGCTTATTCGTTGAATAGAAGTAGGGAAGGAAAATCGCTCATACTATCCACTTAATTCACAATTTACTCATTTAGCAAACAAATTTACTTTTGCTGGAAAAACCAGTGCAATCTTCCTATCATGTGCTTCATACACAACTTTAATAGCTTTACACATCTTCTCAGCTGCTGCCATTCTATCATCGAAGGGAAGTGCAGAAACATCATCACCATTTAATAAGGCTGCATCAAGAATTCGAATTGCCGCTCGCTCACCTTCTAATCTTCCTTTGTCATCCAGCTGTAACGAGGCGATTATTAAGCAATGGATTCAGAACATATTTTTAACGATTTGATGTAAAATTATCCTTCGACCTTTTTTCTCCTTTTTTTATATACCCTTCTGTATTCCTCAATAAGTCTTTTACTATGTTCTTGGATTTTTAATCTTCGAATGGTAACCAACAATAAATAATGAAGTGAAAGAAATAAAAAATTAGAAGACGAAGAACTGCAAAGAGAGAATGCAAATATATTTAAGCATGAATCTTCTCGTTAGAATCTTAAGAATACGAAAAAATTTCAAGAAAATCTAACTCTTTTATAGGCTTTAGTAATTTGTACTAGTAACACTGTATCTTTCGGTATGTTGACATCAAAAGGAACTCTTTCGAAACCTTGCTGAGAATATGATGAATAAAAATAAATGCCCATTTGCTGAAAATGATGGAAGTATATTTTAAATAATCTTCGACTCTTCTGATAGAAAATCGATTTGATTAATAATGCTGCAAAATTCTCCATATTATTAATAGATATTATCAATTTATCAACGAATGACAAATATATGTCATGAAAAATCAATTGATCGGAGCTCACAATTTTGTTACAATTTTTTAAAATTAATAATCTGTAATATGTGAATCTTCAATGTTTAAGCTATATTTATCCGGCTTTTGTGTGCCTTATATGTACATTTTATAGAGAGATATATCCTCCTGGTAAGGATGATATATTGAAATAAATTCAATCAAAACATTTTTACTTTCAGTCAACTGATTCAAAAAAAGTGAGTAAATAAAATCAAATAACGCCAAAGGACTTACAGTCGAAATCAACAAAACTGGAATTTCCTTTTCTGTGATCGCGCACATGCGTAATTCGGCATATCGCATTCGACCTACTCCAGATGACAAAACACATTTCGTGAAAGCCGGTGGCCTTTGTTGCAATTCTTTAAAATCGATAATCTAGAATCTTACAATTTTAAAAATTGAGAATACTGATGCAGCTTATATCAAGAATAATTTTTCGTGCAATATATATTTTTGTTACTATTAATAAAACTATTAATTTAAATTATTAATTCCAATCAGACCTTGATAAGACGACTAATAGCTGCAAATAATGATTCATTTTTTCATAGGCTTTTTCTTTTGTAACATCTGGAATCTTCCAATAATGCAAACATTCACTTCTTAGTTTCTCTTGATCTCGATCCCACTGACCAATATTTTGAGCAAAAATTCGGTATTTATTCAAATAATTTATCTGTCTTTTTACTGTTCTGTAATGAAGCAATATATATGTGTATGCAAAATACATCCCCTAACATATATTTCAAAATACAGTACTGCCATTTAGAAAATTATGATATTAAGATCAATAATCGAAGCTAAATTAGTAAATTATTTTCCTTCAAAAGTTCTATATTCAATTTTCCCTGTAAGAGTGTCCACCATTATTATTACAATCGATTTTGCAAAATGAAGACATAAAAATATGAAGCTCTTCACAATTATCTATCTTTTGATTAGGAAAAAGATTAGAAAGGTCGCGATACGCTTTTTTCCAGTTATGAGTGAGCAATTTACTCACTACGCTACGATGAGATCTCAGCAAATGTTCCAATGAAATCTTTTAACATAACGAAAAAGAGGAAGAAAGTCTTAGGACAATAGCTTTAAAAAATAAAATAAAATGATCCGTTATTTTACCAGTTTGAAGACGACTGGAAGTTTTAATAACCTTTGCTATTGTAAAATAAAACCTTTCATTGTGTTCCAATATATAAGCTATAAAAATTTTGTCCGAATGGATTATATTTTCAGGAACAACTTCTACTACATCTCGTGCTTTAGTTTCCCATAATCGATCCAATTCGGTGTTAATTCTAGTCATGTATTTTTTTATTTCTGAGATATGACATTCTAGAGGATTATCACATACGATATATCTGCAAAAAAGTGGTGCTGAGAAAAATTCATGATTTCATTACCACTATTTTAATCGGATATTTGAACTGAGTGACAACTTATGCGATTGCAAAAGCAATTTTTGTGAAGAATAGAAAAACTTGGAACAAGGAATATCTTCATTAACATTAGTTCCAAAACTAGCCATTATTTCATCTTACTAAGTTTAAAGATCTTCAAAATCAATCATATTATGTGTAATGCACGTGTCTGAATCATTTACAATTCCATGTTTTTACATTTTAAATTTGTCGAAAATAAGTAATCAAAACATTGAAAACTGATTTCATTTAATCGTTCGATGGAGTCCATGAATCAATTTCACCACAACCGGATATAAAAAATCTTCGGATTTGAGTATGGCAAATAAATAGATACCATGTTCTATATTACATTAAAATCTAAACATAATGCATAGTCTATACATAACGCACAGATAAATCAAAGAAAAGAATAACCTTTCCGAATTTGCTGGACGACTGGTGTTAGGTTTATGTATTGATATTCTTTCAAATGCAATGTACATCAAATAAATAAGGCCGATACTAAATGGAGTGAAAATATCGAATAGTTTACATACAAATTTTCCACCATTTCCTCCATTTCGCGTTTTCATACGTAGAACTGAGATACCAATCAAAAACTGGCACAGATAAAGACGTTTTGATAGAATTTCCTGGAAAATTTAAATAAATTTGTAAATTATTAGTAAAATCTAGCAATCAATCTATAAATTTTCACAGAAAAATAAGGGTGCGTCCAAATTTTAAGAAGTTTCACAAA
The DNA here is from genome assembly GCA_024305405.1 of Dirofilaria immitis. Taxonomy (NCBI): domain Eukaryota; kingdom Metazoa; phylum Nematoda; class Chromadorea; order Rhabditida; family Onchocercidae; genus Dirofilaria; species Dirofilaria immitis. Next base: position 3,367,856 of record JAKNDB010000092.1, on the reverse strand, counting down.
AAAAAGACGCAACAAATCCATGAAGACTAAAAAATCTTGCCTGAATATTTTCTTGTTGGTCGACACAAAATCCACCATCAGCCATCACTAGATCTACACCAATGTTATTGGTACCGCGTCTCACAATCTAAAACCATGCTATTTTTCAAAGAGAATTAACAATGAGTTTTAAAAGGAAATAACTTCGTTAAATTATCAAGCTACGAAACTGCATCAGTGATTTCAAATTAAAGAATGATGTGATAATCATCGGTACTTTCAAAAATATTTCGCGCATAAAGTTTTACAAAATGATACAAATTGTAAGAATTCTCTTTACAAATTTTCAGCTTTTGTATCATGAAATATGAACCAACTTCTTCAAATGAGATAATATTATCCGGCTTGGTGACATCACCATCGTTGTGTTTACCATAATAAGGTTCGAAATACGACGATGAAGCGGCCGTGAAACGTTTCAGTTTGAAATCATCTTTTCCTGAAAAAAAACAAACAATCTTTATTCAAATTCTTCTTATTCGATAAATAAGAAAATATTTCATTTTTCCTATTCTGGTTTTTGTAAAATCTATGTAACAATTTCATGAGTTTAGCAACTTTTCTATTTTTTCACCAATTCCTAAAATTAGATTGAAGAATCTTCATTGAAAAACAAGGTTTCACGAAATATGAAATTTGTAATAAATCTCCACTTATTCGTGGCCCTAAGTACGTTATGTTTCGAAAAGTTATAATACTTTGGAATAAAATTCAAAAACTCTTAACTTTTAAAGTCATCCCAAAACCTCTTGCATTGTAGTAGCCCTTTCTCCACAAAACATATTCTGTGAATCCACCAGGACCAGCGCATATGTCAGCAAAGTAAAATAATGTCGATAATCGATCAATATTCTTTCCCTGAATTGCTACTCGATATTTCTCATTCCTTATATCTACGGTTATAGGATTTTTGATTTCAATATTTTCTGGTTTTTCACCCGTTAATAACCAGTCGTAGATACGGTCTAAATTTGCCATTTTCATCGCTGCCCTTAAAAAAATATACTTTGAATTGAACAATTTTAAAATATAGGTAACTGATTTAAATTAAACATTTTAGATGACATGGTTGTATTAGCGAGATAAATTATTCTTGGTATGAAGTCGTAAAAAGAAATTCTGCACTCGAATTTCACTTAAAACCAAAAATTTGTAATTAAAAGTCTGCATGAATAATGCCTAAAAACAACATAGTTTATTTCAGCATACTTAAAAACAAAAAAAGCAGTGTTATCGCATAATAAAGAACTGATATGGATAAACTATGTGCTGTCATACTTATTTATGACAACCATATATTTGCCGAAAAAAATTATCAATTTTTGCAATCTTAAACGAATTACCGATTCTGGAAGAAAGCAGAACCGATTGTTTCATACGGATTTGCACGAGCACGAGCTTCTTTAAGTCTCGAACATCAAGCTGATCAAAAACGGATTTTGCATCTAACATTTTCTTCATTAAATTGCTATCGCAATATTTACATTCGCCATCTAAGGTCTCTTTTCGCTAGAATATATTAAAACATAAAAATTTATAAAGTTCGGAAAGATTTAAGAACTATGAATCCTTCTCATCTGTTTTGGTTCTAATCTTCAGAGAGTTTCCAAAAATAGATTTACATCTCCAATAATAATCCAGTTGTCTTGATCTTGCAATTCCTTGGTGAACTTCTCTCGAATGTTATCAGATGCAGATAACCACAGCACACTTTCTTCCACAAGTTTCTCTTCGTCTGTGAAATCCCAAACCGCATTCCAATCCCGAGCAATTTTCTAAAAAGTGAATGACTAGTTGTTTGAGTTCAGTAATAATTAAGTAATTATAACTAGCAACAATTTAACTTTCTTTTGATCTAGAAAGTGTTATGAATTTTCTATGCCAGAAAGAACATATTATATATATCATATAAAAAGAAAATCAATTCTTTATCACCTGATTTGTAGATTGTCCCAAACCTTCCCGACCTCGCTGCGAGGAAAATGGTATCAGTTCTGTGCGTCCTTGCCCTTTTTACCAAGCCCACCGCCACCATATCCCATTTTAGCCAATAATGCTGCACCTTTGCTCTCAAAAACGCGTTTTGGCTGAAATGTTCGTGAATAACACTATAGTATTCATACGACATATTCTTTCCATTTCAATGCAAAACTAAAAACAAAATATTAAAGAAAAATTAGCATTTCAGGCACGAATCCGAAAGTAAGCAAAGGTTTTTTTAATGAATAAATAAATTAGGAGATATTAATTTATAAAGAAGTCTTGTAGAGCAGCATTTCTTGATAAAATCCATTCTTTCTGTACTTATGATAAACAAATTATTGCTATGGCAAATTGCATTAGGAAATAAAAAGGAAAATCTTGAAGTTAACAAAAAATGCCTTAAGTGAATATCAAAATATATAAAATTCCCACGAAAAATCTAGTTTATGGACTTTTATATAGACATTGCCAAATCTAAATCTACAATTCTCTTAAAGCTAACTATTTTCGCGGGAACTTCTTTGAAAGTATCGTCTTCTTCTTCACTATCAGTCAGTCTTTCATTTCTTTTAAATGATTGCTTCATCGATTTCGTCTCTTGAAGTTCTTCTTCAAAACCGTCTCGAATATCTTCCAAACGAGTGGATACCAATCGACGTATCATCTGAAACGTCTATTTTATAAAAATGTAACATATAAATACGGTACCCCAACAAATATTTAAATAAGGACAAGGAAGATAAAGTTAACAGTAATTGAACTTCGTTTCTTTTTCATTACTTCATATTGCGAAGAGAATTTTTCTGGAATTGAATAAGAATGCATCACTAGAATAACTGACTATCTCATATTTCCAAAGTATGAAGAAAACGAAGGATTTCCTGTTTTATTAAAAGCGAGAAAAGAAATATTATAAATTAATTTTAGAAAAATCACTCAAGCATAGAAAATACAAATTATGGTTTCCTTTGAAAAGATTTTCTAAAAATACGATGAAGTGTATACATAACTAAAACCTGCTCTCTAATAAATTTCTAAATTAAAAATACATTCCGAAAAAAATGATCATCCATATCTAGACAATGTTAATTTTTAAGAGTTCTGAAGAATTCAAGCAACATAATTAAGTAAGGAATTCCAAAGCCACAGAGAAATACATCTCTGATACACAATTAAGAAAGCTAACGAAATTCAGATTTGTACGCTTGATTAATGAGGAACTGAAACCTTGCTATTACTAATATCCATCGTGTGTCTCGAAGCATCTTCAGACATCTGGATTATCTGAGATCTGAAGAAAAAACTGTGTCAAGTTTTTAGAAGTGTAATTAAAATGAATCATAAAAAGCTTAGCTATAATAGCGTCAATGTTAACAACAATGGTTCGGGCAAAGTGAGTATTATAACAATGTAATCAAATAACATCAATTACAGGTTGTATCGCGCATTCCTATGCTTAAAACTACCAGCATGTCTCGATGAGATAGTAAACAATTGAAAGAAGCTTTATCAGCCTCTCCAAGCATTGGGATCTCTGTCAAGAATTATGTCTTGCTCTCGCAGAGTCGATATGAAAGGAAGAATCCCAGAAAGCTAAAATTGGGTTTGGCGGTCCCAGATGTCTTGAATGCCTACTGATACCGCAAAATGTATAACGTGGTAGATGATAGGATGATAGTAGTATTTCCATGCAGAGATCGAAGGAGATCAGTTATGATAGGTGTTTAGTCTAATTCACTCGCTATTGTTGGTAGATTCCGCAAATAAATGAATTGCTGCAACAATTATATACTATTAAGTTGTTGTAACAATAATGGCAGAGGAGTATTTATTCGAAGAGGCAGGAAGTGCCTTTTTATTTAGAAATGTTAGAAATCCGCAATCTTTTGAAAAAGTTTTGTTAGAAAACACTGGAAGAAAATATTTGAATTTAAGCACATGCAATGAGAGGAAAGAAATAAATCCTTTTCAATGGCCGTTTTTATGTTGCTATGCAAATATTTGTACCCTTATCCAATTGAATTTCAATTCTTGAATATCTGGCCCGTTAATTTTATTTTCGAAACAATGATTAATTAGTTCTTTGTTTATTGTTTGAAAAAACTTTTAAGCTAATCTTTAAGATTATTCTACGATATAATCTTGACTGTATTCTCTATTCGGTGGTTCTTTTTAGAGTGTATTTTGCTTTATTTCAGAAGAAACCTAAGCCCTCCAAGCAGTCACCCTCCACCTCCTTCACCTCAGCAGTCCAATAAAAGACATGTGGGGAAGTATTTTAGCGACAGCATGCAGCTTTAAGAGATATCAGTGGTGTGTTTACTGTAGCAATTTGGTATTTCGCGGTTGCGTGATAGTGAGTTTATTGATGTGTCAGATATATAGTAGATAAGATAGTTGTTTATATATGTTTTGCTGTTGTGTGATTATACCTTATCCTGTACTTATTTTTCATATCTCGTTACATGAATATATCTTGAATTGCTTTCTGGTCTAGCTGTTTATTTTCAAAAGAAGCATAATATGATACCCTCGTTGCTTAAGTTATATCTCGAGATATACATGATTTGTGTCCAGTTATCGGTGCAATCAAACGGATTACGGTACTTGATATGTGCTCAAAAGATGAATTAAAATACAGCAGCATTGAGGTACGCTCGATATATTTTTCCTGCAGTCATTCTTTCGCTGTTTTTTTTCAAATTTCAGAGAGATGTTATTGAACGATGATATGACAATGAGAAAAATCGAGCAGCAAGCAAAACATGAAAGCTTTCCTCCTTCTGTAAATACATCATTGGATTTAATGTCACCAATCGGAAAGATAAGACAGAGAGAGTTAGGACCAACTACTTCAACTCCCGTGTAAGTGCCATTGTTCTATGAAATCCATATATCGTTCATATTGTTTCGATAAATAACCACACATTTAGGAAGCATATTATTTCAAAATTTAATTTAACTTTTTCTTAGATGTAATTTCAGCATTGAACACAAATTAAATGAATATTTTTTATTAAAGAATAACAGAATTTTCCAGTCTCTAAGTTTATGCTTAAGATAACTTGAGATTAAACAGGGATCGAGTTTTGATTATTCATGCATCAAAAATTCATACAATAGGAGATTAAAAGAAATCAAAAGATAGGAGCACATAGATGAAAGACATTTGCAACAACGCTGAAAATTGTCTCATAATATTGACTTGTTCATCTTCACTGGTATTTTAAAACTAAAATTTCGTTGAATTATTGAGTAAGATAGTCTAATATTATGTAGAAATGAGAAATTAATAAAGAAGGGACTTATTTTTTTAGAAATATATTAATTATTTACTATAATAATTGAACACAAAAATTGGCAACAGTTTTGTTTCTGACAAGAAAAACAAGAAAGGAAGATATAAGATTATTTTTCGGTTGATAATTTGCAAAATATATGAGCTTGGAAGGGTTCAGTTGAGAGTAAATTATGTTTTAATTCGACCAAGAGTTAAAAAAAAACTGTTTTAATACTGTCAATTGTTTGACGTAAATAAATGAGATATGAAAACGAAAAACTTTCAATTGAGAGGTTTTCCAGATGAAATTTTTCAGAATAGTGCATTGACTTCAGATGCAAAGGGACTGTTAGCAAAATCGTCTTCATCAAATGATATTTCCAACAATAGAGAAAAAGTAAGTAGTAGAATCTGTTTGATCTTTTCCATATGATGAAAAACGATGTATTTTCAATTGGAATTTTAAAGTCTGAATGCTAAAAATTGCAATGCTAAAAATAAATTTTTCATTTATTGTTTAATCTTTTTTCGTTCTATATAAATTTCAGACTTTCAATCGAATAAAAGAGATGATCGAAGTCGCAGTATTCTTAGTGGTGTGGCTTAATGTCTTTCTAAATAATGCTGTTATATTTCACTAATTCCATATAAACGGCTTCCATTTGAATTAGCAGACGGAAAATCTAGAATTACATTTTCCATTTATTAATTTAATCTCTATTGTCATTTTGGTGCAATATAAAAGTATAATATATGTAATTGAGATCAGATTCAAGTGAAATTATTAAGAAAACAATGTTCGGAAGCAGCTGCAAAACTTTGATAATGTTGTGAATGACTGAAGGCTTAATATATATATAATTAGAAATTAATGAATTCTGGTTGCAGCTTCATCTTTTGAACTCGAGAAAAAGAGAAAAACATGGTCAATTAACTGCTCTGGCAAACGATCTTCATGAAGTATTTTTAGAATCTTTGGTATTTCTGATGAAAATCATCTTAAAAAGTTTTTATTGCATTATGAAATTTCTAGATAGGAATTTGAAGAATTTAAGAAATTATGGCTATCAAAAATTTTTTTCTTTATATATGTGACTACTGATAAAATGCCACACCATTCTTTTTTGTACAAAATTTTTTTTCGTGTTATTCTCTATATGATCATCATAGAAAGGGTAGCTTGAAACAATGTTATGTGCAAACATTGTCCATTTTCTTTATAGAAACGAAAATTACATGGGGTTGTGCTGTTCAAACTGCAGATATATTAGAAATTGCAACTCTAAAAGCTTCTTGTACTGGTGATAAAGTACTTGCTAGTCAAATGCAAGTTAGCGCAATAGAACAAACTAATAACATGGATATCAGTAAAAGAAGCTCTACAAATGGTGAAGCGGACTTGTATAAGAAAAACAAAAAGTAAGCGGGCTGTTATCGTTATTTATTAAGATCTTCATGATGCCAGATGCAAAAGAACTAAAATTTTGATGTGACTTCTTTGTCGGTATTGTCGGTTCATGTTTGAACATTCATGAAATTTAATCTCTTTTAAAGAAGAAATTTAGTGCTGTACTTACTTCAACTCTTCATCCATGAAAATATAATTTGTATTTTTAATCAAACAAATATACTTTTAATGAAAGAAATATCTGCATGTTATCAACGAGTGAAAATAAAGTATTGGTGTTATAGACGAATAACTGCGGCCTAAATAATATATTTGCTACGAGCGATAATTCGAAAGTAAGCGAAATGCAGGAATTTCACCGACGAATATAGCGATTAGGTATTTTAAACAAATATTTATGCTTATTATCTTGAATTTGGAAAAAACGATTTAAAAGAACGCTAAAAACATCTTCGATGAAGGAAATATTTTTATAGATAGCGTAATCTTTACACTGAATATATTGCCATTCGTAAAAATGATTCTTAATTATGATGAATGATTGCCATTAAAAAATTGATCGTAGTAAAATAAGAGATCTTTGTAAATTTAATATGTTTAAGATTTTCACTGAATAATTGCCTACTTTATTTTTGCAGTCCGCAGTTTACTATTTCATTGGAAGATGAAGTTATTAGTGATAATAGCTGCTTGTCATTTTTGGATGAAAAAGCAAACATATCGATGTTAAATGAAATTGAAGATGTAACTGTATCAAGCAGTTTGAATGAAGATTGCGTTCATATCAGTAGCGCAAATTCGTCGAATGAAGGGTCGAACAATATTGAAAAATGTGTCCTAGTAAGTTTATATTCAGTCGTTGGAGTTCTGGACTGATTTTTAAAGTATCGAGACCAAACAAATAAAAACTTTTTTCAGTAAAGATGCAGAAAAAGACCAAAAGAAAGGGAGGGAGCTTGTTATCACTTCATAACTATCAGATGCTTAGGTTTTTGGTCTAACTGTTTTGTTCTAAACTTAAGATGTTGTTGATTTAGTAAAAATTTAATTACGATTAATTTCTCTGAACAGAATAACTTATATAGTTTCAAATACTGAGCAAATTAAAATTGACGGAAAATTTGGTAAATTATCTAAATGATGATAAAGCTATGTTATGCACATATCACGATGTAATTTATGTGTACTTCTACCGTTGAATGATTGATAAAAGAAACTTTTATATTTTCAGTCTAAGTTGATCTTCCTTGTAGTTGAATTTATGTATTAAATTTATGTTATTTAACGATCTAATAGCTTCATTCTCTGCCAGTAATATGCGTGTATATTTTCTTTCGTATAACAACTGAATTTATTGCTTGTTGCAACAGGCTTTTAATTTTAAGAATTTGTCTCCTTAATAATTTCAAGAAATCGATATTGTTAAAGCAGATACTCGTTCTAGAACATGAAGTTTGAAAACTGTCTTTTAATAACTTATTTTATCGAAGAATATTAGTTTCTTTTTCAGATTACTGCAAATAAATTTGCTGCAACATCGATAAATGACGCTTCCGAAAATGACATTCAAATTATTGGACATTTTTCTCCGTCACATTCCTCTTCAATAACTGGACCTGCGGAGAAAGTTAGCTGTTATTAGTAATATTTGGGCTTTCATAATAAACTGTTTTCAAAAGTTCAAAAATTTTATGACAGTTTTATGACAGAAATCATTTATTAATAGTCAAATCCTGTGGGCATTTTTTTTAATCGATAAAAAGCATCAGATGAAAGATCAGTTGTAATTAATGAAATGTTGGGAAGTATTAAAAATCAGAGATATTACTTGATGCATTTTCCAGCGACGGCGATTAATTGATAAAAAGACATAATATTTTTAATTAATGAATACAAAAAAAACTTATTTTGCATTTTCAGATTCCAGCAACCTTATCGAGAATTGAATTGGAGAGGCAATTGAATAATTTGAAGGTAATTAGAAAAGTTTATTTTCCAAGATATATTTATATGCGTATTTTGTCAGCGTTTGGTTTTAGAATCTCAAAAGGAGCGCGAATTTGTCGAAATTGCCAGACTTTGGACAGCGATTATTAGACAAAGTCAAAATATTGCAAAGAAGATTAAACAGTCTAGACGTATTTGAAAAGGATAAAAGTGGCACTTCAAATGGTTTGATTTCGATTGTTCTGACAATATAAAATAAAGAAGAGTTATTGATGTTCCAGAATTCGTTGTAATCAACAAGTGGTAACAGCAACATACTAAATTTTTATTATCAATGCAAGTTTCAAAGTGTTAAATGATACTAATTATGTCACTACTATCATCGCATGATGGTTTAGTAGCCGGTGATAAATCATTTTTAGGTAAGGAAAGCTGAAGTTTTTGTTGCGCATGGATTGATTTTAATAATTTCGAGCTAACAGAACGAGGATCTGAATAATTATTATTGAAAAAACGAAAATGTTGCAAAAAGCTGAAGAATCTAAATAATTGAACTGTAATCTGTAACATCGTGTAGTTGAATAATATTCTTTGTTTATGTAAGAACTAATGATTTTAAGGAAGAACCAAGAAGTAGTAATTCTGCATCTTGAATATTTTCGATATACTTTTTTTGTGATTTTGCAGAATATGTTGGAAACGAAAAAGCTAGTGTTGCTCAGAAAAAAAGAATTACCAATCATTTCTCCTCAAACTATGGATAGAGGTAATTTATCGTAATAGAAAATTATGTGCTAAAATTTCATTAAGAGAATTGGATTTATTTTTCTTTTCTAATTATTCATTCATAGGACGTCGGCTCTTTGGTGGAAAAATGACAAATAATCGAATTTGTTTGGCCAATGCAGTTACTGGACAAGTTATAGCTCAGATGCATAGGTAAATTAAGTTTGTTAATAAAATTGAGGAAATTCTTGTTTTACTTTCTAATCGAATGTGTGGGATTCAAAATTTTGGCTGAAATATCAGTATATAATATATACACATGTATTTCGCTAAATTTTTCCAGTTCTCTTGCAAATGTCCCAGAAAATGTAAAAACGGATACACCACTGAGTTTGATTACTGAATTAATGCCGCATCAAAAGAAGGCCTTACCTGGTTGCTGTGGCGTGAGAGACAAGCTTTCCCTGGTGGTATTCTTGGTACGTGAGATCTTTACTGGATTTTACTCTTAACTTTCTGCTTGGTTTTAACAAACAAATTCTAATTTGAATTCGAGATTTAAACAAATTTGTTGTAAGTTTTTTATATCCAATTGTATTTTTGTTTTCTTGAACATATTGATAAGTTTGCTTATCAAATTAATATGATCCACCGTTGTTACCAAAATTTTGGATAGATCACTATCGATTTCAGCAGATGATATGGGGTTAGGCAAGACATTAAGTATGATTTCACTTATTGTAAATGTCAAGGAAAGGCGTAAGCAGAATGCAGAGCTAACTGATGGATTAAACAAAAGAGATACTAAAAGTTTGTTGGCTTAACATTCTTATTGATCTAATTTTTTTTATTTTGATTTTTTTAATTTTTTTTTGAAATGTTGCCTGCTGTTCAATATAAATTTCTTCTCTCTATCTTGATTTTTGAAACTCTTCTTTATTTCATCCTAAATATAGATAATTTTGGGAAAAAGTGTATCCTTGTCATCGCCAATTTTAGTTTTATCTTCAGACAGTTGTTTAATCCCGTCCAGAGCTACACTAATTGTTGCTCCAGCTTCTTTAATCTTCCAGTGGGAGGCAGAATTTCAAAAACATGTAAAAAATGACTTTCTTTCTCGATATTTATTCCATGGACCCAAGCATAAGCGCGATATAGATGCAAAATGGTAATTTTTCATATCACTTTTGAAATTTTGTTCATTTAATACATTAAACTAAACAAATTTTTTTCTCAGTCTTGCGCGTTATGATGTTGTTATCACTACATATGGAGTTGTGAGTAGTGAATTAACCGAAAAATTTACTAAAGCTGATATTGAAAGCGAAGGAGTAATGATGATATTGGTAGTTCCCGTGGAGAAAAGAATGGGAAAGAAAAAACAAAAAGGAAGGTTTGCCATCATTTCGAAATTTTGGTACTTATTGTTGCCAAATAAATAAATTTTTAATTCTCTGAAATGAGTTTGTCTGCAAGTCATTCGTAAATTAGTTCCAAACATGACTTAAGTAAGAATGGATCATGACAATCATTTCAGATTTCCAAAAGTCAGGCTCGGCACTAACGAAGATAGACTGGGAACGTATTATTCTAGATGAGGCCCATCACATTAAAAATAAGACATCATTGATTTCTAAAGCGTGTTGTAAAATTCCTGCTGCAACTCGCTGGTGCCTTACAGGCACACCAATTCACAATAACTTATGGGATTTGTATTCCTTGATCAGGTTCAGACATTTTCCGTCTAGTTTACTTTTGAATTAAATACATTGTTATGTAGTTAATCCAAAAGTCTTCCTATTTTTTATATTCGAAATATATTTTGTTCCTTCAGTTATGTTTACAGATCAGCACAAAGTGTTGTTCAATGTTGAAAATTGTTTTAGATTTCTGCGCGTGGTGCCGTTCGATGAAGAAGCTGTTTGGAAAGAATATATTTTATCAGCACGTATGTTTTTTATTTAAATGTTTCCTTCAGTTTCTGATTTACATTTTCCGTTTCGCTTTCTTAGCTTATGTTTGTGAAATTTTTTACAGATTCATCATCACAAAGATTAAATACCTTGGTGAAAGGCTTGTTGCTGCGGAGAGAAAAAATCAGTTATATACAGAAACAAATAAACCAATTGTATTTTTCTTTATTATTAATTTTTTTATTAGAACTGTAAATATAGAAATTAGAATTGCTAGGAGATTTTATTCAGGAGATTAAATTCATCAAGTACTCTTTGGTGATGATATCATGATCGATAATAATATCAAGCCAGTTCTTGTTTGCGGAAATTTTTGTGTAACAAGGTGTACAGAATTTATGAAATAGGCTAATATTTATATAATGTTTATGTTTCTTTATTAGTATCCTAGGGACTTAAGATTTCGAGTATTACTGAAATATTTGAATTTTTGAGAATTTATATCAATTAAGGCTACAAAAATTTATGGAAAGGGCTAATAACCTGAAATATGGACGATGTAATTCAAAAAATCTTTTAAAATTTGATTGATGTTGGAATTTTGGAGGTCGATCTAAAATCGAGAATGTATGAGAAGATTGTTATGAAACTTGAAGGCATCGAGAAGAAAGTTTACGATTATATGTTTCAGATTTCGAGGTTAATACTCATTTAGAAAATACTATAGCCGGATAAAAAAATTATTCAAATTTTGATCGTAATTTATCTGGAAAACTACAGTTTTCAATTATGATTTTTCTACATAGTTATAAGCATATGGACTGAATAAATTTTCTTATCAGTAATTAACAAAATAAATGATACACAAATTTTTTAATTTTTCGAAAATCTTAGAATTTAAAGGCAGCAAGTAAAAGAATTAATCAAAAAACGAGAGGAAAGAGTACAGGATTTATGTGGTATTGGATGGACAAATGCTAATAATAAACCAGCAAGAAGTCGGTTTTCAGGTTTATGTTATATAAATTTTAATGGTGATGAAGAGACAGTGATTTTGAAGAGATTAAAGTTTGACTCATGAGATTGCATTTACATAATCTAATATTTTTATAAATGATTTATTAGATTTATATTTGAATTTAAACAATCAAGAACATTCAATTTAGCCAGAAGTCAGAGAGTTAAATACTATAGTAGATGTGATTGTTGGTGGAAAAAAAATATTCTGCATGATCAAGGAAGCCAAGATTTCTTTTAGATAGATTAGACTAAATATTTCCAGAAGTGGTTTATTTATAAACAATAATAATATTAAAATCTTTATACGAAAGTTGTTATAATTTTTACGAATTTTTATTATAGGTGATCTACAAGCAATTCGGAAGAACAATAATTTTCAAACAATGACGTGTGTACTAACATTGTTAATGCGTTTGCGACAAGCTTGTGTCCATCTTGCATTAATCAATCAAGTATTAACTAATTAATCGTTTTAATTTTTTAAAAATCTGCATTAGTTACTCGAAGTAAAACACTGATATGGTGAATATTGTTATAATAGGATATTCAGATCAAAAACTAAAGCAATTAAAGAAACTCTAGGTAATCGATATGGAAGCACTCCAGACATTGGGTGTTGAAAAGAATGAAGATGCGGAAATGTTGTCGAAATATTTTTCAAATTTGTCTCTTTTGGATGAAAAAGCCTTTTCTGCGAAATTACAGCTGAGCGATGGAAATGAGCAAATAGAACAACTCTTTCAGAAAACTTTTCTTTCAACAAAGATAATTGATTTTTCAAGATATAGATGATGTCAAGTTACTGATTTACATAATCAGTAACTTTGATGTTATTTTGATATTGTAGTCCTTAATTTATAATTTAAGTCAGTCAATTTTCAAGTTGAAGGGTTCCCTAATTTTTTATTTTGAAAATTATATTCGAAATCCGGTTATTAATTTTCAGATTAAAAATTATTTGAACAAATGGACTATGCTCTTACCTGCGGTGATAAATGGTAAGATTTGCATGAAATTTTTGTGACTTTGTAATCGTGAACTTTAGTGGCTTAAATCGGAAGTATAAGGTGTATTATTGTTGCTGAGTATAATTATCTAACTAAGCGAACTACTGTTATTCGTATTATATCAGAATCCGTCATAATTTTTATTTTCGCATAAAATATCATCATAAAAGGCTTACACTTCTATATGTACATGGTAATCGATATGGAAGCATATTTGATGGTCGATATTTTTCAGTGTTATTGTAAGTCAATGGACCAGCCTTTTGAACATTCTGGAGTATCATTTGGAACGAAAGCAAGTTTTGTATACATCTATCAATGGAAAAGTTCCAAGCAGTGATAGGTAGTGCTATCATTATTCTCTTATTCGAAATTTTATTGATATCTAAATTCATTTCTCAGTGAAAGAAAGAAAATCTGTAATGTATTTCTTTAATAAACTTGTCAGTAAGATTCAAGTGATTATCCATATTGTATTGAAATTCTTTTGAATCAACTTCGCTTTCTCGTGTATTTCCAAAAGATAATCGGAAATGTTTCAGGCAAAAGAGAGCCAATAGCTTCAATGAGATTAACAACGGACCTCGTGTTATGTTGTTGTCACTGACAGCCGGCGGAGTAGGACTGAACTTGGTTGGCGGTAATCATCTGTTCCTCGTCGATTTGCACTGGAATCCTGCTCTCGAACAACAGGCTTGTGATCGCATTTATAGGATTGGACAAACGAAGAATGTTTTTGTACACAAGTCTGAATTCATCATCATCAAACTTAGTTTTATTTCTAGAAAAAAATTGGCTTGGATTTTAATTCTTATGAATTTTTAAATCATATTTTTGAAACATTTTGAAGAACCGATTAGAATTTTCAAAATTTACCTTACAGAATTATAACAAATTTATTGCTTGTTGTGATAGAAAGCAAGATATTTTTATAGGTTAGTGTGTCTTGAAACGATTGAAGAACGTGTTTTGGCATTGCAGCAGATAAAGCAAACTCTATCAAAAGATGTTCTAGAAGGGTAGGTATTTATGTCATTTCATTAAAAGTCTGCTATAATGTTCATTTTTTCGTAGTTAAACCATTATTTTGAGTTTTTTTAGTTTGAGTTTTCTCTTGAGTTGATTGTTTTGTCTTGATCTTGATGTGATATATCTGCTGTGCATTTAAATTGGTTTTGCGATCGAAGAGCTCTGTTATTGATTTCAGTTGACTTGAAATTTCTCTCCTTTGAAAAAGTTAAATGATTTTTTTGCATTTGCTTTTTGCTTCTGATGGCAGTTTTATTAAAACTTAATTTTGGTGAAAAGATTTGTTCTTATGTTAGATTTTTAGATTTAAGTTTTGGTTTTTGAATTACATTTAAATATATATGTTACCTTACATTTCCAAAAGAAAAAACTTTATGAAAATACTTAAAATCTCAATAAATCGTTTGGGACTATTTCAGAGTTTCATCAAAGAAACTAAGTAAATTAACGATTGCTGATCTAAAATATTTATTCGATTTGGATCGTCCGCGTGATAATTTGCCTAATTTTACTGGCACTATTTGTCCATCGAAATTCATCTCAGAATCAACTACTTCTGATACAAATATTGTTACTACTGCAACAATGGGAAAATAAGGATCTCATATGCCATATGCCTATGTTTGCTCATTCTCTTGTTTACATCATCCGTTTTTTTTCAACATTCCAGTTGTAATTTTGGTTCATGTACACAGTTCCAATCTTTCTGCAGTTGCTAATTATAAAGAATGAACTTTCCAATCTCTTTTTTCGTATGAGTTTATTTTTCTATAAATCTAGCTCAGACTATGGCAGTAACTATAAGCGAAGACATCCTCAAGTACCTTTTTCTTATTCTTTCTCACTGATGTATTTGGTGCATTTATCTTTGCTTAAATGTTTAATGTATTGTTCTGAATTTCAATATTTACAGTGCATAAAAACTGCTGTAACTACAATGCAATATGGCAATATGGAAAGGTGCTTAACCTGATATTTGATTTTGAACAGGAAATGAAGGATACCAACAACTTAAAATATCAAAGGATTTTCGAAACCTCCAAAAGAGTTGAAATTGTCGAGTTGCTTATCATGATCCGGGAGTTTTTAGTTGTAAGCTGGTCATGATTGGATGCGTAAATGGTATTTTTGAGCGGCTAATGGTTCCAGCTTTTAAATCATTTTATCTCTTGGTTGAAAATTTATACGCGTGATTGAAAATGTGATTCTCGTGTTGAAAATCATCTACAGCTTCAAGATGGGTTCCTTGGAAGCTCCACCTAACAGAATATATATCATTGGAAGCTGCTGTATTGAGAGAAAGAAGCAAACGGCACTTCACGAGAAACGAATAAAAATCTCGGGAGTCAATAGGAGTAATGCTTTTCTGGAGCGGTAGTTCGCGTACTCGGTCTTGGAATTAATCTAAGACCAATGGATATAGTCTTATTGTGATGATAATTGCTTCTCAGTCATAGTCAAATTTTTCTTTTTCTGATGGTCTTGATATTGATATTTTCTATTTGGAGTAATGCTGAAGTTTGAATCAAAATTTAATATAAGAGGAAAGTGAAAATGTCTTTACTCATTACAGCATGGGCGAAGATTCTTTCGTGATTTTATGTAAAGCTTGTTAGGAACGTTATCTAAACGTGCTTCACTTGAATGGCCAGTTCTTTTCAGAGAAAATGATAAATATGCAAAACCCATAAAAATATTAAAATCCAGTGAAAAGTATGAAACGGAAACATCATGACATAACGCAACTAATTCGTCATGCTGAATCACTGGATTCAAAGTTATCCGAGGATTCTCTGGAACTATTGCTGGGTATGGTTAATCAAGGTAGTTAATTATTTAATTCCCTTTTGGCAATAATTTCAGTAAGTCGGAAAAAAATTAGCAATGAGTGCAAATTAATTTACTACAAGAATACTTTAATTATTTTAGTATCATTGACAATGATTGCACTGCGGAATGGAAGACATTAGGTCTATAAAAAATTATATATCTGAGTAATGTATAAAACAATGAGTTCGTTGGTAATTTGGCAAGCATTAATGGTTTTATAGGAAATTGATTAGGTTGAATTATTTTCATAAATTTTGTTTTTATCAGTGTTATTTTGTTTCATTATATCTAAAAATTGTATTACTCGCAAAAAAATATGGTTATTATGAGTGAAAAATGATCTGATTTCATTACTATTCCAGGAGAAGGTATCGATCAAATAATAACTTGCTATATGCAGAATCGATCGTCTTTGGCGATGGAATTGCTTTGTAATATTAAGGAGCCTTATGATACAGAAAGTTTCATATTCCTAATGTGAACTAAATCAATAAGTTGCGGAAGAATTAAGCAGATGTAGACGTATATTTCTAACGTATTTGTAATTAAAGCTTTAGCAATATTAAAATCATTGCAGGAATTGTGCAACAAAATTCAAGACTTTCTGCCCCAAAATACGCTAGCTATGTTAACACTTCTCGGGCAATTAATACAAAAGACTCCAAGTTGGTTACCAAAGCTTGCTGAACATCCACTTTTTGACCATATCTTGAAATCCATACGGGTTAGTTGCTTCATCTATCCTCCTTCTTTAAATATCAGCAGTACGCTAGAAATCTATTTTAAAGGTATATACGACGTAAAATTTTTTTAAGTATAATTACGATTATGTTTTGACATATTAAAATTGAGAAGAGAACTTTTGGATTTGAACTATTCGAAATCTCACCAACCTTTTTTCGAAAGTGATTTTAATAATAATTAGAAGAAACATTTGATGAATGATTGGAAGTTTTAAATTATTATTATCATAACTCAGAATGCTGGGGATAAAATAAGCACATGTTTATGTGTAAAATTTAGCAACTTAGATTACTCTTTATAAAAGATTAAAATCAATTAAATCTACCTTTGCAGCCATCCGAAAACATTGTTGTAGTTGTATCCGCGATACTTCTAATATCTTCTTTGGTTCCACATTTTGCTGCTCCGAAAAAATCGACATTGCTGAACTTATTTCGTCTATTAATTGTGGCTTGTAATATACTTCATAACTTCAAGAAATTGTTTGATCAGCAGAAAGCAGATATCATTGAAGGAATATATGTATCACATCTGTATAGTGCAATAATTCAATATTTTATCGTTTTGTATGGGATTTACCCTGCAACTTTAGTGGAGTACTTGAGGTAAATCATCGCAGTAAATATCGTCCGAATGAGTTTTTTTCTTTTTTTAATCATAAGAGAACGTCATTTTTGATATTGACATATTATCTTTGCTGTGATGTTTTTTGATCTCTTTCTTGACAATTTGACGACTTTTCACAATGAACGATCAGGAATTTAAAGTCAGTGGAATGAATATGGATTATTATTAAATTTTGTATATTGAGTACATTTTTAACTAGAACATCCAGAACATTTTTTTTCTCAAGAATTTTTTGAGTTTGTTTAGAAATTACATGAATGTTGCGAATAGTCGAATAATACATATACTCAAGGCATTATTTTGTGCTGTGAAATTCCATCCGAATATATTAAGCGCCACTATCGAACAGGTGAACATATTTAACTAGGAAGTAAGTTCGATATATAATAATAACATTGAGCAAGTTTAGTATTACTGCTCAGCTTTTCCTTATTAGTTATTCATTCTTCTAATATTCTCATTTTCATGAGTGAATTTTTTTATAATTTAATGTAAAATATATTACCTGTATTAAAATTGTTTCCAGCAATTAAATACTTGATCAACATTATCTATTTCTATCTTTTCATGTTTTAAGAGTGGATTAATATTGTCACTCATGATAAACCTTCTAAATAAATGTATTCGGATTTATAGGAACTAGATCGGAATCGCTGGAATCAACGGGAGGCGCATGATTTTTAGCTGATTGTCGACATGTACTTATACGGCCGGTTTTACCATCGGCAGTTAAAGGTTACTTGTCTTCTATTTAAAGATCCTTAATTTGTCAATTTGAAAAATTTCATTTTCTGCTTAGTAGTCTGCATAGTGACTCGAGTAACAATTTCATTTTTATTTCTGCTTACTTCAAATACTTTTTTCCAAAATTATGATGAATCAAGTTTTGTTCATTTGGAATATTTCAATTTTTCAGTTAATAAGTTTATCTCGTCAAATCATACATTGGAGATGTCAAGTTCAACAATGTCTTATGTATCTCAGCTGCCAGATTTGAATGATTTATTCCTAACACAAACAGATTCATCATCGTCGAGTTAGTTTATTAAAATGAAATTCATCGGTATTTCTTTTTATTGTGATCAGTTATAGATACTGTAGTTACCAGCCTTTTTATTCCTCATAATCTTCGAGTTTATGTTTCTCATTAATTATCTTTCAGAATGAAATAAGCTTTATTTTTATGCCTTTACTATGCTTTATTTTTCAACAACTATAAAAATAGCTTAAAGCAGAGAATAATTACTGACAATTATCACAACGAATTCATTTTATTTTTGTAAAATTTATGTGATTAAATTAAAGTGATATTACAATACTGCACTGAATACTTCTATAAAAAAATAACAAATAGCATTATTTATTTTTTAGCATTTGCTAGGCAATTTGTCGTCAAAAATGTCAAATTTATTTTTTCAGACTCTTTGGGTATGTCATTGGATCATTGGAATGAAGATGGTGCATGGTTAGAATTTGGCAAAAATAATTTGGATATTCTTCCAGATTCAAAATCTGATTCATTAGATAACCGTACATCAGATATAATCATAAGCTTTTCTACAGGCGAGTACTTTTCTTTTAAATTTTAAATTTTGTAAGTATAACTATAAAAAACAAACACTTTCTTTATTAAGTATCTTGCAGTAAAAATTTTTCTTGATTCTTATCCGTAATTTTTAAGAGTTTTTGGAAACTGCTTTATTTTTCATATAAAGATTCAAGTACACGACGAGCAACAGCTGGCGCAGCAGATTCAAAGCATATAAGACGATTCTCTTTAACGCAGAAGTTCAATGATTTTATTCGAAGACGTGTAAGTTCTTTCATCTTTTTCTGTTTTCAGAAGCATTAATTTGGGCTTTTCATCATATGAACGAGGTTTGATTCCTTGATGAAAAGATAACATGTGATTCAGTAGTGTATATTCACAATAATATAATATATTAACTAATTTCCAGAAGTCACGAGCTTTATCAGATGAACCATTGCTTCATAATTTATCACTTCCCAGTACACTTCTAGTTGCAACAGCAGATCGTACAATAAGTGATGAACCAATTGAAGAAATTTTTGTACCTGAAGACATCCAGAAACGCAGTGAGGAGGTTTCCGTTGCTTTTATTCCTTGTGGTTGTTTCATTTTCTTGACATTTTCTCTTCTGCGATTGACTAAAAAGTTTCATAAGCTGTAATTTCAAAAATTTCGAAGGTGTTCAAGTAATTAGCAACATTGAATGAGATTCACTTCTAGTTGCAACAGCAGACTTAAGATTTCATTACAGATGGGAAATATCGAAGAAGGTGTAGATGCTCGAGAAATTTGTTCACCTTCTATTTTATTTCTACCAATGCAACCTTCAGAAGATTCATTTGCAAATACTCCTGCAACAATTGTACCGCTGGAAAACATGCATCAATTAGAATGTGAAGCATATGCTCCGAATACTTTTCGGAATCATGAAGCTGAAATTTTTTCAGTAAATAGTACAACAAACACGAGCTTTACTAAAAGCTTTCAGCAAGGTGTTGATAGTGATGATAATACGGAAGTTATTCGTTATCGAAAGGTCCTTATTTCTTTCATAATGTGAGAATCGAAGATTGACAGAACTTTTTAAGTTGAACTAAATTATTATCAATACTGAATTTATAAATTAATGGTGAGAGATATAGCATATCATGATTTAAAGTCATAATTTTTAAAGTTTTGAATTCTAAGCTAGGTTCGGAAGCGAAAAAAATTGAATTTAGTGAACGAGCAAAATGGATTTGGTGATAATTGCTCATCGTTTTAAGCCATTACTTTTCCGAAACAGTTCTTTAAATCAAGGTAATCAATTCAACTGCAGTACTAAAATAAAATATTGAAATAGAGGTTATTCACGCAACTTCATGCAGTATACTTGATGACAAATTGAAATTCCATAATTCAGTAACATTAATTCAAAAGTAAGTACTATAGCAAATTTAGTACTTTTTGTTTCATGTAGTCAGAAGTATGTTTATTCTAGACTAAAGAATTTAAAATGAATGAAGCCGAAACACCAAATGAAAGTATTTCGAATGATAGCGCGAATCGTTTTTCGGTGACTTCATTTTTTCGACAAATCAATCGCCAACGATTCATAAGTGGATGCTGCCCTAAAAAAATGAAATAATTCATTTTCTTCATCATCTAGACAATTTCTCACAAACACAGTTGTTAGTTTCCATTTGTTTATTGAATAAATCTAATAAAAATAACTATATTTAAATGCGATAGTCATTTTATATCTAAATAATAAAAATAACTATATTCAAATGCGATAGTCATTCAGTATTAAATATTATTTATTCTTTAGGCTTCATGCTCTTTCCTGCCCTGATCTGTTTCATGTTTCGCAGTTGAGTGATAATGCAAAAATATCCAGTTTTAATGATTTGAAGCAAAGGCAGTCCATCATTGCTAAAAATATGGAGATCTCTGCTGAAGATATTGAAGAATTAATTGCTCAAAAATGTCCATATCTTCCATTTCTGCAAGCCCTTCCATTTTCTCTAATTGGTTAGATCGAACTAATTTCGCTTATTTATTAAAACCTTTCCATTTTTTTATATTCTTTCAAATGTTTTTTGATATTATCATAAGTCATTACTTCAGAACATTTGTATAATGAAAATAATGATAAAATTAGACATCCTATATAATTAATTTATGGAAGGCTTAAAACTTCTATCGTCGCTTACTTATTTATTTTTTAGTCTTCACTTGAAATATTTAATTTTTACGAGATATGCAATATTGCCTGTTATAAGGCTAGTTCAGTTCTTAAATTAATAGGATTCAATTACCGGAGCAAAGTGAAATTTGTCATGGATCTAAAATTTGGAAATTTTGGTATAAAAATTAAACAAGTAAATACGATTAAACTTTTTGTTGTCGTAGTTTATTAAATACATCAGGATTACTTGCTATCTTAATTTTTAATGAATATAATATACAAAAATTTTTTAAGATGAAGAAAATCTAAATGAGGAATTAAAATGTGAGCATGAACGCACTTATCAGAATTATATCGAAGCAAGTGCTGATTATCATACTTGCTTGAAGCAGCTTAGCTTAGCTGATCGTCTGCCAGCAACAATTTACGATGATGTGTCCGAACAACTTAAGGGTCTTCCGGCTGAAACTCAAGTTTCTTTTCTGTTTAATAACTTCATACAAATGGGAAACACAAAGGGATGTACTTATTTTAATTATTATTATAACGCCATCTTATCTAACTTTAGTGAAAATGCATCTGTAGAAATGTTTTACTATGAATAGGAGTTTTCAGTAATAATTCGATGTAGCATCTTGAATAAGAGTAGAAATAGTAGTTTTAAATTTCATTTAAATTTATTATTTGAGACTATAATTCTCCTGTTTTCAGATAAAAGTGCTCAATGCTCGATTGGCACTTGTTAATCAACATTTATTGTATGAACGTTGTGGAAGATTACTTCATGCCGAACGAAATCGTCGGCTTTTCGGTAAGAAAAATGAAGTCTTCAACAACAATATTTTCGTCGGATATTAAAATTTGAAAATTGTGGAGTGCATGTTTCGAAAGCAAAAAGATCAATTATTTTCGTAATCTTTTCAGGCCGTCTGAAGCAACAGAAATCGCTGGAATCAGAAAAAATGTCACTCCATATGGCTCTTCGCAATGCACAAATTGCAAGTTTTCTTGATGTTTCTTGAAGGATTTTTTACTAATAATAGTAGATAATGGTAAAATGCGTATTTTATTAAATGTAATAAGGGTTGGCCTATATGTTGTATCTTCCTTATTTTTTTCAAATTAAATTTTTTCCTTTGTAAGTATAATCAAATTTTTAATTTTCTGAAAGATGTTTTTAGGAAAGAGAACAGTTAATAAATGCTTTAACAGATCTTCGGAAAAGAAGCAATATGGAAAGATCAAAACGGAGAGAAATTGAAAAGAAATATTGTGAGAAGATAAAGACTTATCGCGATGTAAGATAGTAATTTGCTGAATAGTTATTAAGAAGTGAAGTTTTCGTTTTTATCTTTTTTATATTTTATTTCCGTCAATTTCCATTTCATCTGAACTGCATGTAAAAAAGTTTTAACTAAGGAGGCTGACCGTTATCTGACTATTCTGACGCACCTGGAACTGAAGATGGAATCTATGGCTGAAAGCAATAGTCATTGGCAAGTTGAATTGGAAATGTACAAAAGAAGGTGTATCTTTGCTTTTGATAGGAACTGTTAAAATTGGCAAATCGATACTTTACTTGCTTAATGAAAATAATTAGTTATTAATTTCATCGTAAAAAACTAGAACAGTTCCAAATAATCTTTTAACATTTAATAGATCAGTTTATATGTTTTTAGGTTCGTTTTGTAAAAGTTAAAGTTTGTTTTGGTTAATTTTTTTCCCTACTTTTCGAGCATTCTATCAGTTCAACAAAATTACAATTATTATCTCGTATATTATGTCTGATCCTCGTTTATCTCGAGTCTTCTATAAAATATCCACACACTCTTCATTCTTGGATTCATTAATATAGTTCATCTCTAAGGATAGAGAAAGGCGCATGATTACTGAAAGCTTAATATGTAAAATCTTCCTCCGTAGGTGTTAACCTGACGTGATTATATAGAATTCCAAAAGTTTTGAAACGGTGGGAGTGGTTTCATTTTCAAATTTTGGGGATAATCGTATCTTTTCAAACATATCACTAAAAGAACTCGGCTTAATGAACGAAAGTGTATACGTTACACTTTTTTCTTTATTCATTTGTTGTAGAACTTGCAAAACTACAGTAAAATAAGGTTTCAATTTAATTATCTAGGCCAGAATACTTAAATATTTGGATTCCATGTTCAATTCATATCCGCTATTGTATAAGTAATGATTACAGATAACTAACAAATTTAAATCTAATTAGTTAGAGAAAAATTAGTAAAACGAAAAGTTCTGTATATAACAAACCAAACTTCATCAGATTTTTCTTATTACAGATGTCTGAATGGAACTTTTGTAAATGTTTCCTTAAGTTTCTTGTAACTTGTGATATCACATCCTTTCATTATTTGCAATATGTAGTTGCCTTTCGCAGCAGTATTTCGATATTTTTTCTTTTACTATTTTTAAATTATCAATTTATCATAATAGAACTGCAATACGAAGATTTAATGTGTGCTTTTTGATACCATTTTTTTTTTTGCTATATATATAGACTTAATATGTATACATAAAGAGAGACCACATTTTTAATTTCGAATTATTTTTATTTTGTTTAAAGATCTGAAGATACGGAAATGAAATTATTGTTTGCGGAATCAAAATTGGAAGGAATTGAGGCTTTGAAAATAGAGCTCAAAAATGCTCATCAAATTAATCAACAACTCAGAGATGAAGTCTCACTGGTTATTCGTTTCTTCTTTTATCGTTTGAATTTTAATGGGCGAACTTCATCATAACTATATAAAAGAAAACTTTTTGATCACTCAAGGAGTTTTAATAAGGTCATCAACATTTGGCCATGTAAAAGACTGAAATCATTAAAGATTCGACATATTTTAATTCCAATTCATCGGATTAATGCATAGCTATATGTTTAGTGACTTTCTTCTTTTCAGCTGCAGAAACAACTGGAAGTGGAAAATTCTAGATCAAAGTCAAGACTTAGGTCAATGGAACTTGATACCTCGCAAGCGATGGCTGAAGTATATTACTTTTTATATTAGAAATTTTTTATATTTTGATGTACTAACATGTTGCGGTAATTCGTTAATCATACTATCATTCTTTCGGAATTTTGGTTTTCATTGATTTACATGAACTTCAGTATCCATAATTTCGAGGGTTTAGCAAGCAATCTTTTTGTAGGTTGTGCGATTGAAGAATTTATTAGTACATGAAGAAAGAGAAAAGGAATCTATAAAGGCTAAAGCTCGAAAGTTCGAAGATGAGTTAATGATTGAAAAGAGGCGCTGCACTGAATTCAATACTCTCTTTGAAAGAGCCAAAAGGTTTTCTTTAAGCAGTTTTTTTTGATATTTCCTGTAGGCGAAGTGATATCTTTTTTTCACAAAAATAATGGTAAGGAATAATAGTATTCAAATTTTCAGTCGTCTTTGAATGATAATGCTTCAATAGGAATTATTGTGTTCATAACTACAAGTATGGTCATTTGCAAATAAGCTATGTTCTTAGATAGTAGTTCGTGTAATAATCAATTTGGTATTTTATTTTATCAAATTACTTTTCAAAACAGTTACACTCTCAACAGTGTGAAGCCGCGCAACACAAATATCTTTCCCTTTTATCTGTTTGCCAAAAACAACAGTCACATATTCTCGATTTGTATGCCAAAATTGAGGTGATTTCATATTTTTGAAAAAAAGAATGTGAAAGTATCCTATTTTTTAACTCATTTCTAAGAATAGTGTTTTAACTTATATATTTTGGTTGTAAACTAGCAAGTGCTTGATAGCGTAGCGTTTTATAATAAAGCATATCAGATGAATCAATTGCAAATTTAAAATTTAAATGGTTCATAAAAATTTTAATGGTTAACCCAGGAGATCGCAGCACTACAAAGTTCCGGAAAGGTAATCAATAGCGAATCGCAGATATTGTTTTCAAGAAGTTCTTTTAGCGAAATGTATTTTTCGAATGGTAGTTCACAGTAAGTTTTAGATATTTGATGTGGTTTTATCTCGTCCTTCATGCTTTTCTAATGAAATTTTATTAGAAATAGTAACTTGCTAACTTACATTATTACAGAAAAAATTTTCCATCTGAATTATTCGCTGAAGTAAATGAAAATGATAAAGATACCAGCAATATATATGTGAGCGATGGTAGTACAATTGCGTCTTTACCTAAGAATGATTTCAAGGATGGAGTTTTGTCACTTTTTTCTTAAAGCATTATTTAATGAGTCTCACCGAATGAGAAATTAAAATCTCAACTGGGAACAATATTGTTTTTAGGAAAGATTTAGATATTGAACAGTTATAAAATCTAAAGCAGTTATTTCCATGTTATGCGCTACTTTGCCTGTTTCATAAATCCTTTAATTTACTCTTTTTATGCTGATTACTATCTTGGAGTACTTTCCTTCTTTCCTGTAAAATCCTTTATTTTTTCTTAATGAATTTTTCTTAGTGGATAGAATTTTATTAAATGTTTTTGTTGTGTTGTTAGATTATATAAATCTTAAATGATTCACAAAATTTTAATTATTTGGAAATTTTTATACTAACAAAATTGCAGTTGATAAATATATGGTCTTTCACATTTTTTTGCACAAAATAATTTTACTACGTGGCAAAGGATGCTGTTGGCATACTGCATTCGATTTTCAGAAATTTGTTTTATACATTATATTAATTCTATTCTCATCACAATTGTTGCTCCATAAATGAGTGAGCATAAGTTGCTAAGTAATTAATTTGACGAATTAAGTACATCCACTTTTCCGAAAGCATTACCCAGATTTATGACTTGTTTGTTCTGGATGGATATAAAAGTCTTAATTTTAATAAGATAAGGAGTTTGCCAACAAAAGCTGTTGCATAGAATATTATAGTTCTTGTGAAAAGTTAGTTG
Source organism: Dirofilaria immitis (assembly GCA_024305405.1). NCBI lineage: Eukaryota > Metazoa > Nematoda > Chromadorea > Rhabditida > Onchocercidae > Dirofilaria > Dirofilaria immitis. The sequence continues at coordinate 3,341,694 of JAKNDB010000092.1, read as the reverse complement.
CATTATTATGGCGAAAAAATGAGTCGATTGTTGATGTGAAAAGTTGTCGTTCTTTAACTTGACATTTCAAGTTGGGATTCATCAATTTTGCATGTATATTCGTTTGTTATTAATTGGGCACATTGATTTTTTCATTTTAGGGAATTTTATAAGATTGTAATTTCTTTAGTAAAAATTCATCAAGGAAACTGTTCTTGTATGGTTGCACTTCCAGTCTAACATTTCCATTTCTAGATGTTGTGCTTAGAAAATGAATTTTTAATGTTTTTGCTTGTTTAAGTATACATATTAAATAATTTGAATAAATAAGAAAGTATTTAAATAGTAATAGTATGGTTTAAAATGAATTATAAAAATTTGGGAGAGCAGTACTATCTGATAAAGTTTTCAAGTTTTTGCTTGCGAAGATCAAATGTTAAAATGTCTTGGAGAAAATTACATTATGCAGAAATAAGCAGCAGGAATTATGGCAATCGTAGTTAAAGAAAGTAATCGCTTAAATTGGATATGTCATTACTTTTGCTGTCATTCTGCACTTCATCTATTTTTCTTCACCGTTCAATGGATCAGGTATGATGTTGATCACTTTGAATAATTAGAACTGATGCTGTGCTCATTTTACCATACTTTAAACTAACTAGTTTTTTTAACTTCACTTTAACTTTTGAGGTATTTCAATTCAAAATATACAGCTCCGAAGACCAAAGATCGGTCATTTGAGATGGATATATTTTTTTAAATATTAACGCAAAGTGGACTCGTAAATCTGTTTCACATATTACAAAACAGAGATGGAACTCATTAAATGTGGCATCATTCTGATTTCCGAATTAAATAAGAAAACTTTGTTTAATGTAAACAGCCAACAACATAAAGTCCAATCACCCGTTCTGTTTAAGAAGTTATTGATTATTAAGCATCAAATAGAATGATTTTACGATTAGTTTCGTTCTGTGTTCTATCTGTATCGTGTTTATGGATTCATTATAGAATCAGTATTTACTATTTCTCAAGATAAACGAATTCATCGTATGCTCTTTTTATTAGAATTGAATAGCAAGAATTCCAAGTTCTTTATATATTTTTTAAGTATTATAAATATCATCCTAAAATATATTCATAGAATTATTTATATGATTTCGAGTATGCTAACTGAATATATAGGAAATAGTATAAAATTGCATATTTAATACATATTAAATGCATTCATTGAGAATGAAGATTTTGTCGCTTATTAACATTAAAATGAAAAATGGATAATCATTATGTATATATAATGTATGCAATTTTGTTCTACATGCTCTATTTTATACATTATATAATAGGTACATGAATATGCACTGAATATATTCCATTTGTAAATTGTAATGGGTAGAGAAAAATTAAATATTCCTTTCAAATAAGAAGAAAATTCCATTAATAGAGATCACATCTAGCTCTATTTATAATCGTTCTGATTATAAACAAATAATTTGCTTTAATACATTCATGAAATTTGTTATTATTGGACTATATCTTTGCTCCCGACAAATGAATTCGTTATAATCTATAAAACGATTCATGAAATTCGAATATCTTTCTTTTATGTATTCCGCGAAACAAGAAACATCAATTAAAATTAGAAAACTATGGAATGTTTCAAATAAAAATTATTAGGAATTGTTGCACATCATAAATACATTGCTGAAGAAAATATTCCCTAAAGACATAAGATGATGCATATTTTGTTTGGATAATTTTTTGCTACCGAAAAATTTTCAATTTGATGAAAGTGATATCTTCTAAAATTTTGATTATTGTAAAAGCTACAGCGACCGTAGTCGCTTTACAAGGCAAAGTCATTCGTAAGAAATTACACCAAAATATGAGCGAAGCAAAACTTAAAAATATGCTGACGCGACATTGCGCAAAGCTATCAACGTGTTATTAACTTTTGCCGCATGGAGTTCTAAAATTCAGATAATAAAGAAGGATTGTTAACAAATCGTTTTTTTCTGTGTTAACATCATTAGATAAGCAATAAAACGCAATGCAATAAAATATAAATTTAGTTTGAGAGTGATAAAACAAATTTTGGAAAAGAAAGATATATTTCAAATATTGAATTCAATAATTTGAAAATATCATAGTTGGGTATTGCTGTTGTCAGAGATCGACATTTATGGTTAAACATTTGTTTTTGTTTAATTGTGGGAGGATGTGATTGATGTTAGGCTTATCAAATCGTCGCAGGCAAAGGCAAATATTGAGGAATATTTACAACATTGTATTATAGCAAGAAATATCCATTTGATGACGAAAGTATTGATTTATTCATTTTACCCGAGCGATCTCACATGGCACGGAAAAATTCATACTGACGATAGCAAGCCATGGTTTGTGCCTTTTTATCTATTAACTTTCGATCAGCCAATTTAGTTTCGTATAAACTTTTTCATTTTTATGATTAAAATTTTTATGGTTATGATTTTTTTATGATTAAATTTGCAGTTCGAAATGGAATATTTTAAAGTAAAATAACGCTTTTATTTTAGTCTATGATCTTTTACATTTTAAATTAGCAAACTTTAAAATTTCTTTAGGAAATTATCTTCTACAATATAATCTCCATATTCTGGTAACCGCATACTTTTTTAAACATCCATTCATCATAGCACATTAATGATTATATATTCTCTTTAAGGGGTCAAGACGGTAGAAACTTGGATTGGTGATGACACAAAGTAGATCATGTATTAGGCTTAGTACATAATGATAGGAATCGTTAACAAAATCGTGTTATCAAGTTTTCGAAGAAGCACTGTGAAAATTGCTTATCCTTGCTATATTGCTGCGATACATTTCCTGGTTTGTATAGAGAGATATGTGTGGTTTGTTTATGTTATTTGGTTCGGTTCAGTTATTAGAGAAAGCAAATTGTATGAAATAATAATGTTTGGAAATAATGAATTTAGAAAACGAAACATTTAACCTTTGTTCATGTTATAAGAAAGAAATCTGCTTTTTATATTTACAGCAGAAATTGAGATATCAATTATTGAAAGAAAGGAGAAATTTTAATTTGATTTAAGAAACAAATCCAAGTTCGAATTTAGATTTGCAATGTTTATATTTATGTTCGAACAAATATTTCGCATTTTCCAGACAAGAAAACGACTGAGAAAAATTTATTTCTGTAAATAAATAATCGGAAGTCTTTTGAATATAACTGTTGTTGACAATCTCCTGAACAATAATATCATAATTTTCAAAGGTAACAAACTTCTAAAATTTACTTCCATTAATAATATGCTGTAATGGATCTCTTCATAACATCAGTGAGACTGATAATCAAATAACCGTTCATTAATCTCAGTGCCGTTACGAAGTGCCACTTTAAATGCCAACAGAACGACACTTGTCTCGAGACCTAATTGACAATTCATGACCTTTCGCAACTTAAAAAGCTTGCTAGTTTTATCATCTATAAATTGAAAAGTAGAAATTTCATATTTCTGCTTTTGGGTTCCTCAATTGTATTCTTGTTTTATGGAACCGTTATATTTTTGTTGCATGAATAATTGATGCCATAGTTATATGCACCTTCATTATTAATAAGGATAGTCTAATATTCCTTAAACAATTATTGCTAAATTTATTTGACTCCGGTGAGATATTTAAAAGTATGAGTTGAAGGATACATGTTGCAAACAAAATCCTTCATCTTATCTCTAAATTTATCAAATATCTCATATCAGAAATTGTTGTGATGGGTAAAATGTTGCTTTATTTGCTCTCGCTACATATTAGTTGATCAGTTATTCCTTTTAATATCCTCTATGCTTTCCCCACAAACATAATATTAAATTCGATAAATATATATTAAAAACGCTGTAGTATGTTATTTACATTACTAACTCTTAAAATTAATTTTACTGTATAAGATTTTAATCACAGAAACGTATGTGACCACAAATTCCTAGTTCATAAATTTGATGCATACTGAATTTAGTCAACATGGAAAATATTTCCATTATTTCTTCCTTGTTAGTAATGTACGTGCATAACTTCGTTACAAAATCATAATCGATGGATATTGCAGAAACTTTTAATCTGTGAATTCGCGTACTCAAATTTATCAACATATCACTCCAAAAGATTGCCGCAGAGAAACATGACAACGAATGCACAAGAAACAGTCAAAATCTGGACAACAAAAGCCGAGCATTCGAAAGTCAGAGGTTCATCACTTTCTTCCAGAAATTATTTACCCTTGAATTAAAATTATTCAGAAATAAATAAAACCAACTAAAAATACAATAAAACTTTTTACTACTTTCTTTGCTTTGTTTTTGTCGGGAATGTATGATGGGATTCCTTTTTCAGTAAATGAAAAAGAAAGAATCAGATAATATGGAACAGTTTATATATTTATGGCCACTAAGGTTTACTGTAGAATTCAAATAATTTTGATATAATATTCTTTACAATGGAAATGTTCCTATTATTCAAATTAAAAACACGTGTACGATTTCAGCAAGCACTGTTTCGAAAAGCCTAATCGTGCTATTCAGGATTGATTAAGAAAGAATGCTTTCATTTTAAATGACATAAAGCACTATTTTTAAGATTTTATATGTTTTGTTCTAATTATATAGAATTCTTTGGACTTCCAAAAATATGCAAAAAATTATTCACATCAAATCAGTGCACTTTTCCCAAGCTAAATCATGTTTCATATGGGAAATATTTTATCTAAGAAAAATGCACTAAACTACATTAACTTCTTTCATAGATTTTTAGAAAAGAAGGAGAATAATGTAAATTAAATGAGAAAAAGTACTACGATTCTTTGATGGTCAATAATGGACGCAAGAATATCTTTATAAATTCAAACATTTTTAAAATGAACAAAACGCACAAAATATTATTCAAAAAATGTAGCGTGTATAGATTCATTAGATTATCGACTCGAATTATTCATCTTAGGTTCAGTCTATTTCGAATTTGGAATACACGCTCAATAGCCTGCAAAATTCAAATATACCAAATTTCTCCGATACAGAAATTAAAAACTTTCATGATTTCGTTTTGAAAATAATTCCCAACTAAAAATCAATAATTTTAATCTAAACAATTAAAGTCCTTTCAAAATCTAAAAATTTATGCTGATCCCACTCGAAGATACCTGCCAAATTTGGCTTGAGTTGTGTCCAGAGTTCACTTTTTCGTGGCGAAAATTAATCAAATTTTGATCTTCAAGAAAAGGCTTTATATAATGAAGCTTACTCCTTTAAAACATTGGAAGTTGTAGTCAATGAGGCCTTGTTTCTCGAAATTCTCAGATCGTATGATACCGACAAGAGCAAGGAACATATTGACCTGTAACTTCTTTTTCTATAGGAATAGTGGTAAAAATAAGATAACAGGTTATACAACAATAAAACCGACAGAAAAAAAACGAGAAATTAAAATTTTAGATACAAATTAAATTGCTTTTCCTGAGATTTTACCAAAAATCACATTTTATTATATGCAGAGTCCTAATTTGAATAAAATGGAATGTGGATAGTCAGAGAATACCTGCCGTAAAAATAACACCTGATCAGTTCGCAAATGAATAACTGCAGATGATTGGGAATCAAATACCGCGCACGATAAGTCATCTGAACACCTGTAACAATACTTTGCTTTTAAACATATAAAAATTACTGTTTCATCATAAAAACTCTATTTTCTTATTGCAAGAGAAAAATTGAATAAAATTTAATTGATAAATTGATTAGAAACACTCACCCATATATAGAAGATATATCAATGGTTACATCAATCATATCACAGCAAAGTTCATATGTTGCCATATCAACTGGTGATGAGTCAGTCGCTATATATATTTTGCTTGCTACATCAAAAAGAAATGCCTTTTCAACATTTGAGCCCTGTAATATAATGTCTATCTGAATTTGCAACTTGTGCAATAATTGCAAATACTTGTAGTTTTTCAGAATTCAGATTTATCACAAAAATTGTTGGAAAATACTTAATAAAAAGCGTTACTTAGAAACAAATGACTTTAGTTTTTCAGAAATAAATTTGTGTCGATTCGTATTAATGTTTCACAAAATAAAAATGAAATGATAATAAAGCAATTTGAAGAACAGAATAATCTCCAAAAAAATGAATGAATGCTTGCCTGATTAAAAATGTCTAGTAATCGTTCAAGAGTTGATAACTGTTTTATAAGCTTTTGTACTACTTTGCTAAATGCCTCGAATATTGAATGGTCATAAATAGAAGTCAGATGGTACCTGAAATAAATGCAACGATTTTTTTGTGCCAAGTATATAACAGTTGCAATCGTGTCTCAAATTACTAGTGAAGTATCATATCTTGAATGGATAAAATGATTGGATGATCAAAACATGTTCTAAAACGTACGTTACATGGACTTTATCGAGGCCATCATCTTGAAGATCATCTTGCACCCTTTGAAATATATCGCGTTGTGTTTCTAATTTGATCTCCTCATTTAGACCATCCACTTTATGAATAAATACCTACAAATAGTGTAAATTAAAAGCATTCTAAAAACTAACAGAATATCAAATTTAATGGTTTTTGGAAATATATCTAACACACATTTTAAAAGTCTCGAATTTATATGACATGAATTCTTTCATATATTCAGGGCTGAATTAACATCAACAGAAAAAAGCTCATAAAAAGGTCAATTTGTTGGAAACATTTAAAAATGACTGGAAATTTTCATTATTATAGAGCATATATAAGATGACATATAGATTTAACATTTCTTATTAAGCACAATTTTATTAATTTTCTATCCAAATTTGATTAATTTCTTTAACTTTCATTTTCAAGTATTATATCGCGTTGAAAGCTTTATCTATTCCAACAAGTTAAAAGGATGAAGTTTTTTTTTAAATTCTTAGAATTTTTTAAATTTTCCAATTAAGTAGACATATAATAACTAGCATGTTAAATAAGCTTTAGAATTTCAAATTACCTCAATCTTAATTGTATGCAATGGATAGACATTTTTAGCAAATTCAAAATTTTAGAAAAATAGCTCGCCTCGAATTTAATTTTTTTATTAATTTCATATGCTTTTTGAAATATTCGGCCATTTTTTTAACGCTTCAGAATAGTCATCCTGAAAATCGTCTTCATACATAAAATAATGAAATGGAACCTTCTGAAAAGAAATAAAAACTCACTGAGCAATTTTCAATAAGCTCCATATTATAAAAATATACAGAATGTTCTCTTAACAATTAAAAGCCGTTATAAACCTGTGCATCAATGACAAAAAGGAGAGCGCCACATCGAGCAAATGTATTGTGAGGTTTCATTGCATTATCAAAAGGACTCATCTGACCAGGAAATTCGATTGCTTCAAAATTAATAAAAGATCCTTTAACAGTTTCCGTTGTTACGCGCGGTGTACTCTCAACAAACAATGTTTCATTCGGCGACATTTTGTTGAAAACAACTTTTCGTATCGATGTTTTCCCGCTCCTAGAAATATATAATGAGATAATAGAATATAATCCGAGTGCGTCTCCATATGGTTTCACTTTCATATTTATTGATCTCATAAGATAACTTTTGCTTATAACATTAAGATAATAACCCCACTTCACAGTATAAATACTGCTGATGTTAGCTTCTAACTCTTTCAATTTTTGATAATAATTTTGACAATACAATGCAGGAACCTTTTCAACCCCATTAATACAATAGTCGGTTTTTGTGATTCAGATATTTCATCGGAATCATCCGCCCAACCATAATCAAATTCACCGATATCATCGTTCCACATCGTTTCACCTCAGAAGATCTTGTGTCACATTATCCAAATCTTCTTTGTGTTCCTGGAATAAACGGAGAGTTTGAAACACTTTTTCTGCTTAATTAATTTTACATTATAATATTTCCAAAAATCTCAATTATTAACATTCATAGTATACGTAAATGAAATCACGCTACAACGTCAACTCGTATTGGCACTCAATGTAAGACAATATTCGATTACCCGACCCAATTTTGCATCTGCAATCCAACTGCAATTTGCGCCATCCATGATATCCGAAAAGGCCAACAGCTTGCGTATTTTTCGAAGACACTATTCTACTATCAGTTGGTACGCTTGAATTGAACAAAAAAGAAGAGAAGATCAACGTATTGATATCGCATCGTAAGTTTTGTGATGTAGAGACTTCAGTTAAATGTATGTCCAGTTAACTTCTGTGCAGTAAAGTGCTGATTATTTTAAGGTCTTTTCCGGACATTCTTTTCAGATAAAAGGAATTATAGGCTTGTCTTCTCAAATTACGCGTAATCCTATCCTAAGTCAATTTAGTTTTATTATTGGGTTATAAATTGACGATTGGATAGATAGACGTCTGTAGTAATTAGCGCACAAACGTTAAATAATTGTTCTTATAAAATGGCATTAATTACAGGAATAGAAATGGTCTCTAGGCGATGGAGCAGGAGCTTTATAAGTTTTCACTATAAAACTTTCAATTAAATTGAAAAGATCCAAAAACTCTGTACAAGTTTCCCTGACGATGCATTTAAGTAGCAATGCAGCAATTTTTATTTTTTTTTGCTATCCAAAAACGATGATATGAGTTTTAATCCCAAGCTATTCACTGCTTAATTTCCCTTAATAAATTTTATTGTCACATGATTTAAACAAAAATATAACAGATATACAGAAAACTTAAAAACAAAAACGAAATATAAAAGAAAACCTTCGATAACAGATTGATTAAACGTTGAATGCATATCTCAGCCTTCTTTCCTCTCTTTCCATTTTTCCTGTACACAAAAGCATAATACGTACTTTCTCAGTGGCCTATCCATTATAACCTATTTCCATCTTTGATTTTCACTGACAATTCTTTTTAATCGGCTATACTTTAGGAGGAATAAGTGGGGTAAAATATAAAAGAGCGGAAACCGCTGCAACCGTTTACTTGGAAAAATTTAAAACCTAGTAGTTTTTACATGCCTTAATTGTGATCTCTCTCTCTGCAAAGTGAATTTAGTATCCTGAACCACAATATTTCTCATTTCAACATGCCTGGATGAGTTTCTTCAAATAAAATGTTACCGATTCAAAAATCGAAGAAGAATCATTCATACTGACTAATAAACATTCGAGAAAATAAAGTGAGTCTTTCTATTGGAAATCATAATATGTCTAATCCAATTTGCTTTGTACATAAGTTATATCACGAGAGATAATTATAAGCATGAAAATATTCTATTTTAGATAGAAATATATTGCAAGGAAAAAGAGAAAATAGTTTTTCTCTACGTGAGAAAAAATGCAATTATTTTGCATAAAGATTTATTGTATCGAAATAATATTCAGAATCGATTATCTTTTATTTTTGTTATTGCTGCGGCTCTACACGAAATGAAACTTGGCAGTGAAAAAAAAACACAAGCAAATATGTTTAAATTATATGTACATAGGGTTTATTGGAACCTGGGAAAAATTTGTCAAAAAATTATAAAATTTGATCCGTCATTCACTAACCGGCCCAAATAATGTCGTGATCGATTCAATGTGTATCGGCACATCTCTCAGAAACGATGACTAAGCGCTGCTTTTGAAGTGATCCGTACTTCAGGTTGATAAAGCAGCATTTGCTGTAATTGGCACCAATTCGCGAAAAAATATGATAAAGAAATAGTAGGGATTAGAAAGAAAAATAACCAAAAGAATTCTTGGAATTTGCATCGGAGATGTTAAAAACTCAAATTTCTGGAAAAGTATTTTCAAATAAACAATGAATTAGGAAACTGTTATTATTAATGGTTAATTTTTCTCAAGAACACCACTGATTTTTAAAATGTCCACAAGCAAATATCAGCGGTTTCTTACACCTGAATACATCGGACAATAGAAGCATAATTCGATTAGCACATGTATTCAAGTTTTAAGATTTGCTTAATTGCATTATCTCCACCAAGTTATATCCTCAATAACTGACTTAAATGAGAAATACGCAATTACAATAATTTATTGATTTAAAACAACTTTTACCGCAAGCAAATCTAGGCCGTCACTATCCAGACCTGGTACGCATTCTGCTAAAATGCATTCTGTCCATTTCGGGAAACTACTTTTGTAATCAATGCAATTTAACAAATCAGGCCAAATCTAAAACATCTTTTGTTTGGGGCATGTATTTATGATATCTATTATCATTGAGATTAATTCGGAAATAAATCAATTCTTGTCTTCTAAGAAAGAGTACAGAGCGTACGAAAATTATAAATAAATGTATCCAACTCACTTCTACAGTAGGAGTTCCTAGGATTTTAAATATTTTAAGCAGTTGACTAATTTCAGTATCTGCATGAAAAAGCGGCTCCGAAGTGACCAGCTCAGCAAATATACAAGCCAGGCTCCATATATCGACTGCCGTCGAATAGTATCTTGAGCGGAGTAGAATTTCTGGTGCACGGTACCATAAAGTTACTATCTGCAAAAAAACTACATATCCCAATTGATTTCCAAATTAGCGACCTTCAGAAAAAAAACTACAAAAATAAAGACACTTTCTGAAACTGACTTTTCTCGACTGTCAAATTCAGTTTTCTCTGTATATTTTCCTAGATTATATTCAAATATTTGCGACCATAAATTGAAACATGATGACTGATAACCGTTAAAGCTTAAAAGTATTTACACCACCTTGAAAACTTTCTCCCAATTAAAAATGTTTTATGGATTTATATGCTATCAAGAAAGCTATATAAATAGTATACAGTTCAGATTATACTAACGTTAATATATAAATAAATAAATGAAAAATAGAATTAGTGAGTATCTAAGTGAATTACCTCATGCGTATAACATCTTGAAGGTATTGTAAAAGAACGTGCAAGACCAAAATCAGCAATTTTTACAGTGCCATTTATAGCAACAAGAATGTTTTGTGGTTTTAAGTCTCGATGTAGTACTCGATTTGTATGGCAGAGAGTAAGAGCACGAAGTAACTGCCACAAGAAACTCTAAATTTTCATGGTAATACTAACATCAAACTGCCTGTTCGCAAATAGTTGAAATTAGAAGCTCTTCTCATTAAATTATTCCCGAAATGAAGCATTTTCAACAAAAAATTCGTCGTATTAAATTACTTTGATGTAAGGCATTGGCAGTGGTTTTGGTCGAAGTTTTTCAATAAGCATTTTCAAATCATAATCAATATGTTCGAAGATCAAATAAATTTTCTTGCACCCTGCAAAATAATATATAGACCAACTATGTAATACTCTAATAAATAAATACTAAAATCACCAAAACTTTCTCCTGCACGAAGAAATAAATACTCCTATATATATTTGAATGTTGACTAAGCAGTTAGGATTTGGTATAGTCAATCATTCTTTGATCAGCATTAAAATAATATTTTTTTGCTTTAATTTTATTCAATAGCCCATTTATTCGCTAGCAAAACAGAGCTCACACGAAAATAAATTATACAAAAATGGTCGAGACGATTGTACTGCTTTTGATCCGAATATTTTCGTGTTAACAAGCATTCATTCACTGACCGTTACTTGGGATAACGCTATGAATTTTAACGATATTTGGATGAGTTAGTTCTTTCAAAATTGATACTTCTCGAAGACAAGTCCCAGGCACACCTTCTCGACTGAAAAAGAAATACCGATATTCTAAGGTAATGCAGTAATTCAGATTAGCAATAGTCAATAAATAAGACAAATGCATAAAGTGAAATAATAAAGCTTGTTTACTTGTTTGCATAAGTGTGTAATAATGTATTATGAAATAAATTAAGCAATGATTTAATTAAGTCAAACCATACCTGTCCAACCTGATCACTTTCACCGCGAAATGTGTCTGTTGCTTAATATCATATGCCTTGTAGACAGTACCGTATGTTCCTCCCCTATTAGTTGATAGTTTGTAAATTTATATGGCCCAACAATAAACGATGATGGTTCTTTATGAAGCTCACTTATATTTATTGTCCGTGCCATTTTCGAAATTGCATCAAGCGAAGACGAAAATCTGAATAATTATAAATTCTTTGATTTAATGTCAAAGCATCAAATGTTCGAATTAAGTAACTGATAATGGATAACAACGAGTGAAACTAATTGCTGATATGATCAAAATCGCCTCATCCAGATATGTTTGATATATTTCAATATATAGCTGTCCTACCGCTTTATCTTTATGATTTTATAAGACACAAATCTAGCCATAAATTGAAGGAAAGAGCTGTCATTAAGTTTTTTTAAACCTGATTTCAAGACAAATCTTGTCTACAATAACGTCCACGATCATTTTTCGAAAAATAGTTCATCTGATAATAAAAGAACTGAATCCATACTGGAGTAAACGGTAGAAGTATACCATTTCTCAAGAAAAGAAATAATAACTTCAATCAAAAAGGTAAGAATTAAGAATCAAGAACAATGACCTGAAGTATTTGTGAGAGACACCAGATTTGATACGGCGATGGAAAATGAAAATGAATGGAGAGATGACAAAGAACAATAAATGGATTGAAAAATGAATGAGTTCAGACTGCCACTGAGAGTATTCACTTAAGCAAATTCCTCTCTACTAATAAATAAATAAAGTTATGAGTAAATTAGTTAATCATACTGATAAGATCAGTAAATCAGTTACAGATTTATGGATGCAACAACTGATGATTTGCCGATCTCATTTAAGAAAAGAGAGAGAGACACATTAGGTAAAACTGAGAAAAAGAAAATTGTAGATAATCCTCAAATATAACATCATCTAGTCTCCATCATTACGATTGGATTATACCATTTACAAACATTTATCGAAGCAACCGTCTTCAAAACAAGTATCGAAAGCTCGTATTGAAGTAATCTTAAATGCCCAAGTTCAACATTAGACGCTTATCAATTGTACTGAAAATTCCACAACATTCCACTCCCATTCTCATTTGTAATAAAACAGGAGATGTAGAGAGCAAGGATGAAAGGTAGTTGAGTTTGGAGAGACGGAAGTTGACAAATATGTTTCAGGTACGGTACTACCCATCAAATAAATCGAGTTTATTGGCCATAGATGAAGTACAGAGATAAACAGGACATCTTGATATATAATCATACTAGCACTCAATAATCAAATATAGGTGTAAATGGTAAATTATTGGTTTCGGAGACTCGCTTCACGAGCACTTAAGCCACTTATATGAAGTAATATATTCGATTATGACTGTCTTTAAGCATCTATCTCATTCATCAAAATAAATTATTATTTTCAATTATCCAACGAAGCATACCCGACATAAAACAATTGGAACAAATCAACCCCTTCATATTTGAATGATATAAAGCTTTAATAGTCATTCACGTTTCGAAGTGAGGTGCAAGCGGGAAGAAATGGATTTAAACATCATTTGAATTGAAATGCTATTCTTTCTCTGAGGATAGTGTGCTCGGGTGGAGAGTTTTTGTAGATTAATTTAAAAAATATGCAGCAGCTTCTTAGATAATCTTACTAGTGCTTAATAATCTTCCTAATATCTGAAGCTGTCAAAGCAGACTGGTATTAATTGACTTACTGTTTTAATTCGTTCAAATATTTGAACCACAAATAATATATTAATATTAATATACCATCGATTTTCTGTTAATTGTAGAGTTTATATTGATATTTTTAAATAATAAATGATACATTCTTTAGCCATTATTATCATATTTATGTGCTATAAATTCTAAAGCATATACTTATTTTGGATAAGATATATTTTTTTATACAATAGCGTACAAAATGCAAAATGATATGACTATGACTGGAGTAAAAAATTTTTCGAGATGGCAATTTTCTAGCTTATAATCATTGTTTCAGTTTTTATTCGCATTATATTGCTTCACTGATAAGAAAGAATTTTTCATTGATTATTATCTACTTTTAAATTCATTTTCCTCTGTAATTCATGAAAAATTTCAATCGTTTCCTTCTTATCACAATTTTTCTTCTGTACAGTTCATTGATGATAGATATTCCAATCCCTTCTTGTTTCTTTCTATTGTTTTCTATGCTGTTCATATGATAGCAGATATTTCAGTGATCATCGAAAATGGCTTATGAAATCACTGATTACGATCGAGAGAAGGAGAAAATACAGGATTTCCTCACTACATTTTATCATGAAGAGACTAATGGTGTCAAATTATTTCCATACGACAAACAAATTACTCGCCTTGCCGAACGTGAACAGGTTTTCTAAATAACTAAGTATTGCTGATGATAACATTATAAGGAGTAAAAAGTAATAATGAAAGTAATGTTGATTACTATATAGATAATAGGATGATGACGTATTCGGATTATATGCATAAGTAATAATTATGAGAAAAAGGTGGCTGCAGTCATAGTTCCTCAAGAATCAGAAACTGTGGCCTTTTTATTTATGATTACTTTTAGAAAATGATTAACGATAAGAGTTTTATATCTCATCTAATGTGGGAAAATGATTTGTACCAATAAGGGCAATAAGATCATCATAAATAATATACTTTTTAATCATAATCTAAGAAATATCATTCGGGAGCTAGTACATGTGGTAAATGATAGATCATAATAAACTGGTTAATATTAATAAAAATTTTTTAGGTTGGACTATATATAAATATGGATGACGTAAATGAGTATGATCCCGCACTTTATACTGCTATTCATCAAAACGCTCGACGCTATCATATGCTTTTTGGTGATGTGATCGATTCTTTGATCCAACAAAAACTGGGTGAAAGACAGGTACATTAATTATTCGCTTATATTTCTCATAGTCTTCATTTTTTTAAATATCTATTTAAGTATCTAGGTATCTCTGTTATCTTATTGGCATAACTTTTATAGTAATACACTGTTTGCTATTGGATCAGTTGCTTTAATCCACTCTTCTATTATCTTTAAACTTATATCAGGACTTTTACCGTATGTCATATTTAACGACCAATATCGGACAATTAAATATTATATGTGGTAGCCATTATATTAAGCAAGCAAATTTTGAGCTGCTAATGTTTATTCTAAAGTGAAAATTTATTACTTTGTAGTTTTTATGTTTCTGTTTCCATAATCTTTTTTTTCATCTAAAGGACAAAAATTATTAAGCTTACAATTTTTATTTAAAATACTCAAGCATATGTTAAGCCACCCGTTCGAGATGCCTTGGACGCTTTCATATTTCAACGAGTTTATTTGGATAAAAAGCAAAATATGGACAGCAATGAAACAGATCAAATTCAAGATTTGCGCAGAAAATATCCACCTCAGTTGCTTCGTCGATTGTATGATTTTTAACGTAACTTATCGAAATACATTTCAAAATTTTTGCTCACTTCTTATTGAGTTGAAGCAATCTTTATTTGGATTTATTCGGTCATATACTTTGTCGCATGAAAGTGGCAAGCTTCAATGTGTTTTTAATTTTTCATGATGCTTGAAGTATATGATTATCTAGAAATTTTACTTCCATCCCAAATTTTAATGAAATTATATATGCGAAAGAATGTTTTTGAGTTGGTTCCAAAAAAAGTTTACATATTTCAGCGAAGTATTTTTCAAGGGAAGCTGTCTGATTAAACCGCTGGCAATACGTGAAGTGAAGGCAGCTCACGTTGGCAAGTTGGTCATAATAAGTGGCATTGTTATTCGGTCCACAGAAGTGAAGCCAATGGCTTCTGTTATAACGTATACTTGTGATACTTGCGGTTGTGAAACCTATCAGCCGGTTAATTTTTTTGCATAAAAACTATTAATCATTTTTATAAATTATCAGATCATAGTAGGGAGTCTTTGTCATTTTTTTGTAATCTTTGTCATTAAAGAAATCGTTACTAAATCTTAGACTCTTTAATAATAACAAGAAATAAAAATTTCAGGTAGCCGGACCGGCATTTATGCCACCGCTTAATTGTCCATCAAAAGACTGCGTTGAAAATAGGGCAAATGGACATCTGCAAATGCAGATTCGTGGATCGAAGTTTGTGAAATTTCAAGAGATGAGAATTCAGGAACTTGTAATTTTTCGTATCTTATTTTATAAAGTTTTTGAAATAAATTATATACATATTCAATGAATCATATTCAAGTTTCTAACGAAATAAATCTTTATTTCTATCATACGAATATTCTGATTTGAAATTATTTATGTAGGAAATATATAAACTTTCGACTTAGTAACTTTTCAGTATTTTTATTACTTTCTTCCGAACACAAGGACTCATCAGTTTTGATTTAGAGCGAGCAGGTTCCTGTCGGGAGTATTCCACGCTCTTTAACAGTAAACGTTGTCGGTGAAAATACAAGAGCTTGCATACCAGGTGATATTGTTCGAGTCACCGGTACGTTTGCTCCTCTAATGCGGACTGGTTTTCGGCAATTTACTGGCGGTTTGACAACAGAAGTTTTTATCGAAGCACATTACATCGAAAATATGAATATGGTTTGGTTTTTTAAAGATTTTACACATCTTTTTAATTGTAACTCTTTTGAACAATTACATTGACTTTAGAAAGGATTTATTTTTTTATATGACGTTTCAGAAGGCTGAACTTTTCTTCAAATTTCTTGAACTTTAAAATAGTAAGGAGACTTACAAATTAAAGAATAATCGAAAATGTTTTTCCTGATTACGATATCTATCAAAATGATTTGGTGGTATCTTAGAGTAGGATAATGGATTTTTAATCACTGTTTCCATCATACCCTGGAAACTTTTATCGAAATTTTGAGAAAATAATTTTTGAGAACAATGACGATATTCTTGACGACCAATACGAATTGACAGACGAGGAAATTGAAATAGTTTCGCGGGATAATTTCTATGAGTTACTGGCTTATAGTATTGCACCAGAAATTTATGGGCATTTGGATGTCAAGAAATCATTATTGCTTGCTCTTGTTGGTGGTGTTGATAAAAATGTTGGTGGAATGAAAGTTAGAGGTATGATTTTGAGAATTGTATATAAGAGTCACGCCAACTCATTTTCAAGTGAACTCCAATTATTAATTTTAAAAAATTGGTCCACTAAATGTATTAATATGCTGAAATGAAGCTCTCAATGCGTACAATCGATAAATACACCAGTCATAAGAAAAATTTAGCACTTTCATCTTATATGTGATTTTATTCGTTTTATAAAAAAATGAATAATTCAGGAGTTGAAATTTTAAAGCAAATTTATGTATGAGAATTCTTTTAAAACACAAAGATAAAAGTTCTTTTTGATTATGCAAACTATACATATTCTGACATTTGATGTACTTATCAACTTCTTACTTGCGGTTTTTAATATCGCTTCACTAATTGTAAAACTAGTAAAAATAATTAAATCAAGTTTTTTATAAAATGATTCATAATACATTTTCTTTAGCTTTATCGATTTTTAGAATAAAAATAACTAATCAAATTTGCTTCAAAATTCCATTTTCACAATATTGATTTTATTATAGGTTGCATTAACATTCTTCTGATGGGTGATCCCGGTGTGGCGAAATCGCAGCTTCTGTCTTATGTAGATCGTTTGGCAATTCGTTCTCAGTATACAACTGGTCGAGGCTCTTCTGGTGTTGGCCTTACGGCGGCCGTAATGAAGGATCCTGTTACTGGTGAAATGACATTAGAAGGAGGAGCATTGGTGTTAGCTGATCGAGGTATTTGTTGTATCGATGAATTCGATAAAATGATGGATGCTGATCGAACGGCCATTCATGAGGTGTGGTGTTTTTCAATTCTGTTTGAATTTAATAAAATTCCATTTAGTGTATTAATTTGTTTTTATAAAATTCCATTTAGTGTATTAATTTGTTTTTGAGACTGTTACAGTAATATTGTTTTATAAATCAGTATTGGAAATAGTTCATCAATCAATCTCATATTTTTAACTGCGACAAATTGTTAGTTTTAATTCATACATGTTTAATTTCGCTGGTTTTAATTCTTTCATGTTCAGGTTATGGAGCAGCAAACAATTTCAATAGCTAAAGCAGGGATTTTGACAACATTGAATGCACGTGTTTCTATTATTGCTGCTGCGAATCCGGCATTTGGACGTTATAATCCGAAAAGAAGCATCGAACATAATATCGATCTTCCAGCAGCACTTCTTTCGCGATTCGATCTTCTTTGGCTTATTCAGGTTTTTGGTCTCCTCTTTTTACTGATTTTAGAAGTCAATTTTAGAAATCCCGGATTTTATTTAAACTACAAGTTGCTTAGGATCGACCGGATCGTGAAAGTGACAAACGTCTAGCTGAGCATATCACATATGTTCACATGAAAGGGCATGAACCAGAGAAAGAAGGAATGAAACCGCTTGATATGGCCTTAATCAGGTCAGTTTTGAAAGACTGAAAATTATATATTTTTTACAAATATTTCAGATGTAAAATTGAACTTTTAATTCTTGTCTTTCGAATCACGCTTTCACTACTTATGGGAAGTTTAATTTTAGTTAAAGTTCCAACATGTATCATAAGTAATATTTGATTTCTTTTCATTTATTTATTGTTTGTTATCGGCAAATAAATTTTGTTGTCTGCATTTTTGCTGTTCCTTTGTTGCTGTAAATATATATTAGTGTTTTTGAAATCAGTCCTTTATTTCTAGACGATATATTGCAATGTGCAAACGAAAGCAACCTGTTATTGAAAGAAAGTTACGTGACCGGCTTGTGGATATGTATGTGGACCTTCGTAAAGATGCACGGAATAATAAAGTCGTCTTGATCATTTAATAAATTTATTTTTTTAATGTATAGGAAAGAAAAACTGCCGATATGGAGAACGCTCGTTCATTATTTTCTAAAATTTATTGCTATTTAGAATTCAATATTCACTTCACCACGAAGTTTATTGGCAGTTATTCGACTGAGTTCAGCACTAGCTCGTCTGCGCTTGTCGGATATCGTCCAATCTAGTGATATAGATGAAGCAGTTCGTCTTCTAGAGGTAATGCGAATTTGTCTAATGTTCCCACGAAATTCTAGTCTTAGAGGAAAGCCTTAAAAAGTTGGATTTGCATTTTGTAGAGGTAAATTTTGAAGAAATTTTGAAATACGCTATTTTCCAAACTTTGCTCTTATAGAATTATTCAAAATGACCGATATTAAAATTCACTGTATGTATTTCTTTCTTAGGTTTGTCGAGCTTCAATCACTAAAGAACAACTAAAAAAGCAACATGAAATTCCACTTCTTGATCAGGCGTTTGCCGTCATTCGTGACTTGTATCATGGAATCAGCAATGTCGAGAATCGTTCGCTTCCACTGCAGACAGTATTTAAAAAATGTTTTGCTAAGGGAATCTCAGAAGAAGTTGTACAGGAATGTATTAACACTTATACTGCTAACGGTATCCTTATGCTTGATCGACAACAACGGATTGTTTTCACTGTTGCCTAAAATGTTTTTTAATTCTGTGAAAAAATTTCATTGAACTACTGAATAGTTTATGTTTTTGTCTTAAGTCTTACAAATTCGATTATACAATGTTTTCGATAGACAGCTTCCAAAATTTTTCCCTGAAATTCGTTTTTTCCGGAACTAAGTATTGGAAATAAGCTTCACCATTTCTTGGGTATGGCTAAGATAGATCTCTTTAAGACTTGTTTGAAGAAATTTTACGCTCTTTCTGACATATAATAAAGAATTACTTATATTAATACATTAAATTATTCGCTGCATCTTTGAAAGCTAGACATTTTTGTGTTATTGCTTGGCAATTTTTATCCGTAATATAGCTCTTATGTCTACTATCGATCTGTTGCTCTGAATTCAGCAAATTACGATGCATTATTGATAAACATGTCTTTGTATTTCAGCAGCGGAGCAGTATAGTCTAATAAAATATACTTTAAGCATGAAGAATGCGTTTTTAATTAAGCATTCACCAGAAGTTCAAAGTAATGTTTTGTATGGCGCCAGTTACAGTCATGATCATAACTTTTTCCTTTAACTTTTATCCGGATGTTTCTGTTCCCAATGCATAAGAAAATTTCATCATATTTTGCATACAGCATTTCAACGACATGAACGTAAACGTTTCGTTGCGGGTATATCACTTTGGATCTGCGTTTCAATGTGATGTTCTGAGAAATGGATTTTACGTTGTTGACCAGTTGGTTTACGAAGAACCGAAACGAGTTTGGTGATTTGTTTGACCTCGCGTTGTTTGAACTGAAAGATAATGTTTGTTTTATTTCAGCTTATCATTTTCCATCTGAGGATCATGAAACCCATCTCCAAAACTATCGCATCATTTCGTTCCTCAAAATTATGGTACATGTATTGTGCGAAAATTAAAAATTAATTGGGAAGAGATTTTTTCAATTATGTTGAATAAATCAGAAAAATTTTTGAACAAAATGTGGATATAAGAAAGCTTGGGAGGCTTTAATTCCTGCTAATTTTCGTAGTAGTTTTCATGGGACCAGAAATCGAATTATGAATTTGCGTATGTAGTATGTTCGAAGAAATGATTATCTTTCGCTATAATGACAGGTAAAGAAACATGTTTCTCGACGATTTCTTGAACATCTAGTGGCATTTGTTCCAAATTTATAGGACGGGCCATTCTTCGTTTCCAGTCCTCCACTTCACGTTTGATTTCTCTGTTACTTTCCAAAGTAACTGGACGTTCAATTACAGCCTAAAAGGTGTTAAATGTTGTGCGTTCAATTTTAAAGTCCTTTCTTATCCATGTTCGGTTTCTTAATCATCAAAAGGTTCATTCGAATATTTTTATTTCGATATCAAATGAACGGTGGACAAACAAACTGGGCAAAGCAGTTAAGTTCAATTATTTTATTACCTGAAAATTTGCGCCGCA
Source organism: Dirofilaria immitis (assembly GCA_024305405.1). NCBI lineage: Eukaryota > Metazoa > Nematoda > Chromadorea > Rhabditida > Onchocercidae > Dirofilaria > Dirofilaria immitis. The sequence goes on along the minus strand of JAKNDB010000092.1, from coordinate 3,320,819 downwards.
TTCACGTATCATTTTTTTGCTACAGTGACATCTGATACCGGATTACCATTGATAGCTATAATATGGTCATAAATTTTCAAATAATCTCCAGCTACGGTGTTTTCGGTCACTTCGGGAATAATGATCTTGTGCGCAGTGACATTTGCTATCTAAAAATAAAAATTTCGTGTATTTTATAAGTAAGCAGCTTATTTATAAATGAAGATACTACAATTAAAAAAAAAAAAACGGAGTGAGTTTTTTTTTTTTTTAGGATTGAAATCTGCTTAGTAATGCGGTATAATAATTAAGGTTTTACTCTTTTCTAGAAACATTTAATTCATATTCCAATGTTTTATATATATTGTCATTACTTTTCGCAGTATTATAAAAAAATATGTTGGATGCTATGAAATATGGAACTAGAGTTGCTATGAATCTATGTTGGATGCTATGAATAGTATAAGTCTTGGTTATGGCTTTACGATGAGCTATTTTAAATACGGTTTGAAAAACTTACATTTAACCCAAATGGACGACCCGCACTAGAATCATAACGAACATTTACAATAATATAATCAAATCCAGCATGTCTTTTGATTATTTTTTCAATATTTGGTGGTAATAATCGTTTCTCTAATTCCAATTCACGTTCTGCACTACGTTCAACAATGATCTTAAGAAAAAATATGCATTAGAAATTTCTATTTTCTAATTTTCCGCATCATATATGCTAATCCGATAAGTTACTGCATCTTTAGTTGAACTCTTAGAATTATGTTCTATGATCGAATATCATATGAAAAACAGAAAATATTAAATTAGATTGAATAATGATTAATTGAAACATATAAATTTTATTTAGCTGTTTTAAGCAATTAAAAGATACGATGAGCAAAGCTTCAGATCTTCAAATATCACTATGAGGATTCACTTAGCAGATTATATTTTGGCATTTAAAAATTATATATTGGAAGGAATTCCGACTCCTTCACCACAAAATGAATCATTTCAATCTTATCTATTATTCATATCATTACATTTACTCGTCCTTCAACAGTAGCATCTTCGAACAGTTTGAAAAATTGATTGCGGTCCTGATTGGAATCCCATTCAATTTCTTGATTACATCACCGAGTTCGAATCTACCTTGGGCATGCGATTTATCCATAATACGTGAAATCATTAAATTCTCATCCGGACGTACACCTAATGCTTCACACGGTGCCATCTGTACCAAACTTCATTTATTAAGTGTAGTAAACTCGTTCCATTACTTTTGCTCATGATGATCATATTACTTATTATTCTGTAGCAAACGGGCTTCATTGCTAGAAAGACAAAGCCTTCATTAACTTATTCGTAAACTTAAATATGACAGATTATGCCTTGATTTCAGTTTAAAAAGAGGTAAAACTGACAGAAAGTGAAATAAGAACTCTGTAAATAGTAGTGGTAACTGATGGCGATGTACCAGCCGTCACAGCAGTATCTTCTTTTTAGCAACATTTCTCATAACATTTATTTCCAAGTCAACATTTATTCGCTGCAGCAGATCGTATAGCTGTTCATCCTCTCTTAATTTCACTCCATTTATGTCCATTAATTTATCTTCCAACTACAAAAACGGTCCTTCTCATTTTACCCCATTCATTAAATTTTTTCTTAATATATTTACTCGATAGGAATTATGTAAGAGAGGAATCAATTTGGATTTTGAATTTTTCAGTTGAACATGTTTCATATCTTTTTATTTGCTTCTTGTTACTTGTTATGTTTTCATAATAGAGATCCGTTAGAATCAAAGATTGAGAATCTTGTATTTTAAAAATAAAACTTCCTGAGGTTTCTTCGATTTCTACAAATTTCCTCGCATTTATATTATTTTAGTTACCTCAAATTTTGCTTCTCCAATTGAACCATCTTGTATTTTGGTTACTATTAAATCTTTTACTGTTATACCCAAAACATCTCCGCTTTCGTAAGGGACATGCACGTTCACAACCTAAAGTTAACAATTTATTCTTTCGTTTTTAGAATAACTTTTTTTAGGTTTTTTGATCTTCTTTCAAAGTGAATTTAAAGGCAATTAATAGATATCTTTTTCATCCTTTTCGTCTTTTTATGATCATTTTGGAAATATTTCCGGAAAGACAGCATTTTGACATCTTCATTACCAAGTATATCAACATTATTTAATTTATATTTAAATAGATAGATTAAACAAAAATATATGTTTTATCAGTAGATTAAAAAGTTAGATTTTGATAAATTTCCGTTTTCAGTCTTCTTTGTCTTTAAATGAATTACCTTTTTTCGAATTCGACTTGTTTTTTAGTAATTTTTGACCGCGAGAAATGTAAAGAACAATTTTCTGCTGCCCTTTGATAAGTTTTTCAAAATCCTCTAGTGATTGTATCGGTTCACCATTTATACGTTTTATATGATCTTTTCCTTAACACCACCTTCAGCTGCTATCCCATTCACCTTTTCTACAAGTATCTAAAAATATGATTTTAAGGAAATTTGATTCAAAATTATAAGTTCAAAAGAAAAAAAAAGGAACAGTATCTGAAGTAATTATAGTTTTGAAAAAAATCGCAGTTTTGATTGCTATAATTGTTAAACTAAACATTATTTCCTGATAGTAATAAAAGATCGTTAGCCTGTATCTCAAATTTTATATTTCCATGCATAAATTTTTTGAATAATATCACTAATAATTAGAATATTTGCATATGTAGCTAATTTATTAAAAAACCGTAGTCAGAGCTTCTAATTCAGATTTCTCAATGAATTTTTAAAATGAATTGATTCAGGGACCTACACAATCTTCATCAACAATTGGAGTCAATCCAAAAGATTCATTGTCATTGCTTTTTTCAGTTCGATTACGTAGCGGTCAATTTTATTGTCTGCTTCAACTTCACTCTTTTGACGGTTTACCGTAAGGGTTAATTTTGTACCTGATTGCGCTGCTTGCGTTAAGAGCTAAAGTTAGATTAATGAGGAAAGTGGCGAATTTAAGATCCTTCGGTGAGAAATGAATTTCCTGGATAAAGAGGATTAAAGCAGAAAGTTAAAGTTTGTATCGGACTTGTTGTAACAGACTTGAGTTAAATCTTCATTTGTATCGAACTGCTTATCATTAACAGCAATGATAATATCACCCACTCGTACAGATGGCTTACAACCATGCAAAACCAAACCTTTCTCAATGATCGCCCCACCATCATTTAGTATAACGATATCTTCCCTATAATCTGAGTGCAATATGCGGACAGAAAAGTATTCGATATTATTTGAATCATAAGTTTAAAGTATTTAAATGCAGAGTAGTGGAATTCGTTACATACTTTCTGTGACTAATGTCCGGTAATAATCTTAGCTGATGTTTTTGCGCATTCATTTGTCAATAATTGATTGTTTTTAATGAATAATCAAACTTGCGATTATGAGAAAAAGTTCAATTCATCCAATTTTAATTTATTCGGTTTTAATTTTATTCCGCTTTCTTCGTTAATATGATTTTAATGCTTATTTCTAAATCAATTTATCTTGATGCACTCAATCTATTTTTATTGCGATCTCTTCACTACCATACCTCGTCAAAAATCAGTTTCAACAACCATCCTTTCTGGCTCAGAAACAGAGGATGACATATTTCCTTAAATCTCCGACAGCGAAAGGATGATACGTCTCATTCACCAAACTATGCACAAAACAAACTATGCAATTAGTGCATTTGTTTAAAGTTGACTATTTTATAAACCATTCTAAAAATTTATTAGTTCAAATCTTTGATAATATTCAAATTCATTCATACACATTATTTCCTTACTCATCCCATTTATTCTTTTACTTTTAGCTATGGTTGAAAATCGAGCAAAAACTATTATGAAGTGAGCATTTTGCTGTTATGAATTTAATACATATAAAGAAAAGCAGTAAAAATTCATTCTATGATTTTCATAAATTTACTTGGACTTTTTGAATATTATTAGCAATTAATATTCCATCGAAATATCATAGTGTATTATATACAGCGAAAGAAATATGAATCGAAAAATTAATTTTGCGATAAATTAATTTTTTTTCAGCTAATTGCTTCCTGCTCTATCTTTCTTATTAAAATTCGATATAGGATGTTCAAACAAGTAAATTAGCATGATTTGAGTAATCCTAGCTCGAATTTGATGAGATTGATAGAACAAAAACAGAATCTTATCAAATTTGAAGTGACTGCTCATCATTTTTAACGCTGTTAAAATCAGTTTAAAAATTTTCCATGTTTATCTATTGCTTGAAATTACATTAAATTTTATTAGCTTTTCTGCTTTCAAATTGGTTATAATTTGGTCTATAGATCAGTGCTTCTTGTTTTCTTTCTGGGGAGAATTCGAAGACTGAATAATGTAGGTTATTTTTATTGAAAAGTTATGACTTGAAGCTGGTATTTCGTATTAAAAACCCAATAAAAGAATTTTGAGAATTTAATTCATATCGTAAAATTTTTAGCACGAAATTATGAAGGCTGTGGCTAAGAGCTTAAAAGGCCTATTGATCTTCAATAATTTTTCAGATGGCGATTGATTCAGTTGTCAAATTTTAGAATTAAAATTCTTATATTTATCAAAAAGTCTTATATTTTTCATGCGGTACTTGGATGTGGAAAAGACAACGTTTGAGAAGAGGGTTTTGAAAAATAAATCATGTTAAAATTTAATAGTTTTTATCACTACCATTTCATTGTAATGAAAATGTATACTGCCTTATGAAGAATAAAAAGTTTTCAGCAATTAAAAGCAATATGAAAATGGAAAAGATTATTAGATGTCGAAAAATTTTAAATGAATGAAAGATGTTCAACTTTTTTCCGAAATACGATACATTACTAGTGAGACTCTTGACAGTAAAAATTAGAAAATTTGAAATAACAGACGAACACTGTGCGTTGTCATTTACAGTTTCATTTTGATTTTAAGCTCATTTTAAAGTATAAAATATCGGAGATGAATGGTAGAAATTATTTTATTCCCATCTATTCAAATCATTTCTTTTGTTTAATTGTAATCTGAAAGTGATATATCACCTACCATTATTAAATTTATGAAATCAAAAGCGATAAAATAAATATGTTGCATGAAATAATCACTGAGAAGGTGTATGCAATGATATTGGCCAAGTTATGAAGATATGTTACTGTTTATTTTCACTCTTTCTTCTTCCTACTTATTTGTTTTAATTATTTTTGCGTTTGTTAAATGTAAGAAGCAATAAAGCAGGAAAGATTTCAAGCTTTTCATCATTATTATATGGAATGAATAATCGATGATGGAAATCATTTGCTCGATATAAATCTTTGCATTAATGTAAAAGTTAATGCAAGTTACCACTTTGTTCGAATCATATTTAATCTAACAAATCATTTCAATCACTTAACTTTTTTAAAAATATCGCAAAAGATAGATTCGCATTCTGAGTATAAATTAATGGATTGATGAATGACGTTAATTTTTCACGTCTTTCTTGTAGAATCCAGAATCTTTGACTTGTTCATTTCTGGTTTCATTAGTGAAATCATACATGTAGTTATGGTAAGGTAAGTAGAAAGATCGATTAATAATAATAAAATGGTGAAACAGCGCATATCTAAATTGTTGGTAGTATGGAAATATCTTATATCGCTATGGCAAAATAATCAAGATATTTCTTATACAATAGGAATTCATAATATTTCTTAGAGAATCGATGCAAACTCTTTGTTCTCTCATCTTCTGATCTTGTGTGCCATTAGGATGTCGCAAGAATTAAAGATAATATCATTGATTGAAATATTTATTGCAAGCATTATCTCTCTCTCTCTTTTATCCCTTGTCGCGATAAGCAACCTTTTGTATAATTAACAATAATGTAAGTCAACGTTCACTATCAAGATAGAATGTTATCCATCATCCATATAAAAAGAATTTTCTTGAATCATGAGAAGCTTCAGCTTCATTTGTCAGTCGTATATTCTACTTTTTGCTCTTATCGACACGAATGGCACTTTCAAACTCAACTTTATTAATTTCTAACACCAGTTATCTAGATCAATTCCTTACTATCAGATAAGCGAAATTATTATCAGTTGCCTTGTATATCTTCATTGTAACGAAGAAAGTTCGTTATTATAGAATTTCGACTACAACTAATTTAGTTTTATCCAATTTCCAATCACACAACAAATCGTCTCCAACGATAAATATGTTAATTATCCAATAGAGATAAATGATATGAGTGGAATATGAGAAATCATTTTCTGTCTTATATAACAATATGACTGATTTATTAGTAAAATCATCTTTTATTAAAGGAAATAGAGGAAAAACTTTAACTAATGATCCCAAGACTCTTTTTATAAGATAAGCAATCAGTCATACCCAGCTTCATCCAATTGGAATTATCTAGCGCTACTGAAGTCCAAGAATCCAATAGCCAAGCATAAAAGAAATGATGAGCTATACTTTAAAAATTAATTGTTAACTCAAATATTTGATATCAAAGCAGGGAAATATTAGATAAAATAGAAATTTTTTAAAAATCAACACAGAAAATAAAAATATTGGAAAATATGGAAGCGAATTTAAACGAGCGATTTCTAATGCTCAAATTAAAATTTTAAACAAAACTGAAAATGCTAATTTGGTGGATGTTATAATAATTTCTAGCATTATTTTTAGTTTATTTCGGAACTTCTTATTGAACGCCATCAGTATGATGCTCTTTTAAATGATTCTTCATCCAACCAAATTTGTTTAGGCTTATATTCTAATTTACAGCTCATGGATCTGTTAATGTTTTTTAGTGCATTTTCGATTGCTATAACACTTTTTCTTTCTCTTCCAATATGTCGCAAGCATTTTTCCATATTTTTTGTTTTAACAAAAAAATTTTTTTTTAATAGTCTGTTATAGAAGTTGACAAATCAAAATTAAATTTGAAATTAAATTGATTTTGATTACGTAATATGTCATTTCTATTGAAATTAGCTGCGAATTTTAAAAATAAATAATAATCGAAGATTAAAGATTCATAAATATATATAATTGTATAATTAAACTCATACTGAATGATACTTACATCGCAACTATATAATGTGGAAAACTAGTCATATTATTTCAAAATTTATATCAGCTGATCTTGATAAAATGATCATGTCTTTAATTCAGAACGATCTTGTATTTGATTTATCGGATAGAAAACTAATTCGTAACAAAAAAAAAAAACATTTAGTGGTGTTGTTAAAAAATAAATAATTAAGAAAAGTCACCAGAATGCAGGAAAAAAAAACATAAAATTAAATATCAACAACACTAATTTACAAGAAATATTTGATAATAAATGCAAAAAAACAGACAGTGAAATGAAAAACGTTAAAAGGATAATTTGAAAAACGACTATAAATAACAAATTTCGGACTAAAGCAATCAAATTAAATTATGGTAATTGTTCATATATAATTAAAATTGACTGCTGCAGAATTAAAAAAAGATCAAATAATAATTCTGATGAAGTCATAAGAAACATAATTAGCAATAAAAAAATTCGAAACTATGGTTTTTGTAGGAATTATCAGAACAAAACAAAATTCTTTCTTTTTTGAAAAAAGAAAGACCGCGAAGTTAACTCATATTGTTATTTTGAGCAAACTGCTAAACAAAGAATGAAGAGGATCAAATCTTTGTCATAAATTAAAGAACAGAAAAATAATGCAAATGATGGCTGTATCATTTGATGTACTGTTTAGTGACATCTCAAACATATGATAGATCTAAATATTTTTATTCTGGTTTATAATACAGTGATATAAAAAAATAATCACTTTTTGATTATGCCAAATGATAATAGCCTTTTCGTTGAGCAAATATACCAAAGATCATGTTTTGGGACATTGAATACTTGTAAAAGGTAACTGCATGCTAACTTTCCTAGACATATTCATCTATTTCAGTTGCAAACTTATTTGAAGTTTTACCTCACCATAAATGAATCGCTTGAAGCAATAAGTAAATTGCTCGACAAAGAAATTACCATCTACAAATTACCGTAATAAATGATACAGGTTTGGAAAAATCCGTATTTCAGAAAAATTATGTTATGTTTTCTAGTTATAAGCTGTTTTGAAAATTGTCTTGTTAAAAGATGAAAAATTCATTTAAAGAACAGGCATACTCTATATTTGTATTAGTCCGAAATCGAAATATATTAGTTGCTACAGTACTTTTCTCTCTAATTTTTTATTTTGGATCAGCCAAAATAGATGATGCCTTTAGAAACATGGAAGAATTTTGATTGGTAAAGAAATCGTTATAATCTTTCCGAGAAAAATCACAAAACATATTTCAACAATGGATAAAATATTACATTAACTGTAGTCAAAAAATGATAAGCATACAAATCAAATTAAAATATTTGTGAATGTTATTGTATCCAACAAATTTTAATTATTTAGACATTAATATTTCGTTATACGTTGCTATAAATGCAATAAAATAAGAGAAAATTCCAGTCCATGGTTTTACTTTTAATTCTTGTTTTTCTTCCAAATAAAATACATAGTATATTTTTCGTGCGGAAATCAATGATGAATTGTCTAATTTGAATTTTATTTACATTTTATAAATCTAAATTCTATAATGCAGACTTTTCTTACTCAAAATAGGAGCAATCCAATACTTCATATGTGTTTACTTAAATTCGAAATCAGGAACGATGTTACGACATTACGCGAGGCACATCTTGCATTAGTTTGCTCTGTTAATACTCTCTTCAACAAAGAATTCAAGATCAGAAATTTTCTGATCAGAAAATTTCAAGAATAGACTATTAGTTTTGTAAAAAGAATGTGTAACAGCTTTTGGAAGTGATCGAGAAAAGTATCAGAAACGAAATAGTTAATCACCCTTAAATCTTCAACCAGATAGTTACAATACAATGTTTTGTTATCAGAAAGTGATCTTCAGAGTGGTGTAAATCAAGAATAATGTGCTAGAAATGAGCAGTTATTTTGGTTAAAAATTTCATCTCACTCAAGCATATTCTATCATCATCAACAACGTATTACATATCTTTGGATCATGGAAAAGAATTTAAATTTTTACTTAAAATTTAAAATTTCACTTATTGCAATGAATCTATTTTAATATGTATTCAATGAAATATTCCAGTAATAGCTGTTTTCATTTTTTTATTTTACGATTCATATATTGAATTCATATAATGAAACTTTATCCGATACATTTTCCTTCTAACAGTTCGAATCTTTTCCGAACTATACCGAAATTAATCATTTATTAGCTGCAGCATTTATTTTAATGAAATAAGAATATGTGGAGTGGTAGCTAAACGCGAGAATACTCCTATTTCTCATATCAATTGCCATTTCTTCTTTATGACAAATTCATTTCTCTCGCTCCCCTCTTTCCGCTTACTTCTTTCTCAAAAATAAATGTTTTTGCGAGAGTACTTGATATAGAATGATGAGTTTCATCATATATATAAAGAGTAGAAGAGAGTGATTATGTTAGAAGAAAAAACAGCACTGGTGCTGTTTTCATATTACCGTTGATTCTCCATCATCCGTATCAAGGGTATCTATGAAGCAATATTCCAAAACTGGACTTACTGGATGAATTTTCCGATACTTGTGTGGCTGATCTTCACTACAAAATCTGGCATCTGAGGAGAGAAAAGAGAAAAGAATAGTAAAATCACATTTGTCCCGTGCTCTGAGCATAACTTTCGGAGGAATGATGTCTTGAAAAAAAATGTCTACAGGAATTTCATATGAGTGAATGGAAAACGACAAGAGATGCTACTTCATGTTATCAACTTTTCATCCAGAGGAAATCACTGAAAACGCTTTTAATTTCGATTATTGATTAAGTGAATATAATTATTCATGTACTTCTCTAACTATTTGTGTATGCACAGATTAAAAAATTTTTGAACGAAAGATATTCTGAAATCACAGATACAGTACGGCAACTTGCTATAGTGAAATTCATACTAAAAAAAAAAAAGCATAAGTCTGAAATGCGCACACAAATGACCGCAGAGTATTTAGAAAGATCTATGAAGATTATTTCATTTAATGTGCATGGATTCGCTTGGGAAATGAAGATTTCTAGTGTTTAATCTTCATGTAAATGATTAAAAGAATAAATGAATACAAAAGATCGATCCGATGGCTTCAAAGTTAAAGTTTTTGGCGAGCAAAAAATTTCCCTACACAAAAATTCCCTAAACAGACCAACGGCAATCTTCACCATTATTTATTCAATGACGATCAGATTTACGGAGATGTATGTTTCGAAAAAAAAAGAAGTGAGGTCGTTCGTGATTCACTCAAACGTGAATTTTGTTAGAAACAGTATTTGATTTCCATTCTAAAGTCAGTCACGTTGAGGAGCCCAATACTACAGTTTTCAGTCGTACACATATAAAAAAGTATATCAGTAATTTCGTTAATATTAAGTCGAATCAACTAACAACCAATAGGCAAGTTTTCACTGCATAATCATTCACATGCTAAACCGTCACATTCATATGTAACGTGTGCAAAAGTTATATACGTGGAGAGAGACATGTGAAGAAGATTATTCTGAAAGTTGCTTTCAAGATCAATCTGCGGTCATCCTGCTGCTTTATTTACTAAAGTCACATACGTTCTGAATGGATGGCGCAAAGGAAAAGGGAGCAGTACTGCTTGTGGATTCAAAGATTCTCTGCTTGATGGATAAATGGAAGGATAGATAGATGGATGAATGGATAGAGGGATAAATGGATGAATGGATCGAAGAATGGATTGATGGACAGATGGATAGGTTGGATAACGGATGAATGGATAGATGGCTGTATAGATAGATAGATGGGTGGATGAATGGATAGATAGATAGATAGATAGATGGATGCATGCAGGCAGATATAGTGTGGTATAAGCCAGTATTACTAGAAAAGAAGAGAATCAGACCAAAGGTTAAATGAAATATCGTTTCGGTGATACCTTCTGCATATATGCACTTAGCTTTCTATCCATCTCATGGCTTTCCTCTTGAAGTACTCCCCTCTATTCTTTTTCCCTTTCCTTCTCCTCTTCCTCCTCCTCTCTTCTTTCTCCTCCTTCTCCTCTTCCTCCTCCTCCTGCTCCTCCTCCTCCTCCTCCTCCTCCTCCTTCTCCTTCTCCTTCTCCTTCCCTATCCTCCCTCCCTCCTTTATCCTCCTCCTATTTATTATTGCATTGCATCCACCAAAGAGCACTACTTATCTTCCATATTTCCTGTTCAGTTCCATTTTTTCCTAAAGGAATCAGGAGTTCTGTGTTTTCAACACTGAGGATAAATAGCCGCGATGCAACAAGACATTTGCATTTTGTAGGTGCAGTAGTAGATGATGGCGCATTTCCGCGTGCTGCTTATTGGAGCCGTACAATATTTGTCATGCACTTTTTCCATTACATTTCCATTATGGAATAGTTGTTGGTATTGTTGTCAGAGAATGTTGGATAAATAGATATGATAAGATTATGATTAATCACATATATGAAACAAGCTTGGAAGAAATGGACTTGACCCACGAAATAGAATAACGATGCTGCTGAGCGAAAGTAAGATAATAGATATTTTGACTTATTATGAAATTGTAGGTAGGAATGATTGATTCCCTTTTCTAATATGATACCGTTTTGTTCTAGCTTTTTGTAGTTCTCTCTCTAATGACTGCGTATTTGTTTTTATGGTTATTGTGAAGAAACTTTTAAGTTCAAGATGTACAAGAATAATGTAGTGAATTGTGAAGTAACAAACTATCATTTATTATGCAGTAGTAGATATCATTAATTTCTTTTTGCCTTTATTCACAGTGTTTTGAATTAGCATGCTAAAATTTTTTTCTTCCAGTTCTCCAAGACTTTTTCCTTATCTGTGTATGATGTTGGCGTGTTGGCGTTGCAGTACACCGAGTATACTTATTTGAACATCAAAACGTATTCAGATACCAATTCCGTCTGTCATATATTCCATTTAATCTTTACCTTTAACTAGAGTTTCTTAAAATTAGTTTTTGAATTTGGCAAGGCCAAACTTGTTTTTTTCAGTCTACATAAGTACCACTACTGCTAAAAGCAATGGTATTGAATGATGGATTAGAATTATATCTTGTTTGTGTTTCCATAAACGAGACTGATCTTATTTATTTTTCTTTTAGTTCTTTTGTGTATGCTTCGCTAATTCTTTGTTACAAAAAGCAAAATAAGGGAGAAAATTAATGATGAAAACCATGAAATTGGGCAGAAAAATTGAAGTACATCTGTCTTGTATATGAACGAATAGAATTTGATTACTAAGTTATTTTAAAATGATGAGTCTTTACAAGTGACATATGATGTACTGTATTTGTTAAAATTCAAGAGTAGTCCGGTTTTTTCTTTCAAACAGTTTCTCTCAATCCATTAGAAATTGGAATTTTTTTTTTGTGAATAATATGCATTACTTAACTTCGTTTGATGTCTCTTATCCTACATTCTATCAATGCTTTTTCCTATTTGGGAAACGATAAAAATGCCAGAACTACCAAAAGTTGTTTTCACTCATTATGGGAGACTAGAGTTATTCGTAAATGTAGCTTTTGAATTACTCTTTTAATGCTTTGTTAAAATTGTAAGTTTTTCTGAAATATGGCTTAACTATCAGGTGTTTATTTGGCAGTTAAATCTGACTTTAAATACACTATTTTTAGTTATTCAACAATTTAGATCTGAGCCATCGTTTTGCATCATTACTTGCAAGAATGCAAGTAACCTGAGCAATCTCATGCATTGACATGGATTTTTGTTCAGGATGATCAGTAAAAGTATAAATGGCCGTTCGATTTAATCATGGGACGAGGAATTCGACACTTATGGTAAAATCGTTAGTTGCAAATCGTTTACTTATTTTGCATGTGCATTCATGATTGTTCAAAGGTGATTAGATTTTATGTTATCCTAAATAGATTATTTATTTTCCTGTTCTTATTGCAGCATGCTAATATGCAGATTGAAAGAATGAAATTATGTGATGATTTCAAGTTATCATCGCATGCTGAGTTATTGTTTTCTAGTGATGGAATCGATGTGTACTGATTATTTGGGAATTTAGTGCAGTGAATTTTAGTTTTAAATTTCGACAATAATTGAAATTTAAATTTGAGAAATAACGAAATGTATGTGCATAACGAATATTGATAGTATGGCAGCAGAAGGACACAACGTTGATGCAACATTAGTTATCAGTTGGCCGTGATCACGGCCATTATTTTGTTCGCAAAACATTCGGCAAACCAACATATTGTCATCATTGTTGTGACAAAATATGGGGAATGCTAACACAAGGATATGCTTGCGAGGGTTTGTTATAAATGTTATTAATTCAATATTTTTTTCAACGAGGAAAGTATGCTCCTCATTTCTAGAATTAAAGAGCATTTGAATCTTTTGGAAGATACCATAACTTTAAAAAGCAAATACACTGCTAATTCCAAATACACTGCTAATTCCAAAATCTAAGTTCGAGTTAAACTAAAACTTAATTGCGTAGCAGAATCTTTTATTTCCTTTTCCCAAGTTTTTCGGAAGTTTTTCTTTTAAAAATGATTATGTTTCACTTCATTATTGATATATACGTTTGGGTAGGAAACATATTTATTGAATGCAGTCGCAGTTCAGTAGTCAATTAATGGAAACTAGTTCCTAAGTATGCCTAGTTCCAGAAGTATAAAATTTTTATGATGATTCATGTTTGTTTCTTTTTCCATATCACAACGGTCTATTTCACCTCACAAAAATCTCTTATTCAAAAAACAAATTTTTCAGTTTGCAATTTTATATGTCACGACAAGTGTATGAAAACAGTTGTTTCATTTTGTAGCGGCGTCGCTTTGCAATTGATAAAGGTTAGAACTATTGTGGATCTAATTTTTTCGTAGGCGAATCTTCATTCGCCAAAATTAAATAAGAATACGGAAATTCATAGCAAATTTTATGTTTTCTAATCTTTAAAGTTTTGTGTGGGTTTCACATATCTCATTGATGTTTGGACCCTTTTTATAGAATCCAGTCGCTCACACGTGGTCTGAACCGTCACATATCAAACGAAGGTTTTGCTGCGTTTGTCGTAAAAAACTGATGATTCAGTGGCCGTTGAATGTGAGGGTAAGTTGTTTTTTAAGTCACGTTTTGCATTTTGCAAAATACATTATAAAGTTTGTTAGTAGTTCCTGAATAATCTCTGGATAAGTACGAATTCGCTATGGAAATTTAAAGATTTCCGAAAGTGTCAATTAACTAGACAGAGTTTTTCGCTGATTGATTTTTCGTTCCATTAAAGTAAAATTTGTGAAACTTTCTTTTTGGAATTTTATAATGACGAAAAGATGAACAAAATGCAAATCTGAATTTGGCTATATTATCTAATAATATGTTGATATCAAGAATCATTCAAGAAGCAAAGTATATAGTAAGCTATTCATTCTATTCTTCGTTGTATTTCCTACAGAAAAATTATGAATCCATACACCTTCTAATTATAATAAATGGAGGTTTCCTAATTCTTCGTATTAGACATTTAAAATTTTATGCATTCATTATTTGTTTATCTTATAGTTTGCGAATATTATGTGCACGTTGATTGTCATGATTTAGCAGTAAGTGATTGCAAGGAAGCTGCCACGTATGTACCTAATTTGGATAAGGTATGTTTCTTCTTTTGTGCTCACTTTATCATTCACTTAATATCTGTCATTATAATATCCAAATTCTAGATTCTTTGAAATTCTATAATGTTTTAAAGATGGAACAATTTCTTCTAAATAAGAATTAAAATTTTGCTGGAAAGATTTTTTATGATTTACTGCTTTAATTCACAAGCTCGTTTCAATAATTCTGAAATCAAGTGTTGCAATTTAATGACATTGTTCAGTTGTCAAAATAAAACTTGCTAGATAAAATTTTTGGAGGTTTAGTAAAGTAGTATGTACTCCATATGATAAAATATTTTGAATACAAGGAGAAAAAAATCCAGATGATCTGAAATATGGATTTGTTTTCGTTTCTTAATTTGGAATACAAACATTAAAAGAAATTTGAAAAGTTGTTGCCTTTTTCTGTCGAATGCTGTGAAAAGAATCATAATTTTACTGAATAATGTAGAAATATTTCATAAATTGATGCAAAACAGTAACTAATATGTTGATGGACAAGGAGTTAATCTATGAGCTACTAGTACTACATGTATTGAGAATTTATAAAAAAAAAGATGAAAACTGAGTGTGTGTGATTTACTGATTAAGTTGCTTTCGAGTCCAAAAGGATTGATTATTTCAACTCAGCGCATAATGTATAAGTAAAAAGATGAGGTAATCTTGATGATTTTAACATAAATTTATGAATAACATTTTTTCTAGCAAACAGAAATAAAGCTCTTCGTAGAGCCCAAGAATCAAGAGACAAGTAGATTAGCAAAACCAGGGTGATGACTTTTTTCTTCTAAAATTGTTTTGTGGATTTTCTCTCTGTTTGTTAAAGCAGCCAAATTTATCACAAAATAACCGAGATGTCATAATCTCGAATTTTTGAATTTTAAATATTTTGATGAGTTGAATTTTTACTTTATTGAGCAAATCTTAGTTTTTGATATAAATTCTTTCTTGAAGTTTCCATCTGAGTAATAATAAATGATCTCAAAGTAAAAATGTTTCCGGAAAAAGTAGCTACTAAATCAGACTATGATTATTAAATATGTCTGTTAATTACTCCTGAATTGTATTTATTAAGCGTTTAAATTGCTGTGAAGAATTAAGTCGAGACTTCAGAACTTTTAAATTTAAACTTTGCTTCCAAAAATATTGTCGCAAAATCTTTGTTCTATTTTATACAATTTGTTTGACTTCAGTTTTTCTCTTAAATATTATTTTAAATTTATCATGTATATGTATATAGGAAAAATTGGGCATGTTTCAATTTTCCTGATAATGTTTAGAGAAAAGAAAGCAGAACCAAAAATTTCTCTATAGATCCATCTCAGGAATAAGCAGTCATATTATTTCTGTTCTTTTAGAACAAACAAGTGCAGCACCATCATATGAGGGAAGGCAATATACCGCGTGATTCCAAGTGCGTTGTATGCAAAAAGCTTGCTGGTCATACGAATGCTTGGCTGGTATGAAATGCGGCTGGTGCTCTGCGACGGTAAGCTTTTATGAATTGTTAAATAAATAAAATCAGCAAGTTCTCTCCGTTTGCCGTAATGCTGATTAGTTTTTCTGATTACTATATGTGTAGATTGTTTAGAATCCTTTAGCAAAACAACGTTTTGTGACCTGCGCTGTTTAAAGGTCTGGTAGGAAGTAGTGGAAATTTCCCAAAGTGGAAATAGTTTCTAACTGAAATGGTTAAAGCCATTTCAGTTAGAAACTATCATCAAAGAAAAATTTGTGAAACATGATAAAATTAAATGATTTACAGAGAGAAAAAAAACGTTGACATAAAAAATTGGAAATGTAGAAAGATTGTAGATGTTAAAAAGTTTGCTCCAGAAAAATATTTTATTGATTTTCAGGCTCATGCTATCTGTTACCGTCAAATGTCTCTTGAATGTGACTTTGGTGCTTTGAAAAAAATCATTTTGCCACCCAATGCATTAACTATTCCAAGGACAGAACTCCCAATGAAACAATTGCTTAATATTCAGGGAACTCATCTAGAAGGTTTCAATCAGCAACGTATATCTTTTTTCTCAATGGATTTCAAAATTCGTCCCATATTTTTTTCATAGTGATTTTTTAGTAAAATGTTCTTTAGTCTAATAATAGTAGAAACGTTGCAAGTGAGGGATCTTCTTTCTGATAAAGTTCACATACTAAGATGTTTCAGAGCACTTTCAAAATTTTAATCTTTTTATCGAAAAGGATTACTAGTTTCTTACTATTTTCTGAATTCCAGCATCATCACCAGTAAAAACACACCCAGAAGATTCGCTATCGAGTTTATCGGATGATACAAAAGAAAAAGAAGACTACGAAATTTTGCGTATTTTTGATGGCAATAGTTCTCTCAGAAAATGTGTATATCGCACTGCCATTGTGCCAAAGGCAGCCTCGATTCAGCAAATACGAGTACATTAATATTTCGCTCTTTAAATTTCTATATTGCATCTTATTATCATTTTTTAACACTGGTAGGATAAAAGGGAAGTTAATTTATCAAACAGAGTACTCAGTAGAATGCTTTCATCTCTGAATTACGCTCCTTATAGTGTTGTCAATTTTTAATTCATTTATTTCTTTTAATGGCGATAGATCAAATGAAAAAATAAAGTTTCTACAAAAATACATTTGCATATAAAATTTATATTAGGATGTGGCACTCAGGAGATTTCATATCAATGACAATCCTAACTGTTATTATATCACGCAACTGCTTAATGATAGTAAGTATTTTTAATAATTTATGTAAATGCAGTATTCAAGATATTTTTCAGTATTTTCCTTACGGTCTTCTGAATTCGATTAGTTATCATGTAACAATTAGATCAATTTTACTGTCGAGAAATTTAAAACTTTTTCCAGGTGGCGAGGAAGAATTGCTTGAAGATCCGTTACCACTGAGAAATGTTCGGCGACCGGAAGGACGTCGTGCACAAATTTTCCTTCGTTATAGAGATGATCCTGAAAAAGCAGTTGTTAAATTATATGGTGGTTGGCTTAGGTAGATTTTAATGATTTGTCAATTAAAATGATTTACTGTTACGGTTATTAGCTAAAAAATTTCTTTCCAATTTTTATGTTTTAACTATTAATTATTAGTGAATGGGATAACTTATGCGATTCATATCATCCAAATTAATTATTGGATTAATGTGATGAGTCTACATGGTAAGTTGGATGAAATAAACTTAAATATACTCACATATAATTAAATATGAGAAAACTATACTTGTGTCAGGTGCACTTTTTGTCCATAGCTTTTATTCGTATGATTTGATTTGAACTTATTTTTATCAACAGAATGCTTTTTGGAATCCTTCAGGAGTGCGAATTAATCAATAGAAGCATGTGTGTTTTAAGCTTATTAGATTGAATTAAAACTAGCATATCTCTTAATTCTTCTGAGAAATCTTCATTCTTAAAAGCTCTAAAATAAACTTAAGTAAGAAGAAATTGGCTTTCTTTTACAGAGTACCGCTAACGTTTTGCTCGCTATCTGTTACAAAAGAAACATTGGTGCAAGATGCAATAGCGGAGGCATTGGATCGCTTTGGGTTGGATCGGAATTCAGCTAATCGTTACAATTTAATTGAAGTTTCGCTCGATCGTGGTGTTGCTGAAAGAACTGCTAATTCACAAGAAAATATGTTACAGCTTGTGCGAAATTTAAGAAAAGTATAGTCTTAAATGATTTTTCCTGACTTTTTGCATATTTTCTACCCGAAAAGAGGATAGTCTCACGCTTCATGTTGCAGTAATAATAAGATAAGCTATAATTACGTTTTCTGGAAGGCTAATAGAACGGTAATCTTTTCTCTCTTATTTCATTTTTTCTTTTCCAAATTCTAGGATTCATTACGACGTTATCATGTTGTTCGTTTTTATATACAAGAGAAGGACGATCCTCATGATCACGCTGTTTTTGTTGGCAATTTACCACTCTCATTGGCTCAAAGACAATATGAAAGAATACTTTTACGACTATTGGGAGCTAAAGGTTATCACTTGTTTTTGGTTAGAAAAGTCTGGTGCGTATTATGTTGTTCGCCTTTTTTATATTTTACTGCAAACATCAAACGTTATATTTTCTTTGTATATTGTCGAGATAAAACTAAAACTTGATTTAATCCTAAAGGCAAGCCTTAGATGTTTTCCCGCGAATTAAGTGAGGATAGATTCTGGAATGAAAGAGGAAATGGAAAGAAAAGATGAGGTGATTTCAACGCTTCCGGTCAAAATTCTCTTTCTTATAAATTATACTTTAATTTTAAGAAAAACCTTTCACTGCTATTGGACCAATATATTTCGAATATGGCTCACTGGTAATTACATTTAATACAGCAAAGCTGCAACGTCGGCTGTGCAGCGCCTCCAGAATGCAGTTTACGAAGAGAAGAAATTAATAGTGCTTTGTCTTCCTAATGTTCAGGTAGCTATGGTAAATTTGTTATTGACTTAGAATCTATCTGCTTTATTCAGTTAGATAAATACTGAGCATTCGGTTACCATAACTTAGTTTTCATTTTTAGTACTGAACCCATATTTGTAGCACACGTGTCAAGAAATCATACATTTTCGCTATTGCATTATTTAGAGAAGCAAAGGCTCTATTCCACCTCGTTATTAATTATTCAGTTTTTGGTTAAAATAAGTTAATTTCATAGAATTTTATTTCCTCTTCAGGGATTTTTTCAGCCCCATATGTTATCATCGGATTGCGAACCTCTTTTAGTACTTGTGAATGTTAAAAGTGGTGGTTGTCAGGGTAGTGAATTAATCAAAGCATTCAGGCGATTGTTGAATCCTTTCCAAGTATTCGATGTATTAAAGGGCGGTCCATTAGTTGGGTAAACACTTCTTTGATTTCTGTTTTTTCATCATATAATATATTTTTTTGTCTAGTATTGGAAGAGCTTGTTTTTATTAACAAGCAAAGTAACATGAAGACGAATTTGGTTACTCATTTTATAGATTTCCATCGCATTATCGTGATTTTAGTTTGTATGTTTTTCCGAAATGTCCCAAAATATAAGATTTTGGCCTGCGGTGGCGATGGTACAATTGGTTGGGTGTTGCAATGTTTAGATATTGCTAAACAGGTTACTCTTCTTATTACCTTATTGGTAAGAAATAAATTATGGAAAACTAAATGTTCGAATTTTATGAAATCTTCACTTGCAGTTTCAGGAATTATTACTTTAAAAAATTTTTTCAGGATGCTGCATGTTTTTCTCCACCGTGTGGTATTGTGCCATTAGGTACCGGTAATGATTTGGCAAGAGTTTTACGATGGGGTGGTGGTTACAGTAGTGAAGAGAATCCAACAGATATTCTTCGAGATGTTATTGAGGCTGAAGAAGTACGCTTAGATAGGTAGAAATTGTTTTTGAATTATTGATTTTAAAGTTGTATTGGAAATATTTTGTTACCAGTTTTCATTTTCAGACAGAACATAATTTGATCTAGGGAAAATTCAACGAGAGTTAGATCAATATTTGCAGTCATTTCGAGATTATTAAACTAGAGATTGTAGGTGGGCAGTAGTTTTTCATGAGGAAGAGCGTTCACAACCGCCAACAACATCTAGTGTTGAACCAAGTCCCGATACAGAACAAATGATGAGCAATCCCGAGGATCAAACTTCCATGATTATAATGAATAATTACTTTGGAATTGGAATCGATGCGGATGTCTGTTTGCAATTTCATAATAAGGTTAGGATTTTACTGGTTTACATTTTTTAATGAGATTAAAGTTATTTGTTTCATAGAAAGTCATAATATCTTTAGTTCAGGATAATTAATAAATAAGGCAAAAATTTTCATGTGGTTTTGATAAGGTGATAACAGCATAATAAAGATTTCAGGGCCTTTACTAGATTTAGCTGGATTGTCAGTGGTTTATTATTTTCTGGATTTTTCTTTCCTCAGCGGTATCTTGTTTTTCATTGCAATAAAAAAATTTTCTTTGATGTATAAAATATTATTTCAGAGGGATGCGAATCCTGAAAAATTCAGTTCACGTTTGTTTAACAAAACACAGTATGTGAAAATTGGTCTACAAAAAGCGTTCTTTGAAAGGACATGTAAAGATCTTTGGAAACGAGTTGAGTTAGAAGTGGATGGTAAAATAATTGAATTGCCCTGCATAGAGGGTATTATTGTTTTAAATTTACTAAGGTATGAAAGTTTGTCTTCAATTTTTCCTTAATTTTCTTTTTGTGAGACCTGTGCGGATTCACTGGAAGGAGGGAATAAAGAATGAATTAAATAAATTCTTATTCGTTGGTGAATTATAATCATTTATAAGAAGATAATTTTATTTTTGACTATCTCTTCCACTTTGCGAGATGATTTTGAATTTTTGTATTTAAACATATGTAGTTTAACTTGTTAAATTCAGTAATACTGAAGTATGAAGTAGAACGATTTTTGTTATACAAGTATAAGCAGTTTAAGTTGGGAAGTGGAGCAAATCCTTGGGGACAGCAAAAGAAGAAGGACAATTTCAAAAGCCAACACATTACGATGGACTACTTGAAGTGAGTTTTCTCTTTAATTTGATTTCCTCTCATTATTTGCAAGATTATCGTTTAACTTTTTTCTTATACTTTTTATAAATCTTATTAGTTATAAAAAGATAATTTATGTACATTTTTTCTCATTTTATGATTGTAGCATTCGGAAAAAAATTTTTGTTTTATTTGTTTCATTACTTTGTTAAAAATTTTATTAGGAGAAAATCGATTTATGACTTCCTCTTCTCCAGATGGAAATTGTTGTTGCCCTTAACAGGCTCTTATAAAATTATTATTTGTAGGTGGTTGGTATCTCAGATGTTTCTCGACTAGGCCTTATTCGGTCCAAACTATCTGCCGGTATAAGAATCGCTCAAGGAGGAAGCGTAAGTTAATTTTTTCATTGAAGAAATATCTATTTTCTTATCCTACTTTTTTGACTAAAATTATCGACTTATTCATCATTCCGCAGAAACGATGGCGCGATATTATGTTAATTACGATTATGTATAACCTTTCTTAGAATCGATTGCATATCAAATTATTCTATTCACTTATTGATTAGACAAATGTTAATAGTTCTAATCACATGATTTTCTGTGAAAACGAGAATTTTTGAAACCTAGTGGGAAAAAATTGATCGCTATTGTAATTAATATATCGCCTGCTCAAAAATATTACGCTTCTTAGGGAATTAGGAATATTTGCATACACTCAACTGTTTTAGAATATGACTATCAATTTCGAATTTAAAACTTTTCTTCGGTATTTAAATGTTTTTACAACGATCATCCTTTCTTGCAGATACGAATCACAACACATGAAGAGTGGCCAGTTCAAGTAGACGGTGAGCCACACATACAACCACCTGGTACTATAACGATTTTGAAATCTGCCCTTAAAGTAAGGACTTCCTTTAATTTTTGTTTGCATGTAATGATGTTGTATAGAATGGGAAAGAAATGAGTTCTTTGAATTTTAGGAAACTTTTAAATTGATGGCGATATTGAAATGAAACCTTTGTAATATTTCGTTCTTTTCTTTTATGGTTTTATTTATTATTATGTGTGTTTTAACTTTTTTGTAATTTTCTCTTATTTGAATCATAGCTCTAAATAATTATATTGGATCATATATAATTGAAAATTACATTTTCGTTTCAAGTTTTCTTGTCTCTAATTTATTTTAGTTTTCTAAAATGTAAACTTTGAAGACTTGGTGAAAAATTCATAACCTTTTGATAGTTGTAATGTTCATATAATATTGCAGATATTTTTGATTTGTCATAAAAAACAGAGATCAAGCTACCAAGACTTCTGGTACTTATCAAATCACATAAGATAGTAAATAGAACGCATGTTTCATAAAAACCTTCAAATTGTGTAATCTCTTTGCTGAAGGGGATCCTATAATTCTTTTTGACGTTATTTCCATTGCTAATTCCTACTAATATTATTATTTACAGCTTAAAAATCGTAACATGATTATCCTTATCTTTTATCTTTTAATATGACTTAAAAATTATTTCCTGCAATCAGTTTGTAACAAGGGAAATTGTTTTCATGTAAAAAGCATTTTGGATTTTCAAGAATTTTTTCTATCTTTTGAGAGATTTTGATTTTTATAAATTTTCATTGAGTGGAATTCCAAAAACAAACAAATACAGAAACGAGAAATATCGTCATCTTAAATTATCAATTTATAAATATATTATTCTTGTACATAAGTGTCGTTTTCGTTGATCTTGCGATAAAGTAACGTCTGAAAAGGTATGTTAATCTGTGCGGATTTAAAGTATTCTAAGTTATGGACTTCAAAGAGTATCCTTTCAAATGACACTGATATTCTTTGTGTATTTTCAGTTGTAATTTAAATTCTAGAAATGCAGGAACATTTCTAAAATCGAAAATAGATGTGTTTTTATTATTCCATCATTATTGCTAGTATATTTTATGAATTATGCTTCCTGCTTGCAACAATTATGAGTTAATAATTTCGTTATATGAATTTTAATCTAAATAGTTTGTTTTTATTTCTCGCTTTGTAATTTTTTTTAGATTCTTAGAATTGAGCTGATAGTAACTGATATTGCAACTGTCGTTGCAAAATAAAATAAGTTTTTTTAAGAAGAAAAGAAAGAAAGAAAAAGAAAAATAATTAAGGAAATTTTTGTCATTTGTATACAGTTTAACTCAGTGATAATATTATTTTATCATTTGCTATTCATTTGCTTGCATTGGTTTCAATGTTCTAGCAAAGGTTTCATTTCTGGTAATAGGAGTTAACAAGAATTTCAGTTGGGCAATGCCACATGATGTGTTTTCCAAGTATTCCGTTTGTTTTTGAATTTTATAACTTACTATCAATATTGTTCAGCAATACTCGCGAGAACCTGCAAACGAAGAAACTGAAAACGAATAGATTGTGCAAAGAAAAATAGTAGTTATAATTTGATGTTTTTGATCCGTTCCGAAAATTTTACAACTAACTTTAATCAGATTTTAATCATACTTATTTGAAGACTTTCAAAATCTGTTTTGCGTTTGGTTCAAGTTTAGAAGGCAGTAGATAATCTCGGTAAATGAAAAATAGTGCATTTTTATTCTCAATTTCGAATGATGAATGAATATTTTCATCCGGGATTTGAATGAACTGTTGTAAATTACATCTTAGATGTTCTTTGGATGTTCAGGCTAAAATGCTGAAGAAAGCAAAAAGTCTCGTCGTAGCGCAACGTCCTCGACAACAAATGTAGCGGTTCGAGTGATTCGGAACGAAACTTCACCATCCTCATCAAGAGTTCACCCGTGTACACTCCTGAATATTGATTCTGATCCGTTAATTCATGATAAGAGCATATCCGATGAACCGCATTCTGTTTCTATCAACGCAAATGGCGATGATGATGATGATGATGAAGGCGATGCCTTTTTATGACTTGTTATTTATGTTCAAGGAGTAGATGATTCACATATAATTTATCTGATGTCGTTCTTGTTGTAGACATATTGACCATTTAATTCTCCTTCAATTATACTATCGATAAAAAGAAAGCGAAAATCATCTACTTATGATGGTGCGTACTTATAGGAAATTCATATTCAGACATTCTGAATATTAATGCTAATGGAAGTATCAGAATTCAAATATATTTTTTTGTTGATATAGTAGTCGATACAGTTTTTCATAAAACGACTGATTTATGAGTTAGCTGAAAGCTGATTTGAGGTTATAATTACAAATTTTTTTTTGCTGACATTTCCCATCCTATAAATTTTATTCCTTAGAATCATGCGCATTCAATTCAGACCTAAACCATTTTAAGAGTTTGAGTTTTTGGACTTACTTTGAGCTAAGCGTTTCTAAAAAGTGTAAAGTCAATTTTTAGCCTCATTTTATTGAGTTCGTGGGAATTTCTAAAGTATATAGCATTTATTTTTAAAATTAATGAGTTAGCATAAAATCATTCCTATTTAAGATATAGACATTTGTGAAACTTATGGAATGATATAAGATAAATTGTAAGTTGAGGCGAAAATTTGAATTTGTTTGTCAAAATATTGTCGCCATTTTACACTAGTTCATCGGTCGATTTTTTCTTTGTTCTATTTTGAAAGATCCTTCCATTCCGCTATACGATTGATATTCCTTTTTTAGTCTTTAATATGTAGTTCTATTTATCAACTTGAAGTATCCTGTTTCTGTTTATATATCAAATAATTCATTTCGTAATTTTTAAAATAGATGTGGTATTTATAAGTTTAATCTTGCTACGTATTTATATGGACTACGGGTTTTATTGATTAGATTCCCGAAATTATTATTCGGGATAATTTTTAAATTTAATTTCACCTTTTTTCAGTTTTGTAAACTCTATAAGAAGTTTTACTTCAGTGACATGGAAATATGCTGATATATTTTATTGTTCTTTCAGTTTTTTTAGTAATCTGAAGGCAGTGTTGTTGTGGAAATTTTTTGTCGAAAGTGTTTCCCGCTAATTTTTCGGAATTTTGATTGAAAAAAAAATTTTGACATTTTTTGAGTCTGATTGTATGTTTTCTATTTGGCAGGGTATTTTCTCACTTTATGATGCTTAATTCACGTCAGAGTTTTTTTTTTGAAGAAATTGCAGCAAACTTTGAATGAAGGATATCCTTTATGTTTTTAGGGTTCTGCAAGAAAAGCTTGGCTTTTAGCTAAATTTTGAGCTCATACTTGTTTACGTAATACCGAAAGACGAAGTACAAATTTGGTTCTGTAAAGGTTATGGTTTTAGATGGATGCAACATATTGATCGATTATCAACTGTGATAAATGTATTTTTCTATTGTCCTTTCCTTCTTTTCATAACAGTAACTGTAAAAATCTCATTATTTTCCATTCCATTTTTCATCTAATAAATGTCTTCGATCATTGATTTTTCTAGTATATTATTTTAGTTATTGGATTTACTGCTCAAAGAGTTTTGTATAGCTAATATGAAAAAGTTATTGAGAAAGAATATAAAACTTTTCCTAACTTAATTTGAAATGGTCTTTTACAAATTATTAGTAAATTGAAATGAATATAGAAACTGGAATAGATGATTGGAAACAGTCATGTTCCGAGAACATAGAGTGCTTAAGATATGAAGTCTTCAATCGTTGAAACATGGCTTTAAAAGATATAAAAAACTCATAATGCTTAAAATCCAGTCTGAAAATTCTGATCGAAAAAACATCTGCCGGACGAAGGAAAAATCTGTATATGTTGATACTTAGGCATAGTGTTACTGTTCTAAGATTTCCTTGTGCATATAAACGCAATGTTTCGCAAATTGTTGAAAACAAGAGGATCGCGATTTTAGGATGAAGAAAGTTGTGTCGTTGATTTATAAGTGATCTTTTTAACTTCCGAAGAAAAGTTCTTTAGTAGCATCGATAGGATTTGTTCAAACTGTTTTATATTCTCATTTATCGATATCTGAAGTGATGCTTTTCATTCAATAGTTTTTACTTTATGATGGCAATGTTGCACCCAGTGAAATAGTGTTTTACTTCATTCTTGAATTGGTTTTTGCTTTATGCTTCTACATTTTATGTCAACTGATATTGTAGGTACAAATAATGCAGTTTATTTGAACGAGTAAATAAATAGAAATGGAGAAATGCGATAGTGGAATACCCTAACATTCTTCAATCATTGATCTAGACTGTGATAGTGATAGCAATAATGATAATGATTTTCACACTTTGACATTTTCAAACCTCATTCTAAAGATTCCTGTTCAATTTTACCAACAAGATGTTTCCATTCAATAATTTTATGATTAAAGCATCGCTTCGTCTAATTTTTGAAATATAAGGAGTTATGTCCTTGCACCTTCCAGCTTTTTTGATTTTGGAATTTGAAACTTCAATGTAAATACCAAGTGAAATATTAAGTTGCCAATGGAAAAAATGTTCACGATTTTTTCCTTTCCACGAATCCACTCTCTAAGAAATTTTTATATTATGTTGTATATAAGCAAATATATATGCAGAATCTTAATAAATAATTCCAAAGTGGATGCAGAAATAATTAAATGATCAAATATTATATTTTACTCCCTATGATGAGTGCTTAACAAGAAATTATCAGAATTTAACCATTTGATGATCAATTTTACGTCAAAGTAACAGTAAATGAAGAATTTAAATTTCATAATACAACGATTGATAAAATGTGTTTTAATAGCATCATTTTTCATAATTGTGAACTTGGATAATTTTTTATGAATTCGCATATCGACACGTTTATTCTTCTACTATTATTTCTTATTATTACTATTATTTGCTTCTATTCTATAATTTGGGAGCTTTTTATAATCATTATCAGAATTAATTTGCTTATTTTAGCATGCGATTGTTGACTTATGAAGTCAAATTTTGATTTTCATAATTCTTCAAGAACTTGAATTGCAACATTTTCTTCATGTTTCTGATACAGTTGTTTGATACGATGATAAATGAAACGTGACAAAAGCTTTTGGTCCTTTCTTGTTTTCTTCTTCTATCGATGAATTTAAATGTACAAATCAACAAATTACTCATGCAATTACCATTTTTTGGTACACTACGCTGAATAATGTTTAACTTTATACAAGATTGTCTTTGATTTACATAATATTTATCCTGTTGAAGTGATTTTCTACATTGTCCAAATATTATAATTTTCAACAATGTAGAGAGGATAGAACTCCTGAATTGACGTGCTACGAAATTTTACTATTTGTATTTTCTCAGGGATGTTTTCCAAAAGCCATTGTGCAACAATTGTCTTCAAATGCATTACGCATTTTTTGTAGCAAATCAAATAGATGATTAGTGACCAATGATGGAATATTTGAAGAGAAGATAATTTGATAAATTTTACGTTAACGAATCTTATTTGCAAATTTCTAAGTAATAACTGGATTACAATTTCGATTTTTGATCTTATCATAGAAATATATTTTTATTTTTACAGAAGCATCTATTAGGAAAGTAAGGAATGATGTGGAAAAAATTTTCAAGTTTCAAAATTAGAATAACAAAGTTAGATTATGGCAAGCTTGAGGATAATTAATTGTTCTGAAAAATTATCATGATGAAGATGCGATATGATTGCTATGAACTTAATATTGATATCAGTGATATTTCTTTTGGTATCACATAACAAAGAAATATTTTTCAGTTCATTAAAAATTCAAAATTATCAAAATCGCCCTACACTGGTAGGCAATGGAATTACAAAGTGCAACAAAAATGTAAAAAATTCGTCGCAAAAAGGTCAAATGAAAAACTGTATTCCAAATGCTAAAGAGTCATTTCTTCTTTGAGAAAGAGGACTTATCTTTTTAAATTACACAGCTTGATAACAGAGCACATAGATGAATCAAAAAACTTGTCATTCTCGAATATAGAGTTAAAAAGAAACATTCATTTTGTATGAGATCTAGCTCTTTCTTCCTATAAGTATCGATAAGAGATCTCTTTTTGGTCTTTGAATTCTTTCTTTCAACTGCTTAATTTGCTCAAAATTATTTCTTAAAAATCGGTTATAGATGAAAACAAAAGCAGAATAACTGAAAATAACTGAATATGAATTATTATCAAAATAGTGTTTAAAGTGGAAATTAATCGAAATTACACATGACCTAACAACTCTATAAGCAAATACTTGTCTAATTCTAATTCTGATCATCAATTGCCAAACGATAAAATTTAATCCATTCGATATTTCAGCAAGTATTTGTTAGACTAACTGATGAAAAATATTTTATTCATTCGTTTATCTTAAAAACATCTCCAGGTCTTTGTCGAGATTTCCTTTTTTCTGTTATAAGAAATTTCGATTTTGCGAAAGGATGCTACAGCAGTAAAGTTTATAAGTAGCAAATGCTCTAAGTACTGGTTTTGCATAAGCAAATGCTGCTGTTTGAAATCATTGATATATAATTACTAACACGTGACGTCGATAACGAAAATTTTACCTATTTTTGAATAAGGGTCGAAGTTCTTCAGAAAATTTCAGAGAGTTTTAAAAGAACGTCCAAAATCGACAACTTTGTCACGAAAAAATTTTATTTTATTTTTGTTTATAATGGTTGTTTGTTGAATCAAAGGTTTTGAAAAAATTTAAAATTAGAACGAAAAATTAGGATCAGAGATTGGTTAATGATATTAACAATATCTCAAGGATATGAGTGACATTTTTTTAATATTATTTTTATAATTTATTTTAGCTAACCACTGCACTGTTTTATATTTTAATTGATTCAGTTTAACAAATTCAGATCAGACATATGGGAACAGCCAAGTACTCATCAGTGACTCTTAAGAAACGATTGTTTGACAAACATTTTAAAATTTTTGAATTTCATTTTTGAAGGAATTTTCACCAAAGTAAAAAATATTTATATCCGATAAAAAGAAAATACTCAATATCTTTTAGAATTCAGAGAAGACAGAATTGTTATAAAAAAATTCAATCTTCTATGAAAAATCATAGAAGATTCGGAATTTTCAAACGATTCATTCACTTTTCAAGTGCAAAGATCAGTATGAAAACATTTGCAAAAATAAGCAATTTCTTGGAAATTTTTCTCAAAAAACTTCTTTGCCTTCAAAATCTAAGCGAATCATTCGCAATAAAAGAATTTTATTCACTAAGTTTAGCTCACATTTCTAACTACAGAAGCTTTAGCTGAAAAACTGGCCAGTGAAGATTCAAGACAGCTGAATTCTAACAGTGCAAATGCTTCCATCAATCGAACAGCATCTGTAATCAACTTTCTCAATTTCGTTTGCATTTACCATTTCATGCAACTCTTCATCTTCCTCATTTTTATTGAATATCATCCCTTCTTTTCTGTCATTTATGTTGAAAAGTTTTCTTCAACGCTTCTATATTCTATTACATTTTTCTTCACTTCACAAGCATATTTGCTACATCATTGAGATTTTTTAGCAGAGAAAATCAAACAATATTCTTTGATCTTTTGCATTAAGATGAGATGCTTTATGCTGGTCGATACCTTGATGCAACAATCCAAACAGAACACTTCAAATATCCGATTTTTTTCAATACATCAAAAGAAACAGTTCTGTCTCCCTTTTCGCATCTTATGCATCAAGCCATAAATGCTGTTAAAATGCTAATATTATTCGATCAATAAGCTATAGAATTGCAGTTGAATGCTTCAATTTTTGAATAGTTCCAAACTATTAAACAAATTTGCATAGCTTGTTTTTGGTATGTTACAACCAATGTTAGTTAATGTTAATTGATACTCTTCTCTAATTTATGCTCTGTTAAATGAATAAATCAATTCAATTTCAAATTCAGTTTTGAATTTCACAAGACTATAAAAAGTTAGAAATATTATTGAAGTTATAATTACCTACCTAATCTATCCACCTATCAAATCTATCCATCTATCTATCCAATCTATCTCATCTATCTATCTATCTATCTATCTATCTATCCATCTATCTATCTATCTATCTATCTATCTATCTATCTATCTATCTATCTATCTAATCTATCTATCTATCTATCTATCTATCTATCTATCTATCTATCTCATCTATCTATCTATCTATCCCTAGATATCTAATCCTAGATCCTAGATATCTAGATCCTAGTAGATGGATAGGTAGATAGATAGATTAGATAGATAACTGAAGATTCTTCCCGAGTTACATCTCTACATCAAACTCTAGCTAGCTAGCTAGTTAGTTTTAAAGTATCGATTCATTCTAAGCTACTGCCGTCACACAGTTGATATTACTGCTCATATTGATGCTAGTCATCTACCGTTGACAATATGATGCTTCCAGGCTTATCCCATTCTTCTACAAATTTTCCCTTTAACATTTTTTAGTATTTTTTCAATTCAACTTTGCATTTTCATTCCTTTTAGGATTCCATCATACCAAACTTTTGTTACGTAAAATATTGCACATAATGCACGGGAAATTTTAGTAAAACAAAACTTGTTCGACTTTAAAAAAATTATATCATCAGTAGTGTCGCTTTAAAAATCATACTGTTTTTAGTATATAAGTAATATAATATAAGCGAATAAACAATTGTAAGCAGTAAATTAAATTAGGTTTATTTGAACTAAAATCAATGTTCTTATTTCTCGGCATATTCATACAATAACTGAAAATAGACTTCTTACGATTATTTATAACTCATTATTTTTCAGCAATGGTTGATTTGAAGCAACAGCTGGATATGTTAGATTACCTTGGACCGATTGCTGTATGGATTTCCTTCTTCTCCATAATATTTATAATCTCAGTAACTTGTATTTTGTGGTGTTGTGTATCTGAAACGGATGATAAAACTGTTTTTGCTAAGGTTTGCGAATTATACAAATTTCCTTTAATAAAATTAATTTGGAGAAATTATTGACTGAGGATGAGTAAACCATTGACGATGTTTTATATATTAAATTTTAAAAATTTAGTCCTTCGATTTCATGCTTACTTGTTATCTTGCTTAATTTAAGTTCGTCCAAAATTCTTACCCGATCACAAAGGTATATAGTATTCCATATCTGATACCATCAACAATATCAGTAAAATACGTGTTCAATTTTTGGATTATTCATTTTGCTCTTTTTTTTGTGATAAAAAAACATTTCCAATAAAAATTCTTATTAGCAGGAAAGTTCCCATAGAAAAACGTTCAACATATGTAACGAGGAATCCATGAATTTCGCAACAAATATTTCTTTCTAGTTTTTTAAATCAGATAGTAAACCAAGTAGAAATAATTACAAGTACTTCATATTTTTTTATTCAGAATGGGTGATCCTTAGAATTTCTAGTCTTCGTGAAATTCATTTCGACGATGATTCATTACTTAGGGAAATACTGATAAAAAATTTCGATTCTTATTTTAAAAAAAGCTAAAAAATTTTTTAAAAGATCAGACTTTGAAGAACTCTGAAGAATCACAAAAATGAAGAGTAGAGACACTGAACGCTCTCCAGAATTGAAAATACCCAATGAAAACCTGATTTGGTTAGAATAATCGATCTATTTCCGTTTTGAATATGTGCAATTTATCAATCAGAAAAAGAGACAATAAATGGAACAGATTAAATGATTGTAAGAATTGCTCTCAGTGTCAAAGAATCTAGATGATCGTAAATGTAATCCTCATATTTCATCTCAACTTTGCATTGCTCTAAACTTTTGCTAATTGAATCTTGAAAATCTCTATTTAGATTATTTTTTGCTAATATTGTTATTTGTTTCAGTGGGGCATGGGACCAAGGCATCAATTAACCGTCGCACAGCAAAAATATGATTCAACTTCAACTCATAAAGCTTTATAAAATATAAATGTATTGGATTAGTTTAATTTTACTATCATGTCCGATTTATTTTAACTTTTCTTGCTGAACATTATATGTAATTGATGTTTCTTTATATTTCCATAAATTATTGAAAGAATGGCCAGATAGTAATCGGATTAAAAGACTTGGATAGAGAATTGTGCGGTAAATTAAATGTAGTTGAAAGAATAGGACTCCAGAACAATATTTCCGAAAATTTCTATTTAAAAATGTTGTGCATATTGACAATGAGAGGAAAGCTAAGTAACAGTCTATACATTTTCCGAAACTGAACTGTTTCTTGGAGAATATGAATTTTTTAGATCAAGTTTATTTATCCCTAATAAACTTGATTGAAAGAGTTGATTTTAGCACTTCGGCATCTGTATTTATTGTATGTCATATAAACCATACATTGTTGTCGAAAAAATGCTTTGTTGACAATTGTCAAAGAATATTATTTAGCAAATATAATCATAAGGAAGCAAATCATCTGATTAATATATGATCATTCAGTCCAAAACATTGCTTCATTTTCCTTGATATGCTTCTTCACTACTATGACTCATTACTCTTACTTAATAATAACAAACAATAACGGGTAAGACAGCTAAGACCATTTTTATTATTTAAAAAATCTAGAATTATCATTTGCTTTTCAGACTAACTTCCGGCTGTAAATTGTTTTTCGTTGTAAAATGATTGTTGCTTATTACGAGAGGCAATTCTTAAAGTCCAACCGACGACAGAAGATGTTGATAAAAAATCGGTCATTTTAATAATCTATTTCCTTTCAAAGATAGTAATTTGTATTGTGAGCCTTTATATGGCAGTATACTGTTTTTGAAATAATTTGAAGTTTTGAATTCTCATCGAAAAATTGACCTGAAAATTTAATTTCCTCAAATATGTCAATGATTAAGAATGGTAATACAGACTGAAATCGTTAAAGTTACTTCGTAAGTACCGGGAACTTACGGAATTACATTTATATTAGCTGAAGAAATCCAGACGATTAAATAACATAGTAAGTTTGATTCATACAACATTTATGTAGCAGTTATGTCAAAAATAGAATTACATAATTATAAAAACTTGCGATTCTAAAACTTCATTTTTTCATCTCGGAAATACTCGAGATTCTATAATATTTTATTATGCTACATTGAAATATTAGATTATCCAACCAGGAAACTTCTGAATAACGTCAAAAAGCCTAATGACTTTTGATGAATAATCGGTCTGTTTTCCTAACTCTTTTATTTTTTAATGACACTTGTATTCTACTTCCTTGTGTAGATCAGTATGAAATTTTGACGAGGTTTTTCAATTTTGTTGGCATTATCCTTGATTGCGTTGTGGCCGTCAAAAACAGCAAAATTTTTGGAAAATTTTATATACGACTATTATCGTTTATGATAAAGGCAACTGTTAATGCTGATCTCCGATTTTCTACTTGCTTCTTCGTAAATATTATGAACTGTAAATAAAATAAATTACTTATGAAGAACATTCGCTGAATTATTGTTAAACTTTTCAGTTTACTAACTGGAAACTAAAAATGTCAATTACCTTTATATCATTTTCATAATTCGAAATTCACCGAACTACTGAAATTCTGATAATTCGAGGAAGCCGCTGAAAAGCCAGAAAATGTTTGGTATCACTGAGATCGCGATTTATCTCCTTTATTTGAAGTCTCTGAATGTAACAGACACAAATATTACTTCTATCATATTACGCTATCAACTCAGTGATTACATATCGAGAACAATTATTCTCAAACTAATACTTGCGTTACATACCATAAGTTGAAGATCACCCTACTACAGCCGGTTATCATTACCGACCATTGTACACAAAATATCTGTTGTCAATGATTATTTTGAAAATAATGGTAATTATAGATTTTATGTATTAAATCTTTGGCTGGTTAAATGATCCATAATGTTGAAAAATATGCTTTCAAAACTGCTAATGCCAGCAAAACTAGAATCTGCTAATGGAAAAAGTCTGTTCTTAATCAATTGATGGAAAAGAAAAGCAACAAGTTTTGAAGAAATAATGTATTTTATAGAGCCAGCTAATGTTTTTCATTTTTTAAGACTAGTTTATGAAATTATTTAAAAATCTACTTTTAAATCGATTATTCTACAACATTTATTATAATTTGTATGGTCAATTGATTAATTAATAAGCATATCACATGAATCAAAGCAATAGATACGAGGCAGCTGCGAACAATGATCCAGTCTTGTCATTTCGAGGTAGAAGTTTCGTTATATTTCATTGCTATCATAGATAATATGAATTTATAAAAATAGATTGAGAGAATGTCCGTAGAAAATTTTGACTGAAAGCGAAATTGAAAAGACTTTCTGAATTGCAGGAAGAATAGGTAAGGCTATTCGAAAATTCGACGGTATGTCGCATTCACTATTAGTCAAATTTTTTTATTCTGTTTCTCATTGCTATGCTATTTTATGCAATATGACGAAGTTTTATTTCAATTTCATCGTTTTTATTTATACAATTCATCAGTGCTTTCTATTTAGATATTTCCTATAATGAAAAGAAAATAAAGCACATCATCGTTCGGTAGCATAATGATTTGTTATTGCATCTTTTTGAATTTAAATAGTTTAAATCAGCGAGATGACAGACAATAAATTCTGATAAAAATAAATCCAAAATTGATTTTTAGCGATTATTCATTTTGGACTATATTTCTCAAATGTGCAGTAAGTTTTCTTTCATTGAAATTTGAAAACACATTTTCAAGATATTTAAAATCGTTTCCAAAGAATTCTTAAAATGAGCCAAATTTTTCGCAATATTTTGTTCTCATTTTCATGATTGATCTTTCATTTTAATTAGAAAACTCGTTATCTCTATTTTGAAACAGCAATGAAAGTGGATACAATCGATCCTGATAACTTTAGAAAAGACTATGATATTGATTATATAAGTTTAAATATTTAATACATTACAATTTAGCTATTACTAGACAAACTTAACAAAATGATCTGTTTATTTAGAAACCCATGAACTACTGACTGCAACCGCGACAGGTATACAATTCATGAATAACTCTGAGTGAATTGTATTGATTGATTCAATAGTGCTATTGTTTATAATGTACTTCAATATAATTACAATTAACAAAATTGTGAAATGAGAACTTCATTCCCTCAGATTTTAGGAGAATAATGATTGAGCATAAGGGTTGGAGAAGATTCATAGATCACAATCAAAAAAGTTAATTATTACTTTTGATTCCTTGTTGTTAAAGAATTTAACAACCAGATTATTCTCTGGCTGGTTTTTTAATTGATTTAAATTTCATTGGATTCAAGACTTATGCATTCTATCCCATTAAAACGAACTGGAAATTTGAATAGAATATTATCAACAGATAATCTTACAGTACCTATGAATGCTACATTGCAAAGTTAAAAGCTTTATTTCCTATATAAGCGATAAAGACAGCTAACTTTCCGTGTAAGAATATTTTTATTTTTAGCATATCAATAAAAATAAATTTGCACTGTGAATAATAATATTTGTGTTTTACTTTTGCCATCAAAAATTTTCTGCAATTTTCTTACGATATTCGCGCGAATTTTAAATGTATATTCTCAATAAAGCATCGTTAATTTTACCCAGTAAATTTCTACTTGACTTTTTCTTAAAAATCATGAAACTTTCCTGAAAATAATGCGAATCTGTCGAAAAATCAAGCAAATCACATGATTTTCTCATTTTTCAAAAATCGAACTCTGTAATCCGCTGCAATTACAATGCAAAAATATGCATCAATGTACTTCTTATCATTTTATTCATTTATTTGTTTAATTATTCGCAACATGATAAAAAGTTAGACGACGATGAAAGTGAATGGATATGAAGAATTATAATCATTCGATGATATCATATGATCAAAAATAATTCACTGTAAATTTGTGGAATTTATTTTAAATTATTTCGAATCTATCAGCCTCCTATTCTCATTATTTCAATTTCTATTTTTCTTTTTTAAATCAAAAAAATAGAAAAAACGATGTGAATGGCGGTGAATGACGGATTTTCGACCTACATCATTTGTCACAGATTTAAAAACTCGAGGCTTTGGACAAATCAATACACATTCTGCCTGATCGGTATTATTTGATAGTTTATAACCCATCTTAACATTGCATCGACATCTATTGCATATCAGTCCATCACATCTAATGACGTTTTGCTCTAACTGTTTTGATTTTCGATTATCATGCCGGCTAGAAGCAATAGATGAGCAAACTGGTACTGAATGATTCTCATTGCGCCCCAGACGGATTAACTCTTCTGAGTATTTACACTGAACTGTAAAAGGGGAAATTAATTCGAATAACTAAAAGTTAAATTTTGAAGGTCCAGCACACAATAAACCGCAATTCTTAATATAATACT
This sequence comes from Dirofilaria immitis, assembly GCA_024305405.1. Taxonomy (NCBI): domain Eukaryota; kingdom Metazoa; phylum Nematoda; class Chromadorea; order Rhabditida; family Onchocercidae; genus Dirofilaria; species Dirofilaria immitis. The sequence continues at coordinate 3,284,238 of JAKNDB010000092.1, read as the reverse complement.
GACATTTTTGGGTGGACTTAATAAGTAAATTCCAAAAATGTTGTAGCAAATTCATTTATTCTAAAGTAGTTTTAGATATTTATTTGATTAATTGATTCTTTTCTTAACTAAAGCGTTTGATTGGAATAGAATAATATGAAAGATGTTGTCATATACTGAATCCAAACTTCTACGCTTCCATTATTACGCATCTAAGTTTACGTATGATATTCTTGCTTAGCTGACACCTAATGTCAACATATCTAAAATTAAATAAAGGATTAATTTAGCAGTTTATATACTGGCTTTGCACATTTTTAAAATAACATATGAGAATGCTTTTATGACTATCGACTTATCGATCTATTAATCACTATATTAATGTCAATTTTATTGAGTTAACTTAAACTTTTAAACAAAAATGGGAAAAATTGAAAATAAATTGAAAAAAAAATGGATCGATTTCCGATTTTATTCATATTATTAGAAAGTAACGAATTTTTGAACATTTTGAATACTCAAATGTCATACCTTTTGCAAAACATTTCCCCATGTATATCAAGTCGAAAATACAAAGAATCTGCAATGAACTGTTTTAAATATTTGGCATTGCAGCCAAGTTTGCATCGATACTATGTTTGCATTGATTTTAAAAACTAAAATCAAAATTAGATTTCGGATTCAATGAACTAATAGTAGAAGAAACTTGCGTATCAATGCTTACTATAACGATTAATTTGTTCCCCATAATATTTGTCGAAATTCAAATCACTGATCAATCCGGAAATATGCAAACGTACGAGGAATAGTGCTTAAATATCAGCATTATATGAAGCATTTAAAACGTGCCTCGTTTGCCGGATAATAGAGCAGCACGTCAGAGTATTTTTGATATACAAACTAATTGACATCAGCTCTGATTAATTATACCTCTCAGAGATTTATCTAGTTAAAAACTTAAGATAGAAGCTATCAATAACAAATGTGCCCATAAAACTAGAACCAGGCTTTCTTTATATTTAGCACTGACAAGAATTTAACTGATCACTTCTCTGCAAGCATTTGTTAGGGCTGCGGAATCGATTCTTCACACGTAAACAATGATGAATACAAGTTTTGAAATCTATTTTATTCCTCAGCACTTTTTTCAAGGAAATCATGAGTTTTCACCTATTTACACCATTTTCATCTGCATCTTTCCGAATTATTAGGCATTTCTCTCTTTTTATCTTTACAAACTTTTCAAGCTCTCATTGATTAATAATATGAGGCAAAAGATTTTCATTTCCAAATTCTTCAAATTACTGGTTCCTTCCAATGAAAAGATCAGATACGACAGCTATTACACATACTAAGAGCATAAAATATCAATAATCTATAACCAGCACATCGAAAAGAAACAATGTTAATCATCCCATCCATCTGGAAAATATTGCCAAGAACATGACCAATTTTTTAATTTTATGATTTAGGAAATGGATGGTTTTTTCAATTTTTATTCCGAAAATAATCGAGGATTGAACCAAAATATTGAGGTTAGTAAAATGCAAAGAAATGAATCGAATTTTTATTCGAATTAATTTTCTGTATGCATAGCTTTGAAATTTCAAAAACGCAACAATTTCCACCAAACAGAATCAAAAATCAAAGTAGAACAGTACATAAGTAAAAAACAAAAAAAACGAAAGAATAAGGTAATTTAAAACATCAGAGAAAATATCAAGCCTCATTTTTTGATATCAGAAACTTGGGACCGCGATAGCAATTGTACAATATTTTTAAGTACGATTGTTTCATAAAGCTTAAGCAATTATGAAAGAAAATTAGATTTAATTATTTCGGTTTTCAGATCAGAAACATGGAATTTTAGAATTAGACGATTATTTTACTTTTTTGAATTTCAAACTTAAATTAGCGAATCGAGTTTTTGCAGTGGTGGTAGATTAGTAGTAAGGAGAGCGATACTGTGACCATCACACATTGAGAAAATCCGAAACAAAGCAAGCGATAAATATTTAGCATCTTCCAAGCATTCCGAAATTATGAAAGGTGCTATCTGAAACTATCAAATGAAAATAATCTAATTTCATACAAGAAATAAGAACAACGAGATTTCATGTATTTGCTCATGTAAAATACGCGCCCTTACATTACACTCATAATTTGTGCCAAAATTCTTTAAAAATATATTGCACAAAAATTTATTTCAGAGTTTACGTCGACTAATCTATATCTGAAGTTTGACACATTTTTCTTGGCTACCAAGTAATACAGTTGGACACTCCTAGCAAATATTCATCAAAAGATGATTTAAGTCAAATACTTGTTAAAAGATTATTTAGGTTAAATTTAAAGATAATACAAATTTTGAAGATTATTTTCCTAATTTATTGATTATTTCAAGCAGCACAGCATTCTCTTTTAGGCTCGAAACTTTAGAGCTTTTGAATTGATGAGATCTTATTTAATTTAGAAAGAATAAAAGAAGAAAAGAAAAATAGAAGAATAGCACAGAAGATTCACATTATTCGGACTGTGGTTACTCGACTCAATAAAATAATGCTCTTAATGCTACCTATAAAAATGTAAAAAAAAAGAAATTACAAAAGGCCACAAAAAAATTACAAAAAGCTATCTACAAAAATCAGTCTATTTAGTGAATTCGATCATATATTTGTTTCTCTTTTTCTAATATGAAGCTCCCTATTGATCCTGATATAAAAATAATGTTTAAGCAATAGAACTCCTAAATCTGATTCTGAAAATATAATAAGCACGATGAAACGGTTACTCAGTTTCCCTCATTATTCTTTCATTACTGTGAACTTTTTACTCTCCAACTGCTTCTCATTACTTATTTTACAAAAATTATTTCCTGAGTTTTAAATTTCAGGTCATTACCAACTAAACAATGGATCCAAAAAAATTATTGTTTAGTTACCAATTTTTCAAATCCCACAATTTAGATATAACCTAAAACTTAGAATTCAGTGAATTACAAAAATCTAGTCAAGAAAAAAATTATTACAGTAGAAATAAAAATTAAACAGTAGAAAATTTTTTACAGTAAGAAAACATCAACAAATAAGCATCTAATTTGTGTGTAATTATAAAAGAAAAAACTTACCCGAGAAAATGAGCGTTCGTGTTTTACCATTTCATTAGCAACTTTAGCAAAACCATAAGATAGGTGGCGGATAAACTGAGGATTGATTGCCGATGCACTATCTATATATTTCTGAACAGCTTGCCCAACACATACAAACAAGTTCACATAAAAGGAACATTGATCGTTAATTATAGAGTGAGCTCCAAATCGTAGACAATCCTGAAAAACAAAGAATTATTAAATTTAAATACTTCAGTTATGAAGATATTCGAACTAAAAATCTGAGAATAATTTGATCTACGTTATCTTAATTAAACTCTTTTTCATTTTCTTATGAACTATTTCTCTTGCAAGAAACACTAATAATATATTCAGATATATAGCTGAATCAGATTTTTATTTTGACGAAAAGAATCATTATTCGTCGTCAATTCTGTCATCAGAGTCGCTTCCATTCCTTATCGATTTCACCTTAATAAATGATCATTCCTCATAGCAACTATCATAATCGAAATGCCACACAATTATTATAATTAGGACTAAATCTTTTAACACTTTTTGTAATTTATTTTTTCATGTACTGTGATGTCAGCACATTCACTGTAAGTCTTTCTCTGATGCAATGAAAATTATATACTTTTGTGTTTACTTCTTAAATATCCTTTTTTATACTGTAATTAGCATAATACATATGCTAAAGAGAAAATACATTGGATTTAAGTATGGCTTCGTTTTATTTATATCCCTTATTCTTAAAATTTTTTTAGGATAAATTTCTTTACGAATAATCCTACACTTACATTTTTCTTGAACTAGTTAAGACGGTCGCAAAGAGTTTATAAAAGAGTTCGTAATAGAGAAAAAATACTTAATTCAAAGGCATGCTGGTTCAAGAAAATATTCACTTTTGCTTCTGAGACTTAATCCAACTTATTGTACAAGAAGAAAAAATGCTATCACCGATATATAATGCAGATCTTGAAAGTATAAGAAAAAGATTATGAAAATATTGCGTCCGTGAACGTATGATTAATTACCCAGACACAATCATATAAAGTAATCAGGAAAACGGATCTGAGATCGATGTTTCAGACTTGAAATCGATTTTTAATAAATATCGAAATGAAATGATAATTCAGCATTAGTAACAGTGTATTAATGAAAATAAGCAAGAGCACTTTAAAACTGTATTGCTTACTAGAAGCAAAGAAACAGTACTGCGTAGCATTATACAGTTTGAGGATAACGATTCATAATTTACTGCAATAATTGTCAAAGCAAATGATATAAAATCCTTCTCGTATACACTACCAGTGGCAATCTAGAAAGTACGAAGGATTAGTATTACTAATTATACAACCTGATGTAGATACAAACAGAATAAAAAATGATATGACATCCGGATGAGATAAACATCAATTCAGTTATATTGAACATCTAACATAAATTTCATCACAAATGTCAAATTTATCAGAAAACTAACTGATTTTAATACTCAATAAAATATACTTTTTGAGTAAAGTAAAAACACCGCACTGAAAAAAGAAAGAAAAACAGTGCAACTGAGTCTGTCAAAAAACAAACCGGAAGAATATACCGCAGAAAACCAACAACTGCTAGATAGTTTGTTCCAGCGATGTCTACTACTATTTTCATTATATCTTTGAGCACATCGAATAATAATTTTCTCTTGTCTTCATCTTGATGCTTCGCTAACGCAAAATATAATACAAATTTTTGGACGCATGAAGATCATGCCAAGATGAGTGTAACAGACTTTTCAACTAGAATAAAAAAATTACTAAACAACCTTAGGCCATTTTTTAAATTCTGTCATTATCATAAGTACCAAAATAAATCATTAATGAGAACTCAAAAATCAACTGTTAATATAAAAAGATATTTAAGTGAATTCAGAATTAGACAAACCATTTCTACTGACGCAACACTAATAATATCGTTGACAGTAGTTTCATCATATAGTTCGAAATATCTAACATATTTCCAGGAAACGATGTGCTCGAGTTTACCCCTTCTCACCAACCATAAAATAGATGTTCTCAATAACTGTGAAAGCGACTCCGATGTTAGCCCAAATTTGATCAATCTTTCCGGATGTTTACAAAGAGTTTTGCATAGCTGAAATCGGTTTACAATTTGCTAAGTCTAAAGTCAAGACAAATTCACCACATATTTTCGTAACAAAATTTGATGTTTTTATTTTCAAACTGGAAACAAACAGACTATCCAAATTATGAAAAAAATCAGGGTTAAGAATTATATGTTTACCTTAATAAATGTATTTAATGGCTGTAATCCTTACTTTACCTGATAATAACTTATTTCATCCTGACTTTTTCTTAGATATAAAAGTTATGTGTGCTAGGCCAAAATTTTTTGTTTAAAATTTGCATTTTACACCACAATTAAATAAAGTTTTTACTTGATCCGCGATCCTGATATGTTTTGCTGTATTTTCAATCCCTTTCTCAGTTGCTGTTATATCGCTATTTTGCAATATTTCCATCACTGCTAGCATTAACAAAGATAATTCAAAAAAGTCATTTTCATTGCATTTGCGCAATCGAGAGGAGAAACCAATCCATAAACATGTCGAAAAATCTACATAGAACAGTAAAAAGTCTAATCATAATTACTGGTAGAAAATCTCCATAGAATTTGTTAGGAAAAATATTTCTACATTACGTAACAAAAAAAAAAAATAAACAGTCTTTTCGAGATATTCGCTTTAAAAAAATCAGATTACCTCTTCAGCACAAATTCGCAATGTGCTTTTTCCTTCTCTGTTTGAATCGTAATAGATTTCGCTAAATATATCACATAGTGGTTTCAGGAAATAATATTGTTCTTCAGCTAAGGTTCTCCGTAATGCAGCTTTCAGTATAACATCGCACTACAAAACATTTTCAATCGTTGTTTTTCCATTTATATATTCTATTATCAACGTGACCTCTTCGTCTTTCCAGTATTAGAAAAATTTTAATGGTTTTATTTTGTATTAAATTTCAATATATAACGTTCCAGAAAGTTTATATCAACTATTCAGTGTTTAAATAACTTTGAAGATTTATTAGGAATTTAAGTCATCAGACATTTTTGTAGAATATATTCGACACAAACAAAAATAAATCGAACCTTGAGAGCAAGTGTATTATAATTGGAATCACTAGCAAGAAATTCCTTAACTAGAATCTGCGCATTTTTTGAGTTATTATTCAAGCAACCATTTTGTAGTAAAATCTTTATATATTTTTTCAATATTTTTTCTTTACAGCTGTTTATTAAACAGCGAAATAGTTTCGCATCCGACCTGAAATAATAACTAACAAAGATTTACCGCCGATTAAAACGATTAGATGAAAACAGTAATGAAAAGAAATCATTTTCCGAAAAATTTTCATAAAATGTTATAAGTTCTGAAATTTTTAACAACAAACCTTAAAATAATAAGATACTTCTTGTACTATTTAATCCAGACTCGAAACTCTGCTGAAAAAAATTGTAAAACTAACCTGATTATCGATAAAGTACTTTCAACTGCAACTTCAAACACTTCTGATGACATACAAGGAATAAGCGAAATCAAAACACAAAACACTGTTACTCGCAATGAAATTGGTAAAGTTTTAAATGAAAATCCTTTTCCACAAATTGATTGCACAATTTGGCAAAATCTTTTATCAGATAACAACATATGATGTGGAGCGGGAATGAATGCAAACATAATCATTCGCCAAGATCTATAATATTGAAACATGCAAATACTATTCTTTATTGAAAATAATTTGCATAAAAATCCAATTCTTTCCTTCTACTTATCAAAAATCGAATTCATCGATATTTTCACTTTTACTTACATCGGTTACATTTTCGTATTGGTTTAGACAACCGTCAAAAAGGAATAAATATAGCTGTGTTCAATTTGAGACAACGACTTCAAGTTTCAGTTTTGAAGTTGAACAAACTCTCACTACGAATCGAGATGATCGACTGATCCACTTTTAGACTCATGCATAACATTTAAAAGTCGAGAAACTTACTCCAATTCATTCCCATAGCTTTGATTTGACATTGACAAGATTTCCATCACACTTTTTTTAATCCACATTCCAATATTTTTGTTTTGCTGAGGAAAATTTTCATTTATGAATGATGACAAATTTAATAACAAACACCGGAAAAAAGGTTGAAGTATTTTGGAAGCGTAGGTATCGACTAATCCCGAGTAACGGCATATTGATTCAATTAGTAAATGCAACTGAAAATAAAAAGAGCTGAAAAAAGAAATAAAATTTCATGAGATTGCTAACCCAAAAGAACTAAACAATGCCAAATTATGATAGTTTAAAATCTATAGAATTCACTTTTTCTTCACTAAAAAAATTAGTGTTTTTCAAACAAAAGCATTTCAATATTACATCATTATTCTCCAGATGAAATGCAATCAGAATATTCAATAGCAGTTCTTCCTGATTCGGTTGACAGCGTGATAAAAGCGTACCCAGATTCGTTTCCAACAGTATCAGAAACTAAAGGTAATTAACATCTACATATTTGCATAGATGTATTTGTAACTTGTAACTAAATTTTTCTAAAAAGTCGGTGCGTGTTTAAATTCAATTCAATCATTTTTCAATCGGCGAGATGAAGGATAATTTTAAGATGTTTAAGATATCACAAAAAAATTATAAAAATTATTATTAAAATATTATCTGCTAAATACCTGTTTCGGGAGCTTGGATGAAAAATCATAGCTTTCTTCAAGACTATTAAAATAATTTCCCAAGCTTTGTATATGCACAGTGCAATCGAAGTCCAACGAACACATAACTAAAACAGTGCACAAACTGAAATGAGCCGACTCCATGCATTCCTGAAAATGTCCAGAAAATCTTGCTGGTATGAATACACACTATGTAGAACGAAGTTTTTCAAATGAATAAAGTGAATATAAAAAGAGTCTCGATAGAAAAGAAATTTAGATATGTCAAAATTTTCATACAAACAATTGAAAGCAGATTTAGTTATTTAGAATATATGAAAAATCAAGCGATAAGAAAAGATAGAACGATCAACCTGCAACAACACAAGCTAAAAAATTTACATCATTTGCGTAAAAATTATGACCTAAGCGGTTTGAGAGATTGTTATCATTTTCTTATTATCGGGAACTAGAACAACGTCTATTAAGATAACACATTATCAAAACGACAAACTTTTGAGAGCAATAATTTATTCCAGACATTCCGTAGAGCTTCTCGATCACAATCATCCGAATAGGTGGCCGGCAGGGCAATTGCGTAAAAGGTTATTTCAGCGATAATCGAAGCCACGGAATATTGCTTCATGCAACAAAGATGGTGATAAGTTTGTGGAAGAATTTCATGCAATAATAACAATAGTTGATTATTTTGCAACAAATTTGTGCAGCATATAAGTTGCTTCAGTAACAAGCAGTGATTTCTGAAATAAAAAAGTACGAGAAGACGACTCTAGATTTATTTTTAACTCTTTTAGAATATGCAATTTTCTTACCCGCTTAGCTCGCCCAAAAACATTGTGATAAAAGATTAGCTTTATGCATTTTTAATTTTATTTACCTTATTTTTACTGAAACTTTTAATACAACTTCAGTCTCCCCACACATCATACAGAACACAAAGAATATCATATATTAAGCAAATGAGGTTTCTCAATTATAGAATGGATTAAAATTAACAAACCTTATTCCTGAAGTATTCTGTAAAATAAAATCAATCCATTTTTTAGCATAATTATAAACAGTTGAGAAACCCATAATAACGAATTCTTTTTTCAAATATGTTAAAAATATTTCATTTATTTCAAAATCTGGACACTCCATCGACAGATCCGAAACTGCTTGTAAACAAAGATTTACTTGACCATTAGCGAATATTTCTAGAAGTTGTTCTGAGATGAATGTTAAAATTTTGAATGAAATACTGCCGTTTGTATGAATTTAAAATTCAAAGTTTCCGTGGGATTATTCATACGCTAAACGCGATTTTTGTATTAATTCCAAATTTTAAGAAGATATATGCAAAACCTACGTTGAAAAGTATTGTTCTCTTCTCTTAACAGACTGCACATTTCTTCTTTAGTGTAGAGTCTTGTCTAAATAATACGAATGTTTGAAAACAGAAAAAGTAAGAGAAGATTTAAAAGAAGAAATTTCTTTTCCCAAAAAGTTATTAAAAGTCAAAAAATTCAGAAATTTCCGAAAACATGAGAAGCCAAAACTTGTCATTATGACCGATTGTTCATCGGAAATATTTTTCACATCACTTCAAATTGGCTTGCTACGCTATCAAATTATCTGCATGAAATATTTTTGGTTAAGTTGTAAAATCTAAATATAATTAAAATCAACTGCGCATTCTTGCCTTTGTGAATCAGATTTCAGAGAAAAGTCTGTTTGAATAAAATGAATGCATCACATTAACCTTCTTCGATATTTTGGACTTGATTTCCGATTTTCTTTTATTCAGTGCCATCGACTTCAGGCGGTTCTTGTAATCTAACAGCAATGTTATGATTTCGACGGGAAAAGTTACGTTGGAAGGGTAAAACAAATAATGCCGTCTGATATATTTGCTTCCGCCGGATGTAAAAAAGATATCAAACTAAATAAACTGCAATTAAGACAATATTAAAAAGCACATTTCTAACACTGTCATTCAGCAAAACATTGATCTATTATAATAAATTTAAATTCATTGACCTATAAATCGTTAAAATGCATAATGAATATCAAGTTAAAATATTCACAAAAGCTTCTACGCGCTCTTTTTGGTAAGAACAATAACACCAATATTATGCATATATAAAAACAAACATTCATATAAATCCATTTTTTCGCTGAATATTTTCTATTCGGATTATACGAACCAAAAACAAGAAATAAACCTTTACAAGCTCAGGGATAGGAAGTCTATGCAGAGCGTACTGATGTTCGTGAAATAGTTCTCCGATATGTTCAACAGCGACTTCAAACAACGTAGGTACTGTAAAATATATATGTATATAGACGCGAGAACTTGGAAAAAGTAAATATTGTTCTAAATAAAATAATTTTTTCTCGTTAAACTTGAATAAATCAGTATTTTCAGAAAAAGAAATCAAAAAATGGGCAATATGGAGATTTATTTAGAAATTTATATTATCATTTTCAATATAAATCTATGAGTTAACAGTATTTATATCGCGTAATGTTATATATTCTCCTTCTGCATAAATTTTAAATGTGCCAAAACTGTTCGCTTCGGTGTAATTCCGCCAAAATTGATTGATTATTGGAATTTTTGAAGAGCATTAAACACTACTTATAAATAAAAATTAAGAAAATCCAATCCGCTGAAAGTTTACTAATGAAATTACAGGAAATTAAAAACCTTTCTGAATTATAAAAACGACTGCTGTATGAAGGAAACGCCTGGTGGTGACAAAATTTCAGTACGGTCTGGTAAAAACTGTGCTGCTGCACTGTTCCGTATGAATCGAGCTATCCAGCAATGCCCTGGAATATACGGCAAGTTAATTTACTGGAATAGGCATTATATTTAAATTTTAAATTTTCCTTAAAAATTTGAACTCTTCAAAAGTAAACAGATAGAAATGGATCGAAAATATCTACGATTCAATATCAGTCTGTGATCTCAAGAATTAGACTTCGACAGTTTCAGACTACAATAAGAGTTATCAAAGACTGCATAAAGAAAGTTAGCAGAGAGAAATTACCAATGAAAGTGGTTAACTTTACTACTTCGCGTGAGCCAAGCTTCAAATAACGAACTAAATTGCCCTGAAAAAGGAAATAAAATTGTCGTGAAAAGAAAAAGGAATAATGAAACCTATGATTTGAACCCTGAAGTTTGAGTGATTCCAAAATTTTTATGTGGAAATTGTTTCGACAAGGATTAATGACAAATGATATATTATTGTTTATAGCAACAAAATGCTTACATGACAGGATAAAATATGTTACCCAATTATGGATAAAAAAATATTTTTAAAAGAAAATAAATGTCCTTCCATTTCAATTTCAATGAAATCTCAGGATAAAAGATAAATAAATATTACATATAAAATACTTACTTGGAAATCAATCCAGCAAAGATCAACAATGTCACGAGAATTATTGATGAATCGAATGTTTACTTCTTCCACGCTTCTAATCGACCTACATCGAGGTGCGAAAATTTCTCCCAGAATAAATGAGTCAACACGAGGTCCACTCAAGGACATCTACTATCGCTAATGATTTGCTTTTCCTTCTTAAATAATATCAACTCCTGATCCTGAAGCCAATTTCAGATGAAGGCTTCCTAACATTCTAATTTTTTCAGATGAAGGCTTCCTAACATTCGACTTCGTTTGATATGAAAAACCGTTAAACCGAATACTTGAAACTTTATGCCATCCAAAAGGCTCCACTATTTTCAAATCAATCCACGACGGAAGAGTCAGAAATAATTTATTACAGAAAGCAAGCAGAACAAACACTTCTCACTAAATCAGGTGTTTTGATGCAAATTGCACCTAGTATATAAATATATTACGATTACACTAATCGAACCAGCATAAAATACACGCCGGAAATCGTTCAAAATCAAGTCTTCGTCTGCTTAAACTAGTAATTATTTGAATGGAATCTTGAAAAGCCAAATGGGTTACAAACCAATTTAAGAATTGCCTGGGAAGAATAATGATTGTCAACATATTTATCTGGCATAGACTTCATACAATAAATAGAAATTAAATATAAGACAACAAACAAGAAAATGAGCGCAACTGATTCCAGTCAAAAATCATTGTTTTTCTTCAACAAGTGCCTCTTTTACAAGCATCAAATAGGGTACCTCACCTTCCTCCTCATCTCGATATTCTACTACAGCTACTTGCCCTTCACCTAGGCCTTCAGCCATACGCTCGCCTGGAAATTGCATTTTTATTCAAATCATGCATGCAACAGATTTATAGAATTCAACAAAACAATTAATGGAAATTTGATAAGAGTAATTTAACAATTAAGCACGAAATTCAAGTTCGGATTGTACTTGCTTTACTGAGCAGTAGTACGATCCAAGCTTGCAACTTTGAATAAATCTGAAATAGTTTTGCTTTAATTGAAAAAAATTTAAATCGCATTGCCAAAAACAGATTATTAAGAAAATAACATACCGATGAAAAACTGCAACTGTTTAAACCGGTCTTTCGTCAGAAGTGACACAACCCAAGCTTGAATCTTCCTTTTGAATTCATTTATTTCTGCTTCTGACTTGCCGTTTTTTTGCATCAGCTCAACTACTTTCTTCATAAATGATTTGCAGTATGATTTAAAAGTAGCCATATCTTCGTAACAGTTCATTTCCTGCAGAAATCTGAATAACGTTGGATAAGATAATTAAATATTTCTTGCAAAAAGTGAAAATGACTTGAAAATTCAGATATATCAACTAGAAACGTCCCAACTTTAATTTAAGAACATTACTAAAGTTCTTACTTGCAGTCGATGGTTAAGTACAAAATCGATGCCTCGTTCAACGCAGTCTTCGCTGCCCTCATCGCCATCTTCACCTTCTGCTGAAGGATTTGCACCTGCAAGCACTATCTCTCCTTCCTTTCTCACCACTTGTCGACCTTTGAACTCCCAAATCAATCCATCCACTAACTTCATTGGGAACGAATCCGATGCAAGTTCGTCATCTGAATGTAAGTAGAACCGATTAATTTTCCAGACTCCCCGTTAAAAACTTTTAGCAAACCCAATGTTTAGCGTATGACCCCAACAGACTACAAGTCATATTCCAAAAATTAAGTTTCACTTTTCTTTTTTTTCCATTTTAATATTATGGAAACCATATTTCGGTCACACTGCTCATAAACTCCCGTACAAAAAAACAAGAACGAAATTCTTGAAGGAGTGACGATAATAATGAGAAAGGAAAATGTTAAATTACAATAGGAAACTCAATCGTAGATTTTCTATTCGAGAAATTTGTAGGATAACATCAAAAAGATATAGTTTAGTTATCAAAACATGTTCTGCCACATTATACTCGTCCAGTGAGCACAGGAAGCTTCATGCAGCAAATACTATTACCAACAACTGGTTCACAGTAAAACACCTTCCGAGCCTCGTTCACTGAACTTAAGGAATGTGGCTAAATATGAGGAAAGAAGCAATATGGAGAATTTAGGGATAAGGTGGGAGAAGTATGGGATAGTATTATTAAGCAAATAGAGTATTCAGATTTGATTGTAGATATAAATGGTACTAGAGCATATCTTCCATTGCGAAACCTACTACCTCAACCAAAAAATAGTACCAAAGGAATATGTACTCGGTGCCTAATCTACTTGCTTTTTTACCACTTAGAATTGAACGTCCACCAGAAAACAGTTCTAATAAAAATTTGTTCCATGCAGAAATCATTTTGGGATTTAAAATGAATTGCAACATTACCCGTGAATGCATCCTTGAAAATCAGCATATTTGTCGGAAGTTCTTTTCAAATATTAACTTTTACCTAGAAAAAAGAAAAGATCAAGGGCAGATTCCAGTAATCCAAACTACGAAAAATGAGGCACAAGAAGTCCTCGTCGATTATGTCACCATAAATTTCACACATATTAGCTTAATTAGCTCTTCCAGTTTCTCATATAGAACCACTATTTCCAGAACACGTCGCACTTTCAAACAAGCATGCCATCAATCTAGTCTAGTCTTAATTTCTATTATTTCCGCTATGAGATATAAATATGATTAAAACGAATCTTTTCTTCCAATCGCAATCAAGCTAATACAAGTAGAAGAAACCATGTTGATAACGAAGAAATTGCAAAAATACAAGTGATATCAACAGTTTTTGCAAGAAATTAACAAAAGCAGTAATATTTACTATCAAATCAACAACATCCAACGAATAATGGATGGAAATAAAAACATATGACGCTCTTAATCGAAAAGTCCGAATCCCATATCTTCATCTTCCGATGATTCTTCTTTCTTGGCTTCTTCTTTCTTTGACGGTGCTTCTGATTCAGCAGATGGTGTCGATGGAATAGCAGCTATCATTGCGATCTCTGGTGCCGCAAACTTCGATGGATCTGCTAGGAATTCCTTGACCTAGAAAAAATATGTAATAAGCAAATTATAAAATTTAATAAGTCAAAATGAATTAAAATATGATAAATTACTAAATTTGACTTTAAAAACTACAAAAAAGCCACCTTTTCTGCTTCCTTCATCTCGATGTTTGCTTCCACGGCAATAGCCAACAGATTTTTGAGCGCATTTGCTATGGAATGTGGTACTGACACAAGTGTTGGATAACCGATAGCCAGTGACACTGCCGCAACATTTTGGACACCTTTCAAGAACTTTGCAAGAATATCATTCGATGTCATATCCAGAACTTCCGGTGCAAAAATGGTCCCATTTTCATAAACCTTTGAAAGACTATTATTCACATTTCGTTAATAAAAAAGCACCCAACCTAGTGACACACACCGTCGTTTAAAATAAACAAGCAGAAAAATGAAACAACCGAAATGCCTGCTCATAGAAATTTTCAAAGTATTAAATGCTTCACTTGTGTTTCATACCTGTCGTACAATAAGACCGTATGAGAATGGCATAATATTCAACATATTCAAAAGAGCAGACTCAGAAGCTCCCACTTTCTCGCCAAATTTGATCAGATGCACTTCATTCAGAATTTCAATAGTTCCACGAGAAATCTTTGTTGGAATTTGTAAAGCTTGAAAAAAGATGTTTTCTCGGGTCCCATGCCAGTATTTTGAGGTGGTAACTTCACATCACATGGCGCAATGGCACCAGCCTTAGCAGGAGCACCCTAAAACGAATAAAAGAATTCATCAAGACTATATGCATAACGAATTCTATAATAATTTCGAATTTAAGATAACAAACAAGCTAACAATAGAGCCTCGTTTCTATTACTGTGCAATTGCTAAATTTTTAATTTATTAAGAAATAAGAAAATATCTAAAATCTTACCCGTCGATTTTCTAACAATTTCGTTCGAATTTCGCTTAGATCGCCGTTAGTAAAAACAAATCCAACATTGCCAACAATATGCGGTAGCAGTTTCTCGAGATCTGGATTAGCCTGCAGATGACCACGGATTGCCTTTCGAATCATAGTGTTTTTACCCATCAAAATCTCCGCATGACCTGAATCCGAATGATTAACTTACAGTCAAGTCGAAGATATTAAAATCCATAATCAAAATAAATGATAGTCCTACCTCGCATCGCTTGACGGATTTCTTGCATTTGCTTCGAGCCAACATTATCCACCCCAACAATAAAACATTTCGGATATTCCTCCAATAATTCCACAATTTTCACAAAATAGTTTGCTTTCCATGTCGCTTTGTCTTCCCTGCCCATCTTCGTGAAACAAGGATCGTTCTAAGCCTCTTTTACGAACGTTTTAAAGACCTGTAGATATAATTTAAAAAATATTTCGAGAAAAATATGTTTCTGAAAATAAGCAGCCGTCTCAATTAGCTCTTATTGATCGTTCAAAAAGCAAAAACCAAAGATCCGACGATGACTGATCAGAAAGGAATATGTGGTGTCCTGTCACGTGATAACGGGACACCATATCCATCCCTTACCCACCATCACATCTTACCCCCTAGCTATCAAATCCGGAGATACAGGAATGAATCCATTTACTTCCCTCCTCCTTTCCTTACCTAACTTACACAGAAGCAACCGTAATCAAAGAGCTAGCACAAAACCTTGGTGACTAGAACAGCACAAAATTTTGTGAAATGGAGTATTTTTAGGATTTCATAGAATGAAAATAATGCTCAAAAAATGAAATGTTAAGATGATGTTTTTTTCAGTAGAAGAAGTTCGTGGAAAATTATCGGACTGATGAGATATAATAATGGTTGTTAACTGAGATAGTAAAGTCTTATTATTATTGAGAGTGGCCATTGCAATTTTAAACTTTCTTGCTTCTGTTAACAATCATACAAACTTTTGCTTGCATCCGCATTTTTTCAATTTGTTTATATATTTGGGGTTTATTTAATGCCATATTCGTAGTACTTACTATAATCGTACCAAAAATCTATTCTGTTCGATAAAAGGCACAGAGAAATAAATTATTCAATGCTATAGAAATTATCTGTGTCATAGTAAAAACTTCACAAGCATTCCATACCTAATATTAGGATATGTTATATTCGTCCTTAGTAATAGATTAACAATGTTTCACAGCAGATCATTGTTATAATATATTACCTTTAGCTTTTCAATCATTAAATAAACATGGGAAAATCAACTGAACAAAACAGTTGGTATAAAGTGTTCAAAATGTATTACTACTATTGAATCAGCGCATTGATTAGTTGTCATAATGCCTCATTTTTGGAATTTCGAGAGTAAATAATTGTTTTGCTTGGGAATATAATCTGATTTAGCCCATAGATCGTTGAAGGTATTTATAAATTTCAAATAATTAAGATATTTTGTATAGTTGAAAAAAGAGTTCAGAAATTGTAAGATTACTATTCTACATGTTGGGATAAAAAACAGTATTTT
This sequence comes from Dirofilaria immitis, assembly GCA_024305405.1. Classification (NCBI taxonomy): domain Eukaryota; kingdom Metazoa; phylum Nematoda; class Chromadorea; order Rhabditida; family Onchocercidae; genus Dirofilaria; species Dirofilaria immitis. Next base: position 3,267,524 of record JAKNDB010000092.1, on the reverse strand, counting down.
CTCTCTTTTTGCTGTATAATTTCTCTTTATTCCCGACTTCCGTTTATTTGTGCTTTCTACCTACCAATATTTTTCGCTGTTTTGATAATATGAAGATACATAATTTAAAGAGAAGATAGAAATGATTTCTTAAATTATGAAAAATAAGCAATGAAATAGGAATAATGAATGTTTTATCAATATATAATTCAATTGTTTCTTTAAACTTTTAAAGAAAACCAGAAATCAATTATATTCATTTGTTTTCAATTCCTAAGGATACTAGTTATTTAAATATTAGGACTGAGAAGTACTATTAGACCTTATTCCAAATTGCTTGGCAATACTGCTTTGAAGTAATTCATTGCAGAATTTATGATATCATCCATTTTCACATGTATCGAAAATATACTTTATAATAAATGAGTTCAAGAGTTGCTCGTTATCGACGAGAATTTGACAGTCAAAATTTTGAAAATAAATTTACTATAAAGCAATTATGATGACTGTTAGTCGAGGTTTTTTTGTTATGTAGTGATGTATGAGTATATTTGCAAAGCATCTGTTAATCTTTTTATCCAGCTCTCAAAGGTTATCATTTAGATATATCACTACACGATGTCGCTATTATCATTTCGATACATCACTGCATAGCGTTACTATTTTGAGATGTTGCTACACATGCAATACTCTTCTTCAATACTATATTTTTCTATTTCCCAAATTACTTTAAAAATAAGGGAAATTTAGTGCTATCAAAGTATGTGTAGAGAGAGCAGCCGAGTAGCTAGTCGTATAGATCACTGAAACACGAAACACTTTACTGCTCTGATATCTTCTATTCTTCAACCATTTTGTTGAAATTATTGCAAGGACATCATGTTATTCTTAGTTGCTCTCTATTCAACTTTTTTAATTCGCACTGTTCATTTTGTTTTCATTTATTACTGGAAACTATGTGTAAGGTTAACTAAAAATGATTTCTAATATTAAACTTCATCTGGTTTCAGTATAATATGATTCGTTCAAGCAGATAATCGATCTGAATGAATACAATGCTAGAAGTGTATATTGTCACGTATTTATTGGGTGTGAGCTGACGTCGAGGGGACCAAATGTCACCAGTGTTGGGGATTGAGTAGGGTATAGTGGAGCTGTATTGAAAGCACACCGTGAAGCCGAAACGTTTATTACTGATTGTACTTAAGTGATAACAATAATATCGATGATGATCACTCGTGGTTTATATCTTCCCAGAAGTGGGAGTGGTTAATTCTAGCACCGGAAACATACTGGATATGGAGGAAACATTACAGTAAGATTAAAAGGGAGATTAGCGTGGGAAAATAAGCGTTTAAACATAAAGATGTGGATTGGGATATGGAGGAAATATTACAGTACGATTAAAAGGGAGATTAGCGTGGGAAAATAAGCGTTTAAACAAAAGGATGTAGATTGGTTAGATAACAACAAAAACGTGTGAAAAACAATTTTAAGGAATGTAGATATGACTGGGATGATTCATAGTTTCATGAGCATTAATTTACAGTGAGTAATCTATTTGCTTATTTGTTTACAATAAGAAATTTATTTGATTATGTAATTGTATGTTGGAGTTTCGCGAATCAGCGTTCGCGACATATATCACAAAATTGATTTCCTCATTTAAGCTCGTATACTTAGACAAACTGCAAGATATATTGAAATCCTTTTGGTTTTCAAAAAATTTCGATTCTCTTTCATAAAACTTTCTAATAATTTTTATAATTGTAAGATTTCTTGGTTAAGCGGGAGAAAGATCAAAAATTAAAGAAAGAATTTTCTAAAAAAAAATGATTTTAAAAGCGACAAGATGTTTTCAAAATTTTCATGAATTATCGGGATAGACCATACTTTTTGTTGTAAGACTGAATTAGTTACAGCATAAGCTTTCTATTCTTGACTCCTCAAAAAATTTATGCTTCCAGATATCCTAAACTTATATTGGCTATGCTTTCACCGAAAACTTATTTGCTATTTTTTGGGTATGGTAAATTGAAAATGATATATTCTGCTGCTAAATTGTATTGAATGGCTTATTCTAATCAGTAATCCATAAATATTAGAAATCAGTTTATTATTTAAAAATAGAAGCTAAAAACGTGCATAGCTATTTGATTTCTAATGATAATCGTTATAAATCTGATAAATCTGTTGCTCCGCTGAACTCATTCATTTTCCAGTATCAGTAAAGTGAAGAAAATACTTTGTCAGATAAATTAGTATATATGGCGGTTCTAGCAATTCGTCTTTTTATTGACAGAAAAGTTGCCTATCACTGATTTGGGAATGTGGTTGATTCTGTCATGTTATTTTTTGATAATAATTTCTTTAAATCTTACAGTAAGGAAGCAAGTTTTAGAGAAATATTTTCCGCGGTCATAAAAAGTGTAAACAGAACAAACATGATTTTTCTGCAGTGACTTCATTTTATCTAATTCAGCCTCTACAAGGTATCAAACCATGGTATTGGTAAGGGCTGCTTGTTATATCTATGTGCAAGAAGTGGGTAAAGTTCTAGATGAGGAATTTATTAGGCCGGATAAATTGAAACGAGAAGATGTATTTGTTACTACAAAGGTAAGTTTGAAATGAAAGGATATATAAACTGTGCTTCTCCGATTGACATAGACAATCTCATGCTTTCTTAAAGTCAAAACAAAATAATGAACATATGGTCACCATATTCATGATAATGTCGTATTTCGAATTTAAAAAGTTACAAAAATCTCTTTTCTTCTTTCACTGATCTCTTATTTCTTCATACAGCTCGGACCATTATTTCTTTGTGTTTTGAGAATGTGAAATCTCGATAATCAAAATTTTTTTCTTTCATTTACTTTATTTCTAAAAAAGATGTGTAATTCTTAATTAGGAAAAAATACAAATTTTAATAGTTTATTGAGCATAGAATTCGGGAAAAAATGGACTAATAGTAACAACAACAAACTTGTATAAAAATGGATGCAAAGAAATTTGTTGCTTAAATTTTGATGATTTTGTTAATAGTTTTTATATATCAAATTTTATTTTTCAAAATTTCTTTTAACACTGTCCATAAACGTGTAGCAATCGCAAAATGAACAGAAAAGATGAACAATTACAAAATATTGAAATTTGCAATTGTAGTGCACTCGTAACCGAGCAAAAGAAGTCGACGAACAACTATGTCAATTGCTGGAGAAATTGCGAGCAACTTGCGGATTTGTATCTTATTCATATGCCGACATTTTTTGATATTAGTTCCTGACTCTAAAATTTGCTTAAATTTTACACTTTCAATTCATTTCGAATTGTTCAAACACAAACAATCAGAGACTGATTCAACAAATTCGATATTTTAGAAAATTTCTCGCACAAAATTTATTTTAGCATGAAATGAAACATCCGGATACATCAGATTCGTTGGAAAAGCTGTGGACTATTAGCCCAATGTTATTGTCTTTCTCTTAATTTTATTGACTTTATAAATTTTTGAGCACTTCAAATCAAAAATTAAAAATAATTGAATCGTTATGTAATTCAGACGAGATAAAAATTTCATTTTTGGGCATGGAGAGTTATGTTCAAAAGAGGTTGACGAAAGCAGTTGGTGTTTTTAATTTTAATATCAGTCAAATTGAGAGAGTACAAAAGTTATCTTCTACGAAATCCATAATGTTCAATTCAGGTTAAAATTTAGTTCAGTTTCTAAGATTGCTACTTGTCGTGGTTTCTCGGTGCTTATTTGCATAGATGAATAGATGTGGTAAACATTTATTGATAGACAGAGGATTTATTCTTCATACATTTTATAAGACGAACAATTATCCAAAAATAACCAAATACATTGACAATTATCCGAAAATATTATTAGTAAATTGATTGTTAGGTCTTCCTTCTTCTTATTGTTCAGTTGAAAAACTGCTTCAGGATATTCCTTAAAAAATGATTCTCTAAACGATGAGCTGATGATTACAATCATTTTGTTTTCAACACTAGATCCTCCTAATTAATCCTAGCTCTTTATATAGTGGAAGTTTATTCATTACAGTCAATCGTAGTGTCGGGAAAGCCGAAAATATATAACTATAAATCAAATGCGATATTTCTAAATAATTACATTATCAAAATTCCTTAATGATTCATCAATGTAATAAATATAAATGATTATCTACAGTTTTATCAATTCCATTTATAATATCCTTGTTACATTATTAATATTCATCTAAACATGCTTTTCTCATCTCAAAGGAAACCAATCTAAATATTTTATCTAAATGTTCATTCTTGTATCATTTAATCCCATTTTATCATATCATTGTTAAAAGCATTCCTTCTAACCCTTTTTCACTTAGTTATTTTAATACCAGTATCTTTATATAAGAATTCAGAAATACAACAATGCAGATAAAAATTATGTTGGAACGATTGATTCATTGACTTTAATTTTTGGCACTTATCTGTTCATTTCAATTATCAATCTGTCATTCTTACAGCTTGTCTCGGTTAATCAAAGGAATTGTCCTCACAGTTTTTTTAATAAAATAATAAACCCTCATATATAATTGTCTGCCACATAACTAACAATCAATCAAAAATCTTAACGATACCTAGCACAATTTACACAGTATGAAAAAGGAACGTACTATCACCCTTAATATTATTTCCTAATTAACCTCGCCGATCACCTCTTTCCACAATGATTTCGATGCTTAGGATTTCGCAGTTGGATGTCAGTTATGAGATCAAAAGAGTTATCGCCTTCATTTAGAATACCTAAATGTGATTACTAATGTGAATCAATTTGCAACATCTTGATCTACAAATTTTTTATCACGAACTTCTTTGCGTTATTCGCTACATTAGTAGGATCGATAGTTTCTCACAAAGGTTCAGTATGGAGTTATTTTTTCAAATGCTGTTTGATTTTAGGTAGAATGTCATTTGCAGTTGCCTCAGTTTGAGTTACATGAAGGCACAAAAAACATGGTATCTCATTAATTTCATACACATCATTTGGATCGATATGGCGAATTGAATAGTTGAGAATTGAAGTTTTTAATTTTTTTAACTTCGGATTTTACAGTATTTTTCTTGCTTTTTCGCTTAATTTTTTTCATGAAATTTTTCTATTTGCTTAATTTATTCGCTTTTCTATGAATTTATTCATTTTTGCTTCTATCAATTAATTATATTATTTAAATATATTTCTTAAGAAGATGCAATGGGCCGAAGCAAAACCAATTTTAAAGGATGAAATAGTAAAAAAATTTGCCAAAAGTATGAGAAAGTGTGATATATTATTGAGCGCAATATTCTAAAGAGCGCTAAAGAGCAATAAATCAGGAAGAATTTCGATGTATATTTTAATATACTCTCTTTGAATAATTTTATGAGATTAAAAGGACTGATAGTCGAAAAAATAGTGCATAAACTGATATTCCAAATTTATAAATAGAAAATTAAAGCGATTTTCGAAAATGAATAGTTTTTTCTTTTATCAAGTATTCGATTTCAAACTCACTAAAAGCGAAATAAATGAATTAAACAACGTTGGGAATTGTCATCGTCTTTTCCTTTCGATTAGTAAGTTTTTAAATTATTTTTAATAATTGATATTTTGAAAACTTTTGGTTGAAAGGTTCTTAAAATCTTCCGAAGTAAGTTTTTGTCAGTAAATCTTTTGAAAATTTTTAATAAAAAGTTCTGACTGATACACTTCTTTTCCAGCATGATCAATTATGTAGAGTATCTAATTTAAAGATGAACGTTAATGAAATGATTTATGATATTAACTGTTATTTATTGTTGATTATTATTTAATATCGAATATATTTTGAAAACTTGGTATAGAAATATAGTAGCTACTTGCCATATATCTCGCTTTTTTTTTGCAAAATCTTTTTGGTAAATCATTTTCTCGTTTCTTGTCTCATGACAGTCTTAAATCACGTATTAATTATGTATAGAAATGATGCATTTCGAATATTAAGGCAAAGAGGCTATGAATTGATTTCTGATGTCAAATTGAGATTCCAACCAATTGCTGCTAATTTTATAAACAAAATTTTAATATTATTTCATATGTATTAAAACAGTACCACCGAAGCAAAAAAAGTGTATTTAATTGTGTATCAATATTATTAATTGTATATAAAAATGACAGAGGAGTCAAATATTAGTTTCGAACGAGTCAACAATGCGAAAGGGACAAATAGAATAGATAGTTTCAAAACGGTCAATAATCGAGGAATTTAAAAGGTGAGAATTTGAAAGACTAATTTAATTGAACTCTAGTTCCAGGAGCAGTCGACGGCACCAGAAGCAGCAATTTAAAGATAAAACAGCACGGGCGGCAGTTCATCAGGAACAGCAATGAAACAGTGGCGTGGAAACATGGAAAATAGCAGTGGTGGAGCGCAAGGAGAATGTCAAGGTAAAGATATAATTATAACACATATTTAGAGGACATCTATTTATGTATTGTATCACTCCTATTATTGTATAGGCGTGATACAATAATAACGATGTCGTATAAAACTGATAAAACTGTTAATTGATTTAGCGGAGTCATAACAGCAGAAAAACCGAATTATAAACAAACAAGATCTTTTCCCAAAAATAAATTTTCCTGACAACAATAATGGCGATATTAACTAGAAAGTAAAAATAAAAGCATCGTAAGAATGATTTGATGATATAAATATTTTCTTTGTGGTGTATGTACACTACACGTTTGAATCATGAGGAAGAGAACTATTAAAATTCTACTTTAGTATTAGTTCGGTCAACCAAGTAAATAGGAAAAGGGCAATATATACCACCGTTATTTTTAACTTTTTCAGGAGAATGAGACATACCGGACTTCATAGGAGGTAAATATTCAGTTAAAACAAAAATTATATCCGATTCGAGAAGCGAAGCTGGAAATTTTGTTACTGAAAAAATAGTCGAAGCAAGACAAAAAAACTCGGTGACTGTTCCGCGGAATCCTTGATTTGAAATACCCTGATCTGGTTTAATGTATTCCTTTCAAGATCTCGAATGTATGCTCGAGCTTGGTAAATTTTGCTTGCTTTAAAATGTCTGAATTTACAGAAATCTTTGCCTTTAAGGACTTTATAATTTACAAATCTTATTACAAAAACATTCTGTTGAATTTATTCCACATAAAAATTCATCTGCTAGAATACACACAATTATGAACAGCGTTACTGTTGAATTTAAGAAATCATTTTATCACAATACAGCGAGATGAATGTAAGGACAAATCGCTTAAATATAGCTGTGGCACCTTTGAACGAGTGAGAAGAAAAATGATTCAGCTTCAAATTCATCAAATTTCCGACTGATTCATTTCATAGTATAAACCTTTCTCTTCCATGAGCTCTTGATGTGTACCTGTAAAGTTATTAATGCAAAGTGAATTAATACTTAAGCGAAAGAATTATTCGAGACCTTAAAAGTGTCAAAAATTTTACTTAAATTTGGTAACTAAAAAAATCTTGTTCAACAATTTCAAACAATCTGCTCGCAAAAATTAAACCTTGTTCAGCAATTTCGCCATCAACCAATACATAAATCTTGTTCACCGATCTTATAGACGACAAGCGATGCGCCACTTAAAAGATGAACAGATTTTTAGGATTTCAAGATCGTTGATTTATATGTATATTAGTTTTTCACATAAATCTAGTTCTATTAATAAAATTCATCAATTTATCAGATTACGTCCGTATCTCCGTCTAACGCAATTCTTATGTAAGTTGAACACAATTAAGTTTTTCCATTATGTTAATTTCAATTAAAAATTTATGATCTAGTTCTCCCATTAGATTAACATACCGTAAATGCAAGTACAATTTTTGCTGACTGATTCGAGAGCACTTTGTACTGCCTACAAATCAAGAAAAATAATTAAATTTATAAAGGGTTCGCAAACTTTCTTATATTTTCGAACATAATTTTTCTGCTTGATTCAATGAAATTTGCAAAATTAAAACAAAGCGCTCAAAGAAAGATCAGAAAAGTACAAGTTTCCATCGGACCTTTTCGCTTGCTGTATCAAGGGCGGCAGTGGCTTCATCAAGCAGCAGCACACGCGGTTCTCGTATTATCGCCCGAGCAATCGCAATTCTTTGTTTTTGACCTCCGGAAAGTTGAGCGCCAAATTCACCGACCTCGGTGTCATAACCCTAAACTTGCATGTTAGTTTAAGAACTATGCTATATCAAATGGGTAGATAGTGATTAATAATTAATCAGTTGTTAAATATTTGGATTTAAGTAAATGATGAGTAAGTATCAATGTATCAATTATGATTTAAAATATTGCTTATTTTTTCATTCTTACTTGTGGCAGTGATAAAATAAAATCATGTATATTTGCGATTTTGGCTGCCTCTACAATCTTTTCTTCAGTTGCTTCATCCTCCGGTAGGCCATATCCTAAAAACAATATATTTTCGAAAATTTCTTTTTCCTCAATTAGAAATTCGTTTCAGCAAAAGAAATTTTGGAAGCTGATTAGTCATTTTTGTTTAACATCATATAACCTGTCAAATTTAATATTTTCATGGAAGAGTATTTACAACTAATGAAGAACGGGATTTTCTTCATTCATTTATTGCATCTGAATTATAACACTGATCATTGCTGGAAAATTGACTTTTCTCGAAATTTTGTATTTCATAAAGCATTTGTTGTTGCATATATAATATAACTCATATACATGCAAAAATCCCCAATCCCAGTCGATAGAATTGTTGCTACTAAAATAATATTTACCAATATTTTCACGAATTGTAAATGAAAAGAGAGTTGGTTCTTGTTCAACTGAAACGACCACACGTCTTAGATATGCTGGATTAATTTGTTTCACGTCATAATTATCGATGAGCTGCAAATTAATGTCTACTTATTGAAAAAATTCTTATTCTTTTTAAAATTGATTTATTTTTAATAAAATCTTGCACTCTCTTAAGCTAAAACGATAAAGGGTGTTTGTTAATATGGTTAAGCGCTAAAACTATAAAGGGTGTTTGTTAATATGGTTCTGAATTCTCCTTTGTTTATAGGACGTATAAAAAATAAATAACTTGCTGACAAGAGTTTTACAAAAGAATTTATTGAGTAGCACAAAGATCTTGATGTGTTCCTCTTGCTCATTGTAGTAAATTAGATATTGAAAAGATATTGAAAAATTCAACATACCACTTCTCCTTTCGTCGTGTTGTACATGCGTTGAAATAATGCTAGAATGGAACTTTTACCAGAACCTGATGGACCTACGATGGCTATTGAATCACCTGGTCTAACCTAAAATATTTTTTGGTATTTTAATGCCTTTTTATTTCCAGTTTCTTGATTGAATGAATTAAATTCATGATTTAAAAATTTTAGTGTGATTTATCAAAATTATGAAGCATTCTAATATGAAAAGATCAAACTTGTTTGAAGATATATATTAACCAAAATCTTACCTTCAAAGTAAGATTGCGAAGTACAGAGTAAAGAGGTCGAGATGGATAACGAAATTCAACATTTTTAACATTAATCGAGCGGTAGTCTTCTAAAATAATTTTTTAAAATATATTTTCACATATCAAATATATGAATTGAAGTGATTAGACGAAACGCAAATATACCTTTAGGAAACAGAATGCTTATAGATGTTTTACTGATTCGTTGTCAGAAAAATAGTCTTCGTAGTCATTTAGAGATGACAACTATTTTCTTAACTAAAAGATATCTAACGTCTTTTTTTCTAAAAACAAAAATAGTAGACTAACCGGTCGTAAGCCCTCATCACTTAGATTATTCATATCAACAGCAGTTTCCTTAATGACATTGAGAATATTTCCCGATGCTACTCGTGCTTTTGATATATCATTGACTGATGCTATCAACTGACTAATGAAATTGGCACCGAACTGCGTCAACAGTACAACCCTGCATTTGACATTTTTAGATGCATGAATCATCATGGTATTGCATTTCTTTAAATAGCATGTTAACTTCTAAGCTATAGTTGTACATTTTCAAAGCTTCTGAATCCTTAAAGCTAGACATAAATATTCTAGACGATTGTCAGAATCAGATTTCTGCACCATAAAGTGATATTTTTTACCTTAAATAATTGAACGGCGTAATTTCATTACTTAGCATCATGACTTTTCCAAAATGTAATGTTATTGCAATGAGAATATATGTGAAAGAGAACTGGCAAGCAAATACGAATGAACTGATACAAGATTGTCTTTTCATTGTGCTGTAAGCAAAATTGTTGCTGTTATTATTGGTGATATAGTTCAGTAGATTTGATAGAACTACAGATGAGTCTTATGAATTATATGTTGGAAAATATATAATAGTAACTATTATATTCTCATTATGCCAATAATTTTATTGGTTTACTTCTGCAAAGGTTTCAACGTCTCGTAAAAAATATTGTTGAAATGTTCCTGTAGAGTATAGGCTTTAATTGTACTCATATTTGATAGTACTGAGGTTGCTAACTGAAAATGATTGAGATTTGGCATCAGTCAATAGAATACAGATATATAAGTAATATAAGCGTAATAAATAAAAGACATTTCGTGGAGTCTTTTTACATTATTGCTAAGAAATGAAAAGTTCTTCAAAAAATTAAAAATTTGAAACATATCGAACGTTGGCGGCTTTTTTTCCTGTTCGGCCATTTGTCGATGTCGCTTACTAGTTTCTCGTAATTCTACGAAACGAAAGAGGAAAAATGCTGGAAATTGGAAACCGCAGATGAGTGCTAGCTTCCAGTTTATTAACAGTGCAATAGTAACTGATACTGTTGAACATATAACTGCAGGAATTAACAAATCCAATTTATCGCCAAGAATCTGAAATTAAGTGCAGCATTACTTATTGTTCGATACAAAATCATCCGATATCATAAATCTCAGACGAAGCATAAAAGACTGCTATTATTTAGTTACTCCAAAATTTGGATTGTAGAAATGTCTTAGGCCGGATAAATACTATCAGAATAAAAATTATTAGCCGTCCTTTCATCCTATTAATAAGTAACCTACAATGACTAAGCTTCTTTACTCTGTTAAGTGTTGCGGTATCAGACATGAGCTTATGAACCAATCTCCCAGGTGTATTGGCTTCTTCATCGAAATAAGTTGCGCCATGTCTCAATATTTTTCGAAACATTTTGTTCCTCATATATCCACAAAAACCATGTCCATATAATGCGATAAATAAACGCTATAAATATTTATAAAATGACGGAACATGAAGGTTGCATGATTAACCTCTAATACTATCCATTTTTTGCAAATCGTAATAAAATTATGTTAGCAAAATAAATCAATCAAATTTATATTTTGAGAATCTACAAAATAAAAGAGAATTATTTTCAATTTGGACAAAACTTGTTAAATCTAAGCATTAAAAAATACTCCAACTGCCTCGAACATCGTTTTAATAATAATTAGAGCTGTGTACACAGCAGCTGTTATAAACACTTGTTGGGCTGTTTCTTCATTTGGAGCTAATGCTATCTGCAAATTAGTCATTCAATTCATCGGTTTATTTGAAACAGAAATAAACTTACAAACAAAATAATGAGGAAGGATTGCCATGAATGAAATCGTAGAAATACAATTAACAAACTGAATAAAAAGATATCAAGAAGAGAACAAAATAAATTTACTTCAAGTACTGATGAAACTTCGAAACAAACAAGCAGGAAAAAAATCCCCGCAGAACGGTTACCGGAATGGCAACACCCAAATATGAATAACCAGCTTTATAGCTCTTGATCAGATTCCAAATGGCATTGAAATTAGTCGTTTTTCCAGGGAGCTTAAATATTCGTGAATGTTCCGGCATATTTTCTATCACTATTAAAATTATACTTTAGAGATATTCATTGAGATAATAGAGATCACTGACTTCTTTTAAAAAAAAGGATAACTTAAAGAAATACAATCACTTTTTCAACAATTTACAAATTGTAAAGGATTTTTTAGAAATATGATCCGACGGTTTCATTTTGTGTGGGGAAGGCTGGGATTGGATTAGTTTATTTATTTAAAAAAAAAAAAACCATCAGCTGAAAATGGAACTCCTCCATCTTTATTAACAAATTAGTTAAAATAATAATTCAGTTTTTAGAGAGTTAGCGGTACACGATTGTGTATAATTTTCCTGAAATGCTTTTACATTAGAATAAAAGCAATATAAAAGTAATGAAGACTGGATAGCATCAAAAGCTTTACTAAAGTTTGGTCATCGTAATCTTTGTCCTCCATTGCCACTTCCATGATATTTGTCTTGAATGGTGTATCCATTCGAGTTCGTTTTTTCGACATTACAGGTAGTGCTAGTTTTTCACGATCAGTACTCAGCACAGAGTATGATTTACCGAGTCGTTTATGAGCGCCCAGCGATGAACGAGCCCAAGCACGGCGATATGTTTCGGCATCCTGAAATGTTATCCGTCAGTAACGAACATATTATTCATGATATGCCTCTGTTAAAGTAATAAGTTTGTCGGATCAAAATGGTATTGATCGGATTGAAGAATAATCATGATTCATTTGTCTCGAATTTAAAAGAATATCTACAAAGGTTCCTTCCAGCGCAAAAACGCTCGTAACTGCTATTAAAACGAGTAATTTGTGAAAAATGACAAGCGCGTACAATAAAATCCGATGGCATCATAGAAAAATGTGCAGCCAGAGATATTTTCGACCGTGCACGTGGATTTGCAGCTAATTTATGGACAGCTAGAGAATCGAACTTCTGGTCATTGTACATCCGGTGAAATTTACCATTTCTATTGGCTAACAATTCTTCTGGACTTCCTTCTTCTACAATTTGTCCACTTTCTAGAACGATAATACGATCTGCATTTCGGACAGTACTCAATCTGAAATGAGACTAAATTTCATAACAAAGGTGTCGGAAAAAATCGAAAGAAATAATGATCAGGTAAATAATAAAGAATTCATACAAAAAATCACTTCCTAAATAAAGGGCGCATCACTTTATATGCGTGATAAATCAGTTGTTCAATAATTAGATTATAAAGAATATATTTCTTCCTTATACAAAGGTTCTCACATCTGTCAGTTAATTTATCTTATTTACAAATCTCACACATAATAGTGAGAAGGCCTTCAATTCTCAATCAATTGTAAAAATGCTGTTTCTGAGAAAATAATTCCCATGTAATTTCTTCTTAAATAAAAAACTAATTGTCACTTCTCATGTAATTTACATAATATTGTAAACTAACTCACGTATGAGCAATATATATTCTTAAAATCCATCTAGATCTTTTTTATCAAAATCATTCGTCTTTCTTGCCATAATATTTTCATTTTATTCTTTATATCACATCACCAAATTTTACACTATTGCATTATTCGATAATCCTGCTATTGAATAAATATTTTCTGTTCTTCACGATAACTAACAACAAAGCAAGTTTTTTCTACAAAAGGTGTATATAACTGCAGGTTAATTTCATTTCCAGTATCATTCCCCTGTATTAACGTCGCTCGCATTTGAAAATTTCGACATTCCAATAATTACAAAATAATTTGCAGTGGAATGAAAGATATTAGAGAAACCACTGTAACTTAAAAGAGTATTGTCTAATAAATATAGGAATAAAGATAAAGCAAAAAAGGAGAACTGATTCAACGGTATAGATAAGCTGCAATATACAGACAAACGGAATGAGGATTGATACGAATGGAAATTGGCAGCACAGAGATAATTTTACTTATAGAGTACTGATTCTAATAACTTATGTATAGAATAATTTGTCCATCAATATGATTCCAAATGAATTTCTGAACTCTAGAAATATTAAAACCTCAAGTCCATCAAATCCATTCCCAATTTTCTTTCCAAAATAATTTCTGATAATTTTCAAGTATCAGCGAAAAAAGTTAATAGTGCAGTTCGACTTGAATTATCCCATTTAATCTTTTAAGCCAATGTTAATCCGAATAACAGAAATATCTGCTACAATTTAATCGCTATAGTTTGGCAAGATAAAAGATATAATCAATTTTTTGAAAGCTATCATGCCTCACTTTCTCTTCCTGTGACACTCCACAATTGCAGCTATTTCAGCTAAAACTCAGAAATTTGTTATTCAGCTTTAAAACACAAATGTCATGCCCATTTTTGTGATATTTTTTCTTCTGAATAGCATCTGAAAATATAGTAATTAAATTTAAGTAATAATTATCGAATCCTTATCATCTCAGTATAAACAATGCATTTATACAAATGATATTTCCATTCTGCCTTCTTTGTAAAGTATTAAACACACTTTTGCTTAAAAATCTATTAACCATAGTTTTATTTGTAACTACAAATTTGATTTTTTTTTGAATTTTGGAGACGTGTGCTATCTTTCACTTCTTCTAATTATAGCAAAAATCCTCAGAATTCATCAGGTTTCATTCTATAGATTTTAAGTTTTATTCAATTCCATTGAATCCACCATCCAGAATCACTTAATGACTATTCTCTGATATCCTACATATCACTGTTTATGATATCTACTTGAACAGATTGTCTACTTTTAAGAAACATCTTTTTTGATGTTATATATGAAGAAATTGTATGTTCTGCATTCTTCGGAGTTATGATTTTTAAAGGCAGATTAATTGTCTTGATATATTTTCACTTATTAAATTAAGTAATTAAAAGTTGAATCGGTCTTTTTTTCAAAGTGTATTGTCCAATACTGAAATTGATCGTTATGGTTTAAACAAGATTAGTGATTATTCCTGAGTAGGACTGATAAGTTTTTTCTTTACGAACATGCTTTGATTTCACATCTTGAAGATGATCTGCTTTATTTTTATTTTGCAGCACAATTTAATGGAATTATTGAGTTCCGATAAATTGCAATCTACGAAACTAATTTGTCATTTACGCCAAAAGGCAAAACAATCTGGTTATTATTAGCTTTAAGAACAATTCAACTTAATATTTTGTGCTAAAATGAGCCCCTGAGCATCCAACGTAAAAATTAATCCATTTTCATCTCACTGACTTTGTTGACTGACCAAGTCTAATGTTGTTCGGAAATCCCAATTTAGCTTGTAATATAAGATATATACTTCAATAAATTAATTGATTTATGATCTTGGCTGGACAGATATTTATAAATTAATTATCATTGTCTTTATTGCTCGAAAAATTTCTTACGGTCATTGCTCATATTTGTCACTTCATTATCCATGATAAGACTGAAAATCAAATGATTTCGCTTCCTATAACCATCTTCAAAGAACTGTAAAATTACCATCGCTTATCTAAATCTATCCTATGTCCAGAGTTTCTTATTTCAGTCAATCATATATTGAATATTCGTTGTACCGCCCAATTAAGGGAGAATTTATATATAGCAACTTTTAACAAGAGTCATGCCTCGCTTTTTATTCTATTTGGATCATCTCACTCTATTCATTTTTTACTCATTACCTCTTTTTTCGCTGATATTGGATTTCATTTTTATTTGTATTGCGTCGAATAAGGCGTCGCTTAATTACCCAAGTCTGAGTGTAAATCAAAACGATGACTCACTACAATCACCAATGAAAAAAATTCTTATCCTAAGTGATGCCAGCGAAAACCGAAACATGTAAATAGTTGTATATAAATAAAAATGTTAAAAAGACACTGATGTAAATAGCTCGCCAAAATCATGAGATTAGTAAGCTAAACGGGAAGAGATATAAAGATGTTCTCAATCAAAGCACACGATTACTCACCGATCAACAGAATGAGATCAATCTTTTAAAGTCGACAAGCCGAAGGATAGATAAGGGAGCGGTTGCAGTTCAATTATCCAAGTTTAATGGAAAAAAACGACGATTCGACGGTCAATCAGAATCGGTTACTCGACGATAACTCAGGTTCAACTCGACAGTCAGATAGAAGCAACAGTTTCGAGGACAATTCGATGCAGCAGAAGCCACAATTCGAAGGCACGAGAAGTAGCGATCGCTTTACGAAAGAAGAACGACAAACCCTAAGAAAAGATACGATCTATCAGTAAGCATTACGATATTGTTCATATTCTTTGAATTTTTCTGTTTTCGTGTTTGGTATTCTTTTGTATTGCTCATTTGATTCAATTTTTGTATAGGCACGATATTGTGTTTATAATATCGTGTAAGTCCAACATAGAAGGAAATTCTATTTTCATATTTGGAAGAATTAAATTTCGGAAAGACCTTCCCTCCGCTTAAAATTCCCATCAAATGATACAAACTCTGACGTTACATGCACACCAAAGACTCATACAACGGTTATAACAACTTCACCCACTTCAAGTCCCATCAGCCAAACTTCATAAATTCAACAATACTTCCACAACAAATGCCACAAAGTCAAATTAATTCATAATAAAAAGTTTAATCGATCGGCGGTCATTTCATTAGCTAAGCCTATTATTATAACTAGTTTTTCAATTTACAGAATCATTAAATTTGCCGAAAGAAAAGATAGCACAATTCTGTTAGTATGAACACAGAAAGCCAGATATACTTCGATCAATTGACGTCAAATATACAATATCCCTCAACTTCAATTGAATGACGTAATTTTTCTATACATATAATTGTAGTATATATTGTTTATATGACGTTACCGATGTGCTATTGTGATAGTAGTAACGCCTTGGCTGGCTGCGTCGATAGCTTTTTGTACCTCAACTTCATGCTTTGTATCCAGTGCTGATGTTGCTTCATCAAATATCATCACGGATGGATCACGGATTACTGCACGTGCAATAGCCACACGTTGTTTTTGACCACCGGATAATTGGAGACCTCTTCAAATATGGAAAACGTCAAGTAGAGAATCGATTTTAATTTCAACTTTCAAACAATTTCAAAAGAAAAAAAAGACTAGGTGATAGTGTTCCATTTAATATTGATCAAGTGTTTTTGACATATAATTAATGAACACTTTTTTGAGGGAATTATATCCAATGAATGAGGAATTGAAAGTTACGAATAGTAAAACAAGTATGATACCTATAATTTTCTTTTAGCAAAAATAAGTAGCTTCTTAGCAGTTTCTAAAATAAATGAAAAGAACCTGTCGCCAACACGGGTTTTCATGCCTTCAGGTAACGCACAAATAAACTGCCAAGCTTCTGCTTTTCGAGCTGCTTCGTTAATTTCTGCTTGTGTTGCATTCAAACGTCCATATCGAATATTATCACTTATAGTACCTTTGAAGATAAAGTACTATACAATAAAGCCGATGATTTTTAATTTCCGAAAATAAGTAAAACTTTTGGAGCAAATGTTAATAAAATAATGGCTGTGAAGTTCTGACATATTTCTCATTAAATTATATCAATACAAACCATCAAACAGGACCGGTTCTTGACTGACTAAACCAAATTGAGCTCTTAAATTGTCAGGATTCAGCATTTTCAAGTTGACACCATCCAGTTTGATCTATTTTTGATTGTAACATAAGTTATATAACGAAAAAATGAATAAAACTCTGTGTTACAATATCGTTCAGAAAATAAGCAGTCCAAAATACCAACGTTTCCATTGGTCGGATCATAAAATCGCAACATAAGTGCTGTTATCGTACTTTTGCCAGATCCACTTGGTCCAACAATTGCGACATGTTCACCTGCTGATACAGTAAACGATACTCCCTTCAGTACCTGTAGTTCCCAATTTTCATGTGTTATGAAATTTCTATACATTAATCTAAAATAGCTAAAGAAATAAAACTAAATATGTTGATTATTCAATTTCTAAAATCAAGCGAGTCAATGAAGTTATTTTGAGTATTTGAAGAACGAACTTTCAAAATTCAATTACTGATACCCTGTACCTCAATATCTGGCCTGCTTGGATATGCAAAACTAATGTTCTTGAATTCAATAGCACCATGTCCACGTGGTGCTAGCATACTTTCGCTATGCTTATTGACATAACACTCAATGTTCGGCGTCTCAATCAAAATTGCATTCATCTCGTTTGCATTTTTTCGAGCAGTCGACACGCCAGTCGTATGAAAACCAATACTGATGGACGTAACGCACATGTATAGCATATTGATCGCTAGCTAAATAATCACGTCGTTAATATGAAAAATTTATATACATAGAAAGTTGACTGTAATGTTATTATAACAAATGTTAACAAAATTCATGATCCATAGATTTTATGTCCACGATTTTTCCAGCAGTGTTGATAATGAAATTACTTATTATTTTATGATGTATCAACGTACTGCAGCAAGACGGCCTGGATTGGCATCATTAACGCGCCACATGCCATAACATAGAGCTGCCGTAAAAATGAATTCGGTTAGTAAGACCTAAAAGTGTCAATATTTAAAGAAATACATCAGTTGTCTTTCGATTTTATTTTTCACTTCTGTTTTGCAATAACTCCTGTATTTAGACCTACTGAACGGATAGTAGAATTTTGTTTTAAAGCAGTCGCTCCTTAAAATCAAGTAAATGCATCTAATCTTCGATCCATACATAGAGAACGAGATATGAAAGGTCAAATGCAGCACATTAAATGCAGCAGATGAAAATTTTGAAATATAAAAAGCAATTTCATTTTGATAATTAGCAACAATACATATGTTTATGTATAAATAAATGCTTATGACACCTGCGCAAGTGCATCATAAATGGATGAAGCAGTGAGACGCTGTTCCGTCATTCGGTTCAGCTCGATAGTTAATCGCTCATACCTGAAAAAGCGGAATTGTCATAAAATATGGTAAGAGATAGATGCTTATCAAATATTGCATAAAATGGACGACTGGTTCGTACTTGTTGATCGTTTGTTTTTGCGCAGCAAATGCGATAACAGCTCGTATGCATGAGAATGTCTCTTGCACCAAATTCGTCATTTTAGCCAATAATTTCTGTTCCTCATCACGAGTTTTACAAAACCACTAAAATAAATTGCTAAATAATTTCAGGAATTAATTTAACACATGCTCGCGTTTCTTTATTTTGCTTTGAATCCTGATCTGCTTTGAATGCCTGGAAGTTAAGCAGCACTAAATGAGAAAGGGTCTGAACAAACTTAGAAGAGTATTGTGATGTTGACATGAAATTTCTATACCTTATTATTCTATGTTTAATTTTTTGCTTGTTTATTCCATGCTTTATCTAGAATGATTATAGTTCATAAAGCTCACTTCATAACAAATACTTTGATAGATAATTCGTCGGTTTTTTAGTCAACATTTCCTCAACAACAATATTTTCTTTAAATTCGCAAAAATACAAGACCAAAATATATTGCGATATTTATTGCTGGAACATGATCAGCAATACCTTCAACCTTCATAATTATATCACTAGAAAAAATAAAAAATAAAGACAAAAAATAAACTTTGCTGAAAATAAGCCTTGTTCCAATGAGCAGCGGTAATGCAGCGAACATCACTAAGGTCACGTCCCATTGAATGTAGAAACAGACTGATGAAGTAACTAATAAATATGCAGAAATAAAGATAACCATAGGAACATGATCAGCAATACCTTGATATATCGAATCTGCGTGGCTAAAACATATCATAATAATTACTATTTATTCTTTTAAAAAATGAAAACTTTCAAAGCAAGAAATTTTACATTTTTTAGTTAAAAATTAAAAAACATTTCTTAAAATTTATTGATTAGATACAATTGATGAAAGAATGAAATAGATTCGAGAAAACTCATTTATTTCATCAAGAATATTCAAAAGCAGTGTGATTAATTCTTTCAATTTTTTTTTCTAATGAGGTAGAAAGAATATCAAATGATTCACTCGTGCAACATAGAAGCCACTTGTCCGGAATGACGCGACTCAAGCCATGCAACATCCATATGCAATAATTTTCGGATATAGGCTTTTTTAACGCGAAAAACTTGTCTGATACCAGATACTTCCCAAGCTAAGCGCTGTAACAATCCAACTTAATTAGCAATGAAGCGATTTAAATGATTGAAAAGAAGTAAGAACAGAATGCAAAATTAACTCAACCAAGAAAAACCTTAATAGCAATAATGATAAGAGAATTGAAACTGAGAATTCACCAATAAAATTGAGAACAATAACTCATCAAGTGCTTTTATTTGTAATGAAATTTCTATTGGTAAAAAAATTTTATTTACTGGATTTGAATTAGGATACAAGTATTATCTCAAATACAAATCTGATAAATTAAGATATCAGTTTCCGGACACTGTCAAAAATCCTAAAAAGCCTGAAGAGAATGATTGTATACTTGAAAAAAGCAGCAAAAAATGTGGCCATCGACAATGACAACATTATCACAAATGCTGGTGTCGCGGAATATTCAAATTGAGAATCTATTTGGGATTGTCGCGTTAGAACATCGGGAGAGCCGGTTAAATTAAATGGATTGAAACTATCATTGCTGCTTAAGACATTTTCATTTTTGCTTGAATCAAACAATTTGAAATGTTTCGCCTTTTCCAGTTTGTATTGCTGAAATGAATTAATAATTGTTATCTTATTAGAAATTTCTAAAATAGAGAACAAACTACTGTTAATTAATGATTAAAATATATTCATTAAATTTCAATAGCGTCAATTCACAGGAGTAACCGGTTCTGTTATAATTTAGTGTAATGTTATCTTAAAAGAAAGACATAAAACATATTTTTAGATATTTCTCACTTCACATCAAATTTCACATTTCATTTTAACTTCTAAAAAGAATTGACATTTCTTATAATTAATTCAGAATTTTTTAATTGAAGATGAGAATTTTGCTTTTATTAGTTCTATGCATTTTCCTGCAGATGCAGAGGTCAAGGACGATGTGTAGAAGTACTGAACTAGACAAATTCTTAAATTTCTATATAGATATTAGAAGTGCATGTAAACTTCATGTTGATTTCAAAATATTAGATTTCCTTATTTATTGGACAAATTTGCTTGACTTGAATTTTGAAATCATTTTCACGTATTTGCAATTGACAACAACATACATGATAATATTTATAACAACAAATACCATTTTTATTATAGTCTTTACTTTAGCAAATCCTTCTAATATGCCAACTCTTGATATGATGGAAAGAGACTATATTTAGTCTCAATCAAATATGTAAAAAGATCTTTAAGCACTCTGATTAACTGATAGGGATTTCGTGCTCCATCTTAAAAATAGATCGGATGTCTATTAATCGACAAAGATTAGAGCTCCTATTCGGAAGAAAAAGTCAATAGTACTCTCGTAATTTATGGGATCTCTGAGAGAATGAATGCTGCTAGAAATCATGAAATGCCAAATTTTTATTTTTCATTTTGCTTCCTTATGAAGGATGATTTGTTTTAGCAATATTTTCAAAAAAAAACAAAAAAGAAGGATAACAGGAAAACCATTCGCAATAATGACATTTCCAGTCTTAAACATTTTTCTTGAAAGGAAAAATGTTTTGGAATTCAATTTCATTTTATCTTAGAATTTCCAAATTTGGCTATTGAAAATCAGATTTCCTGAATCCAATCAATTATTTAGTTTTAAATTATATACTAAAATCATTCGAAAAAAATAATCCATCGCGAAAATTATCATTTAATTAGTATTTGATGATGATAGTTGCTAGTTAATACTAATTAATAGTCCGATAATAGCCAAATGGTACTTTTTATTCCTCTTTTGTTTGCGCTTAGTATTTCTACTTACAGAAATAACTGAATTCTTTGATGCCCACAAAACTTAAATTTTAGTTATAGTTTGCAGAAGTAGAAATCTAATCTAATGAAGATATCACCTAAAATTTAATGAATATGAAGAAGTATTTCATATTTTTAATGAAAGATGAAACAGTAAACGTAAAATAAATTGGGAAGCATCATCACTACTTCATTTTTTATGTTTGGTTCGAATGTAATGATTCGGAGTGCACAAACATTATAACTACTACTGCGAAGCATGATCGGACGTAAATTATGTGAAAAGAAAATTTTAGTATGATGATGTATGTTGAAGAGACAGCAAAGTTCTTGTATGTCTCTGACTACTGCTGAAAATTACTGATGTAATAGAGTTATCCCAGAAGA
Source organism: Dirofilaria immitis (assembly GCA_024305405.1). Classification (NCBI taxonomy): domain Eukaryota; kingdom Metazoa; phylum Nematoda; class Chromadorea; order Rhabditida; family Onchocercidae; genus Dirofilaria; species Dirofilaria immitis. The sequence continues at coordinate 3,245,425 of JAKNDB010000092.1, read as the reverse complement.
AATAGAAGTTAGCACTTTATAATATTACGAATTAAAAGCCATTTTCAGAATCAACAGCAAATTCTGTATAAATTAATATATTTGTAATGAAGGCATAATCATATTGTAATGTAAGATTGTGTGCAAATTATTGAACTTGAAAATTCTATTTTTTCATGAACTTTATCTTATTGACTGCCTTCAGTTCATCTAATTTTTCCAAACAATGAAAACTAAAGGACTCTTAAAATATTCATATAATTTTGATTCAAACCACATTTCATTTTATTATTGATAATAATTTAACCTCACGAATGATTGAAATTGAGACGAAATCACCCATTACGAGCCATACAAACGGTAAAAGAATAGCTTGAATGAGTGCTAGAACCAATCCAACTATCATCAGCTATAAAATTGATACTTCCATTTAGTAAATGAGAAATTCACAAATTACAGGTAATAAATTAAAGAGGTATTGAAAAGAGATTACTTACCTGAATATCAACCCCGTCAGCAAAACTATATAGACTCCAAAATTCATTGTTCGTGTTCGATTTGCTTTTCATATTCATTATGGATGCGATCCTTCCCTACTTTGATTAGTTACCCAGTTCGATGAAGTTTTTTTAATTTATAGTTTTTGGGTAATTCACAAAAACTACCAAAGAATTTTTCTTAAACAGTAAATGAAGTAAATAATTTCAAACATTGATTATATTTTATAGCTATTAGTAATGAGGATGGTTATCATTCCTGTGAATGCAAATACTTGTTAATTACTTTTTTGATGCGAATAAAAAAGCAGGTAGAGATATGAACTTTTTGTGACAAGCAATCATTAGAATGTTATCATTTTTGTTTTATGATTTTAGTGCGAGTGCTACTGTTGTACTGGTTAAAGATTAAAAAAAGGAACTATTTCATTTTGCAGAGATTAAAAAACTATAATTTTATCAAACCTCTGATTACATATGTTTTAGAACTTTATCCGAAGATTAATCAGAACAAAATTTGGAATACCGTTTTTAAATCTTATTCCAACGATACAATACGAACTAGCGATTATTGTAATAAGGAGAGAAATAACATTTGACATTAGCAAAATGATAGAAACTTTTTCTACTGATTTCCTCTGTCCAAAGAAATTAATCCGCGAAAAAGAAAGTATTTGTCATTCAGCAAAAAGTGAGTAAAGGGCTGTCTACAAATGTCTCCTCAAACCAGAATTCAATAATTAAGAGAGAAGCATTGATTGTGACAATGAAAAGACTATTACTCGTTTAACCCACCTTTTTTTTTCTTTTTTTTATTACGACGGATGTGTGATGACAGTGATGCAAGTAGTACTATTTTTATCAAGAACGGCCAAATTTCATACATATTTATGCAATATCAATTGCGATGAGATTAATTAACGATCGAAGACATCTGCAATTCTTTGCATTCAATAAATATGCAAACAATCAGCAACATACCATTTAAAATGAAGCCCTCATCTATATGAAATATCGTTTTTAAGTAATTGAAATATTATAATTTATCATATAGATCAGAGAAAACCCTCTTCCACTCAGGATTAATCCATTTTTACTCAAGCACCAATGCTTATCACCAACAGTAATTTTCGTTTTCCATGTGATCAAAGGATAAGATTTTGGATGAAAATTAAAAAGAAAAGAGCATAAAAAAAAATATTTTGTTTAAAATTTTATATTCCTCTATCAAATTATTATTTATTATATCAACTATTGAAAAGAATTTTTTCTTAGAACGAAATATTTTGGAAATAATATAATGCGAGAGATTGATATACCATTTTTGCAAGCTTGTCAAGAGAGATATTATTTAGGATAATAATAATGTTCATCTGGTGTTATCTATAATAATGAATGCTTTGGTTATAAACAATTTTCTAATTAATTACTATTCTGCTATTTATCATTTTATGATTTTCAAACTTTTATTTTCAAATTTGGAATTATTTTATTTCATCATCAATTCTTAAAATATTTCGTCGCTATTATTATTTCATAATTTACAGGTTCCTTACAATGTCAAATGTCCTCTAATACAAAAGCATTGGTATATTTAACATTTGATTTACTTTTATGAAAAATCTTTTAAATTTCAATAAGCAGTTGATAATTAAATTACATTGCTTATTTCGTTTCTTTTTATATTTTTTGAACTTTTAATAAAAGTTGACCGATAAAGTAGATACACAAAATGTTAGGAAAAGTATATACATGTAGCGTAGCTATACATTTGTTAGTGAAAGGAAAAAACAATCATTTCTGATTCAAACTTATCAATAAATTTCTCCATATGTGTCTTCTTTATGAATCTTTTTCACATCAGAAGAAATTTATCCAACATCCGATTCTATTAATTCATCTTTTCGATGCATCAAATGAACCAAAACATATTTTATGAGATAATAGTTTTGAAATTAGTTTTTTAAAACAAATTTTCAATCCAGATTAATTTGACTTTTGCATACGAAATTTTGCACATTTCGTTTCTATTTATATTTCTACTTTCTAGCTAATCTGTTTGATTATCTCGGACAATGTTTTGTTACGTTGAATAAACTCATATTTGGAGGATTGATTCGATCGGATTAATAGTTGATCCAAAACGATTCACAAAGAAGACATTGTGGAAACAAAGAAATGGAAAACATCACCTTAATTTCGGTATGAGAGATATAAAATCAGTAAATCTGCATGCTGATAATTAATTTGCATAATTCTCAATTTGATAAACTCGTATTTCGGGAATCAATTCAATCATTTTTACGGAGATGCTGTTTTTATTGCAGGTGGTCGTGACTATTTTTTGCTCTTCATTCATATTGGTTAGTTTATCATCATCTTCAGTAGTTGGATGTTATTCAATTTTTTTGGACATTTTTATGACAGATTTCCTTTGTCCATTGCCTTTAACAGATTCTTTGATTCATAAAATTCTTTTGGAAATTCAAATTCATCTTGTCGTCAATTAATTACTGAAGAGAAATTAATTTTATTCGTTATCTTCTCATTTTTATAATATAGAGAATTAGGTGATTATAAATATGAACTTTATTACCACATTCAGTGATATGATTTATATCTCCATGAGCAAAAAGTAATAGAAAAATTATTGGCAGTTGCAGGATTCCAATCAAACGTTTGTTTCTTTGGGGGTACTCAAGAAAAGACAAAACAATCCTACTGCAGTATTATCACCAAACTGCCAAGTAATGATGAAGAAGGTTTCATTTTAATTGTTCAGCATTGGACTTCGACACGTAATTTAACTTCTTCTATGAATTAACACTTTTGAATTTTACTTGGTTAAGGGAATTAACGAACATTGAAGAACTTCATTCCATTTAAGAAAATGTTTTACGTAAAAGACAGAAAATTTACAGAATGATGAATGGGGAATTTAAATTGAAAATACTATAGGAGAAGATAATGAAAATGATATGAGAGTGATGAGAGCATAAAATATGAATGATAGTATTTTTGTTTGATATTAACTTTTCGGTCTTTTTGATTTACCTGTTTTTTGACATACGTCTTATTTCTAAACAATATTCATTCTTTAATTACGCAAATTTTTATAGCTTTTAAAACTACGTTTTTCGAAGGAAGTGATGACCATCAAATAAAAATAATGGATGATTACTGTGTATCTGAAGAACAACTTCAATTTGGAGTGATGAATTATCCTGCAGTGCGACATTTTCTTTTCATGTATTTTCATCTTTCATCATTAAGGTTGACATTCGTTGCTTTGAAGGTCAAAACTTGATAGATTGCTTAATATAAAGCTTCGAAAAATTAAGATAAACAAAAATTATGCATAATCAAATTTCTAGAAGAATGGCACGATGATAAGCAGTCAATTTTTCACATGTTGCAGTACTTGTAAACTACTTAGAGAGCCAAACAATGTAAATCTTTTTTAGCTTCTCGCAACTTTAAATTATAATAACGATATGGGGATCAACTGTTTTCAATTTCTTAATTATTAAAGGTCTAATTTTCTGGTGAAATTCTCATACAAATTTAGAATGATAAATTCGGCATCAAAAATAGCTTTTCAGTTAAACAAGAAACTGCAATTGTTGACATTGAAAATTTTATTTATGACGAAAAGTATATGTATTCAAACGAATAAGCACTTTGGTTTCTGCGAAGAGTATCGGAGTTTTATCCCACAAATATGGTTTTCATGTCCTGGTTTATATTCCAACCAGGTTTTTGTTCTCTGCCAATTAATCTAAGAATACTGTCAAATTTTTTTTATATATTTTGAAAAAGTCTGGATAGTATACACCATGATTTCAAAATTTAAATATGAGATGTGTACTACAGATGGATAAAAAATTTAAAGCTGTTCACAAATGTCATGAAAGATTTTAACATTAATAAATAAACTGAGAAGACAGAGATTCTATACGTCTTTAAAGATTTTTCGTGATTTGTTCAAAGATCCTCGAAAAAAGAGTTACAATAGAGTACAGCCTGTAAGAGGCCCAGCAAGCAAAAAAAATTATTTTATGCTTTTTGACTCTGCAAGAAGTCATATTGAAAGAAAATGTTCAGTTATTTGTCGTTCAGATAGTCAGTTATCCGTTTTATGCTCCGTGCATGTATCACTTAGATAGTTACTCGAGAACGAGCATTTATGCTGGATTTGCTATTTATGCATTTTTGGATCAAAAGGAACGTGAAAAGGTATCGTAATTTTAGCTTTATTTCAAAAAAATTAAGTCTTATAATTCGTAAATGGAAGACAGAAGCATAAAGAGAGACAATTTTGGAATTCGTATCAATCGATCAGTAAAAAAATTATGAGGAATAATTTCGAAATTTTTTTTCAGATTTTTAATAGCACATTGCCCCAGAAAATCTGAGCGTTGCATTGATAAACGAATTGATCATGCACAAATATTTATTGCAGATATTTGGCGCATATGATGCGATATGCAATCCGTATCGATATGGCTCAAAATCTGATCATACTTTTTCTAAGGTTTTTTAGTAATAAATATTATAATAATTTAAGAAGTTATAGTATGGATTAAAATACAAACTATAATTCAAAAATTATGAACTCCTGTATAGTTAAGTGGAACTTCCTAGGAACAAGCATCCTTAACGATTAAATGTTGTTCTTATCGTTTCAATTCAACAAACAATTCAGCAAGTGTGTCTTTTTATACGCTCCCACAAGTGGATCATGAAGTTATCCAAAGTTGATATCACTTAACAATCACCTTCAGCGATCATTTTATATATATATATATATATATATTTAATACTAGAAATCGTATTCTATCCAGTTAATTAAATAATATATTTCTCTCATTTAATTGACAGAGTTCATCATTATTCAATTCCTCATTTCATCCAGAATGAATTCATATCTGATGGACACTGCGTTATTCGATATAAAAATCGCCAATACGAAGTGCATTGTTGCTGCTATTGGCGTTTTCGGCATAAATGTACGATACCATTGGATGGAGATATGCATGTATGTGCCAATGGAACTCAGGAGACAATTTATGGAACTGGGCAATTTATCAGAAGCACACTTAGGTCCTTACCTCTGGGAAGTGTCAGTTTCTTAATTTTGCACTTTATTTTGAATCTTTTTTAAAATCAATGAATAATTAAAGCTCTTGAAATATAGCTACTGTCTATTATCATTTAATAATTTTAATCTCGATGATGATGATGAAAGAAAGGAGGAAAAGAAACTAAAGAAATTTATTTTATTTCATTTGCGGTATTGTAAAAGTTGAAAAAAACTCTCGCTCCTCAATTAGGTGACCTGAATACAGTAGTTGATGTTTGATGTCATCAGATTACGCATTGCTAATAAGTTTATTAATTATGAGTGTATGAGTACCAATTGAATAGTTATAGAATTCAATCAAATTTATTACATTATTTAGATTGCATCCCGTTTCTTCACGCTTCTGAATTTTAAGGAAACCAGATCAGATGTTATGTTTAGAGCTGCTTCGCATCTTTTCGTTTAAATGTTACTATCGAAGAAACAGTGCATTTGGTTAGCACTTCATATGGTGTATCGACAAAAGAATGAAAAAGGCATCTATCGATGTCACCAATATGTCTCGATGAATCGCTCCACACAATGTTCTGCAATTGAGAGTTGCTCGAAAATGTGTCCATTAGTGATGCCTTTTTCAGTCAATGTATCGCAGATGTTTACGGTATTATCATGCTTTTCTTCTTTTTCTTCATTAATGGTTTCTGAATTTGTAGATGCATAAAAATTCATTTAAAAAATATCACTTTTATAGGTTTTTTACTCTGATAAATCATTATGCATTCTTTATCACTGGACATCCTTCATTTGATCATTTATGATTATTAAGTTATTTGCTTATTTAATTATGTCTAAAATTATTACATGAATTTGTTAGATCATTTAAATTACACTAAACTACTTGAAATTATCAAACTTTTATTGTTTAAAGTTATTAATGCTTGCAGTAAGATACTATTACATCGATTGCCTTCAAATCATCATGGAAATAGCATTTTGAAAAGCAAGAAATATCACTCTTGTTTATGATTCTCTGAGAAGAGAATTAAATTTTATTTATAAATTTTTGTGCTTCAGATTTCTGTTAATTTTCCCACGAATAATTATGCAAATCTTATTCAGGTGATATGTTGCTGCGACAATCGAAAAGATAATATGTGCAATATTAAAACTGTAAGCAGTACTCTAATATGAATATCATTTTGGTTCCTTATTAAATGCGTTTAATTAATTCTCAAATTCTAATGTTAGAATCTTTAAATGAAATTAAGGATTTCGGTCAAAACGTTCTCACCAATGATAAGAATTACGAATTAACGAAATGTGCACATCGACATATACTACAACACATATTTTTTCTGATATCTACGCTAATAATTGCATCGTGTACTATGATTTCAGTCTGATGATGCCTCTGAATCTCATATACGGTTTGTGCAACGAATTTTATCAATAATTAATAGAATATTGAATGATTGAAGAACTGCTTGTTACATTACTATCAATGGAAGTGAAACTTTTAGCTCTGAAATATTCTCATGAATTTAGAATAATGAATCGACCGTAGAATTTAGAAATGATATGATTCATTCTAAAAGACTAAATATTGCCACGAAATTTTTGTTACACCATTTTAACAGAAGAGCTGAGTATGATACAACAATGTTATAACTTTTTGTTATTTTTTAAGGCTACAATATGGAATTTGAAAGATCAGCGGAAGAAATTTTTAATAGCAAAGAGGAACTAATTGTAGCTGATATCTTTGAATACAAAAATCTCAAAAATAGTAAGATATCACATTTATTTTTCATAAAAGCAAAAAATTATTAAGCACTGCTCTGATCCTATATAGATGACTAATATATATATATATATTTTTTGTTTTTATACTTTTTGTTTTATAAATAAAAGATTATCTGATATGACTTTTTTTTCGAGAAGCTTGTTGATAAGTGCTGTCCGTTTTAATGTCTAACAAGACTTCTTTTCGAAAGCCAGCGACGTTCTTGCGAAGAAATAAAGAATATTTCAAAGCAAAATGGCGGTATGAGAACTAGGTAGAAAAATAAGACGAAGAGAATTATCTGACTGATTATCTTACCATTTGAGTAATTAGACAACTGCACAATTCCACTGACAAAATATCTAATGGATTAAATAAAAATAATGGTTGCGATAATCATGTTTACAATAGTTCTTTTCTTCTTTTTTGTCCGATACTTTCTTCATTTCTTACCTTTATTAAATCTTCGACAAGGATATGAGTCATACGATTCCAAAACTTTCGTCTGGCAGTTTTTGAAATATATCTACGAATGTTCGAAATAAAAACGAGCAAACTTTAATTCGTAATAATACTATAACCAAATCAATATATTATAACGGGTTCTCAGGATGTTGTACCAAATGATTACAGCATGGACGAAGTGCTGCACTGAAATTAATGCCAACAAGTCGCAGATTGATCGTATCTCAAAAAGTGTAAAAGCTTGGACTGTCGCAGTACTAAAATGTAATGGAAAGGAAGAGCCAAGATGCGATGCTAATTTAGTTGAAAGAATAAACAAAAACCGAACTTATTATTTTAACTACTATCAAAACAAAGTCCATTTTATTTTCTTTGTCATTTCTCAATGTTCAATTATCCAAATCAGCTAATTATTTCAAAATGACAAAACTGCCTCGGTATAGTTGCACCGATTATATCAATACTGAATTATAGTGAAATATGTTCCGTAGACTGCTCGGTAGACTGCCTGCTCTTGTAACATCAAACTAAGTTGTTTAAATAAGATTTTGCATAGGATATTGTAGGATTCATCAGTGCTTCTGATTCTTTGACGCTGAGAGTAGTGCAAATTTGTAGAAACTTTTCAGAAAAAGAATTTGAAATTTGAACTCTTCTTCTAATCTAAAAGTTAAGAATGTACTGAAATTAAAAAAAAATCCCAACACATTTTCAATCTGTAGAATAATAAGAGTTTAAATTTTATTAGTTAAGGTAATAGTTTTAATTGCTTAAAATATTTGAAATAATCGACAATAATTTCTCCTTCAGATGTATTGAATATCACATTTAGATGAAATAAATACTCACATCATGGTTGTAATTTCTCATGCATATTATTGTTAAGTATTCAGTATGGCAGATTGTGTTATTTGAAAGATTTCATCGAACAAAGAATTACACAAAGTCGATCACTGGAAACAACATGGTGCTATGAAGAAACATATGGCCGAGGCCTTGGTTAATTTTGAAATATTCTATTAAAAAATTATACGAGAAATCGTGCATGTTGATTAAAACCCTTGATCCAAAATAATTCTCTCTATATAAATTCCATCGTATTTTTTCTTTATTTTATCGAAGCAATTGTTGAGGTCTGCATGATTTCATCTAAATGAGAATAATTTTCAAATGTTTTATTACAATATTTATTATCATATCAGTTTTATAGATTTTATGAATAGGCGCGATTTTATGCTGGAAGATAAGAAGCTACCAGCTGGGAAAATATGCTCACATAGATTGAAGACCAAAATTCGGTACTCGAATGGTGCAATGTTTGCATATTGTTTTATGATGACACTGGAATACCGGTTATTCTTTATTTTTCGAAATTTAATTGTTCTTGTACTAGGTTACTATTATAAATGACTGATACTAACAGTAATGCTTTTGATGAGAATCTAAAACTGCGAAATCTAAAACCATCATGGCATATTACAGATATTAGCAAACCTAGAAAGCATTTTGTTTCTGGAAAAGCAGAATTATAAATTAATATATAGTGGGATTAAGCAGTAATTAAAATTAATTACCAAATAAAAGATGGAAGATTTAATTCTTATTCGTATTCTGCGTCCGCAGCTTTATTAATGGTAGTGATATTACTGATATTGTATTTGAAGGAGAAACATCGACGATTTGCTGCTGCTCCTCCATTATCGACAAGCCATGTAATTTTATAAGCGAAAAATATCACATAGAAAAAACGAAAGTATATTATACCAGAAAAAGTTTTCAGGTTAGTTTAAATATATTTGATTCATAAAAGTGACGTGATGTTAGGAAATGATAAAAGGATGATAAGAATCCAAAAATTTTAATGAAGGGCTTTCTATTCACATCAATCTTTAATCATTTGTAATACCACACTATTTCAATTGTTGTAATTAACTATTTCTTGTACTATGCTATTTTGGCTCTTATCAATCTTTAGTCATCTATAATACCACGTTATTTCGATTCTTATCAATCTTTAAAAAACCTCATACTTTCTTCTAGTAATCGAGCATCAGCTGATGTGTGTTTGATCATTTGCAATTATCGGTTTGCTATTATACACGTAGAGTTGTTTCGTTGCGTGAAATTTCTTCACGTAAAACATGCTTTTAAATCATAAAAGTCCCTCATCTCTTTGCTTAATACTGCAAAATGTTATTTTTACAGAAGCGAGAACACTGCTTGACATTAGACGGTAGACGTGATCTGTGTTTATTAGCAGCCGGTGAGAAAGTGATTTGCTACTATATTGCCGATATGAAGAATAGAAAAGTGGAAGGTGGATGTGCTCTGTCATTGACGAGAAAATCTCAACCTCACAAACTTGCTAATGTTTGTTTGGTTATTTTCTAAATTTAATTATTTGAAAGAAACCAATTATTGATCAGCTCAGAAGTGTAATTTTTAAAAGCCAATTAAGATCACTAAAAGAAATATTGAATTCGTCATTTACAGATTTGTTTAATAAAAGCATTGTATAATCTAGCGGTACCAGTCGAGTTCCTAGCCGGAGGCGAAGCAATCAAAATTTTCTGCTGCTCCGGAAGAGACGATTGCAAAGAATCAGTACTAGAAGTGATGCGTTTTAAAAGGTAAACGTTGATACTTTACCGCTTTTTTCTTTGTACTTTGCATTATATGAGTACGGAGAAAATTATGAAAATGCAAATGTAAAGTATTCCTTTTATATCCGTATAGTTATCAGAAATCAATACAATTATTCAAATCTTTTAATCTTGTAAGATCGAAAATCAATCAATATATTAATTATGGTAATAGTTATGATAATATAAGCATAATATATATAAGCAGTCTCTAGTGCGGTTCACGTATAACAGATGGCTCTTAGTTTCTAATTTATTTTCAAAGGCACTTTTTCAGATTTTTTGAAACTGGACGCTTGAAAATGATCAAAACTTTAAAAGAAGAAGACTTCGCTTAGTGATCCGGAAGACGGATCACTAAGAAAAATCTATTTTTCGTTCAATTTAGTCTCACTATCTAACGCATGAATAATTTTAAAATGAGGCACAAATTATTCTATAGCTCCAAATTTTGGTCTAATTTATTGTGCAGAAGGAAGACTAAACTTTTTCTTTTTCAAACTTTGGGGCATTAATTCAAGAACCAAGTTTCATGATAACAAATCAGCAGAAAAAATATTCCTTGAGAAGGCAGAGAACGAAATCGAATAAGTTTTCAATGCTTTTGAAACTCAAATACTAACTATTTTACTTTGCTAACTGGATTAATATCCTTTATAGGAGAAATTACAATATTACCAAGGAAAATAAAAATTTCTTACAGCCTTTGATCTAGATCTTTTTGCCATCAGAAAAATTAATTTAATTTTATTTTCTTCTCACTCCTTCCAACCAATGATTGCTCATGCGCAGTATTATATTATACAGAACGATCCCTCATCAAAAGTGTGCAGCATTATTTAGATCATTTTTATATTGTTGTTTAATATTGATGCTGAAGTTAATGCTAAAATTTTACATTCATTCAGTCATTCTACAACTGCTTCAATAAAATGTGTATTTTACACTGTACCGTGCGCATACAACTCAATACAACATTCGATTTAAAAAGAACTTAATTCAAGGTAACGCTTGGAAAATCTCGGAGAAGGTTTGATAAACCATGAATGATATTAGTCCATGTTTACAATACTCACTGCTATGAGAGGTGGAATTAACATCAGAATTTTTCAAAACTCACGATTTCAAAAATGAGATTCACGGAACCCAACTCCTGAAAAGACTTCCTGTTTTCACATTTTTTCAAAATGTAAGTTCGGGAATTTTAATCTCTTCTCCAATTACATATTTTTTTTTAACACAATCACAATTTCTGAGATGTCTTATTAAATCTGATCTACAGAAAAAGGAAAATGTCGCTCTACTTTTTAAATGTAATTTAAAATTTTTAAGTATTCACATTACCAATATCAATATGATTTAGCAATTTCATTGTCAGTAAAATAATACCTATTACTTATATAAGTGAACGATTTAACTGTTGCATGTAATATTACATGTCCAAAAACACCAGTTAACCTAAATTACCATAAAGCAAATAAAATGCTAAAACTCATCCTGATTTCCCAGCAGTTTTATAAGACAGCTTCAAGAAATTTATTCTCTGACCAAAAGATTAATAAAATTTTACGATTCAATATGAATTAAACAATACAGATAAACTGCTCAGAGATGAAAAAATAGAAACACATTCAACACATCTGAGTATTGGACAAAACAACAGGCTTCTCAAAAAATGCTTAACAATTATTCGGGGAAAAGAAAAAAGATCCCTAAAAGATAATAACAATATAGCTCAGAATAATAAACAAATCGATGTAAAACTTTAACAAGATAAAATACATGAGGCAAAAGACCTCGACATTTGGAAGAAGGAAAGCCTTACTGATGGGAAAGCTTGAAAACTTAAGATTTACTATTCAGGTAATGCATCCATCACCCTGCCAAGCGTTCAAAGCAAATATTATTTGAAAATAAACGGTAACTTAAAAAGCATTTCAATTTCAAATTTTCATACATCTGAGGCTTCCTTTTTCACTTCCATTGGTGCCATGAAATGAATCTCTGGAATTTGTCCTTCATAAAGACATCCTTCGGAATATACTGGTGCAACATTACTAGCTGGTCGATTGTAAAAACCTCCTGAAATGTAAATTTGCCAGTTGCTGAGCCCACTAAAAATAAGTTTTCAAATACTAGTTGCAAAATAAGAGGAATACAGTCTATCTCAACAGATGAATCGTACCGATAGCATCGGTATACACAGCAGGACCACGTGTCATACCTCGACGTATACCATTTGGATCATCATTGTGAAAGGCGAATACTGCTACAGAAGACTGGTCAACTGTTGGAGTAGTACCGGTACAGTTTTGTTCAACTACACCACCGGATCCAACGTAAACAAGGATATCTTCCTGACCATTGCCTCCAGCAAATGTTTCAACTTCTTCCTAAAAAAATATTTTAATATTAATTTAAATAATGCGAACTGTACGTAATTTTAACAAGATCAGTCATATGAAAACAAACGAATATCAAATAAGCCCGAAAAATAAATCCATTTAATTTTAGATATAAAATTTGATGTATTTTAAATATATAAGTCAAAGGAACAAACCTTGAATGTTACCGTTGCTCTATACGGTACATTTGCAACAATTCGTGCAGGTTTCTTAAAATGTGCAATGAACGCGCGTCCATCACCGTAAGTGCCTCTCAGCGTTGAGGATGTAAAGTCAGTTGCCTTTGTTTGCCCAGAAGCGGCTATCTGCCAAAATATTCATATTTTGAGAGCAATTAAAGAAAATTTCTAAATGTTAAGAATGAGAATCATAGATATCGGTTTTTCTACGTGCAGTAGAAGCAAAAATTGTAAAAATCAACTTTAAAAATGAAAGAATAGAATTGATTCAACACATTTCCAAAAATTGTATGTTTTCATTCTTTCATATCGAATTTTTACATATCCTATTCTGTTCTCTTGCAATGACTGATTGCAAAATTCTAAAAATCAAAACAGAATAAAGATTGTAACTGTAATCTGTACAAAAATAATCGTATGGTTCCCAGTTAGCTTGCTTTCGAAATATCTTCTCTAGAAACTTGCAAAAAATTCCCACAGCTGTTGACAGCAATTCATTACATGATATAAAATGGAATAGAGCAATTGACATCACAATATGAGATTTTTAAGTATACGATGGTATCTTGCAAACAGCTCGAATAATTGAAAATCTTCAGTTTTAAATTATTGAAGGCATTTCATATAATTAATAAACTTTGATCTCTGAAGATAAGAAAATGTGACACTTTAACTAACGCACACCAGAGATTACTGAAAAACATTTCCTAAGTCCAAATTAGAATTATGATAACAAATGTCTGAACTATCTAAAAGCGGCAAAGATGAGAACAGCAAACGCAGATGCATTACTGATATTCTACTAATCCTGCGTATTTTTAGGAATCGTTAAAAATTGTGCAATGATAAATATAATAATAAAATAAACTGATTGATTGAAATGCTATATATTATATATATATATATATTATTTATATAAACCTCAACATCAACAGTCGTTTCCCATTCGCTGCCCTCAGCATTCGTTTCATTCTGTACTAAGCCATAGATACCAAGCGCTGTCACCAGTATTTCGCGATTCACAATGAACCTTGAATTTTTTATAAAACGAGCACTTTTCAGCACTTTAAGGCGATAACTACATGCACTATTATTATTATTATTATTATTATTATTATTATTATTATTATTATTATTGTTATTATTATTTATTATTATTATCATTATTATTATTATTATTATCATTATTATTATAAATAATTTCTGCGCCGCTTCTCGAGAAATATTATTCTAAGATTGACACAAAAATGTTTCAACAATTTTTTACATTTCAACTGCTTGAGGTAATAACTCATGCACCACGATTACATTATAATTTCTAAAATTGAAGATACAGCATATATCCCATAACATCGTACTTCAAAAAACAAGACTAACGAAGAAAGAATGAAGAAATGAAGAAAAACATCAGTATAAGAATGACACTTGGATTTAAGTGGACATATAATAGAAAATTGACATAGTAGGATGTATATATGCTGATCAAAAAAATAAGAACACAAAAGATTCTTCTTTTTGCATGTTTGAGAACAATTTACAACTGTTCATCATTGCAGTTGTGAATTTTAATATGATGATAATTTATTCCAAAAGAGAGTATGTCAGGAGAATAATTTAAAAAGTACCAAATTGTACTGCGTTGCTTTTTGCATGTGTTCTTATTCAGATTCATAAAACGTCGCACCACATACCGCGATCGGCTTAAAATCCTTCGTTCTTAAATTTAATGTTTTGTCACAAAATTTATATCAACGTCATTATTCCACTGCAATTAAAGAAAATCCATCTCAGAAACAAAAATAAAATCTTTACATTATTTCTATTTCATTCACAATTTCGCTTACCATATGTGGGATAAGGCAAATTAATGCCCATATGAACTGTGGATGTTACGTAACGGAAAAGAGTACCAATTTCCAGATCACTCAAAAGACCAGAATTTGCTGCAAACAATAAAAATTTCAATTAACTCAAGATAAAATCAAAGGCTTCAGCACATGCCTAATCTCTTGGTAAAAAATTCCACACTGTACCATGCATTTTTATACCACGAAATTTGATCTGTCATCCTCTTTCATTCTATCTCTCTCTCTCATTGTTCCCTTAATTCTTTAATTCATGTATATCAAGTCGATTCATTTTTCCATTCTTTCATTTTAAATATTCGATATTCCTATTTCTTCACCTGCTTCACCCAATTCATCAACAGTCATAGTCGGGAATCGTACATCATTGAGAACATCGCCAACGACGAGGCGCTTATTTTCTGGTGTTTCATCAATTCCACGGCGTTTACATTCCTTTAAAAATCGGTTTTACTTTGTCCTTTTTAAAACTTTTACGGGATAACAGTCAAATTATCCACAATAAATGGTGGCCACTAAAAATAAAGTGAAGATTAAATATACCGCTTCAGCCCAATTACATACTGCTTTGAAAACTGATAATTCTCCCGATGGAGAGAGTTCTGAACGTTTAACCAGTTTTTTAAGGTCTCAATACTGATAGAAGTAAGTGCTGAAAATATGAACGGTCATTCAATTATCTTTAAAAATATATGACAAATGAGGTAAGCAAAGAGAAAGAAAGAGTAAGTAGCACCAATTAGCAGTTGATTTTGATATTACACCATTAAACTTAACGACTCAATTTATAACATTTTAATTTTAAGAGAATTGTTAAATAATCTTGAATAACTTTAAAGTAATTATGATTTAAAATCATTACATAGCTATTTTGTAGATCCACAAAGTGTCTGATAAACTTACAATCCGATGAAAGTGCTTCATCACTTCGTTCATCAATAACTTGATGACATCGATCCAGTAATTCTTCTGAACCAAAATTAACCGCTTGCTCCAAAAGTGCAACAGCTAATGACGGTGTCAATTCACCAAGCAGTTCAACGCAATGCTTTTCTAACGCTGCTATTTCGAATTTTTTCGCTATAACATTGCACTTCAATTCACTCAATAAAAATCAATGACTGAAAGAAATCGCGATGATGGTTAATCTATCTGAATTGAAAGTTTCATAAAGACATACCAGCATAAAGCGTATTAAGAACTGCTGATTCCGCAATTTTAATAGCAGTTTCATCGAAATCCGAATAAATATAATCAATAATTGTTTGAAAAGCAACAGGATCAACATCAGAAAAGTGTACTGTAACTACTGGGCAATTCAGATCTGCTATAAAGTTGTCATATTTTCAATTCAAAATTTCAGCGGTTATTGATAATAAATGTTCATTATTTTTGCACCACAATCGAACATCATATAAAAATTGTTATAAATACCACTAATTGAAATATAACATCATGTCACGGTTTTCGGCCCATCACACTATTACAATCTCTACACGGCAGCAAATTATCAGAATGAATTTATTTATATTACTTTTAGCATCATGATTTGATGCAAATATAGAACAAAAGTGTAAGAATACAAGCAAAAATAATATAGCTGGTTTTATTACTTAATTTATACTTACATCCTTTTCGTTTCTTGAGCATTGGTGATGAAGACTCAACTTCAGAAAAAGCATTTTCTCAAGTGTTTTTGATCCGGCAGCCATTATAATACGATGTGCCTCGAAATGCTGAAATAGATAGAGGTAATAACGAAGGACAAAAAACAGAAATAAATTTAAGGCTACAAATCAAGAACAATAAGATGTTACTTAAAACTTAACTAAATTCAAATAAAAGTAAATCATAACTTATCCGCAAATGATCTTTTCAAAAATGTCAATTAAATACTGGTAGTCTAATAATGTAGCGATATAAGATGTTTGACACCATTAAAAATTTTTTGAATAACCGAATTTGAAAAAACGTTTTTTAACGTTCATTATTCAAGAATAAAAAGATTTTTTCGCTTCCTTCATCCGTAACGAACACTATCTTTAAAATTTTTTACAAATTGGAATAAGTTCAAGAGCTTCAATTCAAGAATCTTTCATCCGCCGTATCAAATTGTTTGCAAACATATCTATGCGGAATTGAGTATAACATCAAAAATCTATTAATTTTAAAGTTAACAAAAGCTGCTACAAAGCAATATGTACTTATAAAATAAAATTGAATACAATTAAATTCGCCAAAAAATTAACAATAAAACATAAATTCTAAACTACTACTTACTGCAGTATTTAATGTCGAACCAACCACAAAATCAACGTCAAAACCGATGCCACTGACTTTAAGAGAAGTAACACGCTCTGCCAATCCTGGTTCTTTTTAATCACTTCCTTGACAATTTCAAGTTCCATTTTTTTCGACGGTTCCTCAGCTGCTGTCATATCATAAGCAGACAGTGGACGACTTGTTGGTGGTGGCGGAATTGACAATTGTTGAATAGAATCCGCCACTTGCATCGAAGCTGATGCCTAAAGATTTTAAGTCAATTTATAAACCATTTTCAATGTAATTGCTTTAATATTTCAATAAACATATTGCAAATCATTTTAGCGCATATTCGTCCTATTCAAGTAACTAATGACCATTTTGATATCCGTTAGTGACTTGCACTGTGAACACCATACTAATAATGCCTAATAGCAGCAATAAAATATTGATCATTATTTGGGAGATGAAAATTAGTTTGAGGTTTTAGGAATAAAAGAAATTATGCAGAATAGATGATTAATTTTTAAGATACTATATGAGTCATCGTCGTATTTCCAGTAGCCACATACGAACTGTTATTCAGGTATGTTCTACTCACTCCAGCTGATCCCGACATAGATGTTGCTGTTCGGTGAGTTAATGGAACGATTGCACGGCTATATGTTTGATTTCCGTTTGATGCGGTTCCTACAGCTGATGATGGCGGTTGTGTATAAGGTCGAGGTTGTTTTGGTCTTAATGATCTGCAACCGCAGAATAAATATACACGCATCAAAAACTTCACTTTCTTCATTAGTCGGTTTCACTACACAAACTTGCTCAAAATAAGATCTAGTAAACATAAAATGCAAAGCAAAAATGAAATTCAGATCAAGTAACTCAAGCTCGAGCTATGCCTTACTGTCCGTTCAACAATATCGAATTATTGATTAATTGACGGATATCTTACCAATTAATTTAGTATATATTGACAGATAAATTTTTAACAGTGGATAGCAACTAATCTCTTTTACGTTATTAATCTTGACATCACCAATTCATTATATCGAAATACGAACGACCACGTAACTTACCCATCGAATCCCATTTCTAAGTTGAAATTGTTCAAGTAACGAATCACCTCACCACTATTCTGAAAGGTGTTTCACGAAAATCAATTCAGATACGAATAATGCCTACTTTCAAAAGTAAAAATTTTGGAATTTGTGCGTGATATAATCTGTAGTTACGAGCGAAAGAGTAGAGATATGGTTGGGTTGCTTACGATGGTTGTTCGAATACATAATACGAACTAAGGAATATAATAGTGCTGAATGAGAGCGGAAGACTCCGGTACTAAAAAAACCCTCCAAACGCAAATCATTCCACTCCGCTATCCCGAAAAAACTTCACACCGTGGATAGAAAAGGCCGAACCAATTGTAAGGTATTTTATGGTTACGCGGATGATGTTTATTAGATGGAAGACGGAGTTTTTGTGCTAGTTTGGAACGGAGCTTTCGTGGCATTGTATCTCGTTGGGGGCTAGAAAAGAGAATATGATATGCTCAATACGAAATTAAATCTCTGGCAGGGTGAGCTTCTTATGATAACGTGATGGATACTGCTGATATCTTTAAGCGATAAACAAATGAATGTGTATCGGAATCACTCCAAAACAACAGATATTTTTATATACGACACAGTTTGTAAATCATTGCTTTCTTTTGTTTCAATCTAGCTTCAATAATATTTTTTTTGATATTATCTTGTTTAAATCTGGTAGTAGTAAAATAATATTTCAAAAAAAGGAAAGCTATGTTTTACTACGATTTTTCAGAGCAAAACTTTAACGTGGTGTTCCGGCATTAGGATTACCTGTCATTTGTCCTAGAATACCTCTCTCCGCCTACGTTCGTTGCACTATCGTTAGAATCTCAAAACGGTATTTTATTATTTGCTTTTTGCTCATGGAGATATATCAAGCAGTGAGCTATATGCGGAACAGTCGATGAGAAAATCAATCCTGTCTGCTTGTCCATTGCCTTGATTATTCATGGCGTTATTTATCCTCCGCTTTCTTCTCTTAATCATTTTCTTTAAATCAAGTTTTTATTTTTATCCTTGGTGATGATCTTTTCCAAATTTGCTCTTTTTGTAACCAAATATTTAAATGCAGAATGATCGTGCTGGATATTTCTTAGCTAATCGCTGCAATACTAAGAACTGTAGCACACCTCAAATATGTCATCAGTCTATTACACATCCAATTTTGCTTTGCTGATTTTCGGATCCGTTCCATTTTTTCTTCTCTCTAACTTCTCCATTAATGCCACACAATCTTAATTCGGTCCCTTCATTCTGTAGAACTTGAAGTATATTTTTGGCCAATGGCATCAAAAGGTCATAATCGATAAGAAGTACATAGTATTGTCAAAGAATGGTAATCCTTTTCTTCCTTTTTAACAGTTGTGTAGGAAGAAATTTATGAACTGTAAAGCTGAATTTCTGTAAAATTTTCATATTTACATTATCGGCTTACAACAACACTTGCAGCATAATGTGAATGAATTTTTAGGAAATTTAAATGAAGAAATGAGATCGAAATCTAATCAGATCTTATTTTTTTTTAATTTAGTGGCCGAAATAGCCTCGAAAATCCATAAATGAAATAACGAATATCAATGATGCAAATAGGAAATAACTTTTCTATTTATGAATTTCTTTGTCAGCTAAAGTAAAGGCGATTGAAGCAGAATCTACTGACATTACTTACATATGATAGCTAATGCTGAAAGCTGGGAAGAATCTGATAAAACACATGAAAAAGATTTTTGTTTTCTGAATTTGCAATTTAGGATGTAAACCAAGAATAGGAAGAAGTATAGGAAGAAGGATTAAAATACATGCGTTAATTTCGATTTTAAGGATTTTAGACATGTCTAACAAGTTTAAATGATAGCAATCTTAAATAATTGTAAATTTGAAAGAAAGTGAGGAAGGAAAAAACTAGTGCCGAACTAATTGGCACAAATTTAATATTACAAATTTTGATGCAATCAATTTTTTTGAAAATAACTATTTTTGCCAAAGCAATATTGATCTTACCATGCAAAAGAATGGTGATCTTACATGTAGCACTAAAATTCAATGTTTTTATGGTGCGAAAAACATTCGTCTTGAGTTTATATTTTTAAAGTGAGTTATTATTGAACAGTGATCCCTTTTGGACATTAATAATTAATGAAATTCTATCAACAACTTCGTCTCTTCAGAAAATGGATCAATAAGTAACTGGTTTGCAGATTGACGGGGACGGGGAGAAAATACGATAAAATATAATTATTCTTTAAATGCATAGAATTTTCGTAGATTTTTAGATTATCGAAAATTTAAAACGAAAGCAGACAATATAAGAAATTAATTTATTTAGTTTAGTCTGCTCTACTTACATAATTTACTAAAAGTGATATCATTATTATATAATTCATATGTTCATGTTTACTTCTAATAAAAAATACTGGTATATGCAAATAGTGCGGTAATTTTTTCTTTTAATAAATGAATAAACGTTTTTTCATCAAGCGCAAGAGGGAGAGAGAAAGAGACTTAAAGAAACGATAATTTTTTTTCTTAATACTTCTAGGCCTGAATGAGTTCCTGATCTTGATTTCTAAGCATTTCATAATCACATCAAACTGGGCTCCTTCTTCGACTTTAAACTGTGCATCTCCTTTTGCAGAGCTTCATCGTCTGTTCCAGTCGATGTTCGATTTTTGCTAGCAGTGACTGTTCGAAGTTTAACCGATGACATCAGCTTGCAGGGAGGTTTTGTAGGCTTTGTCTATAAATAGGTTCCGTTGTGGTGTATATTCCATTTGGGCACAGCTGTTCATTCTAGTGAGGGGTTCAATTCAGTGGAGGTATGAAGCCACAAATCGTGGCTGCAAGAGCACAGAGGATCGTTCAGGTTTCTCGTAGTACAATTTCAGGTCTCTGAGGTTTATAACTGGTTCTTTCAAATTATAGACTACGCAGTTTATGTGCATGGAAGTGATTGATTTCTGAATATGTGTATGGTATTGATGAGAAAAAAGCATATAGAAAATTAGCGTTGAAGTATCATCTGGCAGAAATCCTGGTAATAAAGAAGAAGAAGGAAAATTTTAAGTGATAAAACCTATCGAATAGTAGAAGTGAGAGCATAAGTAGAGTGAAATCAGTTAGCAAAATAAAAGCACTGAAACTTAATTTAAAATAATTTAAAAAATCCTGATGAAATTTGAATTAGTCCAAGTGCTGAATTCATGAGAACAATGTAACTCCAAAACCAGTAGTCTTCTGGTTTTTGGGGTTGCATATTCATTTTGCGATGATTTTTAGCAAAAATTATTTTACTTAGCTGCAACTGACTATTCCATTAATGCATTGTCCAACACTGCAAAAAGTAACGTAGGTAATGAACTGTAATACGCTGTAAGTTATAACAAAATAAAAAAAACCTTGTTATTGGGTTTGGGTAAAATTGATGACGATATTAGATTATCTCTGAATAACAGGAGATAATCTTCCATATAAGTATACCAGGTAGTCGCAGTTATTCTCAATTTAGATAGCTTTTATGTTTGTTTTGTTGAGTTTTATGTCTATTTCATGCAATATGACTGAAGCTTCAGAGATATTTTTAGATCGTATTTCAGAATCTCAATAAAATCTTCATGGACTTTTGAATTCTTGTTATATCCAGACTACGTAATAATCGATAGAACTTATTCAGCATTTCTTGTGACTCCGAAATAACATCTGTCTAACGAATGGTTTTCCGTAACAGATTTTCATCAGCATGATCTGTTACTTTGTTCGTTGTCCTACTGCCAAGCGTATTTATTACTTCGGTTACGTTAAATAAGAATTTGCTTGTTTTTTATCTGTTGTCAGGTTATATGCCGAATATTTTGCAAATATTCACCTTGCAAATGCAGTTTTCCAGAACCATTTGTTTTGTAATCGTTAAGCCCGAATCTCAAGAATTTCTGTACACATCAAAACGATCAAACTGAGTCTTCTAAAGTTTTGGTACTAGTCAATTACTCGTTTGTGTTATCCAAATTTTCTATTTGTTATTAATAGTATAATAGGTCGATGTTACTGCTGCTTCCATAAAGCATGTGCGGATAGTTTTCACAAAAATTTTCCGGCAGATCAAAATCAATCACTTCTATCGGAAGTTCTGTGTATTCTGTAATAATGATATTTTGGAAGTCATTCAATCATTGCTTCTTTGGATTCCTCATAATTTACATCAGCATTTTTTCTGAAATTAGATAATATAATTCATATAATACAATTGTATTCTTTCCACAGTTCTCTCCATTTGTTTAATGATCGGCTTTTTTGTCATTGTTTCTCAATAATAATTTTATAATTAATTTCGCGAAAAATATATTATCAGTTTGTTTAGGTCTTACAATGCCAATTTTTGGCGAAACACCGTCACCTTATGATGAATCCGTTGAGAAGGTTACTGCTGAAACATGTACGACCGAGAACTGGACACTAATTCTTGATATATGTGATCGAGTAATCGCTGATCAAAATAAAGGTTTTTATTCAAGTTCTTTGCTTGAAATTTTCATTTATTTAGTAGTCATTAGACTGAACAGAACGAAGTTCTTAAACTCTCACAAATATATAGTCCTAATTACAATTTCTTATAAACTTTTTGATAAGTTAGTTCTTTATATTGTTCTCTTAGCGACATCTCTACTGGATTGAATATAGATGGAGTAAATAGTAGAAATTTTAGGGGCCAAATTATGTTTGCTATCGGTAAAGAAGAGACTAAATAATCGTGATCCACATGTTGTTTTGCTAGCGTTGTCTTTACTTGACTCCTTGTGGAGTAACTGTGGAGTCGCATTCAGACGTGAAGTTTCTTCATGGGAATTCTCGCAGGAATTAAGTTTCAAAGCTACACATGTTAGTTGAAAGTATTCTTCTAGATATGAAACAGAATGACAGTGAAATTATCGATCATTGTCATGGTAATGATATACTCATGAGTATTAGTATTTCTACTACTTTTTTTATTCTCTCTTAGATTCGCTAAATTTTATTTTCGCTTATAAGACACAATATATTTTTATTAGAGTAGAAATACTAATACTCATGAATTATAGGAACACAAGTTATTTATGTTTTTATTATGGGGATCGTTTAAATCTGCTGCGTGCACTTCATTGCAAAAATTTTTAATACTTTCAGAGTAATCGATCGATTGGTGAAAAACACGTTCGATTATCAAAAAATGGTCAGAAAATGAATGCAAACAAGATGCGTCACTGGGTTTGATTGAAACTTTGTATAAAAATCTTATCGCAGATGGATATTCATTTGAAACAGACAGTTCATCCAAATCATGTGTATGTTATTTAATTATCAGTTTACAGCTGCCAATAATATAAATATGAATGATTTGAAACGTTAAATTTCAGTTACTTATGTATAACTTGTCGAAGTAAATACTTTTAGTCATTAAATTGAGTTTTCCGATTACTTTAGAATAATGAAGTTTTCAGTTTTTAAGCACCGATCCGAATGCCGTGCAAAGCACAGAAGAAGAAGAAGCATTAGTCCTAGCTATAGCCAAATCACTACAGGAGACATCCGTGCGGAACGACCATGCATCCTGTGTTTATCCATCAGTAACGTGTACACATTCGTCTACTCCAAAGTAAGTTTTCGATACTTTTTTGTTAAAAACTCGTTGATAATAAAAAAGAATAAACTTCTATGGATATAAAAAAATTAGATCGCAACATAATCAGCAAGTGTAGGATTCGGCATTTTACTTTTGGTAAGAAAAGCATAACACTACTGGTGTAATCACGAGGGACTGTGGGTAATGATTCATGGTAAAGTTCTCATTGGAGTTATGACTATTCAGTTTTTTCGTGGATTTCAGAGTAGGACGTGATGTAAGAGCACTATACGATTTTGAAGCTGCAGAGGATAACGAATTGACATTTTCGGCGGGCGATATTATTACTGTCACAGATGACAGTGACTTAAATTGGTGGAAAGGCAGATCCCATCGTGGAGAAGGGCTGTTTCCAGCAAGCTTTGTGACATCTAATTTATTGCTTCAAGAAAACGAACCACCAGCCAAGGAAAAGACACTTTCTCTAGCTGTGAGTCTTTATATAAGCATAGTTGGAGTAATAAGTTAAAAGGCAGCTTTTTATTGTATTCGCTCTTCCACTAATCTTGGTGTAATTTTTATTTAAATAACTGTGGTTCATCTCACGACATAAGTGAAATGTCCTGTAAAATAAATCCTTATTTCCTTCAAGAAATTCAAAATAATCGACAAAGGAATATATAAATATGCTTGACTAAAGTTTATCTTATAGGTTTCTGTAGCCAGAATTGATAAAACAGTGTTGGAAGAATGTCTCCATGTACTCGAAGACTGTGATCCTACGGGAGAAAGACCAGATCCACCCGAACTCGCCGATCTAGAACAGCGAAGTTTAGCTCAGGTAATTTTTGATTTCCTTATTCATTAACCTTCTTTTTCTCTACTTCTTAAACCGTAGAGATTTGAGAAATCTCTACGGTTTAAAATATGAAATTGAAATTCTGGGATTCATATGCATGCTTGACGGTTCTATTTATTGGTTTACTTTATTACAGTACATTAAAAAAAAGTATATATATATATATTAAAAAGTGCTTTAGGCTCCATTAATAGATGCACGATTAGCAGAAATTGACAGACAGCATAAT
This sequence comes from Dirofilaria immitis, assembly GCA_024305405.1. Classification (NCBI taxonomy): domain Eukaryota; kingdom Metazoa; phylum Nematoda; class Chromadorea; order Rhabditida; family Onchocercidae; genus Dirofilaria; species Dirofilaria immitis. Next base: position 3,220,496 of record JAKNDB010000092.1, on the reverse strand, counting down.
GCTTTGGCACAAGTAGACATTGCAATAAGAGATGTATTATCAATGTATGATCGAGCTGTGCAGCAAGTTCATTACCAGGTTTTATTTGATTAACTTTACGTTATGTACATAAAATATTCGATGAGATATGATATTTCATTTCACTTTGTAGAAAACTCAGGATATTCAATGAGCTTCGTAGGTTAGCATAATGTTTTCTTTAATTTCCTATTGGGATTGCTTCGTTGTACCAATCACTTTTCACTTGCAAAATCAAAAATTTTCAAGTAGGTTATTGTTATAGGTATCGATACAACAGCCGATAGCACAACCGGTGTTTAGGTATCAAACACCAGAAGCACTAACGACTCTACCGACAGTATCATCGCAAATACAGTGGGGTACTGCTCCAACAGAAAATATCCCTTTGTAAAGCAAGAAACATGTATAAATTGTGTCAAAAAATATTTTATTTTTATAGGGAAATAGGGGTTTTCTTTTGTATTCATAGGAAATAATAGAAATTAGATAACCTAGCAACTTTTGAACATTAAGATTTATTGGGAAGTCAAAAACATAAATCATTAGGAGAGAAATTTAAATTTCTGAAATATCTATTTCACATCGTAGTATACTTTTCTAAATGTACTCTAAAGATTTTGCTTGACTGAGCGATAATCGATTTTCTACCATTGCGGTCTTTATGATTAAATTTTAATAAAGGGCAGTATATTTCCATGTTGAAAGTCATAGGGTAAGGTAAAGAAACTTATAATACAGAGGCACCCATTATAAGTGATTTACATATGCCGTTACATAACTTATTTCGTATAATATTTTTTTGATTTAAGACTTAGAAATGGAATTTAAGTTTTGAAATTACTCTCTAAAATACCAGAAATGAATAGCTAAATTCCCATCTTTAAGGAAAAAAGTTTAATATATTGTAATTTAATGCATAAATCTTGTAGAATTTGGTATTTCCATTCGAATAAATATTTTTCAATTTCATGGAGAATCCTAAATGTCTAGATTCTCTTTATTCCACGACACTGACCGATGGTCATGAACTAACTTGCTTGTCGATCCATTGTAAATAACTTTCATTGCCATTTTCTATCTGAAATAAAGGTAATAATCATAAAATTTTATTCCAAACACCAAAATCACAACTTGGATTAGTACGATACGGTGTTTTTACCTTCCTTGAGGTTTATAATAGTGGAGTCGAGAATGATTTGATAGATCAAAAATATTTGCCAGAGATTTGAGAAATATCAGTGGAGGGAAATAATATGCTTTAAGTGGTTGTGCTTGCAAAATATAAAGTGGAGAACGGACAAGAAAAAGTTATTCGAAAACAACGCGAGTGATCAGTATCACTTCTGGATTTTCATTTTTACCAATAGAGAATATATAATATGTTGAAAGCTCACAGGTGAAGCGATAAATTCGGGTACTTTGTATGGATGCATGCTTAGTACTTTCGTTTTCAAAGCGTTTAGTGCTGTCGATTTCGTTTTCATGATAAGTAACGATTCTCTGTCTTCCTGTAGTTTATCCTCCCATTCATATCTAGAAGATCTCCAAAAACTGTATAATGAACAGGTGAAAATTCTCAGTAAGGGAAAAGTGCAGAACTGTGAAAACTGAAGAGATGATTTGAAGCATGTTATTTTCGAAAAGTGCTAACCTGCTGCATACATTATAATGAATATAAATATTTAAAATATATGGCATTCATTCTATGCAAAATGAAAATATCATAAAATTTAGTTCTAGTCAAAATTGTTTCAATTTTCGAAGTCCTCAGGAAAAAGGAAGCTTACATCGAAGTGACAGTTGGCACGATGTTAACACAAGCGGCGTACTTCTCCTTCACAACCTCTCTGAAATATTATGGTATATTGAATCAAAAAGAAAACATAATGGATGAAGAAAAAATATTTATAATCTATTCAAAAGTTCAAATAATGATGAATATGTATAAGAGTGCTCCTCCTTATTAATCATTTTTCTTAATCTAATTAATTTATTTCATACTAAAAAGAGCAACGACTTTTTTAAAAAAAAAAGCAAAAACACCTTGCAATTTGTTGCGCAATTGTTGAATTGGGAACGGTAACATAAACAATCGAGTATAAAGTTTGACCTATTGATCGAGCAGTAGTCATAAGTTGAGTGCAAAGCTGATACGTTACAACGAACAAAAAAACTGCAAGCACCATGCGGGACATCCTGTTCATATTAAGTAAACAAGCTCTACAATAATCTATTTGTTTCTAATTCAAGGGATGATTACCGATGAGATTCTTTAATTCCTACAACCTATTTGAGATCTAAAATCGAAATTATTAAACCGGGGAGGAAAGGAGAGAAGGAGGGGAGAGGGGATTGACGCAATAACAAGAACAATAATAACATACCCAATTGTTAAAATGAAGAAAAACGAAAAATTCTAACACATTATAAATTATGAAATGAATTTGCTTTTCTAAACTGATCCATTTAAAGACAATTATCTCAACAATTCGTAACAGCTAACGAAGCTTTAGAAATATGAAGAGCCGAAATAATGACAGGATGCTAATGATAAATTGCTCTTTATTCTTCTAATTTCTCAGTCACTGATCAGTATCTATAAATTTATTTATAACATTATTAAAAAATCGACAGTATTAATAAGAAACTCAAACATTCATGGAAAAGGTGAGTTATATATCGGCAGAGCAGATCAATGTGGACAATAAAGTCATATAAGAACATCGAGCTAAGCACCTGAAGGAATAACTAATATCTCAGCTCAAGTAAACAAGAAAATTTTCAACTTTTCCTTTCCACCTTTACCATTCTATAACAGAACAATGATGCAGAGCAAATGTTTCACCTTTAAAATAAAAAAAGAAAAAGACATGCCAAAATCTGCATAAAATGAAACATTACAAAGATAAGTCTGAAAAATGATAGAATCAATCATTTTGTGGCGTAATTGTTCAGTCTAAAAGGAAGTGGTTGCTTCTTCTGTAGTCCTCAAATTTTTCATCACAGAGCAAAGTTCGCGGTAATGCCCTCCATGACTTCTTTCATTGTCCTTTCGGAAACAGAAAATACCGAAAAGCAGAAATTGATTTATCATTTCTCCTTTTAAAAAATTTTGATTTGCCGAATTAGATGTAATAAAGACAAAAAAATCAAATCCAAAAATTTAGTAAAATTTCCATTGCCTTTTGAGGTATTTGCAGTAATGAAGCCATAAATCAAGGTCAAATAATAAGAAGAATTCAAGCACTCTTTAAAAACTCAAAGACCTATATTTCCGTCCTGAAACTTCCTCTAAACAAGTAACAGTTTCCGCCCAAATAATTATTTTTCATGATTTCGTTGGAAATTTCAAAAGAAATGATGGATATGGAAACACTTAGCTGGTGCGCGATAATGTCTAGCTGTGGTACCCTAATGCTAGTTATAGTATTCAATGGCATCCTACTTTGCTTATTAGAACACGGACATGCCACAACTGAAATCGCATTATGCGAAGAAAAATTTGCAGCCTCATTGAGAGTTGCCAAATTTGCGGCTGCAAGTTTCTTTTTCTTTTTTAAGAATTGAAAAAAAATATAGCAAAAGAGGGAAGAAGCATGAATAACTTTCGAACAACTGAATCATTTATTTTTAAAATATATTAAATTATGTGAAAAAGAAAAAACTAATAAACTCAATAATTTGGCTACAATAAATTATCAAAAATAATCAATAACAATGAAAAAAGAACTCGGAAGTTAATTTTAAAATTTTGAAATACACCTTAATAACTGTTCCATTATAGCTTCCAATGATAGGTATCGTGGCACTGTCACAAATATGTGGTCTTTCTATGGAACAGGTATTACGTTAGCCAGTTATTTTAAAAATTTGGAAAAGCGTATATGCTTTTTACTTTGGCAAGCCAAAAGCTATCTTCGATATAATAATACTACGATATCTTACACACACAAAGGAAACTGTAAAACAAAAATTTAAAGAAATTTAGCTGACTATACATGGATCACATTAGTTTTCCGAATCGCAATTAATTATCGTTTAAATATCTACTCGATAAAGAAACGATCCTCCCTACCTTCAACCTCATTACACGATCACTGATTACATGATGCTCTAAAATTGTTACCTAATTTTAAAAAAGTAAATTTGTTTAATAATACAAACTTAAAATACTCAGGAACATTAACAATCTTAACACATGTGCTGATACATATAAACGTAAATAACTTCCTAACACACAAAAAAAGGTTGTGGGCGAATATGATAAAGATTCGATGGAACGCCGGGCAATCATTTATACAGTTTTTGGACAAGATCAGGTCACAAAACAATTTATCGACACTTGTCCGAAATTTCTTCGTGATGGTTATGAAGAAGAATATTTACTGTTTACTGATAAATTATAAAATTTTCAGTTCATTTTGAAATTTGGTAATTCACCTAATAAATACCACCTTTAATGCAATTCTATAATCCAATCAGTCAATTAAGTATTAAAACGGCGCTCCCAAAAATTCTAAATTTAAATATAAGTCCCAAAAACTTCGTGCTAATGCAGATATCTAGATCTACATTAATAAGAAAGCTGATGTTGAACGACTCACTATTTTATTTGAACAAATGGTTATTAGTGATTGATATATGCTTCGCCTAAAGTATGAGGCAACGAATGCATCCCATACTGACAGTCTACAAATTGAACAAATATACGATTACGTTCAACTATAAACGAATAAGTATAAAAAATTTCAATGAGAAAAGTTTCACAGTTTAGAATAAAAATATCTGTAAAAACTTATTTGTGCATCAATCGAAAACATCTACAAGAAAATCTGCAGAATCTGGAGTATAGTCTAAGAAAAAAAACATTGAGCAAACTTCCAAAGCAGTAAGTCACGTCAGTATTAATTTAGGAAATTGATAAACGCAAGATAAACATAAGATACCAATGTTCATATGAAGTGCTTATTATATTAGCATGCAAGGTATTAAGATTTTATGAGATATCTCGAATCTTTGCATTGCTGAGAAGATATATATGGGAGCACGCACCACTTGCGAGATGAAAATACAACATCGCACTTGATCTAACGTAACATACATTTTATGGATCTTAATAAAAACAAATAATTGATCAAGAACCAAAATATCTGAATACCCGCAAAGCGATAAACTAGCAAATCTGTTATGAGAGAAACAAATGACATAATATAATGGGGAAAAATGTATATGAACGACAAACAAATAAAGTCGAATGAATTTAAAACAGAAGAAATGAATTAGTATCGAACATTAATGTTTTTGTTAGTTTGAGAAATTTGCGTTATGCATTGCTCAGTATGTATTATGCAAAAATCAATGTACATTAGTTGAAGATAGATAAGTAAATAGTGATATCATTTTTCTTCAGCAGAACACGGATATATCTATGCTACTTTTATTTGAAGACTACAGGCTTCTAAAAAGATTAAAATCAAAGGCACTTAAACAAAAAGACCATAACTTTGAATTATAATAATGTAATAAAAAGCACTACAATATCAATCTGGATGATCTGAAAACTTGAAGTTAAATAATGAAATCACTACACTGAATCATTCATTCAAAAAGAAAGACATTTTTTACAGTACTCATTGCTTCGCATTTACAAAAATCTTCAAACAAAATATAGAAAACCTATGTATATTTATTAAGCGCAATCTTTTGACTAATAATTCTTCCCGAACGATAAATGAATGCATCGATCAGGCTTGCAACTGTGAAAATACCACCAATAATAGCACATATTGAAACAAGAAATGTAGACAGGCTCCTGAAAATAAATTTTCTCTATTAAATTTTCTCATGTCTAAGATTGAATAGTCCAGTTCTCCACTATTTCGTAGATAAAAGCAACTAAAAATTTGAAAAATTTCTTGAGAATTTTATTCCTTTCGAATTAACAAAAATTCTAATATCAAATTTTGGTAAAAATAATAGATATGTAATCATAAAATATTTTTGAAGCAGAATGAACTGGTAAAATCCAGAAAAGCTCAATGAATAAGGCATTAATAGGAAAATATATCTCGAAGAATTAATTATTTTCATATATCAACTTTATAAGCTATTTCAAACAAACAAATTTTTGTCATAGAGACCATTGTAACCGATCAGATTTTTACTTTAAAGTTTTTGACGCTAATATATACGGTTAGTGTGTTCCGCAGTGATAAGAAAAGAGTTCTTGCTTTAGGCTTCTCGACTTTAGCTTTAAATCACTGCTTTCAAAAAGTATTACCATCACCTTCACATGGGTGCTTTCATATGAATACACCAATTTCCAATGAAATGAAAAACAAGTTAATCCAAAAAATTTTACTTTTCTATTAAATTATTTACCACCTTTAAAATATAGAAGATGAAATAGTAAATTCTAATATAAATAATACTCAATCTGAAAAAACATGAATGCTTCAAGGACAGCAAATCCAGATTCGAAACAACTTGCAACATACTGTCGTTTTTCCTCATATTTGACCATCAATGGTGAAAATTCGTATTGTACGAAAAAACCAGGTAAACCGGATTCTCCTGAGATATATCTTTTTGATATGTGGTGACTGAGAAAAGATGACTGAAGATATTCCGGGTAGAGTCCAAAAACATACGAAATTGGCACCAATTTCAAATGATATTGATACATTATACCATCTAAAGATTCAAATTACTAAAATCCATTCGATTAGATTTATTCATTTACTAAAAACAAATGATATTTAAAATTAAAGTTAAAAGAAAACTTTCGAAGTTGCCTGAATTTTTCGCAGATCCAAAAACCTTCCATCCAGTGGATAAACTTTTCCCGGGAATGAATTTCCAAAAGAAAAATGATTGACTCTATGGCTCGTATCAAATTTCGATGGTGAAAGCGAATGTAAATCATGAACTGGAAAAAACGACATAAAATACACTTTCAAGTAAAACATTCAAAAATATCGATTTGCATTTCGTGGCAAGTTGAGTAGTTTTTCCTAATTTACCTAAATAACAAAGGTATATAAAAGAGATCAAAATTAATCCTTCATGATCATGTTCCATATTTACTAGGAGATTTATTGCTAATTTTCATTCTATCCTTAATTATTAAGACCACTAGAACTAAACAAGTAATTCGCAAGGAAATGAAGTTTCAACTTATTTACAGTGAGATCGATGGGCTTTGAGTGGATCTCCGGGCGCAATATGGAAATTCCCAGCAACCTGGAACTAATAGTAGGTAAATTCTTAGAAAATTATTATGCAAAACAAAAATGTGGTTCTAGAAATGAAAATCTAAAATTTTAAACTGCTTAATTTCTTCTACATCAATTGTTTTATATCCAGTCATTTAGAAAAAGTTATAAAATTTCAGTAAAAACCAACACGAATTACAAACCTTGGCGACTTGGACTTTGCCATAAACTCGACAACCTTCATTTTTATGTTCATTCATTTTTTTACCCATAAATCGCTTTTACACTGTTCAATAGTTCCGATGTTCACTAACTCCCATCCTTTTCTCATGTATGCTTCTTTCACTTCTTCACATGTATTACAACATCTACGAAAGTAATTATAACTAAAGAATTGTAATCAAACTGAATACAAGATAAGTAAATACACCTAAAAAATTGTTTCGTATTCTAATAGAAAACATTAAGAAAAGATCAGTACGTAGAAATTTCAGCAACGAGTATGCAAACCTGAATAAATTCACATTGCTGGGAATGATACCTACTACTTTTAATTTGTGGAGGTTTTATGTTCTTCAGTTACCAAAACAAAATACCTGATCTTTGTTTCTGAATTTCTAATTCTCAACTCTGAACTGCTTATGTTATTTTTAGAAATAAATTAACATAAGCAGCTAAAAACAAAGAATCTAAAAATCTAAAAACAAAAATTTTGAATTTAAAATAAACACACAATACAAATACCCGTTTTTAGCCCCGTAACAACTACCACATAATACTTGAGAGGCAGGTGCTGAAGATATCGTGGTTGCATTAATATTCACTCCTGAAAAGTTCACCACGCATTACATCTGATATCAAAACACCCTTTCTTCTACACTACCATTTACAACGACAGGTAAGAACTTATAAATAAAATAGAACGGAATAATCAAAATTTCGGTTTTTAGCTTTTGCTTATATTTCATAACAAAATAATTTTATGAATTCGAGAAATTTTGCAGTTGAAAAGTAAAAGCACGAGTGAAAAAAGCAGGCAGTATAAGAAGCAGGGACCTTTGTGTGATAAATGCTAAATCATATGCAATAAAGACAAAAAAATTCGAGCGGTCTAAATCCCTGACAACTAATAAAAATTGAAATTATAGGAAAACCCAAAAGGCTATTTCATAAAGTGCAAAATAAATTTTTATTCAAACTTTACACTGTAAATATTCATATTAAATAGCTGCAAAATGTGAGGAGAACAATCCTAAGGAGAAATAATAACCTTGTCTAACTCCACTTCCTTCTTTTCCATTCAGCAAAGTTATTTTATATACATCGTCCTTAATATCATCTTGATTATCACCACTTAAATCCATTACATCAATTGTTATCACTGAAAAAATAATGGTAAAGAAAATTATGATAGATATGTTATGAATGAAAAGTATATGTTAAAGGTTTGGATGATCCATTTTATTATTTACATAAAAATAGGGAAGTAGAAATGCTTGAAAATGGCAATAGTTTAAAGAACTTGAAATAATCAAAAACGAAAGCGATTCGAACCAGAACAAGGCAAACGGGGAAACGTAATGTCAAAATTAACATCGACTCGTTGTTCAGCAGGTGTTGAATCCACATAAAGTTGTTCAACTATATCCACTGATAAAAATGATACCGTTTCCGACACAAACATGAATATGATCATTGCGCTACTTACCAATGTAACTGCAAGAAGTATAAATTGTATGTTTTATAAGGAGAAATTTAAAAACTTGAAAAGTTTTGATAAAAAAAAGCAAAATCTAAACTTTACACCACAAACGCCAAGACATCTTAATAAATTTTTGCTTAATATCAATAAATACAGTTTTCTTCTTGAAAACCAGACGATACTTGACATTTTGAACAGAAAATTAAAATGTTTTGTTACAATAAATTCTATAGCTCATTAAAACAGAATCCTTCATAGTGATTTCATAACTACTAACCAGCTCCACCAGCAAAAGTCCGAACACGGAAATCATCCAACGGTTTTGTATATGCATCGAAATCTTTGAGGCGTTCCAGTAACGTCATACTTATATGTTTGAACAAACACGCACAATACTGCTTCCGGGAATAGCGCTACTAGCTATTGGTAACACAGCTAATTAGCTGACAATTAAATAAAATTCAAATAAATTACGATAAAATGCATTGCTTTGCAAATTCTGAAACAAAATCACTAAGCAATCAGCAGAAAGGTTAATCTTAAGAAATTAATCCATAATGGTGTGAAAAAAAGTTTGGTCGAATTCATTACATTACTTAGCTCTTTGATAAAAGAATTAGAACCAGCATAATTTGTGTCTGGATAGAATAATAAATTGGATTGATAAAACGTTAATTAATATTGGACTGTCCTAATCTACAGTAGAATACATTTTGCCACTGATTAATCATTTTTACAGAATAACCACTAGAACAGTTTCATTAATGGCAAAAATAAATATATAGAAAATGAATCTATTCCTATTAAATGAAGATGCTAATGAAAGTTGGTTTTTTAATAATGAGATAACTATTCGAGACGAAAAGCTAATAGAACGGTTAACATTCATACACTAATGACCGATAACACTTAGAATAGTTCCTTCAACGAAAAGATATAAAAAATTAAAAAAATGATAATACGAAACTCCACTCCTAGAATGTTATCAATATTTTGAGCTTCAATTTCGTGACTTTGCTTACTCCTTAGCACAACTTTATAATAATCTTAAATCTGTCAGATATGACCCACACGCTCCCAAACCACCTCTTCCACATCCCGACATTCGCTTTATCTTCCACATACATTGGTTGACCACATAAAGAAAACCATTTTAACTAAACGAGTGCGTTCTATTGGAATAAGACCATCACGCAACAACAGCGTTTCACTTCATGTCTGTTGCTTCGCGCTTTCGCTTATGAGAGAGTAAGTGTGTTATGTTTGGATATTTGAAAGGGTTATGATATTAACTTGTTTCACTTGTTTATTTATTTATTCAAATATTTTTCTTTATTTATTAAATCACTTTGAAATATCATAACGACATGACTGTGATGATGCGAGATAAGAGAGATAAAACTCGAAGATAGTTAAAATTCAAGTTGAAAAGCAACCTTTAATAACATTTTATTAAAAAAATTTATGAACGTTGTATTGTATTTTTATTTATATGTTGTTGATATGAGTGAAACTCTGAAATATAACCAGATAAGAGGATAAAGCGAGATAATCTTTTTGAGGACTTCAGTTAAATCATGATTACGTTGTCACTGTTAGACCTGAAATTGAATGTTATTGATAGTTTATAATAATTGACCAATTAAATGAAGAATTAAATTAGTTGATTGCTCTAACCTTAAGCCTTTTGTAGAGACAGCGTCAAGCGTTCATTCTTACTGTGATTAGAAGAGCTGTATTATATTGAATGTTCGGATAATACTAATAGATGATATAGTGCTGTGGACACAATTTATTGTTTTTAAAAAAATCTGATTCGAAAATTTAATTCTGGAATTTGCATTATAAAGATTTGATAAAAAAATATTGCATAATAATTACGAAAAATATTCCCGTTCAACTAAAATTTAATTGATGTCGCTGAAAAATAATTTATTCTCTTCCGTAGATTCATCTCAATTCGGTTCATTAATTACAGTGATGCTCGGAAAGTCGCTGTTGATGTTTATGCTGTTAACGATTTTGAATATTGTCGATAGTCAGGTATTGCTATAGTCTTCACATGATATCTTCTGATCTATTTTTCTTGATTAAATTGATTTAGTGAGTTGCACACACACATTATCTTCTTTATTCCTTATCAAAGTATCCCAGAAATTTTTATCTACAAATTCCATATACTGCTGATACTATTTATTAAGGCACCTGGAGCTCGAGTATCTACTACGGTAACCAAATACATGACCCCAGTGATAACAGCAAGAGGCAATCTTACCTATGAAAGTCACGTATCGAACATCGAACAATTGCAATTTATTGTTCCAAAGGAGAGTGTCAAAGGACGTGTTAAGCATCCAAATGTTACCTTCGCCATTCTGATCACTCGAAAATCGTGCAAGGCGTATGCATCTTTGAGATATAAAAGATCGATGAAACATTAGCTATCAGTAGAATTAATTGATAAACTTATCAGTAGTCTTTCAAATAGGCTTTGGCATCCAACTTTGAGTCTTTAGTCTGCCTTCTCAGTGATTTTTCAATTCAGTCCGACGATAATGATCGAATCAGAAGAAAATGAAAGTTGTTTTTTCAAGTTATCACACACAGATGTATATTATTTTCATGAAAATCTAGAAATCTGACTCAATTACTGAATAAGATACAGTTATGTAAGAAGTGCTCTATAGTCACTTTTATGATTATCATACTATCAGCATTGTTAATTTTATGGTTGCTGCAAGATATTCTCTTCGCTGAACATTTATCTTTCGATCTTTTGAGTCAATAATTGTGCTATTTTGTTATTTTATAAGCAATTTTTTCTTTTTTTCTTTGTGTCTGTTTTTCTTTCTTTTCTCACGCCAAAAAAATTTATCGGGAAAACAAAAGAATTTCAGAATAAAATTATGTTTCGGGAATAAAACTAATTTATTCCGGCATTTGGAATTGCTTTCAAAAGTAAAGTTTGGAGAAACAGGTTATAATAGGAAACTGAGCCAATTAGTTTTTGCACTGGTGGAGCGATCAACATATGAAGTAGATGCATGCAGAGGGATGACGGCGATTGAGTGGGAGTTCCCAGAAATATGGGCATGGAGTAATACAAGTCAACTTAAAGGATATATGCATTACTCAGCCCTGTTTAAAGGTATATTTGTTAGATGCACACTATGATTTCTTTCTATATTCTTCGAAGAAGATATGGTTCTAAGAAAAGAATACTGATCAGTTTATGGATCCAATATCATCACTGATTACTTCTATATCAGTTCTGAATTCTAAATTTGAATTAAAACATCAGTTCGAATTAAAACAGCAAAATAAAAATGAATTCATTTTCACATTCGGAATGATTTTAAAATAATTTCTGAAGCTTATAATTAATTGCAAATTGCAGCTGCAGTACCAAGCAGTTACCGTAGTAAAATGAGTGGTATGTCAAATGTCGAAACAATTATCATACATAACGATGTATTTTTTCTTCAAAAATTCTAATGGGTCTATGGACATTTTATTTTACACAAATTCGCAACATTTACAACTTTCTAAATACATTTTATGAAGAACTGAATCGGACGGTTTTTTAAATTTAAAAAATGTCTACAAAGCATTTCGAAGAACGTTTTAATGCAATACGATAGATTTGTGATTGTATTACATAGATTCCACTGACATTATAATCAAATTTCATGCATAAAATTATCGGAAGATTCCTATCATTCTAAGTAGAACAGCATTTTTTGTCGAGATTACAGCAAATAACTAAGATAGAAATATAAGATAAATTCGTTCAAAAAAGATCATACCCAGTTGTTAAGTAAATCATCCTTAAAAAGATGCATTCGAATACTTCATAGTAGAAATGAGAATATATATATATATATATACACACACAGACACACACACATAATGCATACACACATATACATAGCTCTTTGTATAAAGGCAAGTAGAAGTCGGATATCTTTTGACAAATCGTCATCTTCGTGATTACTATTATACCATTATAGCTCGAATCAAAATCGCAGAAACTAGGCTTGGAAATAAGACATGGGCCAACACTTTTTAACAAGCCGGTGGATGAAACAACACCTGCTTACACGACATTTTATGAAGCGCTCGATCTGTGGTCCAAATCAAAGGAATTATATTTTGTTTTGGCACAAGATGCCAATGAATGCGGTGCTCGTTTTTCTGTAAGTTATACTGTAATTATACTCGGAAAATATATTTATGAAGCTAACTGAATCGATCCTAATCATGTTTTTTAGTTCCATTAAGGAAATAATTTGAATAAGAGAATTATTTTTTTAAAGTTTGCAAATATGCTCCAGATAAAAAGCACTGTAACTGTTTTCAATTAATTTCTAAAAATCCAAATCAAAAACGCAAATTTTTGAAACGAAATATATCATCTTAATAAAGTCGATTGTATTGTATATATGAATTAATTAATGCCTGCGTAATTTGAATAAAGCCTATCTATAAATTTATTCTGATGTATCCATCCAACTGCAGGCACCACCAACTACTCATACATTCATGAAACGCGATCTTATTTTCAACTTCCGTCCTGGAATGGTGTAAGCATTCGTCTAATCTCGGTTTCGATTTATCTGGGTCTGATTTAAATTCTGCTCATATCTGAAATAATAGGTACGTTTCTGACAGCCATTATGTTTTTTAGATATCGAGTTCGAAAAGGTGTGAATATCTGGTCTATGCCACTCGGTTTCATTGTTGGCACTTGTGTGGGGTAAGCATACATCCTTTTTAAAATATGCTACAAAGTTTCATATTTAATCTAAATTTTTCTTTTATCAGTGCTAGGTCTAATTTATAAGCCTAAAAATAAACTGCATATTTCTTATCAGGCAGTTATAATATTCACTGAAATTTTTCAAAAAAATTCTAGCTAAACTTCTTCGGTTCCGGCAGTTTGATTGTCTCAGTATAATCCTCCATGGAGACTGGAGAATTAAAAGAGCAAACTACGCTAAGGCAAAATTTGCCGAATCACTGATCAGATTGTAATAGTTATTCGACTGTTTAATAATAATCAGTCAATTCTTTTTAGTATTATATTTCGATTTATAGAAACTTCCAGATGAAATTTTTGATCCAATTTTGTAAAAGATAGCCCTACTTCAGATTAAAAATAATTCTATTGATTAATTATTCTGAAAATTTGAAAATATTACAGATTTTGTTTGCAGAGTTTTTGGAGCCGGATTCTTGCTTTGTCGAAATACGAAAACTTATTATAAGCGATGGAATGCGCAAATGAAAAAACATATGGAAAATTCGCAACTGGCGAGGTATATCTTCTCGTACCTATTTCCTTCAAATAATAATATTAATTTTAAAAGAAGACTTTTACTGATATTTTAAATAACATCTCTATTTACGTACGTTTACGATCTTTGTTGTACACAATCAATACTGAATAAGTTTAGGTGACAACGGTAGGAGGAACTGTTTCACAAGCAACCGTAGCTGGCGGTGGAGTATCTCAATTAACAGGCACATCACAGATTGGTGATACTACAGTAGGAGCTACCAGTAATATTGCAGGTGAAAACTGTTTTTTATCAGTTCTCAGAAAATAAGAACAACTGATAAGAATGATAAGATTGAAAATTTATATGATGAGGAATACGACTCAACATAAATCGTTTATAATTTAAATTTGCCTTTCCCAATTAAAATGATCTCAATTTTCCGCACAAATCAATTAAGACTTCAGAAGTATTTTTTTGTATTTAGATAGAAATTTGGAAGTTTTTAGTTATATCTTGATACTGGCATGACTTCTATTTCAGATGTATCGCAGCAGAAGTGATGCGGCATTATGTAATCCATCAAATGAAGCGACTTATTTTTGCTTTGTTTGCTGGTATATATTCTCAGTTGATAATGTTACAATTTAAACAAATAATAATTCCTGAAATAGTTGGTCGCAAATGAATGTTTATCAATAAATAACAAACGAACTGATGGCATGTGCTATATAATATATTTTTAAAAAAATATATAAAATTCACAGTGCCTTCTTGCTCTTTTCATTTTTAAACTGTAAACTTTAATGTATATCGATTTTAATGTAAATTTAATGCTCACCAGCGTTCGTATGTGAATGACGTAAGTTTTGCTTGTTGAATACTGTCTTTGTTGGAATATTATATTAAAATGGTGAATTTGACCAATATTGGCCAATATTTCTTTAATGTGTTACACTTAATTCGAAATTCGTCTTTTATTCTTAATTTCAAATCAATTTAATATTGCATCATTGATTACTTGTTCATTCTTTGTAAAAAAAAAAAAGAAGTTGAAGATAGAAAGTTTTATTTTTCATTTCGTAGGTCGGATCTGTCTCATCTCATTATTAAAGATATAAAAAGTAATGAAATGGGAAATTGATTTATAAAACATTTAGTCTCAAATGACTTTGGATAATTTGTTATTTGGATATCAATGAATTCTTTGGGTAAAAGATATCATTTTTATAACTTGTTGAAAGCATTCTGCAAATATTCGTAAAATTAGAGAAAATGGAAAGATATAAATAACTTATCCAGAAATCTGGAAAGCGTTTTACTCAAAGTCAATATATGATATACGAGATAATAAATTTTTCTGTCAAAAAAGAATAAAACTTACTGATATGTCATTCAATTATATCTGTCTTGTAGATATGGAATTATAGATTTGTCATTTCAGTTACGATCATTTTATACTATTCTCCAATATTCAATTAATCTTAACCAAAGCTTTGTCATTGCATCCTTACTACTGATAAATTTTGACCAATTGTGTTTGATTTCTTATTATCAATTGAAATAAATTATGCTGACAATGCAAAGATAAAAATTGTGTTTTTTATGCTGGTGATGAGATTTTAATTTTTATTTCTCATAGTGCGCACTTTCTTATACTGTTCACCAGTAAATTTCTTGTTCTATTTATGAGATCTCAGTAATTTAATAATATATTTTCCAGTAAGATAACAATCTTAATGTTATTTTTCCATTATTGTTATGAAAAGTGCATAACACATTTAAGAGAAGACAAGTATGATACAAACTATCACTTATTATCAAAATGAGAGAAATCCCATAATGTAATCTGTTCGCCGAAAAAATTTCAATTAGAAATTAAATTCAAAATCAAATTTCATTTTATTATCGTGAATAACAAAAGATCGATTATTCGATGTTTCATCTTTCCTATCAATGCAAATATCTGTTCAAATTTCAAATTTTTGTCAATGAGTTGCCGAAGATATTTCAGATCATTTATAATCGCCTTAGTATCTGTATCATATTTTTGTACTTCGTTCAATACCTCTCCAGCAGCCAATAACTGTAATAGGTCGAAAAGTTATATATATTTAAGAATGTGACTTTAACACTTAATGTGTTTCATAATTTTGCAATAAACTTAGGATTTGTTTGAAGAACGATATAGAAAAAATATGCTGAAATTCATATAAATTATTATGGAATTAACTAGTAGTAAAATGATAAAAGAAGCATGAACTTTAAGATTAGAGATATTTCTGAGAGCTTTGCGAAGAGCCAAGTGACATTCATTTAGATTTTGCACAAAATGACTGATTTTGGCCTCCATCATGAAATTTTTTACCTTTAAGAAAAATTATTTAAAATGGTGTTTGTTCCATTTCCAAACTTCTATATTGCAAATAATATCGAGAAGAAAATTTTCAGAGAGGAAAATACCAAAGCAAAACTAAGTTTGATTTCTATTTCATTTTTTCATTTATTGTCTTCTTATCTAAATTATTCTTCAATTTTCATGAATTTTTTAATAATAAGCTCATAATTCTCAAATTCATCAAAATAAACCTTCGATGAATCCATGTGAATCGGTTGTTTTATTTCTTGTGATAAATCAGTCCCAGTCTGTTGAACTGATTTATTTTGCCTAGAGTCTGCATTCCTTTTGCTGTGAATCTGTTGTAAATTTCGAAAATCTTTTGAAAACTATGCAAAATCCCATCACAAAACAATGAGATCTCAAATTTTATTCGAGTTTAAGATTTCCAGAATTTTCGAGGCTTTTTCCCTTAGTTACGAAAGTTTGTCGAACAACGTCCTAATTACGTGAGTTCGTCGTCGATATAAAAATTGATACCTCAATTGGGGCAAATAAATGAAATTCGGTTTCTTGCAAACTGGAAAACATGTCGTATATGCCATTCGACTTATTTCGTATCCATCACGGATACACTGAGTGACGCACAGCTCTTGAAGCAATTCAGTCTTTTTCATAGTTGCTAGTTGAAATAAATTCTCATGCCCTTCAACTTTTTGGCTGTCACGTGATGCTAATGCTGGAGGCGAACTTGATGTTGCCATTTGACTGCTAGGCTGCAAATGCGCTCACAATAAAAGAAAAAGTCTTTCCGAATACCGTAATGAATGAGAGAAGATTATAGCTAAGAAATGAAGTGACTATAATTTCAGGAATTCTGGAAATGAAAGTAGCATTAACCTTTCCGCCAATTTCTCCTGACGTGGATATTTTACCTTGATTTGTATTTGCCATTTCCGCAGATTCCTTATCTTCCTTTTGCTTCTCCTTCGTCACCGCAACTAAGGCTGATGATTGTTGTGGAAGCGGTATTGGAGGACGCAAAGGTGAAGGAATCTCATCTTTTGTTCCGCTCATTTCTTTCCGACTTTTACTGCGATGTTTGGATTTATGTTTTTTATAATGGTGGCGATGCTTTCGGCGGTGGAAGTAATTTTTCTGAAGAGCTAAGATTTAATGAAAACTAAAAAATGACTGCATGAAATTTAATTATCTAGGCTAATGTTTGTTAAGACAAAAGTAACCTACTGGATATTCGGCCCTTTACCGAGGTGATTAACGCATTTGAAAAATACAGCAACAAACGCAAATCATGCGAATTAATAGATGATGAAATTTTCCATCGAAACTTTTTTCAAGAGCAAAAGATTATTGTAAGTGATTATTAAATGTTCTATTGAATAATAACTGTGTGACACTTCTAAAAACGTTGTTTTCGAATGACATTTCTTACTCGTCTGGGACGACCACAGCAGGATATATCGTCTTTACCCTCAGAAACTTCAAATCTTTGATCTTGGTGACGCCTTCGCGTACTATACTTGTCTTTCTTATTCTATAGGAAAAAAGAAAACGAAGTAATCAGAATGAATCAATAGTCGTCATCTAAAAATAGAATTTCATCTAAAAATACATCAAAATACTCAAAGTATCTGTGTGAAATAATAAAAATGTTGAGAATTTTAAGCTATATTTCGCTAGAAGGAAGAAATCCAATAAACATAACCATTCTTATCAAATTCTCCACAGTTTTTGATTATCAATTAATTTTTTACTATGAATGAAACAACTAATAATTCATAAAAATAAATTGATAATATGTATGAATATTGCAGAAAGTTTTTCAATGATGGAATTGGTTTAACCAATTGCACTTTTTTAATATTAAAATTTGAAATTTTAACTCCATAAATTATCATTTATCGATGGTTATACTTCGTACTTATAATGCTTCAAGCAATTTAGCATTATTTCATGTTCCACTATCTTTAAATTTTAAAGTAATCCTTCCTATTCAAATTCAGTGTTTGAAGAAAGGAAACTAATTAAGTAAAACTAAGCACGACTGATTTCAATGTTTGAATTGTTGTTGAATTGCAATGCACCAGTGAGGCATAGTTTAACATACTTTATGTTTTCGAGAATGCGATGCCCATCCTTCATCTTCATTCATTCTTCCATCTGATATCGATCAACTTTTCTGCAAGAATTATCAAAATATTGAATGAAACATATTTAATTCATCAATTCATTTATAAGTAATGAATTCTGCAAAATTTTTAAAGTAAATCAAAAATTTGCATATTAATTGAATGTAATAATGATAATAACAGTACTACCAGTAAGAGTAGAAATTTATCAGTAATAGTAACAGAATTGAATAATATAATAATAATATCATAATATCAGACTAAAATTGTATTAATGAAAGTATGCTATTGCTTCATAGATGTATAGCGACTCTATTCATTTGTGATGTCATCTTAACTAATTGATTAAAAATAAACTTGAAATGTTTCATTTAACACACTCTTTCAAAAATTGATAAAATATTTTGCAGGAAAAGTATTCGTACAAATCGAACTTCTTTTACTTTTGTACCCCTTTCAACTTAATTTCCACTTCAAATTTAAATATGGAAAGAATAGAACTAAAATAAAATTTAAGAACTGACTAGAAATGTTTACACTTGTGCTTATAAGAAAATTTACAACTAATGAATAAGATAATTGTCAGGTTACAATTTATTATCTTTTCATTCCCTCTGTAAGATTTTTTAGGAAAAAGAATTTTTGAAAATAACTAAATAGTGAAATCATAATTCTTAAATGTTCAATGAACAGAACGAAGAAAAAACTGGGAATGAAGTGAATATGGTTATCGATTGTTGAATACCGGAAAATATTTTATTCTCTACCACTAATACAAATATGTCATGCAAACATTATTTTAAAAAATTGATAGATGAGAATTGCGCAAGTAATATCCTGAAATAATATAATATATGAAAGACATAATTATTGTGTCATATAAAATAGTAAACAAATCATTCAAAAAATATCTACAAAATAACGAAATAATAATGTAGACCTTATATTAATTTAAATTGTGAATTATATATAAATTATGGTGAAAAAAAAGAGTTTAAAATGAATTCAACAATATTAAAAATATCATTTGATTTGATCGAATTGCTATTACAAAACTCTAAAAATTGACTGAGGAAGAAAATGACCATTATAACAAAGCTTGTAAATTAATTGTATAAATCCTACCTTTCTTTCATAGAACCATCAAAAGTTCTCTTAAATTTTGTTCACTTTTTTTTGCGCAGTTAATTAAATCAACTTAAAGAGAATAGATTTTGCAATCAAATGTATTGTGAATGAGATAAATATATTGTGAGGAATGTTGACTGATAAATGGAGTGTTTATCATTGATAGTATTTTTTGTTGCTTTGAATCTCAGTTTTAATAATCCTGAATTTATTTTCTTTATAAGAATATCTTGGACATCTCTATATTTATAAAATAAAAAGATAATAAGAAGGAATAATCATTATATATATAACCATTCCTGAAATCTACTGACCGATTTCTCTTATAATATACTGAACATATTCTAACATTTTATTGAATAGATATGTGTTGCCTTTATCAAATGTTAATTACGCAAATCGTTATGAGTGAAATTGGGATTGAAATCGATTAAGTTGAAGATAAATTTGAATGTGATATAGTGAGCGAATGAGATGTGAATAAATTCTGCTTGCAGTAATTCAAATAATTCGTTTTTAATATCATCATTGTTGTTTTCTGTCCTTGCTGAATCTTAGAAATTTAGAGGAAAGCTTCATTGTGATCTCGTTAAAAATATATTTTGTTAAACTAATGAATAGAAATAGTATAAATGTATTGATTTTATCACATAATTGTATTAATAAAACTGTAAGTAAATAATTAGCATTATAAATTGCTTCTGCCTTTTGTAAATCCTCATCTTTTTTTCATGCTGATCTGCTTTCATACTTCGTTTTGAAATTCGTTAATAACACGGAACAGTAAGTCAGAACAAGAGCTATATAAATTGCTCACATAAGACTCCTATTTTAAGAAAATCCAAAATACTACTTCCACTTGAAAATATCTTCAGAAGAATGAGAATTATTTGGTAGAAAATTAATCCGAAGTATCTTTTTACAAAAATGACAATGAAATAATCATTTCTTACAATTTAAAAAGAATTCTGAGATGTTATCAAAATTCTACTTTAAGCTTTATTTTTGATATTGATGTAAATTTCCAATGATAAAACGATAGAAACTTCCAAAAAAAATAAAGATCAAAAATTGCTAGACATCAATTTGATTTGTTGTCTGCAAAAACATTTTTAAAATTTTATATTAATTGGATAATCCTTCATAAAGCGATAAGGCATGAACAATAGATGGATCTGCTTTTGCTCCTTCCTTGAATTCTTCCAATGTTAACTGAGCATCGTTGTTCTGCAACAATTTATTCGTTTTATGTAAATTTATTTCGGCCAGCTATTTTAATCAATGTTCTGTCTACGGACCATAGAAAATATTTTGATGAGAGCTTGGTTATATCATCTCATTAATAATAATGACTAGAATTTAAGCAGTAATTTTTGGAAATCAATGGATACAAGAAATTGCGTGATAAGATCATTTTTAATATTTAACGAAAAGTCAATAGCAATGGAATATGTTATAAGCATAAATGATATTTCCAATATCAACTAAAAGAAAGTTCAGTAAATATAACTCTTACTTTGTCCATCATTCTGAAAATTCGATCCACACGTTTTTCTGGAGTGTTTTCTTCTTTCGGCAATTTTGCCGTTGAACCGACCATTTTATAAATACTTCCAACAATTGATAACATTTCATCTCGCGTAATAAAGCCATCGTTATCCAAATCATACAATCTGAAAGCCCCTGTAAGCAGAAACATATATTCTGGATTACAGTAAGGAATTTATACCTTCTCAAGCAGTAAATCCATATTTTAATTCATCTTATCGATTCTTTTCTCATGAACTGAAAATATCGGAAGACGTTACTTTCGGCTAACTCATTTTGCTTCAACGTATATTTTATCTACTCAAAATTCCTTAGCATTTTTAAAAATTATTTCATATTAGACGCTTTTCCAGACATTATGCTGCAAAATTTCTGCTTCCTTTAGCAGAAAATCTAAATTCAGAATTTATAAGTGTAGCTATTGCTTACAGTGTAACTTCTCGTCCAGGTTTCCCTAGAAGTAATCGACAGAGCTCTGATAAATTCGTGAAATTCGATTGCTCCATCCTGCAAGATTTGCATGTAAATCTTTGAATTTTCACATTTCTATTCTAAATTTCATCACTGAAAACGAGTACATAAGAAACCTTAAATGCAAAAAGAAATTCCCTGAAACATTCAGTTTATATACTAGTAGTGCATATGTTGGCCAATTGTTATTATATGTCAAGTATGATTACATGTCACTCATTTGCATCCTTAATATAACTTCGAAACGATAATATAATATTTATAAAATAATATCAAGGAAATTTACATGCAGAAATGTGTATTCAACAGTGAGGCTGGCCTGAAAATCTTAGTCTTTTATTTGATGAATGTCAAATTCTTTTTTAATTTGTTGCTTTTTAGGATGAATGCGTAGAATATTTAAAAGATAATTGTTATCAAAAATTCAGCATAAATGATGCCAAGTTCTATTGCAGGAAAAATTGCTCGAACTCATTAGTGTTTATTAACATAATCGATACAGAAAGACGAATAAAGCGCATGAAGAAGGCTCATTAAATCTATTTATCCGTTGTACACCGAATGATAGATCTACATTAGAAGGTTTATTATTTACTCTAAAATTTAATAGTTCTTTATAACATTCATCTGATATGAGTATTCCGAGTGTCAGTTGTTTATATCATAAATTAACATTGATTACCTTGTTTTCATCGAAAACTTTGAAAACGAATGATGCGAAATCGGATGGATCACCCTGTGGGAAAAATTGTTTATATATTTTCTGGAAACCCTGCAAAGCGAGCGGTCTTATTCAATTTTGCAAACCACTTTCAGCAGCAAAATTGAGCGATTATAGGAACTTAGAGAATGATTGCTATTTTCACATCAATTAATTTAATTAGTATTTTGCAGATAAACACAATGTTAGAATTTTAAACTTAGGAGTATTTCTGAGATTCATTTTTTCAAATCGATGAGATTCGATGAATATTCAGAGATAAGCCCAACTCAAACTACTAATTGTAATCAATTGAATTAAAAAACTTTCACTCTTAGAAATATTTGTTTACTGCATTAATTAGATAGGTTTGCTGCAAACAAATTTAGTTTATTTAGCCAAAAACTTACAGCTTCAGTGAGCATGCCATTGGGACAATCACGAACAAATCCTTTGTGCCTATGAAATTTATATGATGTTGAGTGAGAGATATAGGATATTTAAAAAAAAATTGGATTTTATTATTATTTTACAGTTAAAATTTTTTCACTCGTACAAAAGGAAAAATAGGAAACAAAAAGTATTAAATGGGGGTAAGAGCTTTATCAATATTGGGAAGTTCTCGTCGGATAACTCTGATCGTAATTAATTTGGCATTAATTTAGCAGTGACAACTGTGATATTTATTTTTAATTTCTAAACGATACTTTGAAAAAAAAAAGCGATAATATTTAAAAGCATAGACATACCACTGTTTGATTTCTTTCTCGGTAACTGAAAAAGTAAGAAATATTAGCGAAGAATATTTAATATTTCACTATGAAGATGCCTTCTTTTCAATAAATACAGAAAATGATTAGAGAGAAGGAAAACTAACTTTAAATAAATTATATTTATAAATTTTTGAAAACAGACAACTTTTATTTAACACTGTCAATAGTATCAGGAAATAAGAGAAGAGTAAACTAACAATAAGTCTGTTTGGCAAGTGTTTTCACTTGGTTCCTTTTGAGCTTACTATTCGGTTTTCCCATTGTCGATAAGCATCGCATGCAATTTGCATATCATACTTCAACAGAATCAATTAAAATATAGAGAACCAAAAGAACTGCTTACCAACTGATATATTCAATAGTGTTGAAAAACTAGAAGATTCTCAGTTCTGTTGTTCTACATATGGCGATAAATGATATAAGTCAAATGATTTTTGATAACTATATTATATTATCAAAAGATATGCAACATGCAGAATCGATACAAAAGCGAGTTTAATAGAATTAAAAAAGATCAGAACAATTGCTTTCCAGATAATCAAATGACAAATAGATGATTTTAATCGCAAAGAAATATCCAAAAGATTTTCAGAAATGAAATGATCGATCGTTGTCAGTGCAGCGTTATGAATGGATTATTGATCGACTTTCGAAGCATTGCGTTTTTGTATCAAAAACCACTAGAAATTCTTGCAAGATATTTATTTACTTTCTGTGATGTTGCAATAACATCTATGAAATCGAATTCAGTGGGCCAGAAATTTAAGTTTTGACATTTATCAATCATTTTAAAGCTGTAATCATGTCAGCACAACCAGGCCGAATGAACAATAGCACAAAATATACTTGAAGAGAAAAAAAATCAAAAATCGATAAGATATTTCAACGAATATAGGAAGTTTATACTCACCAGTGTGAAAAGGAAAGAAGAATTGAGAAAGGAATGAATTATATTGAAAAAGAATGACATTTCAAAAGCAAAAAAATTTGTCAGTCACTCAGCAACACGAGACTTTAAACTTTCTGCATTGAATTTGACCTAATATATTAGAATTAATCGGATTGATCTTTAATTAAACTTCTTTAATTAGATTGTGCTGCTTTTATTCTCGGATGAGGTAGGAATCATTTCTAGTAGATTTTGATGTAATTTTAAATTTATTTGTAGAACTTTTTGAAATCTTTGTTTTCGCTGACGAAATCGCTCCTATTAAAATTCAGTGTGAGAAAGGTTTTTGAAAGATCAGTATTAAAATTGTTGAAATTAAGTCGAAAAGAAGTTAATCATAAAACTTTTTCTACCTGGTCAATTCCTTTATTGTTCTTTCCAAATAAGCAAAATTATAAGAGGTTGTTGGACTAAACGCATTCTGCTATAACATCTGCATAAAAATAATAATTGTAATCATTTCTAATAAATTACTTATTTCTTATCATTTAAACGAAAATTGACTGATAACTGATTTAGGAAACTGGGAAAAAGTGTCCTCTAGAACAACTAGTTAGATGATAATATTGTTCCTCTTTAAATTTTTCCAAAAATTGCATAATAAGAGATAGAATCCTGCCTTTTTCAACTAAACAAAAGTTCACAACCTTTAAAGCTAAATTTTGTGGAACTTGGTAGAAACTTAGAATATCATGGCAAGAAAAAACAAATATCACGAAGTAAAGGACTAAAATTCCGACTTTTCATTCAGAAACTTAGCATCTGCACAAATTCTTAGAGAGAGAAAAGACAGATCTTGCAGGATGTCAAGGAATTTCTTAAATTGCTTGTTTAATAAATAAAATTGATTAAAATTCGAAGTAGCAAGAAATTCGGTTATATATCTGTGCGAGTAAGGAAGTTAGATTTAGTCTAAACTTAAAACTTAGCTATTTCAGTTGTTCTTATGGCATTTTTCTTGTAGCACTTCAATTCTCTCGATCCTTCATTTGAATATAATGCATATAAGCCATTTTCTTATCAATGTCATCTTTAGGACCAAGAATTTTAAGTACCGTATAGCTCATTCTTCCAAATTCCAAGTTGCAATGGATAGTGAAAAACAAGTTCTGAAGCTTTTTCAAAAAAAAAGTTAAGGACAGGAAAGAAACATCCAGAACATTCCATTCATTATAATGATTAACTCAAAATAATGAGATGCATTTAAACTACTCAAATAAACAATTGAAATATTTAGTTATATCAAAACTTAATAAAAATGAAATCAAATGGTAGAAATTATTCATCGCTTTTATTCCTTTCTAATTAATAAGAAATATATACTTTCCTTTTAATTCGTTGAAATAGGATTAGGTATGTAACTCAGGATTTAGATAAGTACAAAGGTCAAATTAAAATATTGATTAATGATATGATACGAATAATTTGCTACAAGTTAGAGGAAAAAATTATTTTTATTTTGATAACAACTAGCCAGATTTCAATGGAACCAAAAATGTTTTGTGATTTTTCATATGAGAGTGGCATTGTAAACTCACTTCAAGTAGACAGTCACAATCGTATTCGACGTGTACGTCACGGACAATGAACAATTCGCACCAAAGTTTTGATGAAAAAAGTGCGTACAAAATAAATATTAGATGGTAAATCTGTGCTCAGAGATTTTGTACTTCCATTAATTGCTATACAACTTTCATTAGTTGCTCGTAATAATACTTCGAGTAATACATTTAACTTCTTTACAAATCAAGTTGAAATCATTAGGAAAAAGCTTACTTTTCTGAAGACCTAAACATAACGTTTCTAAAAGCTATGGATCAGCTGGTTTAAAATTTAGTTCCGAAAGAATGATTAGTTTATATAAAGTCAAAGTTAATGTAGAGGTGCACGCGTAAATTTAAAAATATTTCATGGATATTTTTGAACATATTACGAAGTGTTATGTTTGAACATATCACGAAGCGTTATGAAAAGTACAACAATTCATTATCACTAATACCCTGTGCTGTTTATTTTCTGCACTGATATATACATTAACCTATGCGATTGAGGATTTTCTATAAAAATTTATTATCATAGGACATAGAGTGAACAGATTATATCAAAATTTTAGGACATAGAGTGAACAGATTATATCAAAATGACTTCCAGTTGATTAGATTCTTCGAACTTTTTCTTCATACCAAAATATTTAGGAAGACGAAGTAATTCGCGAATCTTCATGTTTTCTACTGCTGAATGAAGTATTATACGATTGAGTCTGTTATAAGCTTGGAGTGGTGAAATGTTCTCATGCTAGTAAGTGATTAAATTTGTCAGAAAGAAGCAGTAATAGGCATAGAATGAAGGAGATTCGAAGTCTTTAGCCTTATTGATTCGAAAATTTGATAGCAGATTTTATACTAATCAGAGCCTCAAGGCTAAGAAAGTGTTGGCAAATATTTTTTGAGAACACGCGCACTGATAATATTGAACAAAAAAAAGAAAGAGAATCCAAAATGAGATAGATGGAATGTGCCCAATACATTCCCGTGAGAATATTACATTCTGCCGATACTTTTAAGCCAAATAGGGCACGTTGAAAGATCCAACCAACAAAACCACTCTACGTAAGCATTGTCCAGTACTTTCAACTCGGCTCGTCTGATATTTTAATAAGAAATTATTAGGCATAAATGCATCTGATGCAAAGGTTATCAACCATCCGACCAGTGTTTTGCTATTTCATTCATAGATTAAGCTTTCTGATGATAAGTGTACTTGTGCTAGACAATACAAGACTTTCTTATTCTAAAAACATCTTTAACAAACTGGAAGAGTTCAGTTTTACCGCATACCACGGTAGACTGCCATTTTTAGATATGCAGATCGAGCTTTTAACAGAAGAAAGAGAGAATTTAAGATGTGATTTAAACAATTGAAATGAACCATGGAAATAATTCTCCAAAATCATCAACGGAAATGATATAAATATAAGGAAGATAAATTGCATACTTCAAGTTGAAATGAACTTATTTTGAGCTTGAAATTATTATATACCTGAACTGAATTACATCACAAAAGAAATTAGAATTTCGTCATTTCGCTTAGACTAAAAGGTAGAATTTTTATCACCTGATGCTTCCAAATTTTATTGCTGGGTTATCTCAGTGGGACCTCAGAATCAGCTTCTGAGTATCTAACGGTTATTTAAATAAGACATTAATGATCACAATAACTTACTTTTTTCTCTTTCGTTTTTTGTCTTTTCTCTTTCTCCTTCTTCTATTTTACTTGATATTTCTTCTTTCGGATATAGATTTCAATTCAAGACAGAAAAAATCAAGCGGCAAAGTTTCTGAATCTCGACAAGAAATATTTGATTAGCTTTCCAGACATTTTCCATTACAATATTATTCTTAATAGAGACATTTTACTCGTTCTTTTGCCACTGAATAATTGTTTTTGTTAAATTGAAATCGCAAAATGAAACTCATTAAATTTTCATGGCAATATATAACTAAATATTCTATTCATTAAATCTAAATTTCTGCAAATAACTGAAAATAAACACTAAAGGATGAGTTGTAATTGATGAGTAACAATATCTGTGATTGACGTAACAGTAAGAAGCTTTCAAAAGAAATAAGTAATAGTGAGCAAACAATCATTCAGTATTGCTCATATTATTTTCTTCTAAATAAACAGAAATAGCAAGTTTTCAGGCAATAAATTTAAGGAAACCCAAATCTAATAAACTTCTTTTAAATAAATTGACCATGAAGCGAAGAATGCTGACCCAAAGACTTCGCATTAATTAAAGCAGTTTGCTTTAATTAATAAATAAAATATTAAGAATTCATAAAATATGATATTTTATTAAAAACATTACATTTTCCTTTTAATATGAATATGATATGAAAGTACTAATATTAGATATTTTGTGTCAATAGCTATCTCCAGATTTATTAAGTTAGATCATTTGCATATCATGTAATTTTCTTAATAATTAACAATCATATTTTAATTTTTAAACTGAAAAAATTACAAACAAAACTGAATCTTACTATAAATTTGGTTTTATTCCAGTTCAATAATATAAGCAGAAGTCAGTCGAATTTCATCTCCAGGATTAAATTTGAAGACAATGAAGCAGTGTAGTATCTCTCTTTCACAGCTAAGAAGCAGAAGATGAAATCATCATAACAGTATTTCGACATATTTAAATCAATTTTTCGAGAAAAAGCTCGAATCGGAGTGCGACAATGAGATAAGGCTAATAAATTTACTATAAGTCCGTGCATGTGTTAAATTATATATGAATTATTTCGATTACTGAGGTACTTGCTATTTGAATTACAACTGTATAATATAGGACAATAGTATGGATCATAGAAATTAACCTAGTGTTTGATTTGTAATTCCATGGAAAAAGTCTGTTTTGAAAATAACAATCAGATATCAAGGTAAGATCTAACAAGTTGTAAAATATAAGCTTTTTTAAGTTCATTTTTGGAAAAGCATGGAGGAAGAAATGAGAAAACGAGGAGAATGGAATTCTTTATGATTATGGAAAGCAATCATTATATAATTATGCAACGATGCTTAAAGCCTTGAACTTCTCAAGCTGGAAATTATAAGATCAATTTTTCTGTAACGATTCGAAGTTATGCTATTTCTATCGTTATCTGTAAAATGTCGAATAAATGTACAGATGCCGTGCAAATCAAATGTGCTGCAAAAATCTCTTGCGCATATCGCTGAGAAAGTATCTCTGACTTTTCTTCGAAGAACAGAATGAACAAATCATCATCCTCTCAGATTATCAACTCTTTTAGTAAGGCGTTTGAAAATGCAAAATTTCTTTAAAAATTGAAAAGAAAAGGGATGCATGTCGACTGAACCAAATGGCATTTGTAGTTCTCCAAATAGTTTGATTAATTCTAGGTGAATGGTCAAATTAAAACAGCATGGAAGATTACGAGGTGTAATCAGATTGAATATCTACTGCGAAAAGAAGATATTCGAATGAATGAAATATTGCAAGTGTTTGAGGAAACGAATTAAAAGATATTATACAGAATCGTTCTGCTTGTTATTGAAGAGTATAGATGCAGAAAGCAGTTTGAAACTCCTTGTTGCCTGGAAACAAATACGAAAAAGCAATAATTCATCTGCTTACCTGTTGCATCTACTAAATGAATGCTTCCAATTCTGTATTCAAAATGAAGTGAGAATTTTATGAGAGAAATTTCTCTTTGTTATCTTAATCTTAATACTCAATTATTTTTCAAAATTTCTATTTCAAAAAACCGAACAATCGTTTCATTTTCATTATTGCAGCGACATTTCCTTCATTGAAGATATCATCAACAAGATAATAATGCAATAGTTCAACGACGTAGAAATCTTCACCGGAATTTCAATTGATATCTCGAAAATTATATTCAGAGTGCAATCGAACAATGAAATGCTACATTGTTCTTCTCAAAATACCGTGCAAATTTGTGAACTAATTACATCCAAAGTTTTTTATTATTTAAGCAAATTTATCAACAATTAATTCTCTTCCAATTGTCATATTCTCTTTTGAAGAGTTCACACAATATCTTCTAGCTAAAAAGTCCTAATAATACTTCAGCTAAATTAATCCATTTTTTTGTTTATACAATCCGCCTCTCAAGGACACCAACGATATCTCTCTCAAAATGATCGTTTCGCTTATTTCATTCTTTCACTGAAATAAAAATAGCAGTTAACTGATCTGTAATTCCGACGGTTATTTCATCATAAATTTGTAGTGACGATTACATAATTCAAGAAAACAATCGATTTCGCCGAATTACTTGTTCTCAAATAATTTAGTATTTTCGACCTTCATCTTTCGTATGTGGTGGATCCTGATACGGTTGTGAATATAAGAAACAAGGCTTTGTTAGCTTACAGAATATATAGCTCGTAGACGAGGACGGAGAATTTAAGCTTATATTTTTCATTATATAGTAGATATACACGTACAATATATACCCATTTATGTGAAATACAACATAAAGGAATCATTGAATTCTCTAATTTCTTTGTTCATTAACGATTTTAAAGATATTCATATTTTCTTTTATCACAGAAACCTCTCGCGGTTTATTTGCGACACCACGTACCACATACATTGTGCATACACAAATGTTATTTGTCGGACTTGTTTAGAATTTCGGTGCAACAAATACAACTTGATTCTTAATTCTTCAAATCACCCAAATATATAAAGTTTTTTGAAAACACTCAGTAAAGAATTTTTCAATTAGATCTATCAAAAAGCTTCATTATTATCTGACACGTCAATATGGATATACGAATAGAAGTTATAAATGAAATAATATATTGGTTTATTCACAATGAATAAACTAATTCATTCGAACATTTATTCACCGGAGCCATTCATATACTTTAATTTCTTAGCTTGTGGCATTATTATCTTATGCAAATTCCTGTAATATTGTTAAAGCTTGACACTTTTTCATTGTTACATAAACAATGACACGCTAATTATTTAAGGATTTGCTCCGTTTCTGGTGAAATCTGCACACTTCCAATTATACTGTTGGCTTCAAAAATATTTTGCCCTATTTAACTTTTGAATCTCATTATCTATGAAAATATACTCTTCTTTACATCAGATTAAAATTATGCGCTTTTAATACACTGCCAAAGTTCGATGATTTACAAGTGCATACGAAAATATTACTGAGAAATGAAAAAGTATATTTTGTAGAAACTTGAGAAACCTGGAATCCAGCTTAATTAAGGGAGATTTAGTTATATTAGCAATATTAGAAAAGTAATATTATTGAAGAAACTGATAGGAATATGTTCCTTTAATTAAATATTTCGAATTGCAAGCTTTCAAAACAAATTTTATAAAAAAAATGCTTATTTCCACAGAAATGAACAATATTTGTACAAAAAGCAAATGAAATAAAATGAAAATATGCAAAACTTACAAACAGAAAAAAGAAATCATCTCAGTAAAAAACAAGCCATGTAAAAAAATCTTGAAGAATTAAATGAAAACAATCAGAAATTACACGACCATCATATTTGTCTTTAAAATGAATGATTTAAATTTTTCCCATGTGTAACCTTTTTCTAATATATAGTACAGTTTTACTTTAAAAAATAAATATAAGAAACCAGTAACCTCTAATTCGTTCATCTTTAGTACTTTAAACCGAAAATTGGAAGCAAAACTCACAAACATATAAATCGACCGTTGCTTTAAAATTATCAAATAAACAGAAGAAATCCAAAAATTAGACAATATTCAAAAAGAGTTCAACGATGACAAGTGCTTATACTTCGAGGATGCGAGATTACCTCGATCGGAAAAGCCATCGAATTACTGCCTGGATATTTCGCCACCAAAGATTTCCGTGAGCGCTTTGTCACAATCATTATTTGTCATTGGGTTTTCTAAAATTTAACATATTTTTGAAGTTGAATTTCAATCATTTAGATTATTTCCAAACTCAAACATCAGCTAAATTCCAACAAACAGCAAATTACTTTCATTTAATAATTTGAGACCATCTTCATCCAACAGTTCGCTGAAAAGGCTTCGCAGGAATCGATTATCACATTGAACGCTATGCAATAAATCGGCTATATCTACTCTTTGTTCTGGTCTGGGAAATATTTCTTCGTATGTTTCTAGAAAAGTAGCACATCAGATATTATTTAAAATATTATAATTTGCATCAAATAATTAAATAACGGAGAAAATTAATTTTATAAATGGATGATATTCATGTTCTGTAGAAATTATGTTCCAATTCAATTTTAAAACTAAAACGAATACAATATTTCTGCCCTATTTTATATTAAACCATGTCAATTTTAAGAGGAAGAACACATCTTTCTGGCAGCTTTTACCTATGTGTTCTTCAAAATTGAATTTTCGATAATATCGTCATTTTCTTGTACTGGCTCGAAATCTTCAGTTTCCGGAGCAGAAACTATGTCTCTTTCCTTAAATTAATAAAAATTCAATATGAATTTCGGGAAAAAAATTGCCGCCTTTACTGTAAGACAGTACAGCAAATTCAAGAAAAATGTCATGCACTTTTGAATATTGTACAATCAATAAAAAATTAAGTCACTTCAATTTTCTACTTTGTTAGATCAGTATTTTATGCTTTATATAGGAACTGGCGAGTTATAAATTTATAATTAAACAGTAAATGATGCTGAATGTATTTTCCATTTCGTTGGATTATCTTACTCTTCTCTCGAGTTTATCATTTTAATTTCAAGAGTTTGAAAGATCATGATAAAAATACAAAAATATACATTTTAAAGCAAATTCTTCAACTAACATCTTTATTAGTTTCTTTCTCATGATATACATCAAATAAAGACTGAGATTTTTCTGGAGCTCTTCGTTTGATAGCAATACTAACCGGTGTTGCGAATACATTTTCAAATCACCCAAAGCACGACGCGGTGTTCCATATCCCTTCATATCTATCATCTTCCCTATACACATGTTGTTGAAAAAGAATGAATCATATTTTTTTATAAATAATTAAGTCAACAATAATATTGGAATACTTCTACTGAGTCACGCGAATCAACTCTGAGAACACTTGATCTATATTCTACCCCAAAAATTTATAGTACGACTATCTTTGTACAATCTATCCATCAACAAGACTTTGATGGTCATGACCATTCAGTTTCTATCAGTCGGCATCATTTCGAATACTTGACAAATCTTGCAGTGCTATGACTTTGATTGAGAAACGTATGTAATTTTATAAAGTCGACAGTAGTATATCTGCTACAAATACCTAAAGCAAAATCCCAAATCTTTTAACACCCTGGAAGACCTCTGCATTGAAAGTTCCAGAACAAAAGAAAAAGAGGGAACTTTTCATATAAGCTATATCCACAAATATCCAAAATAATTCTGAAATAACTTACTAGTTCGAACAATTAAAATTACCTTTAGTGAGACTGACATCTTTACTTGGCTTCTCATTATCATCCCCACGAGTAATTGCTTCCGACATCTCTGAACTTCTTCAGCTGATCGAAACTAAATACGAAATCAGAATAAAATACACCGTGTTGCAAGCAGCATAAGACGCTGCTGGATTAGCTTTATGAGTTTAAGGATTAAAAATCTGAAATTCGCCAAGAAAATGGCATAACCACACAGATTACACTGGATCAATCTGCAGCACTTCGCAAAAATTAAATGAAGAATGTTTGCATACGAAATGTATTAGCACGATTAGTTAAATGCAAAATGCAAAACTTTTAATGGATTTTTAATTCTACCATATAACACACTGATGACAACAGTATTGTATAATAAACTTTTTTCAAGATCCGCTCTTACCAGATGTTCCACTCCTCTAATTCTACCTTATTTTGAAATCCAAATTCAAAAGACCACCTCCGATGCAATTATTAAACAAAAAACTCAAATTAACCAGGCCATAAAATATTTGAACTCGACATTTGGAACAATACAATAAAATTTATGCAATTCTTTATTTCTAATATCAAAACAATTAAAAAGAATATCTTTTGAACAAATAGGAAAATAAATAAAAAAATTAATAATAATCGCAGAAGAAAAAGTGCACATGCACTACTTTTAGTAGTATATTTGTGACAGTTTCAGAACTTAATTAATTATAGAAGTTTAAATCTGATATAGTACAATATAATATACGCAATAAAACAAGTAAATCAAAATTATTTAATTGTTTCTTCTACTTTATTTCGCTCTGTTCAATTTTTTTCTGGATCAAGCTTCATATATAGTATAGAAAATATATGATTATTTTTTCTAATGAATCTTTATTGCCTAAGTTAAAGAATTTATCTTTTTGGCCAATCGCATAGATACCAAATAGTGTAGTATAAAAAAAGGACAAAAGTGATAGTTTACTTAAGAAGGAAGTAAATGAAATTGGTTTCGAGAAAGGAACAGAATGAAATTGAACTGTTTGATCCGCGCTTAAAGAAATTACGGCTGCTCGATATTCGGATGCCACTCCTGGATAAAGGAAATACTGCCGTTCATTCCCGTCATTAAGCGGACCAAAATCGTATGTTTTTTGAGGAAGAAATTCGATAGCTGGTAAAATAGAATTTAAAATAATATTTAGAGGAATCTCATTGATTTAGAAAGATATAAAAAGGCTTTGCAGTGCAAAACAATTCAAACTTCTGTGATGTTTCATAATAATGCGGATGAACTGCGATAAACGATTTCTATTAACTCACTATTCACTGCTGTGAAAAAGACCTCACAAATTACCTGTAACGAAGATGGCATGTGTTTTTGAACAAAATATAATGATCTCAATTCATGTGTATCATATATGCCTACACCTCCATCCATCGTTCCAAGAGCAAAGAAATTACCACAATCGCTAACAGCTAGAGCTGATATAGTCTGTAACAATTTCAGTGTGACACAATCTTTTTAAATAACATTAATCATCGATTATAATTTAATCTAAAAATTTTCAGTTACATGTTCGAGATTAACTGCAATATACTAGCAACTGAAATTTCAAGAAGTATTCGAACTTCACTGAATATTTCCAGAAGGAAATGTATGAATTTGCTAAGGTGAAAAATAGATATTTTGAAGAACTGATATAAAATAGGAATTAGATAATACTAAATAAAAGATTAAAGACCTCTTTACATGCTTCTCGGACGATT
This sequence comes from Dirofilaria immitis, assembly GCA_024305405.1. Lineage (NCBI taxonomy): Eukaryota > Metazoa > Nematoda > Chromadorea > Rhabditida > Onchocercidae > Dirofilaria > Dirofilaria immitis. The sequence continues at coordinate 3,185,504 of JAKNDB010000092.1, read as the reverse complement.
ATTGGTCGACAAACATTTCGATCATGATTGAATGCCCACAATGCAACATGTGATACAGCTTTTTTGTAAGTCGAATTTGATTGTAAGTAGCCAAAAATATTGTGTTTTTGGAACCAAGAACCGTAAACCGTACTGATCGGATCTGTGAAGTAAAACGGGCCAATTTTCAGAAATTTAATTTATACAGTATGGTCGAACTGTTCATCTGATTCGCTCAATTGCATACATCTTAATGTAAATCTTAAATATATATCCGAAATCTTTAATTTATCAGAGAAAACTTTAAAATGCCTTCATTAGTTCTTTTTTTTTAACATGACATATCTTCAAATTTCTACAATTGTTTTCGAGAGGTACACAAACTGCTTCACATTTTTTTTTCAATTTGTATTCTTATTTTCTTTCGAATCTCTACAAATTTTCAACAAAATTTTACTATTCACTTACCCTAAACTCATTACCAATTTCTTTCGGCATAGGTAAACTGCAGATTTTTCCCCATTTAATGTATTCCAAATATGCACAGCAGCATCGTGCCCTACACTGATACATAACTTTCCATTCGGCGAAATATCCAAATCATTTACATCGCCTTGATGAGCTTTAATTTTTATCAACGGAGTATGCTTCGAGGTAGAACCCTGTGCAAAAACTGTTTTATATAATTTATCATTTAAATAACCGACTAAATCATTCATACTTTCAACAGATGCGAATTAAAGAACTGTAGACATTCAAAGGAAATTCAGATGAGAAAAAACTCTAAAATAAAGCACCAAAAGAACACTTACTTGTCTTATCATTTCTACATCCCAAATACGTATAAACCCATCAGCACCACCTGTGTATAATCTCTGAGATTGTCCTTCAACATTCCGACCGAATCGAACAGTCTTCTGCAAAAAAATTCATTTGATTTTTCAAAAGTCTAACTTAAGTTGTCATTCTAATTTGTTTCACAATATATTTGACTAATTTTCCTTTTCTCTGAAACAAGGAAATCTTTTTATGATTGTCTTATTCTTAGTTGTAAAAACCTTCACCTGATAAGCGTTACTCGATTTTTCATCTGAAGTTATCCGGGAGAGTTTCTCAAAACTTAATGCCAGTCAGGGTTGTTCATTCTCCGTTGTCTTGGATAATGAAAACCCTTCAGATTCGTACAAATCACAATACTGAAATCAGACAAAACTTTAGACAATTTATTAAAAGGCACTCAGTTAGAACGTTATTTGAAAAAAAAAAGAATAATGACTGAAATTTCAAATTATTCATATGCTGCTAAGAGCATTAGTAGTCGATGTTGATGTCGAAGAAAAATAAAATATTCAAAAACAAATAATTAACTGATAGCATATAAACGGCAAAAATGAACTGTGAACTGACAAGTGTAGAAAAGCATTGCTATCAGATGTTAATAAACTTCTACGTTGTTCTTCTCAGAAGCAAAAGATTATTCTGCAACTTTCAAGCATTTTTTTGCTTCTCATTTATATATTTATGAAGCAAACTCACTGAAACAAAAAGGCAGAAACAAAAAGGAAAAGTACTCAAATTTCATTTTTTTATGAAAGTCTTCTAAATTATAACTAGTCACTGACCTCATCATGCCCAGCAGCCAAAAGATATTTACCCTGTTCTGAAGCTCCTACTAACACACAGTCCATATTCATCGTTGCATAAGGATCAGTTTTCAATTCATTGGTAACCTCCATTACTAACGGTAATTGTTCACTCGCCTTTAATAAATCCTCCGCTGCAACTGCCAATGACTTTGAATCGAACGAAAGCAGCAGGGTCTATAAGAAATACTGCTCTTGCACATCATTTTTAAATCTTTTTACAATCATTTATCCATTAACAAATAATTTAAAACGAAATTTCACTCCATAAATAAGAAAACATTCTCAATAAATTATGTCCTTCCACAAAATACTTAATTTCTTATGTGCTTAGTGAATTCGATTTTGCGTAAATCCATTTTCAGCAAATAATATTCTAAAAAATAAGCTACTTTTAAACAATGTTTCAGTCAATCTCAATCCTCCTTCTTCCGATAACTTCACGATATGATTCTAATGCGAAGATTTCTACTCTTTAGATTTACATTTGTATTTGTTTTTAAATGTTAATAATGAAATTAAAAAATTGTATAAGAGCGGCAACGACAATACCAGTGATGAAGATAATATGATAAATGACAATAACATTGATGAGAAATAATGTCGGAGTTCGATATTAAATTAATGTCATCAATTGACATGTCTATGAAGAAGCCTCATAAATTACAGATATCATGGTAATATTTTAATTAGACTCCGGGAGAGAACATGGATGAATAAAAGAAGCTGGAAAGAACAAACCTGGATGTTGTTCGGTACTCCAGTTTTCGATGCTCCTCCACCACCACCAAGCAGAATATGTCTACTACCGACGACTCGCACACAATAGGTTGGTGAGGAGCACCGGGCGATAATAGGAGGACTATCCCTCGATGACGAACTGCCCATCTAATTGATACAATTGAAATGATCTGTTTAAGAAAAATTTATTGTAAGCAGCCTTCGATTAAATACATGAATATAGCAATCATGCTTTCGTCTCAAGACCTTGAAGAATATTTTATTTTAAAATAGTTGTGTTAATAATATCCTATAATATTATGTCTATAAGATGTTATGTTCTCATTTAAGATTATTTCAATGAAAATTTGCAATATCCTGATGCTAAATTTTTGTACACTATGTGTATCAGGATATTTGGAAATTCGGTTACTATATTATTATTAGTTGTATGTTTAATAAAAGAACCTTTCAATAAAAAATATTCGAATTAGTTGAAATCCACTTTTAGATCAGCGTGATCAATATTAGCTTAAATTTAATTCTCAATTTTTCATCTTTTCTTCAAAAATTTTAAATTTCTTCTCTCTGATTCTTTTCATTTTTCTTTGGTTAATTTTCTCGTCGATTTTGTATAATGATGTGATGTAAGATGGAATTTTTCGTTCTAAAATTGATCTGAAATCAGAGCAGCATCAGCACGGACCATGTTCTGAGTTTTCACAACAACTATTAATAGGGATAAAGTATAAAGTCCACAGTTTATCATCTTCTCTTTGTAACTGTATTCGCAATATTATCAGTGTAATGTTATATGAGATATCGTGAGGCCATGTTATAGAATTTATTTTCTTTACTCTTCATTCTATCATTTTTTAATTCTTTGACTGAAATTGCTTAAGTTTTTATCGCAGTAATATTTACGATTTGTATTAATGAAATAAATTAATCATTGAATAAAATCCATTGATTTTTGTCTTAAATTATTTCGTTGATTGGTGCTTATTTACGATACATGATTACGCTGAATTGACAGAAATTAGCGTTTGTTTCAGTAAGATATTCTCCATTTGTAAAAACATGTAAACAAATATTTCCTCATTCTTTTTCTTTTTTTTGAGTACAAAGATTTATTTGTCAACCAGTAACGCTTGATCAAGTGCTAGGTTTTTAACAGAAGAAGAATTTTGTATAGTAAAAGCTAATCATATATTTGTAGGAAAAGGATCTTAAATATTGTCAAGATGCAAATTGATTTGAAATAATTTCGTTATAGATTTAAAAATGATTGCACGCAATACATCAACCTGCAGTTTGCTATTGAATTTATTTCGCCCTCATCATTCCATTACCGTAAACTTCACTTTTGGTCAGTTATAATTTAAAATGGAATTATTTTTTCAGACGATATTGGTCAATAATTATCGCATAATTTCAAGAATTTTTATATTTACTAATAAGTTTCAATTTTTCAGATTTTACGGATAGGCAGCAACAACTATGTGAAGCTGCACGTAAATTTGTAACTGATGAAGTAATACCAGTAGAAGCTAAATACGATAAGAATAATCAATTTCCATGGGATGTGCTTAAAAAGCTCATGCTAATGGATTCATGAACACAACGATCCCCATCCGCTATGGTAGTTTCCTTAGTTTTTCATTTGTTTATTAAATTAAACAAATAATTCTGTCGATAACTATGTTATTTATTCATTAGCCATCTTAAACTTACCGAAATTATTCTGCCGATTTGTCCAAGAAACTAATTTAATTAATCGGACTTATCTGGGACAATTTGATATCTTTAGCAATCATAATATAGTTGGGATTTAAAACCTAAATCATTTTCAAACATTGCAGGTGGATTGGAACTGGATGCAGTCTCAAGTGTTCTAATTCACGAAAGATTTGGATATGGTTGCACAGGAATATGCACGGCGATGTTAGCAAATCTCCTCGCTGAAACACCACTGATTTTAGCAGCAAGCGATGAAATTAAAAAAGTATCTAGGACGAATGATTGAAGAGCCTCTAATGGCTGTGAGCTTTTTCTCTTTGTTTTTAATTCAACTATTCAAATTTTATCATATTTTTTTATCAATTAATACAGCATCTGTAATTTCCTTTTGCTGGTTTGTTAACTTTTGGTTTGTTTATTCCTTAGAGTAATCCTACCGATCTGAACCGAATGATTTCTATATGATTCTAAGGTTGGATTTAATTCTGCTGTTCCGAACTTCCAACAGATATAGCTATCGGCTTTGTATCAATGTTTTCTGTTATAACAGCGACTGCATTTACTTCGACTTCATCAGGTTTTTACTTTTTTCTATTTGAAACTCTTGATACATGATATTGCAGTCGTATGCAATCACAGAGTCATGCGCCGGTTCAGATGTTTCGGCTACACGGACTTATTCTAAAAAAGGCAATGAATACGTCATTAATGGATCAAAGATGTGGATTACCAATGGCGGAGTTGCGGATTGGTTTTCGTACTTACACGAAATGATAATGATCCAAAAACACCTGTTAGCAAAGCCTTCACGGCATTCGTAGTTGATGCTGATGCCCCGGGCATTAAAATAGGAAAAAAGTCGGTTGTGATTAAGCTTTTATAATTTGGTGATTTCAATTTAATTAATTAATTTTGCTTACAAATCTTGATAAGTTACAGTCATAATAATCTGTCTTATAATGTTGTATATTTGACAATGTTATAGATGCAGCGTCAAAATTTATCCGTATTATTCGATATTTTTGCGTGCAATATTTTTTCTTTCACGGCATATGAATGGAATAAATATCGTTTACTCGAATGATAGTAATAATAAGAAGAATAGTGATAAAATGAAAGGATCAATGTAAAATTTGGAGCATTTTAAGGAAGTAAACATGGGACAACGTGCATCAGATACACGTGCAATAACGTTTGAAGATGTTCAAGTACCAAAATCACAGATGATTGGTGGTCTTGGTGACGGCTTTAAAATCGCTATGAAGACTTTCGATAGTTCTAGGTATGCAGTTATTGATAATCAAAGATGAAATCGTCGATAGCTTGAAAATTTTCTTCAGTAAAAATTTATTAATGGCAAAGTCAATCCAGCCGTATATATACAATCAAGCCAATCATTCATTAAAGTTTGAAGAAAATTGAAGAAAATTTTATCATTAAATCCATAGGATTGAATGATGAAGTGAAAGAACAGTTTACGGAAGGATATTTTAGACCACTGGTAGCAGCGATGGCGACCGGATTAGCAGCTCGTTGTCTGGATGAAGCTAGCAAATATGCATTAGAAAGAAAAACATTTGGTACTCAAATCGTTAATAACCAGGTATAATTATGAGGACAATAAATTAGAACTTGTTACTAATACTTCCAAATATTTCACATCGACAGATTGCTTTGCAGAAAATCAGAAATTAATTAACTTTTTAACTTTGCATCACCATGATCGTTGTGGTATCATTTCTGAATTTATTCAGTATTGCTAATTTCAATAATGTTTTTCTGTTTTAGTCATTTATTGCATGTGAGCTTATTAAGTTCAAAAATATCAGGGCATATCATTCATGTTGGCTGATATGGCTATAAATTTGGAACTTTCACGACTAATGACTTATCGAAGTGCATGGGAAGTAGCTTTATCAGAAAACTCATCTGCTTCATATTATTCATCTATTGCTAAATGTTTCGCTGCTGATACTGCCAACATTGCTGCATCCAACGCTGTTCAGATTTTTGGTGGTAAAAACCATTTCTAATTTCTATTTTAAATTTTGCAGTATATTTACACAATTATTATTATTATGGACAGTTAAAATACAAGATTCTTGACAGGTTTTCATTCTGTCATACATGTTTAATTTTATGGCCAGAAGAAGGCATGAAAGAAGACATGACTAAAGTTCTTTCTATCTTTAATTGTTTTAGGAAATGGATTTAGTACGGAATATCCAGTGGAGAAATTAATGCGTGACGCAAAAATATTGCAAATTTATGAAGGCACTAGCCAAATCCAAAGAATTATTATCTCTCGGAAGTTAACTACACGAATTCGCGAGACTGGAACTGCAAGCATGTTTTCATGACGAAAAGAAATACTTTTACCAGTTATATAATTTCATATAGTAACATATATATTATTGAATAATGTTATATATGATGCAATTCATGCTGAAACAAAGTATATGATATAAAAATATCTGAACAATAGATGAACAAACGATTTGATAAAATATTTCAAACAATCAATTTCCCTCATTTTCATGGTTAATTTGAGCTGTCAAATGTATCTTTTTAATTTTCCATTATCAATATCATTTTTTCATATTTTCAAGTATTTCATATCATTCAAGTATGCTCCAAATTTACTAATCTTTGATTTTTGATTTTAAAAAATTTTCTTCGTCTTCGTAATCTTTAATAAAGAAACAAAATTTTAATCAAATTACTTTTCTTGGAAATAAGCAAACTTTATACTTTCCGGTTCTTCTGCAATATTCAGATTATCATAAAAATCTTGAAAGGCATTTCAGTGATTTATGATATTTTCAAAATGCATGCTAAGAAAGCTGCAATGTTGCAGCATTCAATTTCAAAGTCGATTCATTTCATTTGGTTCGATCTTTATTTATAATTATTCATTAGCACTGAATTAACTGACCATTTATTTGAGATCTCTAACAGTATTCTATCTATTTGATGATCTCTCTAATCTCAATAAGAGAATTTAATTGTAAGTAATAATTGTATAGAAAGATTAATTGTATATATATATATATATATTTTAGTACTAACCGATACACAACGTGAATATCGCGATGTTGCGATGAAATTTGCGAAAGAAAAAATCATGCCTGTCGCAGCCCGTTATGACAGTACTGGCGAAGTGAGCAGTTTATTTCAAAACTCCTGAATTTGTTTGTAGAAATATCGGAATAGAACAAGTGTAATGAACTATTACTGACCATTATTGAAGTATTTCTCATGCGCATTTTAAAGGCTTTCGAAGTTTAACAGTTTTGAATCCAATTTCAGTTTCCGTGGGATATTATAAAGGAGGCACATCGAATAGGTCTCATGAATCCGCAAATTCCAAAAAATATGGTAAGTGATTTCTATTCATATCAGAATACAACAGGTATGATAGTAAGCTGAAAACATTTAATTTTTCAGGTGGACTAGAATTAACATGTCTGGAAACAACGCTGGTAATTGAGGCTTTAGCATATGGTTGTTCTGCTATTCAACTCTGTATCATGGGTCCATCGTTAGCAGTAGCACCGCTTAATATAGCTGGAAATGAAGAACAAAAAAAAAGTATTTAGGGATGCTTGCTGCTGAACCCATTATTGCAGTATGTCTTCAAGAAAAAAGTGAAAATATGGATGGATAGAAGAGATAAAATGTTTCGCATAATCGTTTCAATATTTGGGAATTTTCATTTAGATATTTTTTAGAACACATCGTGAAAATTCAACAGCTGACTTCTTTAATAGTGTTATGATATAAGAAATTTTCCAAATTTCTCGAATAATTTTGAGATCTCCGTAAGAAATCAAAATTGTATTACCAATAAAATTACAGTTATGCAAATTAGTATTCTACGCTTTTTCATTAGTACGTAATTTATATTTAGTAAATTTTAGGCTTATTGTGTGACGGAACCAGGTGCTGGCTCCGATGTTTCAGGTATTAAAATGAAGGCCGAAAAGAAAGGTATGATATTGCATGAAAATACAGTAGTCCAGATAGGTGCGAAAGAGTAGCGGACATGATTACAAGAAATGAAACTGAGTTGATTAAAATGTCAAATTCGAAAATGATTTCGAAATTATCGAAAAAATCGTAACGAGTGCAATGGATCAAATTTTGAGGAGATTCATATGTGTTAAATGGTACCAAAGCCTGGATAACTGGTGGTGGACCAGCGAAATGGTTCTTTGTACTGGCAAGAACGGATCCTGATGCAAAAGCCCAACCTGGAAAAGCATTCACTGCCTTTATTGTTGATGGCGATACTAAAGGAATCAAAAGGGGAGAAAGGTGAAATTATTTGTCATATATGCAGTTTACAAAAAGTTGATTATTTTGATAAGCTAATGGTGAATTTTACAACTTAATAAATTTGCTAAAAAATTGTCAAGTATTTGCTATTTGCAGGAGCAAAATATGGGACAGCGATGCTCGGACACACGAACAATAACATTCGAGGATGTCATAATCCCGATGGAGGTGAAAATATATAAAACAAAGCCCAGAACTTTCAAGAATATTGCTGAGTTATTCATCTTTTATCTGTGACTGTGGTAAATACATGAAATTTTTTAGAACGTTATCGGTACACCTGGTGCTGGTTTCAAATTAGCAATGGCCGCATTTGACATTACTCGTCCTGCTGTTGCAGCTGCAGCCGTTGGGCTTTCATGGCGTGCTCTCGACGAGGCATGCAAATATGCGCTAGAAAGAAAAGCATTCGGAGTTCCAATTGCTACGGTATTTATTCAGTCAGATTTCTTGTTCAGAAGTTTATGTAATTCAAACGTAATAGCACGGTATTAAAGAATGGTCTGATTAAGTAAAGCAGGATTTTATTTCTGAGAGTAAGATTGTAATTAATGATTAGCAATTTTCCAGAAGTTTAACAAATGAAAAAGTAATATGTTGTATATTTTAATTTTCACTATTTATTTATTTAGAATCAAGGAATATCATTTATTTTGGCGGATATGGCAGCTAATCTGGAGCTTGCTCGACTAATCACATACCGCGCTGCGATGGCTGTCAACAATCAAGCATGCTTTTCATATTATGCTTCAGTGGCTAAGTGCTTCGCTGCCGATACTGCTAATATTGCTGCAACCAATGCCGTACAAATTTTCGGAGGTTTGTCTTAATTGTTTTATTCAAGAAATTTTTTCGTGATTCTGGTTACAGCAAAAGTTTGAAATATTTTTTGCAGGTAATGGATTTAATAAAGAATATCCTGTGGAAAAATTGATGCGTGATGCGAAAATTTACCAAATTTACGAAGGTACAAGTCAAATACAACGAATTGTTATTTCACGTCATATTCTGCAAAAATTGCTAGTGTGGGAAGCGCTTTCTGATATTCTCGATAAAGTTTTAAGAAATGATTTCAAAAGAAAACTAGTCTGATTGATGAATTTTACATGAATTGAAGGGTATCTATGGATAACTTTTCATCTCCACATCTTTCAGAAGTGCATAGCACTGTTTTAGTTTTCACCAAGTTTGTTATTTGAACACCAAGCAAGCATCTGTGAAGTATAGAAATACTTTACATGAATATGTCTGATTCTTGATAATAACGGCGCAACTGGAGATACACGTAAATACTATAGATGAAGTACGAAACTGACACACTTTAAATAATCAATGAAATAAAAAGAAACAAATTTTTGAAAAAAACTCATAGAACCGAGAATTTAAAAGAGTAAAAATACTGAGGATTCGAAGGAATGTGAAACAAAAAAATCTAATAAATCAAGGAGTAAAATTAATAAATCTAATGTTCTATCCTACTGAACCTATAACTGATAAATTAAGACAGTTTCTCCATAAAGTTATGTATGATTCAAGAATAAAGAAAGTAGAAACAAAACTTGCCAATTTGAATAAATGGCTAGAATAAACGGAAGACTTCACTTTTCGGATTTCATTCAGATACATTTCACAAGGCCTAGGAAATAGAAAGGAGATAATAGACAATGATACTATTATGTATCGCAATTACGTAAATAGTGCAAGATACACAATAAAACATATATCAATAAAATATGTAAAAATGTGCTATTAAAGTGATACGCTCAATAAATGTGTACGTTTTAACTGTTATGCACATGTATTGGACCGATCAATAAAAATATCATCTCATATCTTTGTTACTGAAAAGTTTATGTCTTCATACTTAAGAGATAAACGTGAAAAAGTGAAAGAACGGTAATCTCATTTGATGAACAACTTGAGACTGAATCTGTGCAAAATTCACTTATCAAAGAGAAATTGCTGTGGAACTGAGAATGTACATAACTTGAAAGGAAATACTTAAAATAAGAGGGAGAAGAAGAAGGAGGACGAGAATATACAGAAATAGATGGTCAGATGAACACGTTCATCATTTGTTCATTCTGATACCATGCTTCGTCAAATGAACAAATGGTTCGTCGATGATTTTCTGGGCTGTAAATTTCAAATTTTTTCATCTTTTCTTTTCGCTTTTAAATTCAAGAAGTATCCATTTTTAAGACCTGTTCTTTAATGGAATTGACTCTATAACGCTATTTTCTGAAAGCGATTCTTTTTAAATTCTATTTTCTATTTCCACTTCATTTACCATTTATCATACGCTTTTTGCTAGCTTTCCTACTAATACATAAAACCATTTATTTTATAATATATTCTGCTGAAAATGACATATCGTAAATAATAACAAAATATTTCAAAATGAAAACAATTCGCCATTAAACATTTTTTGTTGATCAAATGTAAATATACTGTGTGAAATCTTTATTTATTCAAAATCTAAAAATATATCAGCTAAATTTTGTTCACAATTCATTGGTTTTGAAATGGGAAGAAGTTTTTAACTGTTGAAGTGATATATTATAAGACATATGAAATATACTTGACAGAGTTGAATTTCAATTCAGTGGTACATTTCCGTGATATATGTCAGGAGTATCGTGACATTACACCATATTCCAAGTATGACAACTTTTTGAAATGTATTTTTGTGCGTATTGTGAAATACAAAATATTCTAGCGACATAGTAAAGCCAAAGACTTGCAGATAAAAATGCGTGAATCGAAAAAGCCAAATCTGACTTCGAAACATTATGATGAATTTAGATTTGTCAGTGAAACAATATTTGCTTGAATTTGTGAAACTTCGAATATCTTTCAGAAATATTCAACACAATACTGTCATCAATTGATGATATATCAGAATTCCTGCTTATCTCATTTACAGAATTATTATTTTTGATTGAATCAGAGCTAATTTTATTGTTGATAAAGAGTTTCAAACTATTTCACAGCGTATTATATTAGGCTTTAAAATGATATTAGTTTTTGTTGCGCCTTTTACAGGTCACTTCATATCTTATAGATAATTTGAAACTAACGGGAAAAGGAAATGAATGAATCACTTGTATTGAATGAGTGAGTGAAAACGATGTCGGAGCATCCGGGCAATTTGCATTTTCGGGTATCGTTACCCCTTTCTTTCCCATCATTTTTTTTTTTTTGTTTCCATCTGCCCGTTTTCTTCTGATTTCAAATATCTATCACAACATACATTTGTATATTTTCATTTCCTTCTCTCCCTTTCCTGTATCAATTCCCACTTTAGCTTAGTTATATATATATATGTATATATAAATGTAGTCGTGTCTGCAATTTGTTTTTATCACTTACATTGAACTGTCAACTGTCATTTTCTCCCAGCTGTCGATGTTTCGATCTTTCTGTGTTTAAACTCTCGGTGACATGCAAGATTTTTCGTATGCTAAGCGAAGAGAATTTTCGATGAATCATCAACGTCTATTTTTCTTGTCTTGTTTACTTGAAAGTATGTTTTCTATAAAATTGAGATAGTGAAGAAGCTCTTGGATTGAAATAGTTTGTTAAGCGGATAGAAGATCTAAGTTTATTAATAAACTGGGATTAAATTCATCTAATATCACTAACACAGTCGATCAGGGCTTTTTCATGGCTTGGTGTAAACGAGCATCTTTCCCATAAAGCTTCTTGATATCTGAAAATTAACAAAAGAGAGAGAGAAAAGAATTTAGTAAGTAGTTGATGTATTACTGATAATTCAGGAAATCGTTTGATGAAAATATTCATTTTTTGAATTCAAATTAATGGTATTTACTGCTGCCAGATTTGAAATATTTAATATCTTAAAAATGCATTCATTTGTCACACCGTTTTTCTCTACCCTGATCCGTTATCAAATATCACCGCTATTTGCGTATGAATTTATATCGCATGCCCTCTTATGTCCACAAATATATGTATATATGTGTTTGCAAGCAGTCTTATCCGCATGCATGCATGATGCAGACATTTGATATTGCAATTAATTTGTTAAAGATTGGAATACTTAGGGATGTGCAGGATACGAAGACATTACTTTTGAATGGATGATTTCAAGAAAACAGCAGGATTGAAATATGGGTTGTGGCAGCCACTTTTTTTCTGTTATTTATTCTTCAAATTCTAATTCTCGATCTTAAATGCTCGAAATGAAATTTAAATATTATCAATCAATTCTCAAAATTCTTTCATCTATTTTTGATTAGAACGTAAGATCTTTGTTAAGCGGTTAAAAAACACATTTTATTCTATCTTAGCTTAATATTTACTGTTTACTCAGACTTGTCTGTAAATAAATTATTCTATTCTTAATTGCATAAATTCGTGTTAGAAGAACATCAATTCAAAGATCACTTTTCTTCTGGATGAGAATAAAAAATGTTTTATAATACTTTTTAACCTAAAATGCTTCATAGAAGAAATTTAATTTTGCGGAAAGATTCAAGTCTATAGGTGTTCAGAGTTTATTTAAACCCTCTCTAACTTATTTCGCTATTGCAAATGCATGTATCACATAATGCATTCCAATTGATATAATGCATCACACTTCATATGGAGTATTAAATGGAAAGCAGTAACATATACAATATATCAAAGTTTATATTTGCAAAGCGAATGCAAAGTATATATTTTTATAGACATGCATGCACACATTCTGCATGTTTTGAATTAAAATCGTCTCGAACAAATTTTTGCGCGATTCTTTGCGTGCTTTAATATATTATAATGTTATTTTCAAAATACGTTTAAGATATTACGAATTCATTGAAGTCTCGACATGATTAATATCATCAGTTTAAATCCCTTACATTTGTTAAACGATATTTGCTAAATTTTTCAAAAATAAAATTTATTCTCTAAATTCAGATCATCAAGATTTATAGCTTGGTTTATAGCTTATAGCTTGGCTGGGATAAACGTTTGCATTTTTAAAATATTTAAATTGTACTTTTGTCTCAAATATTTGTATCATATTAAAGTGATAATTTGTCTTTACATCACTGCTTCGAAATATTTCGGTTGAACATTGATCATACATGTATTAGCCATTTAAATGACATTCTCATAAGCCTAAGTTATCAAAAAGAAGCCTTAAGAATAGTATCGGATTTGTTTCAATCAGTATTTCTTCATTTTCAGCAGTATTTCTGAAGGAAATTAGAACAGAATCAGCTAATAATAGCTACTCCTTGCTTCCGATGATCACAACTTAAATGTTTTTTTTCTTGATGAAAGCGTTTCTCTATTGAGTTCTTGTTATATCGGTTTATTTGTAGATTGAATTGATAATATTTGTTATATTTTTCATTTAGCTCATAGAAATCCTTCATTATTTCAAGAAAAAAGAAAGATATGCTAACTAAAAGGAGAAATGATTTATCCTTCCATGATAAGGAATGATTTATTTTCGAGATGAAAATTTGGATTTCACTATTTAATCTTTGCTCTACTTATTTATTTGCTATTATTTGCTTGTTTCATTCATCACAACTGAATGCAGATTTATATGTGGATCATCGCTGCATTTGTTGCTGCAATTCTGGTTTTATCAATTTTGATTTTATGCTGTATTCTAATTTTCAAGATATTCAAAAATCGATTATCTAATTCCAAACGTTCCGTTATCGTTCGACCAGAAACTGCTAAACCAATTAATGCATTCGGTGTGTAATTTTTCTGAAAATAAAGTAAACTAGTTTAATGGCTTTGTATTGTGCGAAGTTACTGATAAACGAGGACGTAAGAGATAGCAACTTCGCTTTGTAGCATTTAAAATTTTTCTACTCTTCCAAGTTTGCAATAATCTGCACGCTTTAGCAAATATTTGATAGAAACTTATAGATTATGATGCATTGATTGTTCGGTTGAATGTCGCAAAATAATAGAGGATCTTAGACGATGAAGTTCAACTTATGTGAAATTAATTATTTTGAATTATGGTATTATGTTTCTGTACTAATAAGACAAAGAATTACGGATAATATTTATAGTATGCTATTCTAAGGTATGTTAGACTTATGGAAATCATCAGCTTGTAAAAAAATGATAACGGAAAGAATATTACTTGCGGAGATTGATTTCATCCATATTTACTTGACCATGAAATTAAACCGTCTTTTGAAAATTAGTTGTATTTTGAGCTTTGCGCAAAAAATCTTCTGTCAGATTTTTTCGGCACAATAAAAATCTCCTGGCACGCATCATGCTAGGACTTTCATCAATCTGCAGTAAATTGCAAAGTTGCGGATAAAACATTGCATCATACAAACATCAGTACTTTATTAAATATCCTAATGGAAAATTATTCAACAATGAAGTTTCGATGCCAAATGCATTGCAGTTGTCAACATTTGGTGTTGAATTTAATCATTCGTTAAATAATCCTTTTGAATCAATGTTACATTCTTTATTAGTAATTCTATATATCAGTAGTAAAGCTTCCTTCAACATGAAATAATTAGTTATACAATGTAAGCATTATTGTAGGAATTCATTCAAATTATAAAATTCCATTTTGAATTAGTTATTTATTTAACAATTTCACATTTGATCTGCAATTTATTGAAATCTTAATTCTAAATTAATTTTGAAAACTTCAAGCTGCAACCTTAGATTTTAGAAACGATTCTTTCAAGCTTGAATTTTTATTCATCAAAACGTCTAGTCAACATTCGGCCATAATCGTAATTTCTGAATAACGACTTAGGGTTACATGAGGCGTTACATATTTAAAATGCCATGTAAAGAGAAGGAACAGTAATTTGATTTTAAAAAAAAGATCAGAAAACCCTTCCATGCAATATTTCAGATGAAAGCAGCAAAGTATTTGCTCGAATTTCAAGTCCCTCAGTAATCGCAGTGCCTGAATATCCACTACGCAAGGTCGGTATCATGGAATCAGAGCGGAATCGATCATTATACAAGAAATCTAATTGGATGTCTAGTAAGTGCAGATTTATTTCGAAAATATTTTGATCTTAATTACTGTTCTTTGATACTATTCACGATTTCAGAGAGAAATTAGTGTATTGGGAATTTCCGAACTTATAAAATTGCATTTTACAGCGATAGAACCGTAACAAATATACCGAGTGTAGCATTTCAACGGTACGCTCTTCAAACTCATAGTTTGCTTTGAGTATGAAGAAATACTGAAAACTTGACAAAGCTTTGAGTATGAAGAAATACTGGAAACTTGACAAAGCTTTGAGTATGAAGAAATACTGAGAACTTGGCAAAACTGAAATTTTAAAAATCAGAGATTTCGTCAGAACAAACAGTTATAGACACAACGCCACGCCATGCACTTTCCGGTCGATCGAAACAGCGAAATTGGCATTTTGTAGATCGAGATCCTCCATCAGACGAATCTAAATCCGACTATTTGGATCCACTGGATTTGAATCTCAGCCAACTTCATGACATTTACATTGCTAATAATAGTTACCAACAGTCGAGGCAAACCGATCAGCCACCAAATGAATCCATAGTAACTACATATGCATAACTTAGCTTATCTCAATTTAAACGTCCAAATTTTTCAAAGATAGGAGTATTACTTTTGAGT
Source organism: Dirofilaria immitis (assembly GCA_024305405.1). NCBI lineage: Eukaryota > Metazoa > Nematoda > Chromadorea > Rhabditida > Onchocercidae > Dirofilaria > Dirofilaria immitis. The sequence continues at coordinate 3,169,460 of JAKNDB010000092.1, read as the reverse complement.
AAGATAGAGTAAGATAATATAGTGCTTCAACCAGTCGCTGCTAAGCACAGAAAAACAGCCTGGCTCATGAATTCTTCTGGAAGTACATTTATCAATATTAGTATTTCCTGTGCAAATAAATCTCTCAAAATATGAAGATTAAATTAATATATCAACTCATTTATTATTATGTCTTGGTAATTTGATCGATATTATGTTATTCCCTTAAAGAAGATTAGGAGCACATTTCGCAGTGATCATATGTTTTGGGTCAATACTGCTATCCTTTGTTTTCCGAAATGATGTTTTTTTATAAAAATTAAAGTACTGTATCAAATTTGATCACAGAACTTCTGTATATGTCAATATTTAGAGTTCATAAAAATTTGGGAAAAAAATTCACATAAGCAAATGTTTTAAGAGCAAATAGCAATAAGCAGATGCCAAATTGAAATTTTAATAAAAACTCATGAATTTGATTATTTCCACGATTTCTATAGTCAAGATAACGCTCATAATTTCCACTTTTTGCATATTTTCGGAGAGTTAAATTTAATTTGTGTTCTACCAGAGAAATTTAAATCCAACACTCTATGCGGCTTGTGACATGAGTTTCAGATATGTAGAATATTCTGGACTTTGCTTGAAAATACGAATTTTTCGTTCTATTTGTTTCGATGTATCTTGATAGATATTTCTCGCATCACGGCTCATTTCCTGAAGGATCAAAACATTAAGGTTTTTAAAGTTCCAAAGAATGTGAAACTTTGGGTGTACAAAAAAATCATATCAAATATGAGTAAATTATTAGTACAAGAAAATTTGAAAGATATGGAAAACCTTATAACTTTTTACAGTTCGTATGAAGAAATACTGAAAACTCAATCTAAAAGAACGGAGTTGTCAATTCTAAATTTTATCAAAAGATTCTTGCCTCATAATTATCGCCATGCCCCTCGATCATGTAAACACAAAATTCAATATCTCGAGCAAGCAAACAATAATTGCGCCTCTTTTTCTGTCTTATTTTTCTTCTTCAACTTCTTTTTCCAAAGCAGCAATTACTTTTATAGCTTTCGATTCACTGCCGATTGATTTCTATAAATGCCTGAGAGTAAATTGCGATAAATTCCGAAGAGTTTAAAGATTTAAAACCTTGCTATGAAGACAACTTGACTACATGACTACATCAATCCAAGCTGATAACAAAGCTTTATTATAATCCCTCTGATTGCTTCATCATAACTAGTTCCGAAAAAAAAATTTAATGTTATCAATCTGATTCCATGTTTGAATTCTTCTCCAAAATTTTTAGGACAGTTCCATAAAATTTGTTAGCTAAAATATTAGGAATAATGTAAATTGAATATGAAAGTTTCAAACCAGAAACTTACGGCCTTTTGAATCTGGAATTTTGTAGAATCGCGTAATTTCTGTTCAATTTCTTCACAGTACTTGCTCTACAAAAAAATGAATTGCAACACAAAACACAACAAATTTACAAAGAATGAATATTTATTATGAGTATTTATTATTTTGCAAAATCAATAATTTTAAAATGTAATAAATGTTCGACGTAGCCGGGTAATAAGTAAAAATCAAAGTAAGGAAAAATGAATTAAACTTTCTAAAACTCTCCATTATAAAAAAATAGAAAAGAATTACAGCGTTTGGACACAAAGAAAACAATTTGTTCGAGTCATAGGCAAGCCCCATTGCTTTCATATTCTGCTTGATTGTAGCGTTCTTATCCCAAACTTTGCGCATCTGTTTACTGCAATTTATTCAATACATACACATCAAAATAATGAGCATTTAACGATCAAATGAAGGAAAAATCAGAACCTGAGGAAACTACCACGCACTGGCAGTAGATAAGTCAAAAGCATTACTACAAGAAAATATATAAACGACAATTAAAGCAAAAACCGGCGGCTGTCTTTGAGGCGCCCTGTTTCACTAAATTACTCTCACTTTTGTAAAAGAAAAGCGAAAAAAAAAAAAATCAAATTATCATCCTGAGCAACATTACCACGTTATACCATCTAGAGCTCTTCGTTTTTTCATCGCTTTTTTTTCGCAGCAGTCAAATTTTTACTATAATTAATGCGTCGGCGAGCTTTCTTTCTTCCATGTTTCACCGATCTCATTGTGCTTCTTTCCACTACCTTTAATTGAGTTAATTTAATGATAAACCATCCTTAACTTCTCTAATTTTATTTTTGAATAAATCCTAACAGCCACTACTTCAGAATCTACACCAGTTTCATTTCCAGAGAACAGTTATTTTATTCGCCGCCCCTTATTTTATACCACCTGACATTTTCCCCACCCTCACCCGCCGATAACCGCTGGTTGAAAACAAAAACTCGCAGTGACCCCTCACTATCAATCACCAACCACGTACCGCGGTAAAACGCGTTGCGATGTATGCGGTGCACCATGAAAACGTATGTTGCAGTCCAAGAATAAAGACGAGTGCACGTTGTACTGTCATAATTGTTGGATGGTACGTATTGGGTTTATGGAGTCTCATGAGGAAGAAGTAATTAAAAAGGAAGAGAGTCGTTTGGCCAAGGAACAGCGATTACGTAAGGTCGTTTACAACGCCATTGTAACTTTATCAGAATGCGTTGTTGAAGCAACACTTCAAAAATGGTACTTACTTGATATTTATTGCCAAAATCCTGCCTATTAATGCCTTTATGCAGAAGCATTTTACAAATATCCATTCTTGTTAAAGTTAAGATACTAATTTTGCAGTTGAACAGTTTGGATCGAAGCAGTTGGATGGAAGTAATCGAGGAACGATATCTTGGTCGAATGTGTGGTTTCCCGCTTTGTACCAATCCAGTAGAAGTAAGAAATGTGCAAAAATATCGAATTGACTTGAGAAATAAAAAGGTAGTTTTCAGTTCTCTAATGAATGTTTTGCGGAGTCAAAATGCTACCAGTACTTAAGCATGGAATTTAATGTTCGCCCTTTAACTCATCAGAAAACATTTATTTTTTTTTTTTTAGATTTTCAAACATTTCCTTTCTGTTTTCCATCCCAGTTTTGCTACTCTTCATTTTGTGATTTTGTGAGTAGATTGAGTATAATGTCGTTCGTCGGCTGTTTGCATCCCTTTTAACAAAAATTTAATTGAATCGGAAAAATCTTTGGTTATTTATTCCGCGAAAAAAAGCTTCGTAAATAATATATTGGTCAAATAAAAAATCTGCTTATATATTGCTTGTTGGAATCAAGCGTAAAATTTAAGAACTGGAAAAAATTTAGTAATTATATTAATGATTCAATAAATGCATATCAGTAATAATTGAATAATAATTTAATTGGAGGAATCAAGAACTTGTTTTCGGATCTGAATGAATTTTTTAATTGTAACATCTAATTTTTGTTGCAGGTATTTGAACAGTCCGCTGTTATTAACAAATTCTGTTCTCGAAGTTGTTTTTTACGTTTTATTGCAGTGAGGTCACAGTTAAAAACGGAACCTTTATGGATAAGAGGTGATGAAGAAGGTAATTTTGCATATTTTCTTCATATGATTTATTTAAATAAATTTTAAATCATATTTTATAATCAGTCTTTTCTGTTTGAACTCTCCGAAATAAATCTTCGCTGGATAGGAAATATAATTGGCTAAAAACTGCTTATAAAAATAATATATATTCATAAGAATTACTTTTTTGTCAGTAAAAACATTTGACTTGAATGCTGAAAATGTCGGACAACAACAGCAGGACACTTGTGGCGTTGAGTTTATTGACGATCAACAGCTGATAACATCACTTGAAATTTTAAAAGTAGGAACTTAACCTTATCTATATTTTTTCAAATGTGAAATTATGTGTAGTAGTTATTATTTTGATTTTTGGTTGTCACTAATATACTAATAAGTATTGGCTACTTTTATATCTTTTTATGTTAAAGGTATGTTTCTCTTTACTTTAAATGCAGAAGTTCATTAGCCCTGATACATATCCAACATATGGATTTGAAAATAGCGTAACACCTCAAACTGTATAAATTTATAAAACAATTAACATTATCGTCGTTCCTGTTTTACTCTCTGTTATCATTGCAACTGAAAAAAATAATAAGGAAAAAACATCAATGTCACGGTCTTAATTATGGACCTAGAAATATTAACATGAAACTGTCTTTATTCACCGCTGATTTATCTTTGATTCAATTTTTTATTCAGATTGGTGATACCGCAGAATCTGATAATGAAGATAACAGTGATGAAATCAACATAGATGAAGAAAAAGAGGACAATGCCGATATGGAATCTTATAATCTTTGTCGTCCTTATCTTACAGTGGGATCTACAGTGGCTAGCACTGAAAGTGTAAACGAGCCCACAGTTAGAAAAAATTAGAGATGAGACCGTTGCGAAAGTGGAGATAGAACCAGTTCGTTGAGTTTCTTTAAATGATTAAAGGGAGATTTAGTTCTATTTAATTAGCGGTTAATTTCAATTGTTTAGATATCCAACGCATCACTATATCTTTCGTATTTTAGGAAAAGAAAGAGAATAAACGACTCTCCGAGAGTGAAAATTGGCTCGTATACGGCACAAATATATTCAGAACAAATTCAAGCGACCTCCAGAAATAATTGAAGCTAAATCATTTAATCCGCAACTTAGTGATAAAGTGCCGAAGAACTTATATGAAGATTTTGAAAGAACGCTATTGTAAGTTATTGCTCTTTTGACAAATAAAATTTCAATGTTTCCTAAATAAGTTCCGTTCAGCTTAACCTGTGAACTTTATTTTCTTGCACTCTTGCACAACTTATCTTTGATGAAATCTTTCATGCATTATATATTTTTGACTGTTATAGCTTCAAAATATATGATTTTATAGTAACTTTCTGCAAATTTTTGATTGATAATAGAACGCAAGTTGAAAAAAAATTTTTCGATCGTTTATTTTTTTACTTCAGAATGAAAGTAAAAGTAATTGGATTTCATTTTCTCAATTTTTCAAGAGAATGGTACGGTCCAGAAACGATTTGTTATTTGCAATACCGCCTTCATATGAATTTATCAAATGGTAAAGATGAAGTAATTACTGAAACGAATTCCATAATTGCCCAGTTTTACGCAGATGATCGCTTTATTAAAAAAGACTGTGGAAGATATTCTACCCCCAATAGACAATGTTGATCAGGTGAAACAGAGAATTTCGGTATTGGCTGAATTGCTAAAACCAAGGTGAGTTCATATCTGTTTCATTTTTTTCTTTTTTTAGATATTTTATGTAAGTGATTGGCATATTTTATGTAAGTGATTGTTTTAATATCTGCTTTAAAAAATATAATGTTAGTAATATTTAAAAAAAGTTCCCGAAATATTAATAGAAAATTTTTTTTGTTTTGTGGTAATGGAAAGAATCCTTCCAAAAAGTTAATATATGCATTCAGTCAGAAGTCTAAATTCTCTATTATATTTTGGAAGTTTTTTTTGCTTTAGAGACTGTGAAATCTGAGATGCATGATGCATATAGTTTCATTAGTTTTTTACACTTTTATATTTACAGCTGGCGATTTTTGGAGAAAATGTTAAATATAAATGGGTTTGGACAGCAGCTTCTAGAAATTATTTCCACATTTCGACTATCAGCAACAAATATTGTGTTTGAAAGGAAGATGTGCGACCTTGCTGTTGCCGTTATTTTCCGCTTGTAAGTAAATTTTACTATGAATTAATTAATTTATTTCTTTTCTGAGGAAGAAAAGATAAATCATTTTTAAAACCTATTTCAAGTAATATTAACAGTAGCGAATTTCAGACTTGCTTACTGCGATAGATCGTTAATGAAATTCTATCCGTCTGATTGCATTGTGTCATTCAAATTTATGAAATACTTGGAACAAATAGGATGTGATGTGATGTGTTATGCTAGAATCCTGTCTATTGTCATGAATAAATTGGAATGAACAGCAATATTATCAAGATGCGTGTTAGTCTTATTGAAATATATTTACTGAATATGATTCATTTTGTTTCCAGATGTTTTAATTACAAAATTTGCGCTCTTTAGGCTACAACTATTGTGCAAAAAAAAAATGTATAGATGTACATTAATTGAACAACTATCCTGGCATCTTTAGAAGTTGTAAACGTGCAACAAATAAATTAAATAATTTTTCATGCAGAAGTTTTGTGATTAATAGTGATAATATTTTAATGTTTCCCATATTTTTCAAATTATTAAAAAATCACTGTAACCTTTCCAGAAAAAGAAAAAGCTGGTAATTTGAATAATTGATTTTAATTATTGACCACTTATTTCGGTTCCCATTTGCATTTCTTTATTATCCATACATTATTTTTTTGAGATGAAATTTTTTTAAAAAAAACATGTTTGAAAATACTACGAACTTAAAAACCATTAAAAAAGAGAGAAAAGGAATCAAATTAGCACTAAGTTCGTGGTGTTATCTGTAACTCAGATTTGGCTTCAAATTTTCTTGCTTTGCGAAAGTGAAGTTAATTTACCATTTTAAATTTAAGATTGGAATGAATCCAACATTCGATAATAATTGGGTGTTTATGATTGTTGCGGCCTTTGTGCAGGATATTTCTGTCAGCACTTTCTGTTTTTTTTGTATCTGTCGTTTCGATCTGTGTTTTGGTGAATTCGTACCGTGAAAACTAGTTAATAGTAAATTCAAATATAAAACTCATTGGTAGCATATCAGTCTCTTTTACTCGTGGATCGCTAGGTAATTAATTACGTAGTGACGAATTCTTCCTTTTTTGCGTTGCAACAAGGTATGCAGAATTGCAAATTCTTTATTTTAACGTAAGCTCCAGTTGTTGCCAAAGACAAATTCCAAAGACACCAATCTCAAACTTCGGTAATTAAACCTTTACGATAAATAAGATATCAACGAAGCAGCAAATCATGATCAGTATACAAGTTCAATGATTTCATAAAACAATTTTAATGACGATTACATTACTTAAAGGAAAAGGAGATTAAATAACCCCCAACCGTCTTGAAGAAGTACATTTTTTATAATGGCTGGGTGTTGAATTCTGTATGGTTGTGAATATAAGAATAAAAGTTTGTTATAGAGTTGGAATTATTGTTTATAGACAAAAGCGAAATATTTCTAGCTTACATCTTGCATTGTGCAGTAAATCCGCACTACAACATGCATCATTTCATGTGAAATTTAACATAAAATAAACACTGACTTCTCTGATTTTCGTGTTCGCGATTTTAGCGATGGTTATATTTTCTATTATGAAAACCTTTCGCCATTTATTTGGAACAAGTCAAGTTGTTGGAACTTCTTTTGAAACTTTTTTTGCATGGACATCATTTTCTGAAAGCTATTCCTTTTGCAGCAATTATGGTACTAAGAGGTTGATTTTTTTCTTGGAAACAACCAGAATTTATGCATAATATATTTCGATACAATAGGAAATTCTCGATGTCCATAGATTATAAAGGAAATAATATCCAGAACTCATCGACTGACATTTCCAGCGTTTCGCGTTCCGAGGAATTATTGTCAGAGTCTCATCCAATTTCTGGCTTTTTTTCACTTTGTTTTTTCTAATTTTAGCTTCGTTTTCAATCTATTCAAATATGCTTCAATGTGTCTCAAAGTTTCGGGGACAGGTTTCATTTTCCAAAGATCATTTCAGTTATTTCTTCTTTGATACTTTTGGGCCTAATTCGAGAACAGTCTTTCAGCACAAATAAAAATGAAATTTTCCATGACGATATTTATAAACATATGCATATATAATATAATTTTGTCAGTTTGTGCCTAGTAATGTAATTTAAAAACCCATTTCAAAATAGCCGTCGAAAACGTTAATTCTACCTGTACGACCATCTTTAACGAATCGTTCCACTTTTCTTGGAAGTTGCCCATACCACCACCGGAAATCATCGAAATTGTTATCGGCCACACACATACACACACGGGTCAGGGGCAATCAAATCCACATTACTAAGAGCATATGAGATTTAACGGGGCCATGTTGTAATCGTTAGGACTTGTCTTCCATTTTAGGTTCCTGTAGTTTAGTATAAGGTTTTGTGGGGGTAGAAGATTCGTTCCTCATAAAAAGGGAATCGTAATGCACGGTTTGCGTGTGTTTACTATTTAGTCAATTAACTGGTTAATTGTTTAATAATACATTTTGAATTGATTCATTCATGTCTCAATATAGTGAACTCAGTTGGTGTATACGAAGCCTGCAAGTAACAAATTTAATTGACATGTCAAAATATATTTCCCATAGGATATCAAGTAATAGAAGTTCTGTTCATAAGAACAAAGAAATAGAAATAGAAAGAAACAGCTATTTGGCTGCTCACGTGCTTGGCGAATTTCCAACTGCTTCTATAAATAGGGAATCAGTGTGTCGCTCAGAGATTGCATGCTCTTCAATTTATAACATTTCACATAACTCAAACGATAAAACGCATCGTAGATAGATTGTGAAACTTTAACATCGCCATTATTAAGTCCGCTGAAATAGTCATTATATGGGTATACAACCTCATACTTGTTGAACAGCGCCTGTCTCCTTTCTGTTTAACAGTGACTAATCTTTGGAAATATATCGGATAAGTTTGAACAAAGTAGTTTTTATGGTTGACCTTTGCTTCCGGACACGTATTCACTACGAGATGCGCCATACAAACTCAGACGATTATTTCTGATAGTCCACATATATCTAATCTTTTTGGTGTGATCTAAACTACAGATTTCTTATTAAAACGAAAAATATCTTCAGGATTTGTGAAATTTTATAGGTAAAAATGGCAGAACAAACAGAAAGGGCGTTTCAAAAGCAACCCACTGTATTTTTGAACAATAAATTGCGAACTTTGGGAATTGGTAAGAAGGCGAAGAAGGATATACGTTATGTTCGAAATGTTGGGTTGGGATTCAAAACACCGCGTGAGGTGAATATGTGGTGCACTTTTACTTGCGTTTATTTAGTCTGAAGTTTTATTGAAGATATTTTGGATAATATGCTTGTGGTTATTTATAGATCGTAAAATAGATTTGAAGGAACGTTTTTCTATCGATGAATTACGTTTTGAGTTCAAGGGAATTTACTAATATATTTTAAAGCCCTTAAAAAAGAGTTTGTACCTTATTTTTCATACTTGCCTTTATCTGATACATTGGAAGAATAGGCAGGCTCGATGTAATGCATTGAGTTTGGTTCAACTGCAGGCCGTAATCGGGACATATATTGACAAAAATGTCCATTCACCGGGAACATTTCGATTCGCGGACGTATACTGACTGGTGTTGTTGTAAAAATGAAGATGCAAAGAACAATAGTAATTCGGCGAGATTATTTGCATTTCATCAAAAAGTATCGCCGATATGAGAAACGTCATCGTAATATGTCTGTCCATTGTTCACCTGCCTTCAGGTTAATGACTTTATCATTTTTTATTTTTCACAAGTTCTTTGATTTTACTAGGGTATCCACTTCCTTTTTTCCTTTTTTCTGTTTAATTCAGTTTGCAGCAAAGTTAGCGTATGATGCGATTTATTTCGAATATGTATATGTAGTATAACGACTTTTCCAGGGATATAGCAGTGGGAGATATTGTAACAGTTGGTGAGTGTCGTCCATTGTCGAAGACTGTGCGCTACAATGTGTTGAAAGTGTTAAAGGCGTCTGGAGCTAAGAAATCTTTTGACAAGTTCTGATAAATTTTCATTTCTTTTTTTTGTTGTTATTTGACTTTGCTGCATGAAATGGTTGTTATTGATTTAGAGTTCTTATGTAAATCAGTCAGTTCATTGTTGTAAACAGCAAAGGTCTCATCTTCTCGGAAAAGCTGTTAAGAAGTTTGATATATACAAAATTGGCTTTTCAGATTAAAGGAAACAATAAAGACATTTATTATCTAATTTTCAAGTTTACAAGTAGCATTCATTAGAATGATTTCTATAGAAAATGGAAGAATTACCGGCAGGCTGATGTGTATTTAGACTTGGGTGGTCGGAGTAATTATAAAGATGTCAAAGTTTGATTGTGATCGCTTTGCTCTGGTGCTCTTTTATTGCTGAAAAGGAAGCTAAATTTGTTCAATTAACTCGAAATTTTTTAAAAATATTTGAAATTAAGTTTTGCGATTTTTTGATTCTCTTCCGAATCTTTGATTTATTAAATTTAATTTCAAGAAGATTTTGGTAGGAGTAGAAAACCAATTTTTCTGCATTTCTGTGGTGAAATTTCCAAACAATAGACTTTACAACTATAACGTGGTATATTGTCAGACATTTCTTCAAGGAAACAATTTGTTGTAATTATTATGTTGCTAGTATGAATGAAATTTAGTCGGTGGAGAATTGAGGAGCTCAGCCAGTCGAGAGCGGTTTTATTTACGGCTGACGAAATACCTCGTTCAGACAGTGAAATAAATATATTTAACATGCATGTATGTGAGGAATGTATGACTAACTATTGCAGTCATTTGTTGACAATTCATTCCTCAGTTTATGTTATGGAGAATTCGCTTATTGCTTTCTTTTTCGCGGAGGAAATGTTGTAAGAGAAAAACAGATTTTTGTGGAATTTCATTTTTTTAGGTACTAACTAATGAGCATTATAACTTAAGGAAGTATAATCAATCCTGAGAAGGAAGCCCTTTTGAAATTTTTTATGCAGTGAATTTTAGCAGGTGAGTTGCTGTCGCAATATTAAACGATTTCTGTTGGAAACAGACCTTCTAGTGCAATGAAATAAAAATCCACAATTATTCGATGAACCATCCGCAAAATATCGTTATTTATACATCCAAATTTTCTAGTGCGATTAATTTTTCAATCTTAAAAGTTAATACTGTGCGTAATTCTCCTAGTAAAAGAATTTGTGTCACTTGAATCATTCGTTCATGCCAATCGTTGTTCAATTAACTTAGTAGTTGAATTTTGATTGTTTCTTCTCTGGATGATGTAGGAAAATTGAATCTTGATCTGTTTTTCAATTAATCTTGAAATTAATTGTCATTTGGTGACAATCGTCAGAAAGTAGAGAGAAAAAGAAAACTGGCAATGATTACAACTTTCTTACAAAACACATTTTTTCTGAATTAATAGAGAGTACAAAAAATTTACGCATATTGCAAAAATGTTACTATGCTTTGGCCGCTTCTATGATAAGTTAAAATAGAATTTTCAAAACAAAAGAAGCACCGTGAAGTATTCAATAACGATACATATATTTGCATCATTTCGGCGATTGTTTTGCTATTGATATATCCGAAATTTTAATATCTTAGGCATTAGAATAAAAACTATCCCATGAATAGTTCATGATGAATTTAAAATATTAGCGTTGACGATTTGAATCCATCAATTCCTCATTTTTTTCCCGCACACTTATTTAATTGTATATTGATTCAAGGTATAAAGCAAAATCTTCTGAAACCCTTTTTCTAATCGGATTTTTCGTTTTAGAAAAAAATTTTGAACTACCGAAAATGTTCAATAAAAATGAATAGAATGCTATAAAAATAAAACTAGAGACTCCAGACAGCATGCATAAAGTTGAGAATTTAAAAACAATTACTTCCTAGGAGTGAATCGCTGTTCATGAAACATACTATTTCAGCCATTTAAATAGAGAAATGTTCATGTCGAATTCTCTCAATGTTTGCAAATTTCTGGTCCTTTTATGACAAATATTTATTTATTTATTTTTTTATATTATAATTATTTATTTTAGTAATAACAAGAAAATATTTTGAGTATCTTTTGTTTCGGAAACTTTTTGTTTATTGTTTGACCTTTTGAAAATTGTTCTTGTTGGCTTGATGAATTTGAAATTTTACATTTTTCTTGTTTCGTTTTTGAACTTTTATCATACTCCATATTTGAGTTGATTAAAATTTTATTCAGTTCGTAGAATTTGTGAGCCTTCTAACATCTCTTATCTTTAATTCTATCAAAAATCAATTTAATTAGTCATTTTTCGTCTGGATGTTAAAAACTAGTAGGAAATTATTTGAGGGAAAAAACTATTCTTTTTCTAAATTTTGGTCGTAAAAAGTAAATTTTCATCTTCGGAGTATATTTGAAAGAGATTTATGGTGAAAGTGTCCCCATCAAGCTGTTCGCTTGTATCAAAAGATCCCGATCAGAGAATAGATTAAAAAGATTAAAATATCGTATTTTGTTACTATAAGCGGTTTTCTGAGGACTAGCAGTCTAATTAATATAGAATGGCACTAAGAGTATACGATTTGCTACTCAGGGAAACATTATCAGCATAGGAGAGAAAAATAGAAATAAAAACTCGGCAAGATTAATTCCTTTTAGATCCATCCTTAATTGACGGGAAAAGAAAGTTCAAAATTGGTGAGGTTAGATTGCTCAGTGAATGTATTGGATGGCATTAGTAATGTTTTGTCTTTTCATACGAATCAGATTCAATTGTTTCTTTTTTCTATTATTAAAACTTTCATCTAAATCCACCGAATTTCTTGAATATATTTACATCAGCGTATACAATTATCATTTCGCTATTACTACCGTATGGTACGGCATGTCGATGATTACGAAGAGATCGAAGTGATGGACTGCACATTTGAATCTTCTTTCTTCTACAACATTCGTTTGTTTTTTATTTGTTTTTCAAATAATCGTTTGTTATGTGGGAGTTATATTTTTCTCCCACACGGAAAAATTAGTGGAAAATACGTCTTGCAGAAGATGCTGTTTTAAGGGGATTGATTCTTTCGATTCCAGGTTAACACGTTGATTCAGTAGTTCGGTGAATTACGACTAGTAACGATACCGTTAAATTCCTATAGAAACGCATTTAGACTTTCTAAAAATTCGTAATGCATAATCCCATGTCCTGCACTAAAAACATTCTACGCAATTCCGTGAAACTTCGTGCTATAAAAAACCAAAACTGTCTTAGATCTCAATCCATCCAACTTTCTTTGTCCTAAAATATGAATAATGACCAACAAGCAGTATTATGATTAGAGAGGCGACAAAGATAGAAGAAGAAGTATCGATGACATTTGATGAGATCTCGGAAGAGTAACTGCATATTGTAATACAAAGATATAGAGAATCAAAACATTATTAGAAAACAAGAGAGACAGAGGTTGATGAGATTGGCACTACATGTTACAGCGAGAAATTGAGGAGGCTTGCAAGAACTTATGGGTTGCTTTAGTTGCAGAGATTAAGATGGTGGGGAATGAATTAAGTTAAAATTCAGTTCTTCGGGATCGACTGAGGTACTAAGTAGTGAATTCTGAGAGTGATAAAGTAATCGAGGCTTCCAACTGTACGGCCATGACAAGTATTCATCTACTCTTTCATTCTTTCTCATTAATTCCAAATTTTCGAGATATAAAGAAAAATTCAAACATAATTTTCATCAATAAGTAGTTTTTTAATGAGAAAATGAAAGAAGCAATCTGAAAATAAAAACAGAAATAACCTAAAAATATAAATACATGAACACAAAACACATAAGTTATTTGCATCAAATTCACATACACCATCGTTTTATCCAGTTACTTCTCTAATCTAATCCCTCCGTTTAATTTTTTTTTCCAGATGACTAGTCGCTGCACCAGTCGAACGTAATGCAGAAACGTTGGCTATAATATACAAAGCATATCTTCGAAATCCTTTTTTTTTCTTCGCTTATAATATTTCGCGAAGATATGTTACTGTTGGTTGATTTATAACGGTTTAGCTTAGGATTTTTCCATCGATTATCGTTTCGATCAGTGTATGAACGAATAAAATGACAGCTGCGAAATATTTTGGTGAGGAGAAATTGGAGGATGCTATTTATGCTGTATATCTACGTAAAGTACGCTATGTATCTCCACCGAGCATAGAATTTTCGGTATTTCATCTATTTTTTGAGGATTTGTTTCAGATTCTTGAGTGGAGGGTAGAAGAAGATGTGCCTCTCATTTTTCTTTGTTTTCATTTTTATAAATAGGCATTTCCAGGATGATCGGGCACAGGATATAAAAAAGTATGGCATTTCTTTGGATAACACGGATTATTTGCAATGGGAAACCATTCGAGAACGAGTCGTTCGTGCTGGAACATTAGAGAAATTAGTTGTAAACTTTCGCATTATTCCTACATTGTAATAAAGATAAAGAGGATAATTTTTGAAGCTTAATGTCTTCCAACGGTGGGATTGACATCATCTTTGGTTTTTATAGTACTTTAGTCGGTAACTTATAAATCATTGCCACTCAGGATTCAAATATATTAAATATATATTGAATTTATTAGAGTTGGCTTTCTCTCGACTAGTAAATACAAAATTAGAAAAGATTTCATTAACAAAAATTTAAAGGCTTTCGAGAGTGGCGGAAATAAATGTTTGTATGTTTTTATTAAATGTCTTTGAGAAGAATAGCAGAAATATTAAGAAATCCTTACGCCGCGGTTTTGTATACTTTTTCACTTGTTTAGTATTTGTGATTTCCAGGAATGTCTTATCAGCGACGATATGTTGATGGATTCGAGACATTTCAATGTTTTTTCGCTACTTATCGTTCTTTCGCAACATGTTCAAATGTACTCGAACTTTTACTCCAACGTTACGTATCGCTTGAAATGAATTCATTGGTAATTGGCAAAGCGAAAACTGTTACTTTGCAATGGTCTTTTTTTAAATTAACGTGAAAATTATAGATGAATGTATGCTGACGCTTGAAAAGATACTTTGTGCCAAGCATATTTTTTCCGCTCTGAATAATTAAGAATAGAAATTATCTCCACTAAGTTTATTGTTATTAGCCCTTTTTAATTTGACAACAATTAGAAATATTTGCTGATTATCAATTGTAGTTTTGGTATATAATAATTGGTTAGCAGGCTGAAATGATTACAAAACTGAAATGATTAGGAATAGTTTTAATTATTATAATATATTTGATGAAAATAGAGAATTTTAGCTCTCTACGTTCTGTAATAATGTGTTGGTTGGAAATGTACCCTGAAGATTTCAATGAGCCAGGTGCCGACTTTGCAACTTTGATGCGACTAATCGAATTTGGTAGAATCCATAAAATCACAGATTTGAGGACGAAAGCTCGGCAGCTGCGAGAAAGTTATAAACGTCAGATTATGGATGGACGTTATTTAAGTATGCATATGTTTTTGGTTAGAATTCACGAATAGCAAATTTATTTTGTTTTGTTTTTCTTTTATATTTCATTTAATTGTTCCAAGTGCATCGTTTCGCGCAAAGCTTGATCTGAATAAGGTTTAGAAATATTTTTCGAATATTAACCAATATTTTTTTGGTACTAAAAAAATCACATTAGAATTTTGGACAAACTTCGCAATTTCATTTTAATTTTTGAATATTTTATAGCTCAAATACCTTCAATGGAGCAATATGTTTTCAACACAGGATATGATGCACCAGATTTCGATACATGTATGCAGAGGGCTAATATGTTCGATATTGGAAAAGAGAACTGCGTACAAATTGCTGAACAACTCACATTTTGGGATGCTGTAAGGCTTTTATAACTTTCAGTCTGTCCAAATTTTATGTAATATTTTTTTTCATTCAACCATTGGATTTGCAAAAATAAAACTCATGATCTAAGTAGTAGCTTTTTCATTTAATTGTTTTTTATAGGAATTGTTCAAGGAGTTATTACCACAGCAGTGTCAAGGTTGCGTATGGAACAAAAGAAATAAGCGAGGGCCAGAAACAGTATACACTGTGAAGGCGACAATTGATCAGGTTCTATTATACCGAAAAAAAGAAAAATATATATGTCTTGATTATTAGTAGGTTCAACGTTAGATGATTTGGTAAACATTGTTGTGAAAATTTTTTAGAATTTTTTGTTCGATCACTTACAGCTTCAAAATACTAAGCTGTTAGAATATATCTTATGTAAAAGTTTTATTTATCTATATTTAGTGATATGCTAACAACATTATACAAATGTCTTGACTTTCCAAACAATATCTCGGTCAATTCAATTAATAATTCAACTTTTTTAGGAATGCCAAAAATAATTAATTTTCAGTTCAATGCAGTTGTTCAAAAAGTGATGACTAGTATAGTTCTTCCGGATTGTCGACCTGATTTTCGAGCAAAAATAATCGCGAAATGGATTGACGTCGCAAGGGTTTTGTTTGAATATTAATATTAAATTGGTTCATCAGTCACTGAATATAAATTGATTATTTCTAGATTGATTTATAAGTCATTATTTTACAGTGTGTGATATGATAACCTATATTATTTATGACGAAATTTATTTTAGGAACTGAGAGCTTTGAAAAATTTCTCGTCATTAAAAGCAATCATATCAACGCTTCAGTCCGAACCAGTTCATCGGCTGAAATATACATGGACACTAGTTTCGAAGTATTAAGCTTCTCTTATTTGGCTCAAAAATTTTGATTTGTTCAGTGCTAAGAAGAAATAATGAAGCGATTGTTTTTAGTGCATCACTAACTCAGTTCCGCGAATTAGCATCAATATTTAATGCAGATAATGATGGTGAAGAAAGTCGAGCTAGACAAATTCTTGATGAAGTATGATTTATTTGTTTGTTTTTCCTCAATTTTTGATTAAATTAATGCACGAATGTCTAAATTCAAAAAATTTTACATATATTTCAGTTACCTTATATTTTTGCATTTTAGTCATTTCATTTTTAGAAAGATATAGCAGAGGCCTTACATTCTAATCATTTTCATTTTAGGAAGGTACAGCAAAGAAATCACCGCTAAGACGACCACAGCTCATTCAAAATTGTCGAAGAACAAAAAGTGATGTTAATTTAGCTGAATCTCAAGGAACAGTACCTTATCTGGGTACTTTTCTCACTGACCTTTCCATGATTGACCAAGCTAATCCAGATTTCACTGAGGGTAAGCTCTTTTCCATATCTATGAAGTATTTAGTTGAGGTTTGTATCCTTATGGAAGGACAGTTTTTAATTTCACTTTTATTTTTTTCAGAAGGTTTAATAAATTTTGAAAAGCGACGAAAGGAATTCGAAATAATTGCCAAAATTCGTCTTTTCCAATCTGCATGTCGTGCCTATAAAATCCCCATGGATATGGCGTTCTGCTCATGGTTCTGTTTTCTTCCGGCGCTGGATGAAAATCAGTGGTAATTTTGTTTCAGTTTTATGTCTCCTAAAACTAAGACTTCATTTTCCATATTTCTCGGTATATTACTCCTCCATCTTTTGTATATTTAAAAATTAGTTTGTTTTATTGTAAATTTTCTTGGGAAAATGAGATATTATAATTCATTATTATATCCTCATACAGTAGAACCAGCTAAAATTCTCTTTGTTCATCTTATGTTGCAGATAGGCGGTTTTAATGATTATCAGAGATATCAAAGACTTATTATTTAGCAGAGTTTTTATTTTTATTTGCTCAGTTTAATTTTGTTAACCATTTCAGATTTAGATATTAGTCATTTATATATACTTCTATTTTTGGGCAGTTTTTTTTCTTTTTGGACGGTTAAAACTGGAAAGTGCCAATGAGAACTAATGCTAAGAAGGTATTTCTGAAATAAAAAATTTTCAGTTTGGAATCCAATAAATTTTTACCTTTTTTCTAAATTTTTATTTTTTTATTTTTTTGCGAAATTCAAAAATTTCATTCAAGTTTGACATAACTATTCGAAAATTTTCTATTGATAACTTCACACTTGAAAATGAAATATAACATTACACTTAAAAATGAAATTGTTTTATCGTAATTATTGCAGCAGATAAATTTGCTCGTATAAGCTATTATAACGGTAATCTTTTCAAAAATCGTTTAAAAAAATAAATCTTTTTCAGTTTTATAAGGTCATTGGAAGTGGAATTGCCGACTAATCAGTCAGATTCATCAAAGCAACTCCGACCATCACAAGTATTAAGAATGTTAGATTTTCATTTAGTTTTTTAAATAATGGTAGAAAAAATATATCGTTCTTAGTTTTCGGACTTACAGGAAGTCTTTTCACGATCACAGTTAATAATTAAAAACATTACTGATAATTTGATAGTTGTAATCTCAGAAAGTCAACAATTATGAAATGAAGTTTGCTGTCGTCTTTTATTGGTTTAAAACATTATAGTGGTGTTAGTGATTTTGAATATTTAAACTTTAGGGAACAAACATAAAAATAGCTGTGTTCATTCGATAAATGAACGATAAAAATTTTGCATGCAATATAAGATATGAATTCTATTGTTGAATGAATCTTCAATAGCATGATATTTTTATTAATGAAATTAACTCAGTTCTTGCTCAGATCACTTCTTCACCTTTTCTTAGTTTGTTTACCATTTTGCTTGAATCTTTCATCCGAAATAGGCAACTATTTGTTTCTATAATATTAAATAAGTTACACAAACCATGTTTCAGGAATACATTATCACGGTTAATATCAAATATGAGTATAGACGAGAATCCAAATGACAGCGGACAAATATCTAATGATTCAGGTATCGTAACTGAAGATTTGTGGTATGATGGTGTCACCAAACCATTTGCGGAGAAGACATTAATAAATGCTTGCAGTCCTTTTGGTATCGTTTCCTCACGATCATTTACTGCTCCTCCAACACCAGCTAAAACATTTTTCTGGAAAGGTGGTTAGTTTTATAATTATGATAATATTCAATTCATTTTGATAAATCCCGCTTGCACTCTTCGTTTATTTTTACTTAAATAATATAATTAGGTAATTAGGAAGAGATATGATAATTAAATAATTAGGAGGAGAAAAGATATTCATTTTCTTATTATAATTAAAAAACTATATTTATCTAAGATGAAGGAAATTTTATCAAGAATAGAATTTATAATTTTTAGGTAGTGAATTTAGTCCTAATACAGCTTTCTCACGGTCTACGAGCGGTTGTTGGGACAGGAAATATCAACCAAATGATGTCTCTGTTAGTACTTCATTGAATTCTTATGGAAATATGGTGAGTTTATATCAATTTAACGGACCATTACATCTGATATAACATCAAAGTTACCGTGATTCTGGTGATTTTGAAAAATACATATTGAATTTGCCATGAAGCATGTATGAAATGTTTCGACAGGAGATATACATAAGATATTTTACGTTATCATCCTATGGCAATTCCTGTGTTGGACTAATTTCAAAGAAATGCATGCTATGAAGCAAAAATATCAGTCAACAGTAATCTGATGTCTTGATTAAAGCACCTAAGCTCTTCTTAGCAAGATTTACCGTAATGAAAATGCAGTGAACTCCTAAAACACAATCACTTTTTTCATATTTGCATGATAAAACAGTTCAAATTTTAATAATACATTACAATTTTTATTTTTCAGACACCAGAAACATCGTCAGGTTCCTGCATTTCGGCTAGTTCATTGCAACAGACAGCCCTGTTCCATCTAGCTCGAGTCGCTTTAGATGATTCAATGAAAAATGATACAAGCACTGCTAATTATAAATGTGTTAAGGTTTGGTTATCTTATAAAGAGTGAGAAATGAATGATGTATGCTAAATAAGCTTTATAGAATTATTATAAATGTAACAAATGGTTTCATTTGAATTATATAAACCGCTAAATATTGCATTATAATATTATATAAATTACCATCAGTTTCTTTATTTTTCTAAAATTGAATTGCAAAATCATATTTTCAGATTGAAAACGGTGATAGAATGGCAGAATTAATAGAAAGAACTTTGGAAAAACATCTTATCTGTGGTGATCATTCAGAATATTGTCTTGTGCAACTTCTACCCGATGGATGTAAATCTTGAGAATTTTATAGCTTCTAATGTTTTTGAAAACTTGGATTTTTCATATTTCTATTCGTCTAGCCTTAGACGTTTGTTTAAAGTATCCAAGAGCGAAGAGAGGAATTTATTGGAATGATAAATTTTGCAACATATTATTGATCTAAAAATGATCAATATGTGCCTCAATTGCGGAAAGATTTTTATATTTCTTTTTTGACAACTGACATATTTCACTATTTATAACTCTTTTTATAATCTTGAAATTTTTTGAAGCTTCAGATTTTTAATTTTGGCAAAGACAGAATATGTTTTTCTGATTTAGATGAATTTTGTTTGCCGGAGAAATGTAATCCATATTATGCTGTAGTGCCAGACCCCACTTCCACAATGCTAAATTTTGTGTTACGACGAAAAAGCGATGCAGAACGAATGGCAGCGCCAGGCAGTATTGCACCATCGGCTAAAAAATTGAATAAAATGAAGCGATGCAATTTACTGCGATGGAGTAGTGGTTATTTATAAATTATAGGTTTTCAAGGCAGACATCTGTTCAATTACTTAAGAATATATTTGATGCTAACGAATTTTTTTCGAAACTTTGTCATTGAGGAATGATCAATAAATATAATCAGTAATATCGGTTCACAAGTCATTAATACTTTAAGTTCCTTCAATGAATAATGCATGATTTATCTGATATCTTTATTGTAACTATTAGCTTTCTTTCATTATGCCAGCGAATTCGATTGCCAATTTTTATCCATTTTCCAAAATCATTGTTAAAAGTCTGGAAGCCGTCTTAATATTCCCTTTGAAATTTACTGTATATTTTGATATAAATATTTTTGAAAAAGGCATTACTTTTTGTCTACAATGATTGAATTATTGCTTCATCTCTCCTATATATTTATTTCCCATACTTTATCTGTTTCTCTTAAATTTTTGAATCAATTGAAATAATAAAATTTTTTAGTTTCCGATTTTTATAAACAGTATGCATTAAATGTCATTCTGGAATACATTTTGTATATTGTTTTACATTTATTGTTGATGATAAGATAACGGTATTGTAATAACGAATTAAAGACTGTTTAATCTGATGTTTTCATTTGGAATTTTTCTTTGGTGCTATGTCTACATTATTTGCAAAATAACTGTTCAAATTTATTTTATTAATTTATGTTGATTTTCTAGTTATGTTGAACTTGGGGAATGATGAAACAAAGGTAATTTGCAATTAAACGTATTGTGTGAGACATTGATGTTACTAGTTATTGGAAAGTTTTCTTAATTTTATTGCTTTTTGAATTTGGCAACTTTTTTTTATGAAAAATATAGAGAGCTGTTAATTTCAGCTTCGAGACTTTATGAATTATAACAATAGTGGGTATTCATATACTTGCTAGACTTATTTTCATGATCATATCCTTTCAGAGGATAGATATCAGCTCTCTTCTCTGTTCTACTCTCCTGAATAAACAGGCAATACGCACAAAGTTTCGAGCGTTAATTTCAAAATTATTTTGTTTATAATCCGATTCGCATTTCTGTTTTGTCTGATGAGATACATAGTTTTATGGTTTTTAAACTTAAATTCTTAATAAAAACTAAAGTACGCTGGGAATTATGGGATGAGTCAAATTATATTTTGTCAGTCAAGAACACATCAATAAAAGTATGAATTAGCGAATGTTAATAGTACTTTATTATAATGGAGATGTTCGTGGTCGGATCGGTTTTGAAACATACATAATAAGACATAAGAAAGAAATTGCGATTATCAAACTTCTGGATGGTGTTGTAATCAACTTAGAAAGGATTGAAATGCTTTTTAACATGATTGCGTTGAAAGTTCGAGTAAGTTAATTTCTGGACGTCAGTAAATTTCACATAATTTAAAATGCTGGTGAGCTTCGCCGATATGTTAACTTTGAAAATGGGCTTCATACACGGTACGTCAAGAGTTGTAAAAGAGAAAAGCAAGCTGAGTTTCTCAAAAATTTTTCGAAATTTAAAATTTAATTAAGTTCTTCCACAAAGTCTCATCCCAAAATCACTTTTATATTTTAGTAATACTACTGAAATATCAAATTTTTCAGTAAAATATGCAAAGTTTTCTGTAACACAAATGTAAATTTTTCTTAATATTTGCGGATTATTAAAACATGACGATAAATTTTTAACGCTTATAAATTTACTTAAAGTTATAATTTGTCAAAAGTTTGTTCAGTCGAGTTCTGGTATGTACATTCTGCTGATGTTATTTCGATTCACTATAATTCTAAAATATTGTGTTGTAATATAGGAAACTTAAGTTGCTTCTTTAAAAAGGAATCCAAGTCATTTCTCTTCTTATTAAAGTCAAAGCTAGATAAATTTCATAACTAAGTGTCAGGAAAGAAATATATTCAGAGCATATATTGCACGCAATGTATTATTATATATTACTGTACCAATTGGAATATCATAATTTATGCAATTAATGCATCGAAAATAAAATAAACTATCGAGAGCTTATCCAAATTTATCACATATTTTGTTATTAAGCAATGTCTAACGAAGGCGAGTACTTCCTGGCGGAAGGTGAAGCTTTTCTGCTGCCATCAAACGCGATTTATCGGATCAATAATAAATTAGATGATGCATCGGATCTTTCATCAGTATATTCAAACGAGCCGGAATCCGCAATTGGTGATGGACTTGAAGCAGATGAATTGTATATGGATGATACTGAATTCATTCGAAGACTTTACAAGTTTTTATTATTTAACTATTGATTTCCCATAATTTCTAAGCAACATTATATATACTGATGAATTTCAAGTAAATAAACAATTAAAAAAATGCTTTGTTACAGAAATGAAAGATCTATTCAACATATGGATGTCCACTATGTTATGATTTTTTATTTTTCAACTTATTATTTGAAGAAATTATCACTAGTCATTTATGAACTGTTTTAATTTCAGTCAAACGAAATTTTGAAGTGTGGAAAGAGTTCAAGCAAGGATTAAAATTTATTAGGCATATTTAAACTATTCATTTAATATTACTAGACTTGTTCAATTACAGATTTGGCTTAGATATAAATGGTCTTCCATTTCGTGATGATCTGCTTTTCGAAACATTCGATAAAGCTGCAAATTTTACTCTAAAGGTGCAAGAACTTTCATGGTGGCAAAAATTCAAAGGAATCAAAGCAGACCAAATTCAGGCAAATATTCTTTCGTTCTGGCGTTATAAATACAATGTAAATTCGCAGCATCATTTATAAATCTTCAAAAAATATCGTCTAAACTGATTTTGAGATATATGAATAAGAATTTTTGCAAATTTGTTTTTCGTAAATCTGGCTAAAATAAAGGGTCGGGAAAGTCTGGTCTGAAAATATTCTGCAGATTCTCGCCATTTGGAAATTGAAAACCATAAAGAAATCAATCGCGATTAATTTTTTCAAACATGGCGGACCTCAGTAGTTTCTGTCAGATTCAATTTTGTGATAGTCATTAGAGCGGCGATAATAAGCCTGTTTTCTTGTTCACTACAGATTAATGGTATCTTAGGTACCACACGTGGTACTTTGGGATTATTTCGGTGGTACATCATGCCTGGATATCAATTGCACAGCGGGTGACCAAATCAACGTGCTTTGCGAAGAATTTCAGTGATTTTTGAATTCATCCTCCCTTGATGTGCTTTCCATAATTTAATGAGATTGAATTATATAGCACAGTGACCAGAAAATCATTACATTTTCAAAAGTTTTAGTTCCTTGAAAATGTAATTTTAAATAGGCCATTTCAGGCGTCGAGCATATCTTGTTTCTATAGCATACCAAAAGATTTAACTAAATAACTAAATAAATATATTTCAAACAATCACATATTTTTTTCAACAATTTAAATGAATGGAAAAAAGCGCTTAGAGTTCGAGAAATTGACAGCATGACATCAGATGGTCGAACATTCTTGCGACTCCCAATGCAGTGGTCACTGGGTCGATGGATTAGAAACCAATCATTTCAATCACACATCGGATTGATACCATCTTGTTGGCTTATCGAGAAAAGTTTTTACGATGGTGGAATTTATATTTCATAATTGTCACTACTATTTATTGAACTTTAATTACCTGGAGTTCGTAAATAAATTTCAATTTATTTCAGAAAATGAAAGATTATTTGATCATCCAACATGGTTTTTGGGAATTACTGATCTTAACACTGCTTATGACTATCTTCTAGAAGATCGAAGTTCTTATAGACCAGGTGAAAAAGTTTTCCGAATATTTATCATAAATCCGGCTTTGACTTGCGCTGCATTTTTTTCGAAAGTAGGATAATTTTGCAATTTTTGGGATATGCGTCAGATAAAAAGCTTTTTTATGCGGAACTTTTTCAAGGATTATTTGTCATGTTCTCACCAATTTGGCTCAACATCGATGCTCGTGATCACCGACCTTATATCATTCTTGTTATGTGCTGCAAAAGCAACAATATATTGAATGAAATGATAAAAGCTTACACGAATCAAATTATATGTAAAAATATGATTAAATGATTATGCCGTGATAGTAAACAACTTGTTCTGCTGTAAAGATTTGATATTATTTGCTTAATAGATTAAAATTTAATAATTATTAGAGCAATTATTTGATTTAATTTGGATTTAAAAAAAAAACAATATTGCAGCAGCAAAAGGAATTTTGAATAACATGAATACGCGATTAACTTCCGCTTTATATTCGGCAGCTGTTAAAGATCAGACGCAAACTGGATTATGTTTGTCAAAGGTTGACTCATTACTATAAACATTAATCTTAAAAGAGAATAGAGAAACTGTTACGCATATTGCTAGGATTTTCATTTTTTTAATATCTCCTATTCATTGATAATAGGAATTTCGAGACGAGGCAAAAACTTTATGAGCATTAATAGTCTTTCTTTTTACTTTCTGTTCTCGATATAGTGGTACTAAGCAAAATTTATATGTAAAAATGGTTCATATAATTTTTTACCATTTTATGATACAGTTCTTTGAGATAAATCATTTTGATATCAGATGATACGAAGTAGATAAAAAGTACAAAAAGTCAGTTGTTGGCTAAAATTATTGAATCCAAAATTTTAGAAACATCCATATGTTTTAGGCATTCATTTTTTGTTTTCTTACTAAGCTTAAACTATTCACATTTCACTTCTTCTCTAACTTCATTTTTAAATCAATTTTCAGATGTATTAGTGTCAAGCTTCAGCGCTTAAGAATTTTTCATTTTTGTTTGATAAGCATCATTCGATCTGCAAAGATCGGAATGAATTAATTCTACTACTTTAGTTTAACCTACTTCGATTATTTTTTAATAAAATATACAGTTACTAGCAAATATATCATTATGGTTTTGCGAAAAGCAATAACTGAATTTTGTAAACTAAAACTTGTTCACTATTTTCATTTATTTCGTGCTGGAGTCAAAAATGGGATGATTTAGCATATGGACAGTTTGGTGTAGATAAAATAATTAACATATAATAACGTCACTCAATTATATTCTGAATACGTATAAAGGAGGAGAGCTAGAAAATTTCTATTTATTATAATTTATTCCATATAGAAAAAATGCATTCAGGGCGGAAGGTTTGTAAATTTTTAGGAAGGTAATTCAAAAAAATACATCAATTCCAATGGTATCTCCACATATATCAACATCAACTAGTCATCAGAAATTGTCCAAAGTATTATACAGCGAACTTTTCTGCTAATTTGCTAATTGATATGATAATTACAACAACCATTCAGAGAAATTTATTTTGAATGATACGGCTTTCAGTTAATGTTAAAACTCTTTAAGTAAAACTTGAATATTACCCATTAACTAATAAAATGAAATTATAGAAATTATTTGAGCAAGAATCTAAAAATAAATTTGGTTCCGAAAAGAGGATGTAGATCCAGAATGCATCGAACACACATCATTACCGTTCTACATCAAGGCATAGAGTTTTGAATCTAATTTAAAAATACAGGAAATTTCCTTTTCGAAATATATTTCTTCTGGTCCAACAATTAGCACCATATATATATATATATATATATATATATATACATGTGTGTTTAAAAAGTATTTATATCACTTGTATTAAAAGAATTACGATGAATAATTAGTTGATTGAATAATATGGATATCTATTGCTAAATAGTTTAGCAAAATTGATATCATTTAGACTTACACAATTCGTCGCAGTCGAACTGGACGTTATTTGTTGTTTAATCGACAATTCTCGACACTCTATGATTTAGTCTATTACTTTACAAATTACCAATCACCAATTCCGCATAAACTCAATTATGGACCGACAAAGAATGTCAGATGAATTTCATTTTCGTCAAGCAATACTACTCCGTCATTTGAACGTCTTATATTGAAAGACGCAACTATTGACCCTCAAGATTTCTTATTTGAACATCGAATTTGCATACCGGAAAATTAAAGGAATGAATGGCTTTTAAAATTGTCATAGTATAAAGTCGATTAAGACTTCAATATACACATATAAAAATTGAGACTATGTTGAGATTTAGCTTATAAGCTAGATATATTTAAACTTAAAAGCTTCTCTTAATTTTTTGTAGCAAGAAATAGGCTCATTATGCATTTTGGCTCTTCAAAATATCGTCTTTTTCAGCAACAGGTTGTCTATTTTCATAGTATTCCGGCACCATTCATTTCTCCAACTCGTGACATTTACGCAATGACAATGAAAAGTGAGCAATGGGCAGCGCGACATTTTGATCAGGTAAATAAATTACTTCTACAGCATTCAAAAAAGTCTTTGAAAAATTTTAAAAATGGAAATTAAAAATATGGATTTCTCAATTGCTTGATGAAATGTATTAAATTAATAGCAACATTTATTCGTACGGAGATTTAGTTTAAGCATTTCTAGATAACAGAACCAGCGCTTCTGTCACAACCATTTTATTTTATATCCCGTTCTATTTTCGATCCTTACAAAAAGTCACACATGCAATTTGCTAGTTCTATACAGCTTGATAATCATGCTATCGAAGAAGCTCGGAGTAACATGAGGAATTTCATATCAAAAAAATTCCTTAAGGTTTTTCCTTCTTTTTCCCAAATAATCGGCTTTCCAAATTTTCTTACACTGATCACTTCTTCCCAGAAATATTTTTCAGGATGATCAAGCCCGAAAAGGAAATAGAAAAGTATCAGCAATATGCTTGCATTTTATTCTTACTTTTTACAATAAATATCCAATTGCACTATTTTTGATGATGGAATGCTTTGGAATTTTTGTCTGATCATATACTCCAAATTCTAGCTTAAATTCATGATACTGAATCTAATGTATCATGCATTTCCTTCACCAACTTCAAAAATTATTTTTCAGGAACCAAATCCTACTATTGCACCAGTCGGTGAATCAATACTAAAGAAGAATACTACCATCGAAATTAACATTTCAAATTTGGTCCATAATTTGCGGCGTCATTTTATTAAGCTCTCTAGAAATATTCGTCTGTTTGCATGACAAACAATTTTTCAAATACCGCATCTTCTGTTGCAATTTTAATTAAAAACCTTGAAAGTCTCTGCTTAATTTTAAAAGATTTTCAATATCTGAATTACAGAAATATTCTCCAGAAGACATGCTTGGATCAGGAGCATTTGGTGCAGTGTATCGCGGAAAATTAGGAACAACTGATGGCCAAGAAGTAATAAGTCATTTTTAAATCTTAGTTTAAGTTTAGAATCTATCAATATCTTGTGATACAGTATCATAAAAACGAAAAATTCTTTTTTACGAATAAAGCGATATTTCAATATTACAATAAGTTAAAATGAAGAGATTTACATACAACTCAATACACGTCTTATTTTTAATGAAACTTCTTTATTATGTTTTTATTACGCCACAGTGTCACTGACAGTTTAGGTAAATGTCGCTATTAAAAATTGAAATTGGCTACATCGGAAGTAGATCGTCGACAATTTTGGATTTCTGAGATGGAAATTTTACAGGCAATTTGTTAAAAATTTAAGACCCAGAAAACCAAATTTGAATCCAGAAATTAATATACAAATTACATAAGCAAATTCCATCAAAGTATACAAAGACATTTTGATTCAAAGATATGCTGAGGGCAAAGATTAAAATTCAATAACTTATTAGTCAAAAAAATACTGGATAAGGAAGAAAAGTTTTTCGAAACTATTCAAAAGAAATGAAATAGATTTACCTACAGACAACCAAATCCATTAGGTCAGGGATTCTAGATAATAAGCCATCCGAATGTTACGAAATTCTATGGCTTCTGTTATAATGAAACAAAAGAGTATGCGATGCTCACATTCGAACTAATGGACATTGGATCGTTGGCTGATTTCATGAAGGTTCATTTTCAGTAGTTCTGCCTATTTTAACTAAATCAGAGGTGTTAATAAAATAAAGAAATTTCAGTCCTACTTAGGAGAATGGTCAAGAATATATATATATATATATCAGATTCATGAATACAATATATCAGCAAATGAACATGTTGATTTCCTCACGCAAATAGCACGTGGTATGGCACATCTTCATTCATTGGACCCACCAATTGTACATGGCGATCTTGCTGCGCGCAACGTATTACTTCGCCATCATCCAAAAGATGGCACAAGGTGTGCAACTGTTTTATATTTACTCCTCAACTCTAGCTTACTTCATAAGTATGAAATATTGAAGGTTAATTCTAAATTCAAGAGATCTTAATGGATTATTGACCACTAGAAACATTTCCACGGGCTAAAAATTCTGCACTTTATAGATACCTATTGAAAATAAGTGACTTTGGTCTGTCAAAAACGACTCGTAATGAAGTACACTTTTTCCCCGATGACCCACAAAAATGCCGTAAGTTGTGCAGCAATTTGCGAAATATGTAATTTAATAATGCATTAAACTGTAATTTAATGCATTACTCATAAACAAATCTGTGACCACATCTACGTTGCATTCATATCATCGCAGTTTCAAATGGTTGCCACCGGAAGTACTGCATCGTCGAGAGCTAAGCACCAAATCAGATGCATGGGCATATGCAATACTAGCTACCGAAATTTACGGCGTAATTGACCCATATGGAATGTTACCCAACGAAAAATTACTGTCTTTCCTGAAAGGTAGCCATTTTGGAGGCCAGTATAACAAAAATTGTAGCATTTTATAATAATATACTTCATTTATATGAAAACTGAAACAAATCTCCCCACCCCCGATGATTGTGATAATGATTCGGATTTAATTTTATTCAGTGACGCCATTAATTTTCCTTTTCTTTACCAAGCAGAATTTGAATTCTCATTATTAAAAAATTTCAGACGATCATCGCATGGAGAAACCATCAGCAATGCCTTACTACATCTACAATATTATCTTACGATGTTGGCGAAAGCAGCCTGTAGATCGACCGACTTTTAATGAGATTGTTCGTGATTTAATGCCATATTACATTGAATATGAAAGTAATCACATCATTCTGTTAACAACCAGGATAGTCGCTGAGTCTATAATGAAAAAAAAATTAAAGGACAGGAAGATATTTGATTATTTTTATTTTTAAATCGCGCATCGTATGAATATTCTTGATCTTCATAATGAATATTCTTGATGATATGTCCAAAACATAGAGATTAAAAATTTTTTAAAATTTTACGGTTCCAATAAGTCATCAAATAAGTATGCAAAAATTACACGTAAAAAATATCATTAGAACAGTCAAGGTAATATATGACAAAGCAACTACCTTCCACTAATATTCACTGATAGAAAAAATTCAAGTATACTCCATAAAAATGAAAAGTCAGAATAAATAAAAGCAGAATCAATGATGAAAGAGGAAAACAGGCCATCAAATATTCACATGAAATCATCAGAATCATTTCCACCATCACGATTAGAATGCATCTTTTCCTCATTGAAAACACTGTCATAGGAACGCATTTGGCGCTCTTTTCTCTTCTTTCCATTTCCGCTTTTTCAATTTCCTTGAGTTCGCGTTGCTTTTCTTTCTAAAGGAAGTTCGTAAAAATAAGGTTAACTTCAACTAAACTATTGCTCTTAAAGATCTGTAATAATATATCCATTTCTAAGATAATGCACTGCAAAAGGAATGTTTTTATGAAGATAGTATTACAGTTCCTCTCTCGATTAATTACATTTGGTAAATAGAAATTAACAAGAGTCAAATCTGATCTCGATAATCTTTGAATAACTGCTTCGATAACACTTTTAAGATTTTTGATAATGATTAAGAAAGTCCACTAAATGCTCGTACTTCTAACACAAATAAATAAATTACCTTAACCTGACGTTCCTTTGCATCTCTCTCTTCCTTTTCAACTCTATAATCAATATCCAAGCGGACTTCAGTTTTGTTTAACCTATTAACAATATCATTCATGCGTTTTGCAACACGTATCTAAAAACGAAAAGATTTTAATTCTCAGAATTTAAATTAATAAACAAAAGTAACTTCCATTTCTAAGCAAAATTACAATGCATTACTTTAAAAAGGAGTGTGTATTTAGAACTAGATTTTATTTTTTGCACAAGAAATTACCTTTTTACTTTCTTTTCGTCCTTAAAGCCGATTTGTCCAACATCCATATTGCCTGTTTTTTTAAATTATCCCAAGGAGTATAAACTACATCGATGTTGTTCATTTTATTGCCATGAAAAGAAATGAAACTTTCTAACATCCCAAGCTCTCGTAAGTGCTATTAAAATATAAAACCCAAAATATTAAAGATTCTTTTCTTGATAGAACAGAGTTGAGACGATATCTTCGGAATCTAAATGAACAAATACCTGGATACTATTAGCTTTCACCAGTTGAGCACAGTCTTCAATTAAACTTTCCGGCATATCGTTAATTGTTTGTCCTGGAGGTAGACGAGCATACACATGTGCAGATGATACCTTGTCAACATGGAACCAAATATCTTCAGGCCAACCCCATCTATAAATAATTCATAAATTCCTGCAATTTCTTTGCACATGTTGCTTACAAGTTTTTCTAGCATAATTAAACCTATAAGAAAGCCTTAAAATAAAATTACCAAACCAATAAGTTTCCAATTTCCCCTTTCTAGATTTGGAAATAGCATAAGTTTCAACCCATCACCTAATTTCTTACAAGCTAGACATAAGATGATTATTTCCGCTTCATTATTATCCTTTATCTCTTAATAGCTGCATTTAATACTACAAGAAAAAGAATAATTTGCACAAACTTCCAAAGCGTAATATTATTTTAATAAGTCCTCGCCTTATCAAATTTTCATTTTCAAACTTATCAACACCCATATATAACATCACTGGTGGATCGGTAACATTTGATGTGAATCTAATCACCATAATCTACAAATATGCGCAGTAGTTATGGTCCAGGCAAACCCAATACACAAATAGTCTACTGCTCCCAATTGTTAACAAATTAATCAAATCATTCACAGTTTATTTGATCGCCCTGAAAATTCGTATAAAACAATTTATATAAATACCACAAATATTAAGTGTAAGTCGATATATTTTGCATGAACTATGAAATACTTCGAACAGGTAATATGAGGAAAATGAACTAAGAAAATCATATAAAATACTGAGGAAATACCAGCGGACATTTTCTTAGACAGTATAAACTATAAATAAATAAAATAAAGGCATTGTCTAGATCATTCTAATCATCTTGTTATTATTGGCTTATATTTTGTAATGTAATTATTTAAAGTTCAGTCGCCTCCAACATAACTCACATGATTTATGATCATTTAAAAGCATAAAAAACTGTCAGATTAGATTTAATCTTTTAATAAAAAATTTTTAAAGTCTAGCCAGTCTAATTAAACTGCCTCATCTGGCAGAAACAAGTTGATAATTGAGAGTATTGTTCCAAATTCATCTATTCCTTTATAAAAATGATTGAGAAATAACATTTGAAAAAGAGCAGTAATCTGTGCACATGAATGTATTAGTAAAGGATCATTTCCAACCAAGATATCTGTCTGTAAGTTATATTATCAAGAACTATCAAAAAGAACACAATTAGAAAACATGCATTAATCATTAGTTTAATGTTTTTAAAATACATATTATGTAATTCAGTTTTTCTAAATTGTTGTAGATATACAATCAGAGATAGATACCCTGAAAACAAGGCTTAAAAACTAGCTTTAAACAAAAAATTTTTTATAAAAAGTATCATATGTTATAAAATCAAATTTTGTCTTTAAAAAAGTAAATAGTCGAAAAATAAATAGAAATGCACATCATGCATTTAAAATTTTCACATTGACTGTGTTAAATATATACAACATATTAAACGGATACCACGAGATTCAAATAATAAAAAAAACTTCTGCATAAGATGATCAGGGGACGGAGTTTCGAGATATTATATGTAAAAAATTTTACTATTGGGTTATTATAATTATCGAAACTTAAACCTAAGAAAAAAATTGCTATTGGAATTGGAAAATATGTCAATTCATGCAGCATATATTTTCAGGCGAATGGAATTAAAAAGCTGGCACAGCAATTTAAAAAAACAATGTGAGACCAAAGAGGAATCAAGCAACGCATAACGATATCTATCACGAAAAACACATAGATGTTGCATTTGATGACAAAAATTTACTGCAAATCATCTATCATTCGCATCTTTGAAAATTTTGAAGGGGATAATAACTATTGAAAAGAGTTAATTTGGCAAAAACAGAACAGAGAAATAAGAAGGAATGGAAGAAAGACAATTTAGAATTACGATAAAAAATTAGCCTAAAAATTTGTAAATAATTCATCTCATATTTAACGGCAAAAATAGAAAACAGCATCATTATTAATAACAAGAAAAGCAAGATTATAAAAGAAGGTACTTGGAGCATCATTTTTAGTTTTACATACAGTGACAGTTTACATGTCTTCAACCAGCAGATAATAATAGTAAAATGATAAGACTATCAAAGTCAGATCATTTAATTTTACGATTTCTTGATGTAAAGATTGTATGTGTAACGATATATTCGATCTGAAAATCGATAATCTAACTTTATAAAAATAAGTTAATAAAAAAAGAAAGGCAAAAATGATTTGGATTTTGCCACAGAAATAATCCTGAAATTCAGAAGACTTAACAATTAATGGATCATGAATTTCGAGAGATATATCTCTGTCAAAATAATATGTAAGTTTCTCGTCTAACTTCATAATTTCACTTGTTTTTCTTAATAAACATTTCGATTATTCTTGTATTAACTGTTAATATTTCAAGGACGGAATTGTTGCAAACATAGATAGCATAATTCCAGAGGCATTTTTGTCTACGCTTCATTTGAATTATGAATATATGTTAAAAGAAAATAAGATTCAACTAAGTTATACTTTAAAAAAATAAATAAATCAATACAAGCTAACATGGAACTTTTTTACAATATCCAACTGACGAGGAAAGCAAATACAACAGTTGGTCTGATGCCCAATTTGCGAGTAACGAGTAACTTCGCCTTCATAATTCGGAATTTTGAAATTATCGTCATCACCGATACCAATAAAATGCAATCGATCTGGACTTTTTCAAGACTAGATAAACTACAAAATCAATTCACTGTTTGACTACCAAATGAATGGTGAGCTTACTGATATGTAAAATAATTTTACCGGATTTTTAAAAATATAACTTGGAGTGAATTTTTAACGATAATCTTGGTGCAAATTGAAAAGGAGTAGATATTTTCAAAAGAATAAATTATAATAAAGGACTACTGAAATGTGTGAATATATAAAAACAGTTTTATTTCCCACGAATATACAGATCATCGATATCATTAATTTTCGATTTATCAAATTATTTATTTATTCATTTCTATTAATTTTCTTTTTTGGTTTTTTTATTAATCATTATCAATGATATAAGTTCATGAAAATTTTCTACGAAACTAATTTACCAAATTATGTAGGAATGTGCGTACGAGACAAATTATTTTCGAAGCTTTCTGAGTCAGATAACAATAGATTCAATTCTTCACAATTAAACAAAACTTTCACAGAATGAAAATGCTTTTGCAGAAACATTTTTTTCACTTACGATTTGTCTTCTAGAGAACTTCATCTTTATAAAACTTAGTTAAACGATTTTTTTAGAAATCTATTTACCAAATATAAGATTTTTAAGATGTCGTCAATTAGCAATTTTTGAAAGAAATTTTTTCCCGAGATTTTCAAATAAAAACTTACCCAATATTTAATTCAAAGCTGCGAGCTCTTCGCGACCAGAAATAATGGCACCCGACTAGGTCTTTTAGATGAAAACTGGAGAATTAATCACTGAAAAGCTTTATTTAAAGGTGATAGATTTGAACGAAGTTCACTGACTGGCAGCAGTGTTCTGGCAATATAGCAAACCAATTACTGGCATTAATGATGTAGCGGGCTGTATGTCATTTTCATGGGAGACGAAAGCCAGAAAAAGTATGCTTGAAAAAATTTATCCATTTTTTACAGAATACTAGTAATATGCAGTAAAGAACTCCAAATATATTCTCAGAAAAACTTATTTTTGTCTTAGTTTTGTATATGTGAGTGTGAAATGAGGTGAAAAATCACAGTAGGCTCAACAGTGTTGATAAACTGACTATAAATTTTCAATGAAATTTACATAAGGAAAAAGAAAAGTGATTCATGAGAATAAATGATGATATTTTCTGCAAGCACTCCAGATTCGTCAAATTATCTAGAGAAGACGCACTCATTTATAAAGTCAGAATCTATTTTAAAAAGTAGAAATTTTATTGCTAAATCAAACAGTTCACCATAAAACGGTATCTTCTCGTTTCTTCTGCTACAATTCATAAAATCTTCCTTTACAGTGCTATGTATAACGCCAATAAAATTGATCAGTAGGACATAAGTCTAAAATAAATTTGTTTGAAACTCATTTGATTGAAATCAAAATAGTCTGGACTGGCAATAATATTGCTGTTGTTCTCTTCATACTTTTCGCAATATGTAAATTCTCTTGAATAATTCCTACAATTTATTTAAGGTTAATATAAATAACAAATCCAGCAAATTAAAAAACGTTTGCAAATCGCTATCCATTCTCAGCTGCAAAGTTAATGGTTCAAAATTTTACATATGATGGTTTTCAGATGTACAAATTATTTCAAAATCAAGTTAAAAAAAACCAATCGATATCAAAATAATGGAGCAGCTTGAAAATCATGGAAAACGTTATTTTACATTTTCAAAAATTAGCTTACTGTTAGCTGTTAGCAAAATATTTGAGCCAATATTGTTATCATAAACAGACACTACATGTAAAATTCCAAAAACGTTAAAAACGGAACGCAAATAATAATTTAAATGGGCATGATGACATACCTTATTTTAGCTGAATTTAGATTTTATCGGAAAAGTTCCTAGTTATATTCACTGTCAAATAATAGTTTCAACTTGATAAAAACTCCGTGTTCTAACAGATCAATGAACTGAAAAAATTGCATATGATTTCGAACACAATTTTAGGCAATTTTTGAAAATTAGAACTTGAAGTATTAAATTATTAAAAAAAAAAAAGCCTGATTAAACCAGTTCTCTATGTTTTCGCCCGATAAATTAAAGGATTTGCAAATGCATCACAATCAAAAATGTCGAGTTGAGAATATTCAAATCATACAAGTGCTGAAAAGGAAAAACTCGTATGAATGATGAAAATAATAACTTCTGCGAGTAACTAATAACAAATAAATCTCAGTCCGTTAGTTCATAGAAGCACACTTTTGCAATTTTAATGAAATAAATGTTCAGTAAATTCAGCACATTCATTATTCCCTTAAGCGATAAGATTTCTTACCAGCACGATAGATAAATGGAACCGAACCGATCATTACAGCAACTTATCCGATACATTCACCTTACCAATGGTCCTTCCACAGCCTTCCTTTTATATCTGTTCCCTCAATGCGTCATATCAACGTGTTTAGTTCACTCATATATAGCAGTATTTCCTTCCTTCTTTAACTTTCGCTGCACTCTTCATTTCACTTTATTTCTCATGAGACAATATGATTTTTACCATTGATTAGTTTACATATGGATGATGGCATTATTCTGCAGAGATACATCCCAGTGGGTCAATTATCGTAACAGTCATCCCTAGATATTCTTTATTACTTCATCAACAATTGTTAATGGATCACTGTTAAGAGATGGAGAAAAGAGACAGGATTATCATCTATTTCAATAGATCATGTTTGATGCATTAGGGTTGCAAAGTTTTTATCGCACTTAAAAAATGTAAAATTAATAAAAAGTTAAGCCAAATTGTCGATGATGATCAAATCACGAAAAGTATATGCGAAACGAAAAGAAAATCGACCTGAGAATTCCTTAATGCATAACTAGCGGGGATAGATCTATCGGTGTGTATGTGTGTATGTGTATGTGTGTGTGTGTATGTGTGTGTGTGTATGTGTATGTGTATGTGTGTGTGTATGTGTGTATGTGTATGTGTGTGTGTGTGTGTGTGTGTGTGTGTGTGTGTGTGTGTGTGATGTTATTTCGATATTATCTTTCCGTAGTCTTGCACCATTGTCGGATTGTTTTATCTCAAAATATGATGGCGATATTTATTTTTATATCTTTCTTTTGCAGCAAAGTTTAAAAAATTCATTTCTCACTTCCTTTCAAACAATTGAAGTGTTGAAGAACGCATTTAATGAGCAGAGACTGTTTTTAATGATTGGACGAATTCATTTTTTATTTTAAATCTTCGAAATATATTATTACTTTTTATCAAAAATATCATTACCCATTCCGGCAAGTGTTTGATAGTTAGGATCAAATGTTCCTGCGACGAAAAAAATTAGTTAATGAATTTAGTGAACTCTACCTATTTGTTATTAAGAAAAGCACTGGAATATTGGATTGAGGGAGATTTCATCCATCTAACCTCCAATGATGAAACTACTAAAACTAAGAAAATAATTAAAAATTGCTTTCAACCAGTATTATCTCTAATATGAGAAAATATAACCGAAAATTCAACTCCTTGGAGATATTGAAAATACGGACAGAATAGGTGTATAAATCATTACATGTGTTTGTGGTAATTTTGAATATATCTTTTTCCTGGTATCTTTTTCATTTCAAATATACTATTCTTAAAACTATCCAAAAAAAATTACGGAAGTGATTTTATGAATATAACATTCTTTATATATATATATATACATTCTTTATTATATATATATGATCATGATAACTTACCAGCAATACCGCCTTGTTGCAGGAGGTTTAGTTATTGCATTTTTACATCAACAGGAGGAACATCACCGCCAACAGCACATTTATTACCTATGAAGACGTCATTACCGAAATCGGCCATTGTTTGATAATTTGGGTCATAGGTCCCTGAAATAATAAGGAATTTGATCAAATATTTTGAAATTAATAATAAAGAATGTTATATTCATAAAATCACTTCCGTAATTTTTTTGGATAGTTTTAAGAATAGTATATTTCAAACGAAAAAGATACCAGGATGCGTTCAAGCAGTAAGAAGTTTTTTTAACAAGAAAGTCTGATTTTCAATACCGAAGTAATTTATTTATAAATGGTATTCTTTAGGGATTTAAAAACATCATTCTCACCAGCTATACCACCTTGAGCCGGAGTCTTGGGCCCGCTAGCAACCGGTGTAGCAGGAAAGACACTACTACGTCCACCTGCACTTCCTTTATCAGCACCAAAAACATCATTCCCTAATCCGGCCATAGTCTGGAATATTTTTTAGTTTGTTATTAGTTTGATATTCAGTAGATATCGACAATTCGTCTCCGATAACCTGAAACTTTACTCATTTTCAAGCGTTACTCTTTTGGACATTCTACCATTATTTTAGAATATTTACAAAATTTTTAAGTGTTACTATCATTATAACAGCCGCTACAGTATCCTACTAATAAGCATCTAAAGAAAGCCATGCAGAATTGAAATCTCAAACACGTTACCTAATAATTTGGATCGAAGATTCCAGCTTGCCTTAGGAGCACCACCATCAGGAATTGCAACTATATTTCCCTCTGCATTGTCCATTGCACCAGCATCTGAATATCCACTTTTCATCAATTAAACATGATAGTATCAATTTGAAAGGATTAAAAGTGGCTGCAAATTTTAATAACCAATTTTGATTGGTTTGTATTCGGAAAGATACCGAATTATCACTAAATGTACTCAAATCAGCACCAACAATCATCTTATTTATAATTTAACTTATCATTCACTATTCGCGATAGCAATATCTTGAAGCACACTGCCATGATTTCTTTCGGGGTTTTATGCATGGCTTTGATACGCTCCCAGTATCCGAGATGTAGTGGACAAGATTTGATTGAATTGAATTCATGGTTCGATTTGTCACTGTTCAATGAGTGTACTATATATGGAAGTTTTGTTATTCTCTTAAATAATAGCCTGACCTAATCATAACCGGAAATAAAAATGAGAATTCAATTCCGTACCTATTTTCTTACTTATTAAATACTTGTCATCTTTGTACTCCTTCCTATAAGCTTTATAAGCATGGAATGGTAAAAAAAATACCTGCTGTGATTTGTAATTCGAGTCATGATGATTTTTTCTGATTTCAAAAATCTCATGTCATAGATATTTTTAAATAAGTTAAGACATTGGGTAGGAAAGGTAATAACAAAGTTGATGGCTTACCTCCTTTATCATTACTTTTGCCCTTTTATGTTCTTTTCTTTTTCTAAAAATTGAACTTCTTTTATTCTTTCACGATCTTGCTATCAAAATTTGGTATTTAAAAATTCTTAATAATGAAAAAACTATCATGTGAGTGATAACACAAATGAAAATTTAATCTCATTTATTCCAAAAATTTTTATAATCTGTTTAAATGCAGAAATATATGAGTTGTTTGCGCTCTAAAATTTTGAAACCTTGTACTGATTTTTCAAAAATAAGAAAAAACAAAAACTTTCGAACTTATTTGGAGGAGCAAGGACCAGGTACAGAATTAAGATTGACAAACATCACGAACATCAACACCACTGTCCGTAAAAATGGAACGATAATTTCTTCATTTTCACCTTCTACTTTAAATTCTAGCCTTCATCTATGTTCTCATAAACTGAAATTTCCAAAATTTAGGCTGATTTATTTTAAGCAGTGCCTGAAATCATTTAATTACGAACTTCAAAAATGCCATTAAATTCAAATTAACTACAAATCCTGAAGCGCAATTTGCGAATACTACCTGTAAAATCGCATCGAATATATTTTATGATTTGTAATCCGAGTCCTCAGTAATAACTTTTAGTAGTCTTTTTGAACTTTACCACCACAAATAGTAAGATGCTTTTCAGAACAACCGGTTAATAGAGAGAGATCGGGAATTAACAAATATACATAGTTATGATTAAAGACAATAACTTCAAACGAGTTGAAGTTTTATGAAAATTTAAATATATTCCTAAATGGAATTTAAATACTTAACCTGATGATATAGTATTAGATGTTGCGCAGAATGATATGTTGCCTGGCATTATAAATATCTTTCGAGTTTTCAGCAGCTTTGCTCATTGTAAGTTTCAGTACCTTTCTTATTGTAAACCTATTTCATTGGATTGACAAATGTGACAGGACCAATCAATATGCTAAGAAAATGTAACTTTTGCTTTCCAAGCATTAATTATTTGAAAATTTATTAATTTAATGGAATAAATGAATTAAATTAATTCATGAGGGAAAAGCCTAAAAATATGAAATTTCTGTAAAAACAATGAAAAAATGAAGAGCGATATCTTTGATTAATATAGTTGCATTTTTACATCCTTCTAAAATAAATCTATGTATATTCTTTATCATTCAATTATAAATTCATCAGTTCCATGGAATTTTCATCCTATTTGCGTTTGGGAATTCCACCAACGATGCCCGATTCGACCCCACACTCATCAACACCGCGAAGAATGCGGAAATAACCTGAAAATATTTTTTTAAAAAGTTTTTTCTATTTATTGGAAAATACCTTCTATATTCATCGCAGCGAGTAAGTTTAGAAAAGATCTAATGATTGATAAGTCCAGAAAGTTCGTTATGATGTTCAGTTAACGATTGCATCACTATTTAGTTAGTGATTTAAATTCATTTGATTTTAGTACTCAAAATGAAAATGATTTTAATTCATGCAGAAATTTATTAGGTTCTCTTTTTTGAAAAAACATAACATAATTTTTTGAAAATGATTTACCATCTTCTCCCAATCAGTATTCCATGAATTAGCTGCCAACCAGTATGGTACTCCCTGATCGATACCCCAACCAAGCATTTTCACGGCATGCCCACCAATCATACTTCCCGCTACATGCTAAAAATATGTATTGATTTTCCGAAGCATATCATAGCAGTTGAATTTATTAAAAGTATTTACTGACAACAATATAATCAAAAAAGCAAGAATGTATAATGTTCCTATAAAAACAAAAACGTTCATTAAAGAATCTGAAAATATATACAAATTATTAAACAACAGGAATGGAAAAGGATGATTTCAGGAATCTTCAAAAATCAGACCAACTGAATCGAAATATGATATGATTATTCGGACATCTGTTTCCTTCTGATTTGAGTTATCGACGCCGGTTAACACAAAAAGCATTATTAGTTCGAGAATCATAGTGAATATTAGCTTTTAAAAGAATTTTCTTTCTCCATTCTAATCATTCTGCTAAGAACATTAAAAACATTTTATTAGTAATTAAAAATTAAGGATTAATGAATCTTAACTTTCCTTAACTTTCTTATTGTTTTTAAATCTTTAAACTACTCGAGCTAAATTTAAGAATATATCTAAAAGCAAAAAAAACAGATTGTTTTCAGAATATCTGAAATCTTTATCTACAATGCCTGAATTATCCCATTTAAAAGCAATATGATAGATGATTAAGCCAAAACTGGACTAGAAAGATTTGATTATTAGACTAGAAACAAGAAGAGTTTTTTAGATTCCATATGTCAGTTCCTTTTAGAATATTTCACAAAATCATGAAAACCTTGTAAATTCCGCCGGCATAATTCAGAAAATCAGTGTGTACTTCAAAAGAAACTTCAACTGGACCCATCGTCATGATTTCCTTCTGAATCGACTCTACATCATTTCCAACACTATAAGCTTGTTTCCCTATAAGTTTTTGTGTTTAAATTGTTTATATTATAATTAAATATATTATTTAAATCATCATAGAGTCATCAATCATTATTTTGTGGTTGTTTATGTTTGACATTTTACTTGCTATACTCAAATTAATGGGTTGTTAAAATAAAGGAAAAAAGAGTGAATATGACATTTGAATAAAACTTCAAGTGATTCTTAATCATATAGGTTCAAAATTCGGCTATTATTACTTAATTACAATGCCAGAAATATCAACTAATCAATTAATAAAAAATTTATTGCTTGAATTTAAAAAAATCAGTGAAAGTTCTGTTAGCACTGTTTAAAATTTCGATAATTAACCTATACAAACTGACCATAATATTTGTCTGCTTCATACGATTTTCCATAATCTTTTCTACATTTCTTGTAGCATTTTGGTGTTGGATAAAGGTCATGCCTACACTGCTTGTAATGCGTTTTATTATTGTGATGTTCGCACGGAGGGAATGGGTAAGGTCGACAACCACTATGATTCGTATAATTACTTCCGGTAACAATACCATCGGAAACCCAATATTTCCATGCTTCTATTGGATTACCGCCGTAACAGCTGCAAGATACAAGTATAATATACTATTTACTGAATAGTTTTATTCATAATGATTATTCACATTTTTAATAGATGGATATTTCAGAATAGCTCATCCTATTCTTGGCTTTGAATTACTGAATAAATTTGATAATAAATTATAGCATTCATTATGACTTATTAACAATTAGAAAATTAAAAGGATTGGCTAACTACTTGAAATAATTATCTCTGTCTCGATTATCCATTATGTGGAAAAATGAAATACAAAAATCTACCCGAAACCACAGGTTTTGCAGCAGCTTAGAAGATCATCCGCTGAAAGTGTTACTTGTATCTTACCCTTCGACATAATACAAATACGATCAGACATGGCTTCCACAGCAGCCACTGCCCAGCATGAACCTGAACTATTTTAGGTTCTGCAAATGCCCTGTACTTGGAGTGTTATAATCAGCACAGAATCAAAAGAAATTATATTTCACATATTTGAATTATTACTCTATTAAAGAATGGTTGTGTCTTTTGTTTGTCTCATACTGAAAATTGCTTATTAATATATTTTATTGGAATGAAATCCAAAAAATTTTACCACAAGAAGATTGATCCCGGATATTTCGAAGTGATGCACATTCTGGCCATTTTTCACGAGCATCGAATGATTCCGGAACATGGATAGCAAAATGGCGTGTTGGTGACAAATTTTTTTGTTTGTTAGAAGTTGCTTTAAATTATTTACACCAAGCATACCATATTTCACTTCATCGCTATATAAATTAAATTTATTCACTTCCGCCTGAAAATATACTTATTGATGAACTTGATGAGAAATCCACAAACGAATCTAATTTTAATACAACTCCGCATTACTGAATTACCTTCCACAATGTTTGATATGAATTGATGTAATCGATGAGTTCCTGACCGGATAAATTCCTTGCGTTTGAAGATATTTTCTTGTTTTTATATTCATCAATGACAAATCTGCAAAAATATTTAATATTTATTCATGTAATCTTGAATCTAATTGAAAAGCAGTATTATTTCAATATATAAAAAGCACAATAATTTTTAATTCCATTGGAACTAGTTTCTGATTCGATTTCAAAATTTGCTTATATTAGAATATGCTTACCTCTTTTTTCTTTCGAAACCTGCCAAAGAGAGTTTATAGGATGTTTCAAATTAGTCATCACTGTTGCGGTTGCGCAATAATACACCGCAATCATAAGAAGCCAAACTGCTGATGCAAAAGATTTTCTGCACATTTTGTTGGAATTAAAATGGATAATTGAAAATACTTTCTCGCTGTAATTTTGGGAACATATTACAGTAATTCGGTCAGCAGAAATAAAAAGTTAAAAAAGTTCAGCGATAATCTCACTTCAAATAGACGATTATAAAACTGTTTTGAAATCATAGACTTTTGGATCAAAATAATACGATAAATTATCTTTGCTACTAAATATTATACATTTCAAAACGTTGTTACTTCAGTTATTTTAGTCTATCAAACATTGCCATCAGCAAAAAACGAAATAGAATAGTGAAGGAAACGGCTAAAAATTACATGTAATTATACTACACTGCAACTCATATATTATCATCTGCAATGACGTTAAAGCATATCTTGATATTTTAATACAATTAGCAGAAGCATATTATAGACATTGGATTTAGAAGATTTGATTTGATGAGAATCTTTTGGTAGAATAAACATTACTTTGATAGTTCAGCGATAACAAGCAGAAACTTTTTCGTCTAATTTATATAATTTTTAATTGAAGATTGATAGCATGATTAAGGATTAGTATTTATTTAATGATTATGCACTCTGACAATTTATAGTTTTTACCTTATCCAGCAATTCATAATTGCCTATAGCTTCTTTTTGTAAAAGAAGTTTTGTTGGTAAACATTTGATCTGAACAATTAATAATAAATGAGAAAGAAACAATGGATGAATTAACTAACGTAGGAGTTTTTCATAACATCAAAGAGATGCCGAATTTTTATCATTTGAATTTAAATGGTAATATTTAACAAATAAAACTGAACAGTTTGCACATCGAATTTTATGTAACAGTTGCTAAAGTTATTCAAAAAATAGAATATATGCAATGTATCGATAAATTGAAATATTTTATGATATAAATATGACGAAACGATAAAACAATTCTGTATAATAGAAATTTGTATCATTTATTCAAATTTCAATATAAAGGCTCTTTACATCTCTCATCTTCTAATCTGCTAATTAAAGCTTTGATGCATTGTTTAAAATGTTGAAATGTATATTAATTATCTGAATTGTTGAAAGGACTACGGATTTATATGCATTGTTTTGAAATATTGCAAGTACTGTATATCTCTTATCCTTTGTCCCGATAACAAAACATTTTGTATAATATATGCAAACAACCAACCACCGCTCGATACAATTACCAAGGATCATCCAAACGAAAAGTCTCTTTTGTCGGGTCGGCTTTATTTTTCACTCATTCATTTTTCTTTGCTTTTATCGGTACTCAACAACGGCTCTTTCCAACTCAACTTCTGAACTTTTCACCCTATCAATTCCCAACGCTAGTGACTTTCAAATAACTTCACTTCAAAAAATAATGAAAAAAACATCGATTGTATATCGATATTTATCAACTGTTTGTGTATCGTTGTTGTGATGAATAAAGTCAATTAAACAAGAATTCACTATAACAAATTCAACTCTCTCAAAATCCCAATTTCACAAAATCCAACTTCCATGTCATTAAGATGAGCAGAAACAAAAGGATTTAACGGCAATCAATCGATGGAATAATTATAAATAGAAAATATGAAAAAACGTGTCCTGTCGGAAAACGGGAATATTTTTATAATATAAAGATACAGAAAATAATCAAAATAATTTGTGTTATAGAAATATCTTCAAAAAATCAAAATATTGTGTTGATCAAGAGAAATATTATAGAAATATCTCGAAAACAAGTCGAACTCTAATATAAAAATTTTTTAAATTCAAATAAATCACTTCTCTAAATTCCATATTTTGATCATATGAATTATTGAAATAATCCCAAGTAAATAAAACACTAAATCAAACTCTCACTTCGAGATTAAGTAAATTATAAAATTTGTAAGTGTCTTAACCTATGATAATTAAGCTCTTATTCTCTCATTTACGGCCTGCTGTAAATTGTTATTGTTTGAAATATAGTAAACAAACGTCTTACAATCTGATAACTAAATTTTTATTCCCTTAATGTTTAAGATATTGGAAGATC
The DNA here is from genome assembly GCA_024305405.1 of Dirofilaria immitis. Taxonomy (NCBI): domain Eukaryota; kingdom Metazoa; phylum Nematoda; class Chromadorea; order Rhabditida; family Onchocercidae; genus Dirofilaria; species Dirofilaria immitis. The sequence continues at coordinate 3,124,584 of JAKNDB010000092.1, read as the reverse complement.
TGCCTAGGAGTCAATTAGAAGAAATTCTTAACTGAAAAAACTCTTTTTGAAGATCTTCAAGTCAATCCTCTAAATCCTGACCAGCTTACTCGATCAAATTAAATCATTGTAATACTTATTAGCAATAAACAAAAACAATTAAGTATCGATTGTATCCGTAATAATCACATATAATTATTTTATAGCATAAAAAAATAATTTCTATATTAATCAATAAAGCTTTTATTGTATAACAAATTTATCTGTGCTAGATAATCAATCTTTAAAACAAACTTATACGAAATATCCCAAGAATTCTACATATGAGTTACTGAGAATATTATTTAACTTATGAAATTCGAAATTGAAAATGAATTTCTAGGCTACCATGACGACTTTCAAATATAACAGAAAAGCATAATTGAAAAAAGTGAAGAAATGCAATTGGTTAACACGAGGGAGTACGAGGAGATCTGCACGATGTACTACTTTTGAATTGTTGATAGAGACTTGAAAATCGATTGATAGCTTTATGGAAGAGGAGAGGATAATAGTGACCTTCAGCGTTGGGCGTTTGATTATGTTGCCTTTGTCTTACGTATCATACCTCATTCGTCTTGAATACCGCATAACTTAACTTGGATTTCCAGTAAAATTGATGATAAAATGAATTCTATTCTTCTTTATTTTTATCAAATATTTCGACTTTTTTTTTTTGGTATTCATGAAGGAGATAATTCTTTTCATCCTGAAACATTTCATATCATAGAAGCTTTTGTTGATTAAGAACCATCGTAGTCTCTCTATCTAAATAAGTTAATTTTCCAATCTTAGAATTCAGTTTATTTTTTACCTACAGTGCATAAATTTATATATTTCCCATAAATGGGTTATTAATATCAATGAAAAAAATACTAGAATAAATGTGGTCGAATTTTGTGCAACCCTCAATGTTTGTAATCCAAAAATGAAGAGGGAAATTCAAATTTGGGTTCCATTGAATAGAAATTTTGTTCAACTATCTACTTTTTAATTTTAAAAATTTTAAATAGGAATTTTTGAAAATATATAGGACCTGCTGACAAGTTATTTTATTAACTTATAAGTTAAAATTTAAACCGACAAGTTAGAAAATGAATATTAAATATTAAGGAAAAAATTGGCCCAAATTATTTTACATTAACATTTATAAAAAAAGGAAAAATTTGCAAATGACATAATATACGAATCATCACAAGAATTTTGTTATTAGATTGGAGCGATTAAATCCATTGAACTTTTTCGATTACGAATGTTCATTATTTCTTATATAAAAGGTAATTCGGACATTTCATTACTGTGTTCAAATAGCAATTACTTTAATAATGTTAAGTAATTTTACACTTATTTGATTTACCATTCAATTTCTCTCTATATCTACTACAACTACTAATCATTGGTTTCGATGCTTAAAATTTTCACATAAAAATCTTAGAAAATCCTGGCATATTAAACAGTTGCTTCAAATACAATATGGGTGATAAGACTCAGAATGCTTTATTGAAAATGCAGATCATATAAATATAATTTTAGACTAATATCAGGAAAGGATGCTGGCAAAGAATAGGAAAATCTAACGAGTAGTTCATAATATGCATTTTCATTTTTCATTATTATATAATACTGTTCGAAATTTAGTATGGAATTCAAATAAATAACTAACAACTTTACAGATTTTTTTAAGATATATTTCGATAAATTAGTTATAAAAGTGAATGAATAAATATGCGAAATACTTTTGCAATAATTAATAACAAAATATACCGTTATATTACCCAAATTTTCTTTCTCATTGCATACAATGTAATATCGAAATATTTTTCGCTAATGCATAAAGATAGAAATACATTCTTATTCATGCACAAATTACGTCATAATATAATGATTTATTATCCATTATCCATACCAATGAAAGCTAATTTTAGATTTTTGAATAATATATTACTTTTGTTAGAACAATTAAAAGTGTTGTAATTTTACAATGTTAAGCTTCACAATATGTGCATATATATATATATATATATATGTGCATATATATATATATATATATATATATATATATCTTTTTTAAGAAATTTCGAATATATATATATGCAATCAAGAATATGAGAGTAGAGCAGTACATGAAAAATAAAAAATTAGAAAATTTATTTAGCAGCAGAATGTGGTATCGAATATGAAAACAAACTGTGAAATGATAAAATTTTCAAAAAAATCAATGACCAACTAGTTTTAAAAGAATTCTCAAATTCCTGAGAGAAGATATTTCAAAAAACAATGAGTACGCTTTATCGTTAAGAAAATCATAATGATATCGAGATTCCCACTTATATTTCAATCTTTTTTAAGAAATTTAGAATTCTTAAAAAGGAAAATGACAGTTTTGTAAATTATTTTGTAATATACAGAAAAATTCTTCGAAGTGCAAACTCCTTCTACTATTACTTGTCACGATTTAGGGAATGAAATGAATTAAAGATGGAATGAAGAAAGCTTAAATCGGAATCTACTAGAAATGAAGAATATCTCCTGATTTATTACAAGATTTTTACTTAGATTCGATTAGAAGAAGAGTTAAGAAAATTGAGAATGTTGAAAACTCTTTTTAAATATGAGTATTCATTAGTTTTTATAATATCAACCACTGCTAGTGCTATCCTATTGTATAACAATTCTTCGTGGCGAACGGTTGCTTGATGCATTAATTCAACAGGTGTTCTTTCCAATTATCATCATTTCTTCGTCTTTAGATAAGGATATCAATGATCTATGAAGGAATAAAATTTTTTTTTTTGGAAAGATAGTGAATGAAAAGCTAAATTAATTGGAAGTAGCAAAAAAATTAGATATAGCTTCAAAGAGAGTCTCGAATTAATGGTCATTAACGGAATGAAAAAACTACAAAAATTATATTCTGAATTTGGCAGTGCGACGGTCGAATATGATAATTGCTACGTAAATTATAAAAAATAAATTTTATTAATATTCTGTTAAATTTTTGGATGCATAAATCTTGATTAATTCAAATAGCCGTATTTCAGGTAAAAAAATGGCAACATTACTATTATGGATCAATCAAGCAGTCTTCGTCCTTTTTTTACAATTTTGTATCAAATATTAGTGAGCGATTTCTGAATTTTCCAAGATTCCTCATCAAAATAAACATAAAATTTGTCATGATTACCGGTTGCCCATTTCAAATAAACAATCTAAAAAGAAGAGTTTATTATCAGATGAATATAAAGAAGCATCTATAGAACTATCCATGATAGTAAAATTTGGATAATTCGAAAAGAAAAATAAACCATAAGACTGTCTCATTTCAGTCAAGTGCTCTTATTGTCATTTCATTAGTACAATGCTCAAGCAAAAAGCCTCAAATTAAGGATCTGAAGGACAAAGATGATGTAATATTATATTCCCAAAGTTTTCAAACTATTAAAAGATCTTCAACAATTCAATACAACTTGTTATGCTTGAACTTCTAAGCAAACCATTTCCTATTTTCATTCTAACTTTAAAAGTGTTAATATGTTGTTGTTAGTGGAATTAATGAACGATAAAAATAATATTGAAATGTTTTTAGAATATAATGAGCTCTTCATATTAAATATTTGCTTTGAGAAGTATTCATTTCAGTATTAACGTCATTTATCACTTTTATTAGCTTCGGGAAGTATGATTAATCAAATCTTTGACAAATATAATTGATTAAAATATTTGAGAAATTTCTTTTTATCAAGAATTTTAATTTATATAAAAGATATTTTCAAAGCGAGAAATGGTGTACCTTCCATCAAATTCAGTTGCAATTTTTAACAGTTGTTTTTATTTATTTATTCCACTAATCAATTCAAATATTTTTATTGCAGAAAACTGAGGAAGAAGAAAGAGTAAATGAGGGATAAAAAAGATAAGACGATACTTTATTTACGTTCAGTCAGTGCTTACTAACATTATTAAAATTTAATCATGTAGCATTATCAGTAATCTATGATTTTCCTCTTTTCAGAAAAATGAAACACCGAAAAATGTACATATTCCAATACCAGCTGAGCAAATAAAAGATAAACAGGAGAAAAGTAGCAGTCCGGAAGAGAAAATTAAGGCAGCAGCCGAAGAACAATATTCGGCTGCTGAAGCTGGTATTTACTTGTCTTCTAAAGGCCCGTTTTCTCATATATTGAACCTGTTTAGATACTATTCGAAAAGCCACTACTTACAGAAAAGGAAATCAAAATAAGTGAAATCATTCATGTCACGAATACATTCAATATTTCATCTAATAATCCTAATTTAGCAGAAAAGGAAAAAGGACGCTTGAGAGAAGCGGAGGAAAAACATATTGAAGAAATAAAACCCAAAATTATGAAACGAAACGCTAAAGAAGTGTGAAATTCAATGCCTTCTTTAACAAAAATCATTTTCAAGGAACAGTTAAAAAACATTATAGTCTTTTGATTATTGCCGATGTTTCAAAAACATACTAAGCATTTGAGAATTTTCAAATATTTAAATTGACCTCTAAAGAATAGATTAAAATATCTGACAATTTGTTCAGCTTGGAAAGAATAAACCGGATAACGAGAGAGCTTCATCGTCTCACTTATCATTGAAAATTGTAGGAACGAATTGCCAGAGGGAAGGAAACACGTGGCAAAGGTGATTATCCAACTATGGACGATGTTTTGAGCGATTGGGATTCTGAAAAAGATGGCAAAAGAAGGATAAAGAGGTGAAGTTATCTTCTCGTGATCACAGCATAGGCAGTATTAATAAGAAAAGCTATGAAATGATAGTAAGAAAAGCTCACCATAAATAACTATGTTCGATTTATGTGTCAGTCAAACTTATATTTCTTCACTAAATCTGTTATATCAACAGAAATCAAACGCTAAAATCAATAGTTACTTAAAGAAACTTAAAGAATGTTCGATTTGAAAATTGTTGTGTATCGCAGCTGAAAAATTCATAAAAACGATGCAGAAATCAATAGAAATCTATGGACGAATCTCTACATAGTTTATATGAGATTAACTAAGCAAATAAATTTGGAATAAGAAATTTTATGGAAAGTAAGTAGGATGATCAAAATATGCTTATAGGATGATGATCAGAAGTCAAAAGTCAACACAAATCTTGAGGATGTAGAAGAATTTAGAAAGGTTCGAACAAAAATTAAATTTAATGAAAAATATGTGATTGTTATAGATTAGTTGTTAGATTTTGTGTTTCAGTGGTTGTTTAAAACGATGGTTGTTAAACAGTTTTAAAACTTTTCAAACGATAAATTTAAAAGGTAAAAGATGAAATTTGATGGTTTAGAAGTGAAGATCCAAGTAACTTATAAAGATATTCAATTTGTAAAAATTCTTTGTGCTTCTTGACCAATGTCAGTAATTTACATGATTGTAATGTAAGAAATAATTTGAGAATGATGATCAAAAACTAATGGAAAGTGGTGGTGTTGAAGAAGAGAAGAAAAAGGAGAAAGAAGGTAAACTTCATTGCTTCTACATGGGCCACTAGAACAAAGCCTAATTATCAGGAATTCGATCCTAAATATTTCCTGACAGTCAAAATTAATTATCTTAGGAGACGCTTTCCTTCACAATTCCAATTGAAGATGAAAAAATATTATTTGCTTCTGGAAGGAATCCTACTCAGAAATTTCAGTATTACTAAAGATTAAGCTTGATGATCAATTTCATGAAGGCGAGAAGAAAGAAACTGATAGCAAAAGAGATGATGCTGGAGGTACGGGAAATATGATACGAAAGGCAATAAAAGAGACATTAAATCACCTGCTATTGGAGATAGCATTAAAAAGTGGATAAAACAGCTGGCAGCCAAGTAAAGATTTTTCATATTTTAAATGAAATCTCTAATTAGTAATTACCAAGGTGTATATGATTTTCTTGCTGTTGAGTTCCTTCTACAGTAACAGAAAGAAGGATCACTGTTTTTATCATTCGTTATATTATCTAATTGCTGTTGATCAATAGAAGACATGCATTTATCATTTAACACTATCAGGACAAATAACGATGCTTCGGCGTGTATTATTGAACATACATTTCCTTGCATATTTCGACAGTTCACTTACTCATTGATAAAAGATATACGACAATACAAACTGATTCTGTCTGATACCATGCATGTTTTTTTGTATAACCGTAAAATATATGTTGATACTATGTAAGAGATGACAGATCTATTCTAAATGAAGGATGTTATTCTTCGTCAACATTCACTTTAGTAACACGTCAAATGTTCCTGAATTTAAACGGAGGCCTATTAACTTAAAAGGCTAAGCAATCTATTTATTTAATGATCCATTCGTTTATATTACTAATGGTATCAAATTAATACAATTAAATCAAACAACTGATCTAATTGTACTTCCTGATGTTAAAAACATTTTTTAATCTTAACTTTTATTAGTTACAAAAAATTGAAATCAACAATGAAAGAAATGAAGGTTTCCGAGCTGAAATTCAGTTAATCGTTTGCATTAATCAATAATCAGTATGTAGGCATACGGCACCAAAACAAAGCAGCCATGAAAATGGTGACAAGCATTGGATTTCATAAAGTTCAAAAATTGACTTGGAATTATTGTGAGAATATATAGCTGTAGTAAAAATATTTTAATATTTCGAAGAAAACGTTGGATTTTTTCGTATTCATGAGCAGACAAATTCTATGTATAACACAATAAGGTCACTTCATTCCATCCGTGTCTAAAGGAGTTTAATTTTATTTAAAAAGAAGAAGCAAGACTTGTTGGATTTGAGTCATAATTTTATTAACAATTTGCCAACCGCTGCAAGCCGTTGTATTTGGAAAAATTCGTGAAGTCACTGAGAAAAAAGGAGAACAAATTAAATATGAACAATAATAGATCATAATAAAACTAAACATAGCATATCAAATGCCACGCAACAAATTAGTAAAGTTTTCAACTATGAAGATTAGAAAAAATGACAAATTCGTCTTTACTCTATGATTCTTTCGCAATTCTTTCTTAGTGAAGTTGAGGAGAAATAAATTTCACTTCTTAAAACATTTTTTAATACTAAGAATAAGAACAGCAGCAATCATCATATCAGATACGCTGCAGCAAGGTAGAACAAAGAACTGACAAAGTCATATTATGTAAAGTCATCTAGCTCAGGCACTCAAGATTTTAGAAATAACAGAACTAATGGACAAGTTCTTTTCAAATAATATGTAATGGTTCCAACACAGTCTTCATGAGATATAATCACCTGTTGCAAGAATAAAGGACTTCGTCGAAAGTCAATAAAAACTACAATAGGGAATCAATAGACCCAGGAAACTGGTATCCATTGTGGACAGGCATTAAGTTTCTCCACAATAAGTTCCAGTTGCCGAATTGTTTCATCAATATCGTTATTCAGTATCACATAATCAAAGACATGTCCAAATGCCTGCCGTAGAATTTCACTTTCACGCAGTAAACGCTCTAAGCTACCATCTGGCTGTAATATTTTATTATAATAGTTGCAAATAAGATTTCATAAAATTAAAAATTCTAGGACTGAAAAAATGATTAAAATATCTCTTAAAAAAACCTTGCATTTGAAAAGGTATAAACCAGAAGTCAATGTTAAGTTCATTTTAAAAGATTCTAGAAATGAAGGCATTTCTAAGATTCTGGAAAATCTCAAAATTTTTTGAAGCTTTCAGAAATTTAAAATTTCAATTCAATAACTTACATCCTGCAAACCCTGCAGATTTGGTGCAGCGATGAAAACGACAAATGGAGCATATTCAGCTGTCCTGAGAACTTTTAACGCCTAGAATTTGTTGGAATCAATAAGGAAGCTTACAGGATAGTATGAAATGATGAGATAAGAAATCTAAAATTACTTGAGGTTCGACATCCAAAATAGCCATTTTTCCTGCTCTGTGAATATTGCGAATTGTTTCCAATTTAGTACCATACATGCATTCCTCATGAGTTCCATACTCCAAATATTCATTTGCTTGAATATCGGTAAGCATACAATCATTGGATACGAAAAAGTAATGTTTCCCATCAATTTCGTCTTTTCTTGGATGTCTTGTCGTATCTGTAATCAAAAGACCAGTAAATTCGAAAAGCCTTGAAAGTCAGTGAATCATAAAAACACCGGTATAGGTAGGAAATGCTACTTATCAGTCATGGAAAAAATTCTATTCAAAACTATTTCTGAGAATAATATCACTGCTTATCAGTTTTTCTATTTCACAGTAACGGAAAAATGAAGATACTTACGTGGTATAGGATAGGCAAACCTTTGTGGATGCCTATGAATAAGTGTATTTTTGATATGTCTTCGGCCCACACCATGAGCACCCAGTAATACCAATGTTTTACGTCTGTAAGTTGCTAACCGTATTACCTAAAAGACTCTCTTGAAAGGCAACCTTGCAAAATAACATTGAATAAAAAATGTTTTAAACTTGAAAACATCGTTAAAAACCAAAGAATAAAACTAAAATATTCTTCCAGAAAAATCGATAAATAGCTAATGTATAACTGAAGTAACTGGGAGAAATAGTGTTTACCTCTTCGTAAGTGACGAGATCGAGTTGATCAAATAAAGCGGAATGTTTTTGAAGATATTTTGTTGTGTAATATTTTTCTTCTTATTAAACCACATACAATGCGCTAAAATAAAAAGTTAGCAGTCGTTGGCACTCAAAATAATTCAGAAGTTGACAATTTATGAGAAATATTTGATGAGTTTCCTTATAAAAAGATGACTCAATTCCTATAAGAAACGATTCGGCAGGATAATCCTGAACGTCTGAAATCTATCCGATACACAATCAAGCCAACACTTGAAAAACTTCAGATCATAAAACTTGTGAAGGATTCATTAAATAATTTCAATATTCTATGCTATGGATCTGAAGATCATTGATCCTCATTGGTCTAACACTCTAACACATTATTTCTTCACATTTACATTAGAAAATGGCTGCTAACTTTTTTTATTGGTAAAACTTAGCGAATATGTGAAACTAACTATTGTCCTTAGCTCGTTCCATAGCCAAGCAAGCAGTTCTCCATTCTTGCAGCTCTGGTGAAGGTATTAAACCGGCGACTGAAGTACCTGGAGTGTAAGTACTGCTGGAACTACCATTTCCAAGAGCTGGAAATTGAGAGATATACCGTGCTTGCCACCAGTTATGGTCATCTTTTGATATCACCTGAAATAATTCGACACTGTTAATTGTGTTATTTTTTATCGAAGCAGTTATCAATCGCTTAAAATGGACATATCAAAATCAATTAATAGTAAATGTTTAATCATTATGCAATCTTAAAAGAACAATGCGATTTCAGATCTGTAAAAGCCGATTAATAATAAATTAATGAGACTCAACAACATTCATACCTGAAGAATGTCACCGGTTTTAAATGAAACGCCAGCTTGAGGACATGGAATCAAATCATCTTGTTCTGGATCATAGTCAAATTGCGCCCGAACAAATATCTCACATGCTGGCGGAGCACTACGGTACGATGGAACTATTTTGAATGTTACAACACCACGTGCATCACGTAGCAACCGCTGCAGCATTTCAACGCTTTGGTTTAGCACATTGACACCATTGATTTCACGAATTTCATCACCGACATGAAGAGTTGCTGCAATTTATCAGTAAGTTTTTAGAATGGCAGCAAAAACAACAATTAAAGGTTATTTGGAAGGACCCCATAATTTTCGAAAATTCGAGTTTCAAATATCTGAAACAAGACATTTTTAAATAGGATATTTGAAAAAGCTTCTCGAAGTTAACGATTTTCAAAAGATTGGAATGTTCAGTAACTTGAAAGAAAATTGAGTGACTTCCTGCTTGAGAAGAATGCTAGAAAACTAAAAGATCTTAAAAACATGTTTAGGAGAAACAATATAAAAGTCGCATAAGTAGTAAAATTTCTTTTAATTTTCCCGCATAAAAAGAAAATTTTCCATTGATTTTTGTAGTACATTATTAATGAAGTGGAAAGAATACGAAACCCAAGTACCCTGTCTATGTATCAATCCTCCATGCATAATTCTGGCTACTTGGCATCGACCATCTTCCGTTACCTGAACAGATAATGATCAACAATTTACAAAAATTATATCCTTTATTGGAAAAATTTGATTCAATTCAAAAGGACACAAGATGAAAAGAAAACAATGCAATATGGAAGCCTGCAATCCTGTACTGATGAAAAGTCCACCTTCAGAGTGATTCCCATCGGTTCTTCAGTATCCTTCTGAAACTGCACCAAGCGTACCCGACTAACGGAATCCATCATCAGATCATCATCGTCATCAAGCATCGGTAGAATAAACGACTGCGGCAACTCATTCATCGTTGTAGCTGATGAAAACGTAGCTGCGTGAGATGCCTGCTCCCGCAGTACACCACCATTAAGATATGAAATGGCAACTGTGATGATGGAGATGCCGCCTATAAAATCGCCTATGGATTAATTTTTTGAAATCATGAAATAATTATGGCTAAAATTCATACTCATAAGGAAAAAAACAAGAATGCCAATATTCTTATTGATTCATTCGATACATAGTACTGGAAGTAGATCCTTAGTACGGTATGATATGTCAGACTGATGAAGATAGCAAATTTTGATTTATGTTTTTATAATTGCAAAAATGCATGAAGAACCAACCTGAAGAGACATTTGTGGAAGCATATTTTGCTGCTGGACCGTATTTCCTTCACAGCTACCCACTTCTACTGCTATACAATTCCCGCGAGCACTACCTTCGTAAATTTCATGGATTATTACATCGTGTGCTTGCAATATCGCCTAAAAATAGTTTGACTTCTTACGGTATGCTGAATTAAACGATGTATGAGTCGGAAAATTACTCCTTCAATAAATGAAGCAATTAGAAGTTTCACACGATTCGATATCGACTTCTAGTGTAGTAAGGAATTTTATAATGAGCTACCGCACAACTTATTAAATGAAAAAAAAGTTATTAAACAAATCATTGGGTGAGAAAGAAAGAAAAATATTTTATTAATCGGATAAGTTTTAACCTGAATTTCTTGGGATTCAAGCAATTTCCGTAACTCCATTATTTCAGTCGAAGGTTGCGAGAATCCGCTAATTTGTGTGCACAACTAAAAACGTCCTTATAACCATAAAAAATATTTAAAAACAATTTCAGTAAACGAAAAGGCAATCAAATCAATTTTAAGACCGAATGAATATAGCAACTAAATATTAAAAATAATGCCAAACCTCTTTAGCATATCTAGCAGAATCATGCTCCAATATTAATGGTTGGGTCGACAGATTCGATATTCGATCATACAGCTGCAAATTTCAATTCGCGGAATTTCATTTAGTAGTTGATTTGAGTTAAAATTAGGCTTGATAATTGAAGTTAAGTAACGCTTACATTGAATCAAAAGAAGCAATATAAAATCTATCAAATTCTGTTTCATGTTTCATATGTTTATCAGTTATCATAGAGAAGGAATCAGATCTACAAGAAAACCTTGTTTTTGCAAATTTGCAAATCCTAAAATTTCCTAGACCATAAAATATTCTTCAAATCGCAAGCAGCATTTATATAGAATAATTATAAGTTAATCAAATATTTGAATATTGTCTTTATTCAATAAAAAGATCAGCTTATTCGAATGTTTGTAATTTACTGCTATCTATCTAATCCATCCATTAAGAATAACAAATAATCATATTTTGCAATTTAATAAATCAATTAGATAATCAAGCCAAAAAAAAGAAAAAAAAACTTTGAGTTGGAAAAAACGAAAAAACAGATCGAATTCTTCCGAAACAAACTAACAGTCAAGCGACAAATCGAACATTCCAATAAAATCTTCATCATTGTCAAAAATGAGGCTAACTATACTGTCGCACACCTCTCTCTGAGATAAAATATCAAATGTTGCAACTATCATATTCACTAAATGTTTAACTTAATTTTTTGAATGATAACTTCACCCCATATGATCACTATTTCTATTCATTCATCTGGCAAGACATTGCTAATTAGTCATAACAGAGTATTATACTGTAAGAAGAAATAAGCAATTTCGAACTTCAAACATTAATTTATTTTGTAGCTTAAATCGATATCAAAATAGACCGGTGATGTACTCCGATTGATTTTGTATATATCGTGCTTTCTTCTAAATTCTGATTTCCTTTTCTTTCTGCACCTGATTCTTCAGGTGCTTCGTTTAGAATTGACAAACAATTATGTTCAGGCTGAATCAGTAATTCAGATGACCTCCCTTACAATCAACAAAACGGCAGTAAAGAGACTATTTGGACTTTCATCATCTTCACAGCACAGACTTTTGATCATTGATTGGAGTAATAAGAAGAACAAAAAAAATAATAATGACCTAATTAAAAGTAGCAATAATAGAATCTGGAATATTATAGAATCCATTATGATTTGCATATTTCAGTGGGAATTATTCTGAAATAAGGAAAAGGAAAAGGACGTTTGTTTAACCAAAAATATCCTAAAGAATTTAATAAAGAATCTGGTAATTTAGTGCATCGTATCTTGTAAGAGACATTAACAGTATAGAGTTTCCATGAGTAGATGAAGAACAGATGGACGATAAATATAAGACTGGATGGATGAGTCGATAAATGGATACTTTCAAGAAATTTCCTAATAAACCTTATACTTTCTGAAAAGAAATACTGCCAATAAAATAACAGACTTTTATGAGTGGACTTCAGGATAAGTAGCTAATATTTAATATCTTTTTAGATGGGGAAAAAGAATTCTTTAAAAAATTGATTTTTGGAAAAAGGAGAAAGATTTAAAGGAACAATTTATTTATTTCGATAAAAATTATCAATAAATGAAGTAGAAAGAAAAAATAAAAAAGAAAATAAATATATATATATGCCTCAATGTTGATATATATAAGTATCGTGCTGATAACTGGATGCAAAAATTTGAATTTACAAAAATCACATAGATATTCGATTCAACACACCAATCCAAAGATGCCGAGCCTGGTGATATCAAATAGCAAATTAAAGAAGCTCAAAATTACAATTTCGTTGAAGAGATTATGTCAAAAAAAAATCTAATCGTTTAAGAAAAATGGAACAAATAAGCTAATATTTTCTTATGGGTGACACTAATAAAAAAGATCAGGCAGGAGTTTCAAGTCGAGAATTCGGAAATTAGCTAATGCTAAGTCTAATAATTTTTCTCTAAAATCCTTGTCAGAAAAAAGCCATCTTGTCCAAAAAGAGGTCATTTTTTTTACTTTTAAAGCATTCTATAAATAATCTTTTTATAGAAATTTTTTTGCCCAGCATATAAAGATGAATGATGATGTATTTGAACGTCAAATTTTCTGGAGTACCTGCTTCGTCAGTAGGAGTTACCATTTCTCTTTTAGCAAAACTATCTTCCCAAATTTCAAAAATATGAAATGATTATATATTTAAAAGTTTCAACTATACAGAGAATGAAAGAAAAAGATAAGACAAGATAAAAAGGCCTTTTGATATTTTGACCTTGCGCCCTTCTCCCTCACCTGTTGGCTATATTTTTAATCTCTGTATCGGATATTTTCTTCAATTTCCCACGAATATCAGTATAGAAACTGTCGATTTTTCCATCTCAACGAGTGGAATTTATTAATTCGTATATTTTAATGAATAAAAAAATTTTGAGCAAATTTAGATGTAATATTCTCCTGGCAAATGGCCCATTTTTTGAAAATTCACCAAAATCGGAGAAAGATCAATAATTTTAAAAGAATTCTTCTCCAAAAGCTTCTTTTTCGCTCTTCTAAAACAAAAGCACGAATAGTAGGTTATTTTATTGGCAAACTCCTTTATCGACTTCTCCTCTCCCGTTCCAATAAAAAATCCTATCGAGTGGAGAAAAAGAGATTTGGAAGTAGAAAACTGATAAAAAAAGTATGAAAGCCGCTTATGTTCACGGAGAATTCTGATTCATCTGTAAAATGATTCACATAACTGCACTTCAAATTTCAATAAAGGAAAAAATTTTTACCTTTTGATTAAGGGTAATAGTAACGAACTCTTCCAAATAACAACTGTCATCATTCATTCCTTTCATCTCTTACTCATCATTCGTTTGTAATATTCAGAAAATATTTCAGCAAACTTCGTCAGTTTTCGACATGTCATTACAAAAATGATTTGACTTTATAAGAATTCACATATGATTGGTGGAATGGTGGAATGAGCAAGGAATCCTAAATACAAAAATTAGAAGTTTTACGGAAAATTAGAAAATTAAAAGTTTAAAATTAGAAATAAAGAAAAATTTTAGTAGAAAAGAAAAATAAAATATGCAGCTGCTGCTATGCATAAGAATAGAAAACGATATCAAAAACTGATTTAAGAGAAAAAAACTTCATGAGGGCATATCGGGAGAGAGAGAGAAAGAGAGACGAAGAGAAAATAGATAAATGAAGTTAAAATAGGTACTAGTAAAATTTGCCAGAGTTTCTAAATTTTGGTATTTTATTCTTTCAATCTTCAATCATATCAATAATGGACTTATTTGCTTCATTACCATTACATCTGCGAGTTCATATTTCTTCATGAAATGCTGCAAATCATTTTAGTAATCTTCTCAGATAGCTGAATATTTTGCAATATCGAGCGATCAATCAAAACTTCAAAATTTATGTGAAATGTATCATTGTCAATTTCTGAAGAATATCGCAGTTAGTAGATTACATAATAGTTTAGAAGACATTAACGAGAAAAATTCGTGCTCAATTAAACATCATCTCATTCAAAACAATAAGTTTCAAATCTGTAAAAATGATAGAGGAAACTAACAGATTTGCTTTCGACAATGGATAAAATTGGAATGAATCTTGCCAAAAGGAATCATAATGAGTTATGAATTTCAAGATGACATGAACCAATTTATAATATATTTCTATTCCAAAAAAGAAAGGAAGAGAAATAAGTGTAATTTCTATTTTAATATTAAAAATTAAACATTTTTGAAGAAGGAGATTCAGAACTTTCAGATTTAACAAAAGTAGGAAATTTGGAAGGCCAAGAAAATTTGAAAATGGTAATTAGCATTCAACTGCTGCAAATCCGTTAACTTCAGTCTTCAAACATAACTGCATATATATATATATATATATATATATATAAATGAAGAGAAATGATTGTGAAACATCTGTTTTGTTTGGAATGTCAGTTCGCCGCTTCAGGGGAAAGAAGTAATGGGAAAATATTGACGGATGTTTGTTTGAAATGTTGCTTAATAGCAAAATCGACCGATCAGCTGATGCTTTGCAGCACTAGGAAGCATCGAAATTCATCAACTTAGAATCAAATCTTGTTAAATCGATTGCTTATAATTTCCTTGGAATGAAATATTTTTGTTAGTCTTCCATGATAACCCGATCGTCCATTTCTACGAACTGATTTAATCTTTAACCGCCCATCGGTCAGGCATAATTCCAATTATTTAAAATCTTCAAATCGATTTCTTTCCATTTTCATATTTATTCTTTGTTTCAATGCAGGATAAGATGTACTAGTTTTTCGACAATTATTTATGAAAAAATCAATTAAGGTAACTATTAAACTTATTTTTCTACTCCTAACGACAATTCTAGACTAAATATTATAGAAATTGTTGAGATTAAGTTTTAGATGAAGCAGGGTTGAAATAAAATCGAGATTTGAAATGAAGAAGAAAAGTACTGAAGGAAGGAAAGGAAAGAAGGAAAAGGGAGGAAAGATTGTTGTGTTGAGGAGTGACGTTCTTTTTTGATTTGCGAAAAGTCAAATATGAATTGATTTCGAAGAGGGAATGCCAGTCCTATTCAAACACTACACTAAACTTAATGAATGCTTTTTTATTCAATAAAGCCAGAGTGGTAGTCGGAATTAAGCATCTCTGTTTTTCTTAGATTCCATAACTATTACAGGAATATCCCAGAAAGAGTCAAAAGTTAGCTTGCAAAGTTAGATTAAGAAGATGCAATCATCAATTAACATCAAAATTAAATTTATGAAAAGCTGAAATCTGCCAAGTAGTATGAAGAAGTTTTTGCCAGAAGCTTAACCATGAAAATAAAAAAATAAAAAGAATCAAAAAGAGGAGATGAAAATAAAAAGTTATCTAGTTCCAAAAATTGCCTAATTCCGTTATATGCTGTTTGCTTCGCAATATTTCTGTGAGGGTTTTCAGTTCGAAATAAATTTACGGAAAAGTTCGCAGGTTCCCAGATGAAATAGTTATGAAATACCTAAAATTTAAGAATAAAATATCCAAAAATTTTGAATTCTTAAAATCTGAAACAGAAGATAAAAGCTAAAATCAATAACTATTGTAATTACATGCTTATTAACAATTTCAGCAGATATTAGCAATTTAAGTTGCAGAACTTTAGGAAACTGAAAAGAGAAAGAAACGGAAACAATTTCTGGAAGATAACAAAAAGAATTTGAAATTTTTCAAATGAATAAAAATTAATTGCCTTTATATGTCTACTGTTTTTGCTGAAATCAAAAAGAAATGAAGAACGATCTAAAGAGCAAAGAGAGAAGAATAAAGAAGTAAAGTTATTAAATTTACAAATGAAACATTTTTGAGAAATGTTCGGCAAGATTTATCATGTGTCATATCTATGTTATTCTGGACATCCTTCAAATATTATTACCAGTTGGACAAATAACTTTGATTATTTAGTTACTTACAGCTTACTAATTAACTTAAACTCCAATTTTAATATTTCGCAGCCAATAATAATTATGACTGATTTGCTGATCAACATAGTCAAATACTAGAGAAATAGTCATTCGAAGAAGAAAAACAGAGCATCCTTATCAGTTAGTATTGCATTCGTGAAGTTTCCATATCCATGAATTCGTTGGATAATGGAAGAAGCAAATAGTAATATCAATGAATAAACTCAACAAACACAAATCATTTGTACTATACAATAAAGCACACCAGTATGCTTAAACTTGAGCAAAATCATTGAGCAGATGTTATCTATTCCTTCCTCCATTAACTTCATTTCTTTCTTTCTTTCATCAAATTTTTGAAATTTTAGTTCTTTTCAAATATCTTTCTTCAAAAAATTTTTCTCTTTCTAAAACGAATTCACAGTTTTGAACAATCGGAAATATAAACAGTATCAATAAACAGTCTACTCAATTGTAAACGAAGCTTTACAATACGCTGGTGATATACATCACCTTCCATTGATTTCAGTTTTTTAAAATTACATTTCTATTCTAGTATACACTTAATTTTTTTCAAGTATTTAAATAATTGGGAGCAGTAGATTTCAAAATGTTAATCATTTAATTTTAGAACTACATAAAATTACTCATAACTCCAATCCAGAATTAAACATTCAAGTCAATAAATATAAGCAGTATCAATAAATAGTCTACTCAATTGTAAACGAAGCTTTAAACACACGATTCGTACTAATTCGATAATTATAAAGATTCTCAAGAAAAAATAGCAAAACACATATGAATTTGAAATCTTTAATGCATTTCCTCATATCATTGTCAAAGAAAAATTTCCATAGAATTTTTGATACAGCTTTTTCTCTGGAAATATTAATTATACATGCTTTTTCAGAAAGGAAATTCAAAAACGGACGAAATATAGAAGTGCTTATAAAAAGCATTTTGGCTCTGAAAAATTACAATTAATCAAGCAGTTTTGTTCTGATCTTGAGTAATTCAATAAAGTCATTATTCAGATGTGATACATTGGGTAACAGAAACCATATTTCGAAAAATTACCGTCAGCAATGTTTTTAAATCAGCATTTTCTAATGATGAATTTATTCGTGATAGATCCATGGTTTCGGCGGTGAAGGGTGCATCTGCAAGAGCGGTTATCTGATCCAGTGACGTCAAAATCTGTAAATTATTGCAAATATTAATCCAATTAATAGTTCTCTAAATACATCATGACCCATCCTATCAGTTTTCAAAAAGATGCATTCAAAACTTCGAAAATCAACTGGTTGCTCTCTAATAGTGCATTTATTCACCAGTAAGTGAGAAATATACAGTGTAAAAACGACATAATAGTGCCAAGTTTTATATTTTTTAGAAATGACCAGTTAAATTAAACAAAGTGGATCCAGAAGTGAGTTAAAGTTTTTCGATTAGCGAAATTCGCAATATAAAGAGAAATAGAAGCAAAATAGAAAAGGGAACTGAAGGTTAAAAAGAGGAAAGAAGAAGTCTCAAATTAGAACTATTCCACTTAGTACAATCGTCTAACTGATTGTTGTTTTGCTGAATTTTTAAGATACTGTACAGTTTTCATCTTGAGAATCATTTCCAATTGTAATATCAATTTCATTCTTTTACTGTACATTTTGATGTTTATTTTCAGCATTTCAAGATATTCCAAATTATAATTATTTAACACAAAACTTAGATTTTTGTTATTTTAGAACAGTTAAAATAAGCGCGTATTTGTTAAATATTCTGCTTCCTCTGATAGTATTACACTCCCGAAACTAATGCACTATATTAATTATTTGATATATTGCTGACAAATTCAAACATGAAAAATTATTTAACGATATGTTTACAACTCATATGATACAGCATAAAGATAAAAATTCTCATGCTCAGAAATAATGTAGCAGAAAGCATAACGTTTCTAAATTTAAAATATTTTTTGAGAGTTTTTAATTTCTGACTTCGATAGGTTTTATTTAAGTCTCTTAAACTTTATAAATGCTTTATAAAAAAACTTTATGAAAGAACTTTACAAATAAAAATTCTATTCGAACTACGCAGAACAAAAAAAATTTTAAGTAAAATATATGATTGCTTTGCGCAAACTGCCCATCAAAGCAAATATATATATGTACATATATCTTTCCAAAAGAAACTCATTTGTAGTATAAAGCTTTTTGAGTTTGCAACAATGTTCAAATAATGCTACAAAATTAAGACTAAACTTTTAAATATGCACCTTTTCAACGCCGGACAAATCCTCAGGTATCTGTTGCTCCAGACCACGTCTTGTACAGCCGTCAGCATCGCACGTGTCGCCTCCAGGTAGCAGATCACCACTGATCACAATATCTGAATGTGCTGAAGTTGCGACAGCAATCATGCCTGTACCACTCAAACCGCATCCTTCCGTCCACTTCTTGTTGTTTACGGCCGACAATATATTGCTCTATAATGAGGTTAATGAGGTCTTTGAAGTTTTCAGAATTCTCTGACAAAACCAGACCTTGATCTCAGTGAAAGCTAAGCAAGCAGTATGTCAAAGATGGCAGCTCTAGTCATTGACAATCCATCAAGGATAATGATAGAATTTAATTTAAATTTAATTCGTCTTAAGGTATTTTATATTCATTACTGTGAAACTCTAAAATGATGCTTGATCCTATTCAAGGAGAAAGGTGTAACAAATGAAAATGTTGGAATAAAAAATAACAATAACACAATATGATACTTCTCATCATATGTTGCTTAGCAGTGTAATAAATTTAATGCATCAACTGAAAATTTTTTAACTTCTGTCAAAAACAAGTTATGACTTACTTTCAATTTTCGACGTGTATTATATCTTCGAATTTGTTCCACAGTACTTTGCAAATGTTTACGAGGAGCAAAACGACTACGTTCACGTAACCATTCGTGATTTAAGGCACCTTCTGCAGATATCCTATTGTTGGGATCCACGGTGAGTAATCTGATAAGCAGATCTTTCGCTGAATCACTAATCTGCTGCCATGTCCCTCCATGATGCTGGAAATATACATTATCAGGAGAAATATATTTCTGAATTTGAATAATATTGATTATAAAATCTCGCAAAAGGAAAAAGTTTGAATTTCAACAAATTTAAGATAAATTTTCGATAACAAGTAACGGTGATGTATAAATAATTTTATTTCTTCCTCAGAGATACAGGCCAAAGTAAAACTAACAGGAAATGCCTATTAAGATTTTGAATATAAACGTACTGAATATCTCCCTTCGGTAATACTTTCATATACTCTCTGTTGAGAGCCAACAAATGGTAAACGTCCACAAAGAAGTATGTAAAGTAATACGCCAGCACTCCACATATCAGCTTTTGTGCCATATTCCGCATTGCTTACCACCTCGGGAGCCATAAAATATGGCATCCCTACACGGCCTGGAATTCTATAGTTAGAAAAGTTTAAACAGAATTCAATAAAAATTTAACAAGTTTGTGAATAAAAAAACCAAAATACCAGCTTGAGCAGTTGCGGTTGGGCAAAGTAATTTCATAGAAACACCAAAACCAGTCAACTTCAGAGGTGCTGAATTATCTTTACTGCAAATTAACATTAATTATCTGTAAAGTAATGGAAATAAATGTTTTGAAAATGGATGTATAATAAAAGAGAGAAATTATATAGAAAGTTTAAAGAGCTATAAGATATTGCCTTGCCTTGCAAGAACAATATTGTGTGGTCGGATGTCGCGATGAATAATTCCTTGGCCATGCATATATTCCAGAGCTTGCATTAATTGCCTCATGTAATGACTAAAAATTTTTAGATAAATATTTATTTTTGTATGGAAAGCTATTGTATACAGAAATATTACTAATAACTAAAACCTATAGCATGATATCAACCATCAACTAATGTAAAACATGGATTTCAATAATAATGATATATTTATCATTATCATGAGAAATACATGGAAAGATATTAATTGATAGAATAACAACAATATTATTGAAATTTTCAGTATTTTCATTGCTTTAGTCGTGAGGCAGATGATTATTAATACGAAAAACAGTTTTTGAATTCAATTGATTTAACAATTGATTCTATCTGATTCTATCTAAAGTAATTGATTCTATCTAAAGTAATATTCATAACAATAAAAAATATAATCCATTCTTTTTCTTGGATGTTTCACCTGGCAACAGCTTCACTGTAAACAAAACCAGCGCTAGCTCGCTTTACAATTTCAAAGCATATATCGTCACCATCAAGAAATTCGAAAACCATATGAACGGCTTTTTCTCCAGCTATCACATCTTTTAATTCGCATAAGAATGGATGCTTCAGCACTGCACATATTTCAATTTCATTGTCGACGTCTGGAAATTTATTAACATTTGACATTTATATGAAAATTAGCATTTGTTAATTAAATTTATGATTAACATGATAGATAACAGTCGAGTCAACTGTAAACAATGAATAATTTAATCAAGGGATGATTGAAGCTTGTAATAACAAAACACTATCAGAAATTTCTTGTCAAAAGGTAACCTGTTCTGGTTAGTCCTGAAGTGATAGAATATTTCTGTAAGTCGATGCTTTTCACTGAATACAACTTCGAAGTTATGCGATGTACAGCACGATAAACTGTACTTAACGGACCACTATAAACAAAGAGTTTATGGGATAACACAACAGAATAATATTTTAAAACCGAAATCATTCTCTATCAATGTTTAACAAAAAAACATACATTATCAGAAATGTTTGACAAAACATCTTGGGCTTATTCATCAACACTGATTGTTAATAATACTAAACTGATAAACTTTTAATTCATTACTTGCATGGTCTTATAATCTAATTATCCGATATTGATTGCTTCTGTTATTAGCTGTTACAGATTTTCTCCAAAATTTTCAGTTAGATTGAAAAAGTGCGAGAGAGAAATTTTGAGAAAATTTTCCCGAATACATTAAAAGAATTGACTTACTGTTCGATGGCGTCCCCGAGTTGGTAATGGTGATTGAGCAGCACTGTTTCTTCGCTCAAAGTCCATGGTTGCCCCGCATACATTACTTAAAACTGCCATCCAGTAGTCCCTATCTCTGAGGACAATCGGAGTTTGAATGTGTCAACAATAGGAAGCTAATATAGGCACAGGCATATAAGTAATTACAAATGTAGTAAGTCCTTCTGATGCCGAAACAGTCTTTGATAGCGAGAACTTCTAAAAATTTGCTTAAAAATAAATATAAATTAGGTAAATCCAATAGAAAAATGACTGACTAATGTGTATCTTTATGATAGGGTAAAATTTGATTATCTCATATCGTTTGTAATTAGGTTAATTCTACCATGATAATGCTAAAATATCATTTTAAATTTACCATGAAAATTTACTAGCGAATATATCTAAAGCTAATTGTGGTACTACTCTTTTCCGAAATTTTGAAACTATCATGCAAAGTTAATGAGACTTAATTCTTAGCAGCACTATGTCTAAGTAAATATAGAATTCGCTTGATCACATAGAATTTCTACGTAATCTAGAATTTCAAAAAATATGCATTTGAAAAATGAATAGATGTATTTCTGCAAAGCAAGCCATGCTGATCGATTCTGCCTCTGCAATGGACAACAACGCTTCTTATTAACTAACACTCATCTCGTCGGATACTAATCATAGTTTATTTAATAACGAGGTGTTTCTCTTCCGATCAAGAACATCTGCCAATACCCTCGTAGATTACTCCAAAAGCAATTAATTGAATTAGTGAGTGAGTGACAATAGAATGCGGCATCTGATTCGAGCTTCATGCGATTTCATTTTAGTTTTCCAAATCTTTCTCATCCTCTCTCTTCCTCTCCACTTATCTCTATTCTATAGACAGCTTCAACCTTTATTTCTATATAACTGAATATAGCTATCGATCGTTGCTGTTTTCAATCTTCAGCAATATCAAAAACGCCAGCATTAAAGAAAGATTCGATTTCGTTTTCAAGAGTACGTTCATCACTCCTTTGAATTTATCACGTTACAGTCAACAAATGATATAGTAAAAACTTATTCTGAAACACGCAGAAAGATTTAGAAGTTCCGTTCTGCTAATTGGCCTTTTTGTCTAAACTGCCCTTAACAATAAATGTAATAATTCGTCGCAAATTTGCTTCTTTTTGCTAAATTTAATAATCAATCAAATAAGTTTTCCTGTAATTCGAATCTAAGCTAAATAACAATAACAAGAATTATCCTAACAGCTCGATAATGTCCACTATTCAATCAATGCTCAAAATTCAGCCAAAAATCAGATAAAACAAATGATTATTCATACAACTTTCATTTTTTTGGATCCATTTTGCTATTAAATTTCTTCTGTTTTCAAAAACATTGAAATTCTCTCAACTCTTACATGCCTAACCAATTTTCAAATTTCTATCAATTTAGATGTCCTTTATTAAAGCTCATAATATAGTTTATTTTTAGGGATATTTCCGAATGATCGAAACCAAAAGTCTTCTTAGAAAAGTTCATCAAAGTTTCAAGCCAATGGATAACAAATGCAATTGCAATTTAGTCGTCATAACATTTTATCGAAAGCACTAGCATTATTACTAAAAAAAAAAAAGTGTATTTATTCTTTCCTTCGATGCAGTAATCAAAATTCAAAAATACACTTTTAGATTAACTTCTAATGCTCTAAACAATATATATATATATATACGCATATATATACATATATATATAATTATTAGATTATAGACTGTTTAAGAGAATTTATTGTCCATACAGTATTTTAGTTGATTATTTCGGTAGTTTGAAATAACTTTTTCAAACTTCCAAGTAGGCTATACTTGATTTATTTCAGGCTAGAAGCTGATAATGATAATAGTAGTATGCTAACTGATCAAAGAACTGCGAATAGGATTGAAGGATTGAAATTTTAAGGGCATCTGCTTTCCCATTCACTGATGAGTTCCAACACAATTTTTAAATCCAAACGATATCTGAAGGGAAGCAGATGTGCCTTCCGAAAAAGACACATTGAGAAGTATCCGCGTAAATATCTACAACAAAAATGATTGAAATAATATATTTCTAGAAATTAGGAATTCAAAATAACTGTATAATTTTCAAATCCTAAATGACTTCCATAGATTTCCAAAGACAACTTCAAATCTCACATTTCAGTAGTGTGATTGACGTTTTCTGAAAGGAACATTTCCGATTATAATAACCAGATTTTTTACAGTAATGAACAGAAGTAAAGAGAAGAAGAAGAGAAGCTTCAAATCTCACATTTGAAATTTGAAACTAGAGTAAAAAATTACCCTTGAATATCCAATCTGATCGACTGGAGCAATAGAGAGAAAATATTTCTAATTTTTTGATTATCTCTTCAAATAAATCTGTGCTAAAAGTCAAAATGCAAAATCATTAATATGGACATATTTGTATAAACTAAAAAAAACTATATAGTTAATAGCTTCTCAGAAAATATTCTATCTGTCAGAGCAGTTGTCATTGACAATTTTAAGAAATAAACAAATGAGGAGAGAATAAAATATTCAAAACGCTGAATAGTAGTAGTCCATAACAAAAAACAAAGTCTTAAATGATTTATAATCGAAGAATAATTAGAACCGAAAAAAGCCATATCTACTGAATGATGAAATTAAGCTGGCGAGAACAGAGACTTTTTATTTGAAATTCTTAATCGAAAATTCTTGCACATGTACGCAGTAGTACTCTAGCATTAATGCTCTAAGTCAACGTAATTTTTATTTTTTTCTCCAAGTATTCATTTGATTAATTATTCAAAAAGAAATTTAGATTTCGGTCAATTTTGCAAGCTTCGTCATCTAAATTCTTTTCTTCTCAATTTCTTCTATTCGATATTTTTTGAATTTCATATTTCAATTGAATTTTGGGAGAAGAATTAATCTTTGTTCCTTGTAAAAGAATAATGTGTGAAAAATGAAGAAGTAAAGAACTCCAAAATGAGCATCCGCCATTTCAGATATAATATTTGTTTTTAATCCCTTGTCGCCCTTCATTTCTCCTTACTAATTACATTTCTCTGATGATGATTATAAACAATGAAAACAACAGTTGAAAAATCAAAAAATCTTCAATTTTCCAAAAGTTAATTTATTAAAAACTCGGAAATTTAATTTGTAATTACCAATTTTTTCTCTTCCAAAATTTTCACATTTTACACAAACATGAATAGTTCTCTAACAGTTCTCATATTTAATTTGTTTCATATCTATATATACTTTGACTTCCTAATCATTTATTTGCTTGATAATAATAAAAGTACGATAGTGAATTGAAATCAAAAAACAACCAGAAAATCCAATAAAAATTGAAGTACTGCAAACATTAAATTTGTATAGTATTTAAGGATAAAAAGAAGAAAGAAAAAGGGAAGAAACTGATGGACACTGATATGCTATTAAATTCTCTGAAATAGAAAAAAAAATCGGTTTTTTCTTAATTGTATAAGTGAATTGTAAAATAAAAAAACTGCTCTCACCCTTCCCGCAAAAATCTTTAAAAGATATAAACTATTTTCAGAATACAGGGGACAAGGAAAGTTAAATATTTTTCTCCAGAAATTCCAGCATTTTCAATTTTCTCCAAAAATTTCCTGAAATAATTTACTGACAAACAACAACAGTCTTTAAAGTTGAAAGTTCTTCTCATTACCGCTTCAACATACATAGGTGATGATAAATCTATGGATGAAGAAAAGGATGATAAGATATCCTAGACATCTAATTTGAGTATGAGTATGTAGAAATGATTCATTCTCGAGATTTTTTCATCACCTTGCTATATGGCTGCTCGATACAAATGCAAAGGAAATTGTGCAGAGATCAAGAACTGATTAGAGATACCAGCAATGTTTTCTGCCAGCAATTTGTGGTACTCTACGATTATCAAATATGCATAAAACTAACTAACTAACCTTCAGAAGATTAAGGAAAATATAGAGTTCCTGCTAATGATTACAAAGTGGCGTAAAAAATTGCCTTAACGTCAGCTGTTATTTTTATAGAAAAATATGTAAAAACTTTGCTTACTTTTCCTCCTCTTTCGCTTTCGATTCCTTATCTTCGAATACTCTAATTATTTGAGATTTTTGAAATATAGTCTATGCTTAATAAAGGGAATTCCAATATTTATTAAGTTAAAAAAAAACAATAATAATCAGAAAATTTCATTTCGGATAGGACACTTATTTGGATCCTCCAATTTTAAAATGAATCGAATTCTATTTTTAAATTGAATTCTGAATCTAAGTAAATCATGTTCAAATCATATAAGCTATGTTGTTTTTGTATTTAGGATATGTCCTTTTGAAATTTCAGATTTTGTTCGAACTTAATGTAAAATATTATAAAAATGTTCCGTTCAATTTCTCTGATCTCATTCATTTATTTATAGGCAATCGAAATTATTTCAAGTATTTCAGTAACATCTACAAATGTCAACTCAAGAAAAATAGGAATGAATATTATATTCAGACACTCATATCCACTATAAAGTGTTCCTTGGCTATTCAGATCTAATAATGGGTGAGGAAGGCATAGGCGTTATTTCCATGAATTATTTCGAAAAATGTTCACAGAACAAAGGATAGTAAATAAAATAAAAAATGTCGTCATACCGCATAGCTATTTTAGGAAGAGAGGAAGTATAAATAATGAGTGTTCATCCCATCGATATATGCATAAAACAATACGAATGTTATGAAGTGTTGAAGAATGTTCAAGAAGAACTTGAATGAACTGCTTACTTTGTTAATAACATATTAATGAATATTTGAATTTTTTTTCCAGGAAGGAAAAATCAGATTTACTAATCAGATGTAAAGAGAATTTCTCTCATAAAATTTCTAATAAAGGATTAAAATTAACTCTTCATATGAAAAAGGATGAGAATTCTTGTAATATCTCGATGTATGTAAAAAGCTTACTCATTCATAAGTATTTAGCATACCATAAATTTTCTAAAATATCGATGTGAGACATATTCGAATAATGAAAATTCCACTTATCTAGCCTGAACTTCCAAATGATGTAATATTTCAATCGAAAATAACGATGAAAATCTGAAAGGAGTGAGAAAGATCAAAGCAAAATCAATTATTAGTTATATTATAATGATATTTTCATCGAAATGAAGAAATATGCAAAAATAGAGATGAAAAAAATAGCCCTACGGTTTCTCTGTTGAATTTGGCACTTTTAATAGTAATAAGCGAAAGATAGCAAGCCTATGAGTTTCGAGAATGAAGAGAGATTTATAGGCAGAGGAAACGAAATCAATAGAGTGTAGGCCTGCAAGAGCGCACAGTCGTAATGCTTTTATATGATAATGTGGAATAGAGGACGAATAGATTAAATGCAACATTTTAGGATTCCGGCTAGCATAAAATTGGAAAGAGGTAAAAATTCTCGAATATTCTAAAAGTTGGCATGCAACTTCTCCTATGTCCATCTTTTTACAGGATTAAAAACAAAATTTATTATCCTTAAATGATTTTGCTTATCGCTTTTTTCTCGGCAAAATATTGAAAAAGTTTTGAAGAACTGTTGAAAAAATGTAAGATTTTGAAAATTGACGAAGTATTTTGGTCACAACAAATAGGTGTCAAGCGCTCGATTATGATATAACTTCTTCTATCCCTTACAAAAAAAAAAAAAAACGAAATATCAATTTGTCACTTCCCTGTCATTTTAACTCAACAAAATTATTCTTTCAGAAACAATAACAAGAGAAGTAATAGAAGGATGAAGCATTGCAGCAATTATTGAAGTATGTAAGCATATTGTAGAAAATATCATAAAATTTCTCAATGACTCGCCGATATATATTTAAACCGAAGAATGGCCGTAAACAATGACTGCATGGCTTGTTAATAACTTCATCATAAATCGAAAACAGAAAAGGCATTTGGTTACAAGATTAGTGCATTTCATTTTTAACATCAAAATTGAAAATTGAATAAATATACACATATAAATTATCATATTAAGAAAGATTCGTTATCACGTTCAAATAGTACGAATAATCCGTTAGTTAACTATCTGAAATTATTGTTCTATCTATCTTAATTACCAATATTATCTTAAATATAAATGATTCGAGGAGCAACAAGCATCAACAAGTGCTGTTATTGGAAGAAACTGAAAGGATAAATAGATTTGCAGAAATTAATTAAGACTGAGAAGATTCTTGGTAAATATTTGACAATAGCAAAAAAAAAGCTCTAAATATTATCTTAGCTCCCTTATTAAAATTACAATGACAAATGTAGCATTAAGCAAAAGCTATTCATGAATAAGTAAGTCCTAAGGTACAGATATGATAATTATTAGCCAAGGAAAGGAAAAAAAATTAAGCAAGATAATAGTTGTTAGTTGCCAAGTAAGTGGCGATTCAATTCCATCTAAATCATGAAATGCTAACTATAAAGTAATTAAATATGAGAAAAAGTATTTTCATGATATTGGTTTTTTTCTTTCAATTTCCCTTATTTTAAATGTTTGATTTGTACTATGATGATGACGATATAGCCATTTTTGCGTTAATATGTTAAATCAATAACTTGTTTCAGTCTTTTTTCCTTGAAAGTTCAACATAGTAGGTGCCAAATCGATAGGAAATTTAAATTATTCAAGAAACCCTTATTCGTTAATTAAAAATCAAACTATTCCCATTTAAGTTAAAAGCATTAGAGAATTGATTGAAAAACAAATGAGCGAAGAAATCTGAATGTTGACAATTGCCCGATACATCGATGCGTTGTATGTGTCTTGCATAAATCTGTACGCCTTGGTAAACGGTGTTTAAACAAGCACCACAATAACGCCTGATGAAGCTGAACGTTTATATCGCATTAAAACCGTGTTTATATAGTGATCAAGTCTCTGTATTAAAATGTAATTTCTACTAGGACTTCTGGGCATCATAGCCTCTATGCAACATTTCGATCTTATTTCTTTGTCATAAAATCTCGACATATTAGTGCCAGTAATGAAAATGGAATTTCAGACTGTCAAAGGCGATTTAATGCAATTATTCTGCTGGACAATAAAAATAAAAGTGATTTTCCGTTTTTCTTTTTTCGCAAATAATGAAAACTGACGAAAAGAAGGAGATAATTAGAAAAAAAAACTTTTTATATTTTGTTGAAATTATTTCTCAAAACGAATCATTTCGCACGTCGATTACTTCCATTACTATTCTTTGCTAGATCCTATATATCATCCGATCATGCTCATGGAACTATGCTGAACAAATTACTTAGCAACTATTTCATTGCCATCCTATTTACATAAATTATTTACGAATTAGAAAGAACACATCTCAAAATTATTATTGTTACTAAACGGATGAATGAATTTTTCACGAAAAATATGTAACTGGGATGATTTTTAGGAAGTTCAATTACACTGATTTAAAAGAAGCTGATAATATATTTCATAAATATAGCCTAACTCATTGAATATGCAAAAAAAAAAAATTGTGTTTTGTAACATTTGAAACATATGGTCAAGAAACATCGAAATGTTCAAAATTTATATTTTTCAGAGTATGCCTGATTACTTTAAATGAAATGACTTGGATTGAAGTATCATTAATGTACAATTAAAGATAAGTAGAATAAATGAGTTAAGAGATATGATAAATAAGCAAATTTGTCAATGCCTAATAATAGCTGCTTCTGAAGATTTAAGCAAATACGAAAATGAAAGAAAAATAGACAATAAATGAAATATTAATAAGGAGTGATTTTACTGATAGTAGCAGGCTCTTCTAAATGCAAACTTTTATTTTTAATAATTTCTCGACATGACATTCGCCTGCACAACTAATTCTTTTTCTTTCTTTTATTAAATGTTGCAAATATTGGACTTAAAGCAAGAATGGGTTAAGACGATTAAGCGCAATTCATAATGTACATTCGTCTTTTCAGTTTTTGATCCATATAAAAATGGATATGTTTGAGGAAATGAAACTTTGTCACATTAAGGTGAGTAATATATAAACATCATAATATACATATTGGAATGAGAATTCACTGCAATATATTTTACTGATTAAACTTTTATGATTGGAATATCAAAGGAACGTTAATACTTTCTATTCTTCAAATGTCTCAAAGCGATGAGCATATTTGGTGATTTTTTCAATCAGCAGATTTAGACTTTTTCTTGTACGCAATTTAAAAAGAAAAAAGTGGTGAAAAGGAATAGTCACAAAGGCACTTAGAAATACTGCAGACCTACATATTCCAGAAAAATTGCATGTCTTCGAATAACTATAGGCTTAAAGAAAATGAACAATGGAAAAGAGATAACTGATAAAGACAGTGAGCCAAAATTCCAGTAAATGAATCTCGAAAATGTTACATTAATGAACTTCTTGTATCTTGAATTTATAGTGCTTGAAATAATCTTTATGGAAAATTTGACAACACACCACAATTCTGCATTGTTTTTAATCTGTATCACATTTTCCAAACTGGCAGTGATCGATCACTGCTGATTTTGTAAATGAAAATTTACTTACACTATCGATTACGATCAATTCTCTTATCTTCCTTTTTAGGTAATTTAAAAACCATACATGCTTGATACCATCGTTTAAGTTTTATCGCTCTTTGTATGTCTCTTCCAAAATATATTACTGCTAAAATTTGCATAAATAATGACGTAAGAGTGATGATATATTTATCACATATAAGCATAAGAATAGTGAAACTAAATGTAATAAAGAAAAATGTCATTGTAAAATATTAAAATTACGTTTTGGATAATAAAAGGTATACCCATTTAGTGTACTATTTTTCCATGAATATAAATAAGAAAGACAGAAGTTGTATTCTTTTTTAAAATTTAAGAAAAAAGTTTATAATGACAGCGGAAATCAACAATCGTGAGATGTCCCATTATTGCCATTTATTATCTTATGATAACAATTATTTCTCCGGTTCATTAAATGAATTTGAAAACAATAACTAATTAAAAGAATATTGAAATTGATAGCTTTTTTTATTAAAATCGATAAGATTGAAATGTATTGATCACTTCACTTTTTAATTTCTGTCGTTTTCATGAATTATTTGTGATATTATAAAAGGAATATAGAAAGAAAAATTTCATCATAAAGGACTAGCGTAAGATTTAAAATGATAATTTCAAATTATATCATTGGAAACATATTGGAAAAAATGTCCTTGCTACGATCTTCAATGTAATCATTCTATGGAAATATTTTAAATGAAACTATAACTAAATTTAAAAACTAGCATCGCTTCGAATTGGAGCAGGAGATGTTTGCAAACAAAGTTATTTACATATTCGAAAAAATATATGAAAAAGGGGTAAATAAGAAAATTTACGAGGACGAAGATGAGAAAGTAGGAAACAGTAAAATTATGAAGGCCAGGATCTTCAGATAAACTAAAAGATTTATAGTGACATCATTTGCATACTGAAGAAATACTTAGCCATAATGTATTTGTTTAATGTTTGGTGCGAATGTTTTCATGCATTTAATTTTCCTCTGATGATTTCTATGAATGTTAGCGATGACTGCTGTGAACTAAGTGAAAAAGTACATCAAGAACAAATTCTATTCAATCATTAATTCTAAAGTCGAAAAGAATGTACTGCTTTCATAAAGAGGAAAATCTCTTCGAACTATTCAGAGAGATTCGGAAACTGGTGCCAAAAATAACTTCTCAACACTCAATGAATGAAGAAGGAGTAGAAATAAAAGCATTATTTTATTTCTCCTATCGATAGCAATTTCAGGAATAATAATGTATGTTGGGATCATGCAATAGTAGAAATCTCTCTGAATTTAAATACAGAAATACCAGATGAAACTGTCGCCTTTGAATCGAGGTCGATGATATATTAAGATGAATGTTTACTCTTTTTCCTACTTTTTCTATATTATCAAGCTATGTTTCTTTCTATTTCTAAATTATAATATTTTTAGATTATAATGCGCTCTATTAGTAACGTTTAGTTTCCAATTTAACAATAACAAAACGCCTGTTTCTAAAATCAAAAATTTGTGTCTTCACGACGAGCATCAATTAATCAATTCAATTAGTCGAAATTTTTAATGAAAATAATAATAATAATAATAAAAGCCGTTTATTGTGTAAATCCATAATTCAGGTAACTTCGCATGCTAAGATGATCCCCTACTTTTAACAACTAAATCATTATCGTTATCCAGTCGTTCACATTCCAGTTATGCAAAACAATCATTGCAGATTGTCATCATCGAATGAATATGTAAAATCATTGAACTAATCTTTCATTTTCGGTGAACTTTTTTTTCTTTAGGACTTAATAAATTTTTATAGCTAGTTTTTTTGCTGGCGAAGCAAACTTTGCTCCAATATTTTAATTAGAATGATAAATACAGATTTCAGTAGAAACCAAATATGCGAAGATAAAATAAGGATGAAATGGTAAGTAATCTTATTAGTATTATTCGTTTAAATTGAAATATTTCAAGAAGTTGTAGGAAGAAATCGATATGAATCAGACAGGTTATGAATCACTGGAAAATTGAATCTTGGATTCCCAATCAAAGATCGAATAAATATAAATAATCAGTTTTCACATGGAATAATTTTAGTACAAATAATATATCTTTATATGGATCACGATCTTTCTTTGCTAATTTGTAAGGTTAGTTGACTTCCCAAATTGGTTTCTCATGATAAATTTAGTTTAAGGTCAATCATTCCATTCCATCCCATAACTCTATTTCAAATTACACTGTTGTTTGATGATGTAAATGAGAACGATACTATACCGGAATAATTTACCTTCCAACATTAAGACAAAAGTATATTCACTACATGTAATCAAAAAACTTCATGATTAACGCTATCACGATAAAAATCGATTACCATAAAAAAACAAGTTGACATATAATTAATTGATAGGGCGAACAAAAATAAAAATGATCCATCAGAAAGTGACAAGTGGAAATAAGCAACTGCGTCGAAGAGAAAGGCAGAGCGAAATTTCTTACTAGTAAAAGCCTTATGAAATCTTCCATCGCTGATGTGAATGCATAAACAAATACTGATGAATAGAATCAATAATTTCGATTAAAATAGTAAAGAAAAGGATAAGCGAATTGTGATGCAGCATATTCCATTTATTTTACTTCCAATTCACATTCAATACATAGTGCTACTTTTCTGGAAATACATTACACAGTTACAATCGATGCCAGATGCTCTCTACATTCTGCAAGCTGTAGTCGACATGATGCACGACAATATCTTGAATCTGTTTCCGAGAAATCTGATTTCAGATTGACAGCACAATATGTTCTTTGGACGCGATTTCTTAGAAATTTTGCATTCCAACTATTTAACACATTGAAATTTTTAATGATCATGTTTTAATGATGGTTTATTACTTATTAATTTACAGCTAAGAAATAAACTTTAAAATTAATAGGCTTATGTGAATGATAATGAGTGAGACATTTATTGATTCCAGTCTCGAATTTCGAAATTGTTAAGTACTTCAATTTTTGAGAGATATAATAAACAATTCCTACTAAAGATTTGAGATTTTTCACATCAAAAGTGTACTTATTATTAGGTTCATCTTATCAAAATTTGAAGATTAGCAAAAGCAAACTTGAAAGAATATGGTATTGAGAAATTCCAATGGAATAATATTTTGTTGGAACTATTCACAAAGAAAATGGCCTTTTTCTAAAAAATTAATCAGGACTCTTTAGAGTGATAAAAACTCGAAGATTTGTGGATTCATTAGCAGTGCGAAAATTTTTAAGTATCTTAGAAAATGATGCTATATGAAATTCCACAATTTTTTCCTAGAAAATTTAAAGATCTTTTGCTTCATCTTCGCGTATGACTTGTTGAATATGGTCCCAATCTATTTCTACCTGCAAAATTTAATACTTCTTCCCTTAACTAGAGTGACTGTAATACTTGAACATGAAATACTTGAACATCCTGAAATTAATTTGAAAATCTTAATTAGCTAAGAAAAGTTTGAGCAAGTACTTAATTAATATTGGATATTCTCATGTATTTGGAGAAGTAATTTTGAATACCTTCTATTTACCTGGGATTGGTATTTTAAAAAATCCTGGTTAATCTCTTTACGTCCCATTTCTTGTAAATATTTTTGTCGATAACCAATGACCGTTGCCAAATGCATGTCATATTTAATCGCTAATTCAAGTGCTCTTCAAAAAAGTAATTTACATATGATACACATGATAGATAGAACAATTTCCCTTGACTATTTAAATTGCGTTTGTAACAGGCTAAAATAGTAGCACAACTCGAGTAACTATCAGATCTTTAAACCTTAGAAATTATTTGTAGAATCCTTTAAGCAATAATACTATATTCTAACCGCTGCCATTGGAATAAAGAAATATTGAGCATTAAAGCACGGAAAATATATCCATTCTGTACAAGCATTGCGTCAGCGTCTTTGAAATTTCTTGTGAAAGCGGCCATCATTGCTGATCGAACTTCATTGTTTTGCTCCGCTCGTAAATGTGATAAAAATTTCACCTTTTCAATCTAAAATTAAAACTGCAACATTAGTGAAAATTTGCTCGTTATATATATGTATCACCAAATAGCTATTATCGAATAAAATTTTTTCTTTTACTATTTTAATGAATCATGCGACCAAATTTGAATTGAACAATGCGAATTTAAATTGAACCGAATTTTCAAATAAACATGTTTACTTTGAATCGCTTATTTTATCAGTGAATTTATTTGATTTTAACTCATCTATCATGACTTTTTACTATCATTTCTTAACTTTCAATTAATATTTCTTGCCAAGGCAAGACACTGCTTAGATAGGCATTCGTAGGATTTTTTGCTAATATGCAACTTATCTTAATCAAACTACGTGAAAATTAACTCTGATATTAAAAATTAATTAGAAGCAAACAAAAAATTTGAAGAGCATTATTTGTTTCGAATAATTTTACTTCATCAAGCGCAGTATATGCAATTTCAGCAGCATAAAAATTTTTTAGCTCTGTAGCTATCACTGCAAGCATTGCCCATAAATAATTCTCCTGAAATGTAAGAAAAAAATTTAAGACTATCTGCAAGAGATATTGATGTTCAGATCAAGATGTCTAAAGAATATTCTCCTATCAATGTTTTCAGCATGCAAATGCATATAGCTGTTAAATTTTTTAATAAATAGTCTTCTCATCTGTAGAATTTTTCCAAAGATTTTAAAGTATACTCGAATGTGTCGACAAAGACGAATTGCTTGATCCCATTTATTGGAAGAAATGAATAAGTTAAGAGCAGATGCAAATGGCGTTATAGTACAAGATATAAGTGCACCATCAGAACGCCTCACTGAGATGTGATTACCGACAAAGCTAAAATAGAAGTATAATTGCTATCTTCTATGATTTAAAATTTTTTTTTGGAAAGCCATAAGAATAATCAATTCCTGAACAATCAGGACTCTAAGTAAGGGTTGTCTATTTTAAATCTTTCTCTAAAATTTTCCTTATCTTTCGAAATGTATAATTAACGAACTTATGTAGATATGGCGACTTCCCAAAATCGCTTTCATCGTTTTCAAATATGGTTTTTGGAGTAAATCACGATCGATAAAGACAGCAGCTGGATATAACCACACAACAAGGCGATTGTCTTGCAAACCAGCAAGCATATTTGTTTGATCGTTAAAAACAATGTTTGTCACCACTGCGCCTTCAATATTACTTTGAAGTGAGGATTGTAATTGAATTTTTAGAATTAAAAGAATATCTAAATATATTTTTCGAAAAAGTAAGACAACGATATTACAGTAGTACTTTGCAATCGAATAACAACAATCTGAGAGAGTAACATATTACTGCTCCCAATGTTTTAGATATAATCCATTTTTAATAATTCCTGGTCTCAAATGAAGAAAATAAAGCCAAGTGTGTATCAATGGAAGTTTATTTGCAGAAACTGAACTTCACAATTTACGATCGAAAACAGCCACTATATTTTATAATCATTGCCTGTTGGATTTGCACAACTTACCAATTTTGGCAATTTTTTGAAAATTACCAGAAGTTTTACAATTACTAGAAAACAATCTAAGCATTTATCTATAAATGCTAGTTTTCGATCGTTCGCTGCTCCACACTGATCGATCGCTATTTCGATTATATCATTCTGCAACATTTTCTTGAAGATTTTTTGACCAATTCAATATTCAATCTGATTTAATCATCTCGTGTGTTTATGTTTTTAAAAAAATCAAATATGCAAATTTCATATGTCACATACAAAAGTTGTAAAATATCGAAATTTTTGGCTATTTTCAACTATTAAAAATTAAAATAGTCTAATTTTGCGGAAAGTCTTACGGTATGTGAAAGTTTTCCGTTGCCAACACTCTTTCCGGTGACTGTTTCAAAAAAATATACCATTTTCAAGTTTACTCGATCTCGAATAGCTATGGTATCATTCGAGATAGCGACAATCTTCTCACTCGCTGCTTCTCTGGATATACTCATAACGGGTAGCTTCAATAAGCACTGCATACGACCTTCGTAATTATATACTTGCATTAGACTACCATCGACCAGCAGGAAGTATCTATAAAAATAGTTAGCATGTTACCAAACGAACGAGAACGTCATTTTGGAAGACTGAAACTTTTGTCTCCTGCCATTGCGAAATTTTTGTAATATTTCTTTGCAATAATAAAACAACTGGAAATGATATATGAATATATGGAAATCATAAACAATGCGCTTACTTTTCACAAAGCATAATCAAAGAAACATTGCATTCCTTTAAATCCATTATAATTGGTGTATTCCAGTTCTTTATACTAAAATTTTCGAATAATTATACTGATAGTTTGTTATTATTGCAATTCAGGAAATCAACTCAGAAATGAAATATACTTCTCGTATCTTTGATTCCCTGTAGTTTTCAATAAAACTAACCTAAATATGTAGCATTGACTGATAGTAGCTACTACGAGCTGCTCGAAACCAAGAGACAATTTTGTTATTCGATCTCGTAGTTCTAACTTCTCATAAGCAATATTAGAAAGTACATCACGAATATCGATCAGTTGGCGTTTAATTTGTACCGCTTCAATATTTCGCCATGTAATTCGTCTTAAAACTATAATATTAATTAAAAATTAAGTAACTTGTTTCACAATTTGCAGCTCAAAAATACATTAGTAAAATATTTAATTGTGTTTAAAATAGCCGATTAAAATGATTGCTTTGTTGAAAATGAAAATTTGAGGCTCGTTTTTGATCAATAACCTGCGAATTATTATAGATTAATTAAGAAAAATAAGTAAATTTCCGAAAAAGTCCTTAGATGATTACTTCTCGACCAAATAAGCGTGCAGAACGCTTCCATCAGAGCACGCACCAGCCAACTGAGTGCTATCTGGCGACCAGCTGATATTGTAAACAGTTCCGGTGATCAATTTTTCTAATGAATGAGACCACTATAATTTATAGAAATGAAATATGGAAGTCATCATAAATAATGAAAACCTTCAATATTATCGTAGATTTGAAAGTGAAAAAAGTATTGAAAAGGAAATGTTTTTAATGAAGACAATGTTAGAACTTCAGAAGGACCTACCCCAGCTTTATCGCATAATCTAAGAAGATTGAAAGATCCAACAGCAAAGAGGTCGCCATCAGCATTCCATGCGACTGATGTAACTGGATAGTCATGTGGGCTACTGGAATATATTGGACGTCCATATTCGTCCCAGACCTACTATGAATTATTCAGATGAAAAAGGTCATTCTCGTAGATCAACTTTGCTAATATGATACAGACAAAAAGTGTAAATTCTAAAAACTAATGCTTTTTATAGATCATTTTGTATAGAAAATGAATTTTGAGATAACCTTATATTTGCAGTCTTCTCCACCGCTCACCAAAAGATTTGTATTGGCATTCCAATCAATACATAGTCCTATACCATCGTGACCTTTCCATTTAATCAGTGCCTGTTTGCAGACAGTATAATTGCGATTATGATCAAATATTCAATGTAGAATATAAACATTGTTAATAGAAGGAAAGCTCTATTCTTCAAATAGTTATTAAGCAACTTCGTTTTACAGAAATGCGAAACCTTTGATGAAAATAGAACTGGTCAGCAAATTCAATTTAATTTAATAATCTTTCAAATTTTGAGTACAAAGATTACGAGAAGTTGGAAATAATAAAGTAGTAAATATAAAAGTACTAAATGTAGTTGTTTCATTTGTATCAAATCACTTTTGCTTTATCACCAATACCTTTGAATTCCAAAGAAAAATTCCAAAATTCTCTGATTACCTGTGATTTAAGAGCTTTAGTGAAGCAATTTTCACCACAGCAAAAAGCAATACATGAATCATTGCCATTCCAACAAATTCCGTAGATGGGACTGCTATTTTCCAATAAAATACTTCGGAGCATACCATTTCTAGACCATATCTTCACTGCACCGTCTTCCCCACCTTAATCATTAAGTTTAATTTCTCTACATCCATATGAATCATTATTCATTCTCTGGTTCCGAACTGAACATTAAAAGTTCAAGTAAAAATTCAAGTCAAACTTTTCCGACTCACTTTGACGCTATGCGCATGATATTTTCCATGAAGATGAAATTTTGTCTTGAACTGAATTATGCAAAACAATATTTTGCATAACATCGTTTTTAACAAGTTTCTTGGAAAGAACTAACAAGTGGCAAAAGTAGAGCCATCATTACTCCAGCGACCAGATAAAATTGCTCCCCGGTGAGCTTCTACTATTTTTTCAATGCGTCCCTTCCGGTTGCAAATGTAAAATTTACCTACAATTAGCATTTAAGTTAAAAGCTTTAGAAATTAGCAATCAACATTTGATCACTTGCTAATTTTTCGATAATATTAATGTAACATCTGTCCGGAATGCTTTGGTTATTACCTAAAATAAAGCCTACCTTTTTATTAAAAACAAAAATACATTATAGAAAAAAATGGTACCTTCCGTGGATGTTAAAATAAAAATATCATTCATCTGTTGTTTGATGTAATCATATGGAAGCCACTGCATGCATGTCGGATGCAGTGAACTAAAATTTGGTTAACATTTTCTGCTTTTACAACTTTTATTACTCACTAATATTTTACACTCAAATCTTTCTATTTTTAATTAATATTAACAAAGTATAGCGCTATAGTGTGACAAGATAAATAATGAATGATTTGTAACAATGTGTTTAGTATAGCTAAAAATCTTTGTTATCAAACCTGGGTAAATGCATTAGCACCTGGACATCGCTATTCACTAAATTCCATTTTAATACTTGTTGATCGTCTCCGACGCTGACCAGTTCGTTACTTCTTATCCATGCGACCGCTAACACTGAATCCTCATGCTTTGGTTCCCGCGCTATAATCACCTTCAGCCGCATTTTAAGGTTTGTCTGCAAAATTACTCGCATTCGAAAACCCGACTAATGAAAAAATCTACGCAACAAAAGTTAATTTAAGTTTATTAAGTAACAGTTTATTAAATTTGAAAAGATTCTGTACTACTGTTTATGACTTAATCTTCAATTCGCCACAATGTTAAATCAAAGATGTCCTAAAAACCGTTGCTAATAGTAACCATTCGGAAGATATAAAATGCAACAATATGTAGAACATTTATTTTCACGATTGGATTAGTGATATACAAAAATCAGTTGAAGTAGCAAATAATGGATTAATGAAAAACTGAAACATTTGAAAAAAATAATGCTAATAAAAATAAAAAAATTTATGCTTCTTTCAGGGATTCGTCTCCTTAACATCAAAAAACAACCTCATCTTTCTTCTCGACCGAATATTAAAAAAATGATGCACATATTTTTTGAACCAAAATTCATGTAGCAGTTTTTAGAAGATATGTTTCTTAAAGTATTAGTTGTTAAATTCACTTCTGGAAAATAATTCCAACGGAAGATTAGATTTAATAAGTTGTTGTTATTGCATCTAATACCTGGACTTTTATTTCTAGATTCATTTTATTTTTTAGACATATGGCAACAACTAATCATCTATCAGAATTTCTCATTCCCTTGTTTTTGAATTAGGCTTAAAATGATCAATTACTGAGAAGAATGACACATTTTAAATGGTCACATAAGAATATTTAGTTTGTCGTGTAATGGATCGACCAGAGTGAAAAATGCGAATGATTGCGAAACTCAAAAATACCCTGCAAAAAGTTATCCTTCTTATTCTTCCTTTGCTTATTCTTTTTTACGACGATTGATTTCCACTGTTTTGAAGTCGTAATAAAATCCAAAACACTATCTCTTATATTTCTATTTCAATCCAATTCATCCGATAATTAAATAATGATGCATACACTGATTTCCACACACATTTAACAGAGATCAGTGACACATGCAATGGAATTGCGATTTTACAATAGTTGAGCATCTTTTGTGGTTTCTAAATGATCAACGAAGTTTGTTGGAGAAGGAATGCCATTCATTTTGGTCATAATAATAGTAATAGACTTTTTTTAGCTTGGAGACTAGGCCTTCTTGTAACTTGGATGGCTTTTATAGTTTAGAAGTTATGATGAAAGTTACTGGGTCATTTATTCATCTCAAATTATAAATAGTTAAAATCATTTATGCAATACAAGCTATTAAAAATTATTTTGGTTTAATTTTTGCTTCATCTTTCCATATGCCGCATGATGCTCGTTATCTCTGAGATTTTCGTCATTTCATATTCATACAATCTCTCTAATATATCATATTCAGACAGATGTCTCTCTTATTGATTATTATTCTCAAATTATTCATTTCAAATATTTTTATGGACGACCAATCTGTCTGAAAAATGTCTCAAGTTTGTTCGTTTGTCTCCATTTCAGGTTTTACACATTATGCTGTTGCACGCACGTATACTGCTTAACTTTCCTTATATTTGCATATTGAGAATTGAGAAATATGAATAAATTATCACTGATCTCATGATTTTTTATCTCTTTTTCATTTTATACCAACTTCTGTTCCCGCTATCTAAAACTGATTATTCCTTACCTATTATGTCCCAATAAATCACGCTTTATATAAGTTGAAATTCCTCCATGAAAATAGCAAAAATATCTATCTGTAATCTTTTGAAAGATTACTGTAGCATTATTATTGATCAATTAAAATAGTTAGTAGTATCCTTAGTCATATTAAGGAGACCAATATATTCAAATTATAATAACAGTTTAAGTTATCTGGTAAAATTCTCCAAAATTTTTACAAATCTCGAAAATAGTTGTAATAATAACCCATTCAACAAAATCACTGGAAAACAAGTACTGCTATCTGCGTAGTACTCGAATTGAAATTTAGTTTGATAATTGATAACTGACAAAAACGATTTACTTATTCAAAAAATCAACCATCATATCGAATGAAAGCGGATTAATTTCAAGGTTTTAAATTTATAAATTCATTTTTCTATTGATCGATGTTAAATCTTGTATTGGTATAAAAGCAAACAAGCTAATTCTTGTTTTTCTAGGTGAAAAATAAATGATTATCGTACCAGTGATTGTTAAGCAGCTATTGGAAGTTTATCTCATTTTACTTCCACTTAAAATGACTCTTGTCTTGTATAGTAGGTGGAAAATAATAACTTTAACATTTATGTAA
This sequence comes from Dirofilaria immitis, assembly GCA_024305405.1. Lineage (NCBI taxonomy): Eukaryota > Metazoa > Nematoda > Chromadorea > Rhabditida > Onchocercidae > Dirofilaria > Dirofilaria immitis. Next base: position 3,083,040 of record JAKNDB010000092.1, on the reverse strand, counting down.
TCTTTTTTTTCATTCTTTCTTTTGCGATGCTATCCTTTGGCTGAGTCTTTCTATCTTCTCTCATTTAAGACTCACTTCCAGTAATCTTACAATAATATCTCAACCATAAAAATAAAATGTAATCTGATTCCCTAAATTTTGAGGAATTCTATTTTCTTTTGGCAATTCTCATAAACATATTTCCTTCTGCGAGATCGTTTTATTTCATAGCGGCGACGTTGTATATGTTGGTCAATTAAGTTCAGTTCATTATCAAAGTATTTGTTTACTATGGAAGGGGTCGGTGATTTCTGCTAGGAGGGTAGACAGTATTCAAAAGGCTGTTCTGGAAAGTGGGAAGTACGACAGTTAGGAGGAACAACAAGAAGCTGGAATGTACGGCATTGCTAAGAGGGAAATTCATAACAATATAATATAGGGTGCATGATGGATTAAAATAGGGTATGATATGGAGGAATTGAAAATACGGCTAAATATATGGGAATATTGGTAGCTAGGGACATTATATTTGTGAATATGAAGTGCCGCTATTAATTTATTTTGTGATGGATGGAGAATGAATTAATCGAGAAGTATCTGAACGAATGGTAAATTTGATATGATTCACATGCGGTTTACTGATAAGTTTGTGATAGAGAATTTTTTTAAAGTTTCACTTCCTCATACTCGATGGATTTCAACTTTAAGAAAATCGCAAGTGATGCTAGCGGCTTTTTCAGTCGTGCCAAACAGGTGATTAATTTGTATTACAAAAAATATCCTTTTGAATAAGTTCTTATCATATTAAAACTTCATATCATAAGAGAACTGAGTAAATGAAAAATTTCGATAGAATGTTAACACTCAATTTTCCCGGTTCAGTTAATACCCAATTTTTGATTGTACTTTTGAATCAATCTATTAGTTTGAAATATTCTCCAGAAATATTTTCGCGATAAAATATTGTTCTTTTTAAATGAACTGTTTCATTCTTTATAACTTTATATAATAACTTTTATGTTCATAGTTGACAGAAGAAACTTTCCTGAAAGCTGAAAAGACAGAACTCGATGCACATTTCGAGAATCTATTACAAAGAGCAGATAAAACAGAGGAACATACCAAACGATTACTTTCTGCCATGGAAAGTTACCTTCAACCAAATCCTAGTAAGTTTTTGAAATCTATTTATCTATAATCTTGCATTTTATTTGTGGACAGATCGACATGCCATCAACTGTGGTGTTCATAGGTTATAAATTTTTTAATATAGACTGTTTTTTTTTTCAGAGAATATCAAATCTTTCATCAGCAGATTTTTTTAACCAATATTCTAGCAATTCGTATGGACGAAGTATTTTATGAGAAACTGGAATTGCGCAAAGAAAATCGTCTAAATAATTTGGAGCAACTGGCACAAGCAATGAATGAAGCTGGTAATGAATTCGGAGCAGGCACACCATATGGTAAATCTTTATGAAAATTTGGAAGAAAAATCATATATCAACCAGTTCATAGATCCACACACAATTTTGTTTTCTATTGATCTTTTTTGCGCTATGTTTTAAATTTCATGACTAGAGACATCCTTTTTTGGGCATACTTATTATTCCTGCCACAGTGATTTAAGCAATTCCAATATACTGCTTTTGCTAAATTGATTTTCAATGGATTAATTAAATTTGTTCTTGCTGATTATCACTAAAAATTTGGAATCATCGAATTGCGTTATTACAAATTTATTTTATGTCTTAGTGAATTCTCCTCATTCATTTAGCAACAAGAAGAATTTGACTGCGAAGCGGCAGAAATATAAACGAATTTGTGGGAAAATAGAACTTGTTATTACCCATAATTTTGGAGTCGTAATTTTTCATATTGATTTGTTAGTTGTATTTTCTTCTTTGCATATATGGCTGTCTCAATTTATGATGTACATGATGAAGTAAATACAGGTTTCGATTGTGCAGCTACTCCATAGCTACTCCATAATTGTATAATTTTTTTAGGAAATGCGTTATTGAAGACAGCCCAAGCAGAATTCAAACTTGGTAGCGGAGAAAGAGATTTTATCAATAGCTGCACAAGTAATACACTTCTGCCTGTACGACGATTTCTAGAGGGTGATATGAAAACTATTCAGGTGCACTATTTCATATTGCTCGTACTTTTTGGACCATGTTCTTTTTCGATGAATAATTCCGTCGGCTTTACGTAGCGAAGTGTAGATTTTTAAATTGATTCACATGAATGCATCTTGATCACTTTTCCAAAAAGTTGATAGTTTAATGGTTTTGTCCGCTTTTCAAATTAAGTTTTATAGCGTGAACGAAAAGTTTTAAATACAAAGCGTTTGGATTTGGATGCAGCCAAAAGCCGGTTAAGAAAAGCGAAGTCGATAGAAGCACAAAGTAATGTAAGTTTTATATTGTTTCCCTATGCAATTTTGTTACATATTTTATTAATTCTGTTGCGTATTTCTTTAAAAAAAAAAAGAATTATTTCTGATAATCAGCTTGTTTCTTTACATGGAGCACAATATTACTCCGTAAATAAGAGCGAGAGTAATTCAAAATTGAAAGTAAAAATTTCATCCTTTTGAAATGTAGTCTCATCCCAATGAAATTGTATTTTATTAATTATTGTTTTCCTTCAACACATTTATTGCAGTTGGGAAATTCTTTCTCATCGGAACAGGTTTCATTTTTTCCCGTCTTTTTTGTTTCTAATGTACACAACTTTTTGTTTTTTCCAATTTATACAATTTTTAGATATGTGTGCCCGTATTTGTGTTGAATATTTTTGTTGTATTAGTCGCTGTTCTGTTAAATGATATCACAATAAAATTAAGTCAGAATGTGATTACCCAACACGCACTTTAATTCATATATGGAGGATAGAATTAGGAATATAAAATAATGACATGAGCTAGTTACTACGAAAATATCGCTGTTTTTTCGGTAGAGCTTTCAAAGAAGAGTTCAAATTAAATAATTTTGAAAATATAGTTTCTATAAATTGTTTTTGTATTCATTTTAATATTTTTTCATAAAGCGATGTCATTGTTTGAAATAGCATAAGATAAAATTATGCTCCTGCATATTGGATGCAATGTGTATGTTTGAGAATATTATGATAAAATTTTTCGTTTTTACTGCAAGTATACATGAATATAATTTAACATTTCTAGTTCTGTGGCTATAGGATTAATTTTTATGTGTGTAAGCTGTTTTTTTTCAGACTTTTTTCAGATAATTTTTATCATTGTAGGCAGAAGCTGATTTACGTGTGGCGCAGGCGGAATTCGATAAACAGGCTGAAATTACAAAACTACTACTTGAAGGGATACAAACTACTCACGTAATATATTGTTTTCTTTTTAAATAGTAGTCAGACAAGTTTTTGCAATATTTTGTCAGGAAATTGAATATATACAGTAGTATTTTTGCAAATGTCTTGATTAGCTAAAAATCTTAATTCGTACATGCTTATTTGTTTTCATATTTTTAAAACTTTCAGAACAATCATTTGAAATGCTTACGCGATTTTATCGAATCTCAGATGTCATTTTATGCCCTTGCACACCAGCATATGGCAGACTTACAGCGAGAACTTTCAGGGTGATTTTTAACAGAAAATCTGATGTTTTTTTGGCATTGTTATTAACTGTAGCTGCGTAGGCAAGACAGGAATATTGAAGAAGAAAAATGGCTGGTAGTAAATGAACATTTTCACTTTCAAAATACGAGAATAACTGAAAAATTCTTTGTTGGGAACTGTCTTACTTGAAATGTTGTTCTGCAGCGTACGAATTCGTCATCAATTTTCCCTTCTTATGCTTAGTACACTGTTATTATTAGAAATTTTTTGAGCACTGATACTAGTATTCATATTGTCAGTAAAGTATTAAATTTTGGGTGACTTGTCCACAACTACTTCGAGATCAAATTCATTCATTATTGCCTTAGTTGCATGATATTTTGATTTTTTTGTCAAAAAAGAAAAATATGTAGATGTGTGCGGTCTTGCTTTTACAAGAAATGAGAATATGCGTTTCTAAGAAATCAAAGAAGGATGGACTTATTCTACTGTCTTGTTTTAGAGTTTTCTTTTGAGTAAATCAAAATATTGTGCACATCGCATTTGTGTTTGATTGCTGTAGTACATCAGACGCAGAGCGTGCTACAGGCCCTTTGGCGATTACAGTTTCACCAGCAGCAACACAAGTAACAGTGGTAATACGGTAGGAGCTCCAGTAGAATAATAAACTGTACGACAACTAAATGCTACTTTAGCTTCAAAAGACATCGTCAACCCTAACGCTGCTAAATGAACCAATTTTTCACTTACATTTGATTTTTTCCGCATTTGGAAATTTTTTTTTCGCGTTTCTTTTTTACTCCATTTCGACTAGTGCCAAAATCATACGTTCTTTTCTAACTTTAAAAACAGCGAAGAACTCTAGAGAATCCGAAAACTGAAAATTTTACATGCAGGGCAAATTTTCGAAAACAAAATCTGCAATTTATGAAAACAAGACTGAGAAACATTCATTCCAACTAAATTATTAGCTGTAAGTATTATATATATTTGGTTTATTCAAGTTTCCGTAGTTTTTAGTTGTTTCACACAATAAATGGATTTCTTTGTCACGCAACCTTCCTGCAATGTTCATCACTTATTCTTGTTTTCGGAATCATTTAAATGATTCAATATTGTATATTTATTATTGTGCTTGTGGTGGTTCAGATGCAGTTTGAAATAGATTTACTAAAGCTAAATGCAAATATGAAATTAATCATTGGCCAACAAAGTTATTTATAATTATAAAATCTGTGTATAAAGTCTATCTGTGAAATTTTCTAACTTATTTCTTTACCGTTCTTCAGTAATCTTATTGGCATAATTTTTTCGGGTATTTTGGTATTTTAGACGATTTTTGTTGCTTTTTTTTCGAAATTCTTTTGTTTGATACGCTGTTCTATGAATAAAATTACATTCTGTGTTGTTCACTCCTAAAAACTATAAATTTACCATTAATTTGTTTTGATTGCATAAATACAGAGGCAAGAAATAAAATCAGCAAACAAGACTGTTTCACTGTAGGAGCAAATATGTTTTTATAGAGAACAAATAGAACTTGTAGAAGCTGATAAGAATGGCAAATCGTATCCATTTTGCAATCTTTTTACTTTCTGTATTAGGATAATTTTATAAATAAAATCGATAACTTACAGCTCGACTTTCGTACATCTATCTATCTTTCGGTTGCAGCATCGATTAATTATAAAAAAACGTATAATAATAAAGAGATTCTTTGCATTTAGGTTCGTTGAATTTCGACTAGTTTTCATCAGTTCAATCTAATAACGAAGTAATATTATTTACCTATTAAGCACAAATCAGTCACTGACTTTCATTTGGTAAAAATAATAGAAATCAGAAGATTAGGTTTTCTCTTGTTCGAGACTTTTATTTATAGGAGTGTAACACTTCGATTCGATTAGTCTTTGATTGATAGCAATTGTTTGGTTCAAAAACGACGAGTCATCGGGCACAATAGCAGTACCCGCTATGTTGAATGGAAAAACATTTTAGAAGCTCTTGGAGCAAGGTATGCTCGGGTATTGTTTGATGCGATTCCGTTCCGAAGTAAGAACTTTTATTATGAAGAAATGAGGGAAAACATTTTCATTATGTTCTTGGTGGCAAAACTTTAAATGCTCCAAAATCTCCGATTTTAAAGTAAATTTTAAGGCTGTACGTAATCCAAATTCTAAAAACATATAAACGAAGCATTTATTAATCTAATTTATGATCTTTGTGCATTCCGACATTGGATTGGCAAAGAATATTATATTTATTTAAACTTTATATGCAAATGCCTGATCTTATTTTTTAGATCATGCTTGTATATAAGTTTCTTGAAACGCATGAGCAGTTTGTGATAGCGAGGAATTATAGAAAAAAATAGGGTTCTTTTATTTTATGTTGAGCTAGTTTAATTATATTATATAAAAATAGAAATAATAAGAAAAAGATTTTCGGGATGAAAACTTAAAGTCAATACTTCATTTTTATATCAATTATCATTGATCGTTGTGTCTCCAAGTTTAAGTTGCGATAGGTCTATTCTTGGAAATATATCTGCAAAAAGTATCCGAAAATAGAATTAGGAAATGGGAAGTGATTTTTGAATTAATAAGAATTTTTTCTTTTAATCCTTTTTATCGTGCTCTCAATTTTTTCTTTCATTCCAAATTTTTCCTTATCATTCTTTTTAGTAGAATTGAAGCTATAAAAATTATTGATGATGGATGTTATGAATAAAATTAGGATTTTCTAGCTTAAAAGTTTAAAATTAATTATCTAGACGAAAAACTTAATAATTATCTTTAATATATTTAAAACAATATAGCTTCTGTTTTTGAAGTCAGTGCTAATGCTCTTTGCTACTTTGTTCATTTTTAAAGACATCTTCCTTAACATACCGTTTATTCTTGACCGGCACTTCTTAACTATGTATGACATCTTTGTGCAGCTTTGCCTGATCAAAAATTCACAGAGTTGTTACATGGACAAGTGCAGAGACACTGATTGTTCCATATTGTTCCTGAATGCCATAATAGGAATTTCAAAAAACAAAAAATCTTATTTTAAAATGCGTGATAAGATAAAATAGTAGTGCTAATTTATCTATCTATTAACATCATTCTTTTTCATTCTTTCATTATTTGAAAAAGATGAAAATAAGCATATGTTAGTAGAATAATAATAATAATGAATATATGTAAAATTATAATATATAATTGATCATCATTACATTTACTCTATTCATCGGTCATGAATCATTTATTTTTCTTCAGGTTTAAATCTTAAATTTCATGTATCATTGGACGTCTTAGCGAGTGTTAGACTAGAATGTTTGTTCTCAGATTCTCTCAATATTGTAAAAGGATAAGTTTCAGAAGATAATTACAATAAAATATTACAGGAATAGTAAATTTCTCTTCATGTAACTGGAAAGAAAAATAGCAAAGTAATGCATGCTATCATGGAGCGTCTTTATTCCAACTGATATCAAAAATCCTTGCTATTGAAAAAAAAATTTTTTGCTTGTTTTTAGAAAGTGCAGAGACTACATTATGATGAGAGTGGTGCCGGAATAATTCTCAGTCAAAACGAAATAGCAATACTGCATTTAAAATTAATCGGAGTACCACATATGGTAGAAATATACAATAGGAAAACACTGAAGCATGTTTATGTGAGTTGAGATTCTCCTCAAAAATGTATTTTCTCATTTCTCAATAAATAAGGGGATGTGATAAACAGAAGACTTTTTTTTTTTTTTTTAAGAAGGCTTATATTATTTCTTACCGGTACTTATGATAAGCTTATTGAAATATTTATTTTGTTGTTCGTGCCATTGTGTCTGAAGCTTTTGGCGCTGGCGATATAGTTGTTTCGTATGATTTTGTCGAACACATTGCAATATAGAAATTTGGATACGATTCTCGAACTCCTCACGGGCACTACAAAGGCAAGCCCGAAGCCGAGAAGCATTGGTTGAGTTACATCGCGTTTGCAAACGAACACTAAGAATTTTTATTTCTTTAATATTTCTAGTTCTTAGATCAAATAATTCTGATTTCATCAATTCACTTTCAATATTTTGAAATATAATTCCCTGAAAACAAATTATCCTGTATATTCATGACCAAATATAAGATGTAAGCTAAAATTTTTAGAACAAAATACTTCTGATTCATACAATTAATTATACGATAAAATGAGTTGATCCAGAGTTAGTCGCATCTCAGTATAGCTATGAACTCAATTTGCTTCATCAAAGTCATATTCCAGCAATCCTATCTTAATTTTGATTCCGATTTTATGGAAACAATTAGTCATCACGAGATCACGTCTTGATTCTCATACTAAAATGTAACAAATTGGTGGATGAAATTCTTTCACCTGCGAATACACGATTTGATAACATGATCTCTATCAATCAATAGCTGCTAATGGAATTTATCGTTATTGAGATATTGACGATAACACTGCATTTCATTTTCTTCCACAAGGCAAAAATCATTTATATTATTTCTAAATTCCATAAAGTAGGTGATAGTTTTCAAGAACGAAACTTGAATTTTTCAAAAATTATCATCAGAACAATAATTTCTCCAAAATAGCATACAATTTCAAATCTGCTGAATCGATGAACCTATTAATACCATTTCCAAATATTCGCCCTGTTTTCTCCTAAATGAACAGTTTTATTATTTTTTAGAGAATATTTCTTAAAAATAACGCAAATCCTTTTTGATCATAAGCTTAGAATCCTTAAAATTCTTACAAACAAAAATCATTATCACCTTTCACGTTTCCATTATGTTACCAGTTGCATAGCTACAAAATATTTGTAAAAAATACTTTTGCAGATCCTCTAGTGATATACATCCAAAATTTCATAAGTAACCCTGATTAAGCAAGCCAATGTAGCCGAGTTCCCGAGATATGGATATATCGGGATTAACTGAAGTAATCCCCAAAGATAATCAGCATATTCGAAGCTATAAATTGTACGAGCGTAAATAGCATCTTCTGCAATCGAATTAAATTGTTTTAAAATTAAGCACGAAGTTGAAATAATATTTAAAAGAAGACGATTTCTTCAATATGGCAGGCAACAAATAATTATTTTTTTTTCTTCATTTGTCTCTCCACATTACCATTCTGTATCACAACCTTTCATTTAGAGATGATACTCATTTCAGGAGAATTTTGGAATTGTAGAAACTATTCCTTATTAATTAAGGTAGACTTGAAGTCCGGAAACTGTATCGACTCTTGATTAGGATCAAAGCAGTTTTCCAAGTCAGATAAGTATCGATCAGCTGAATCGATGAAATTGAAAAAATTAATTAAAAATTTATTGTTGCTAATGGATAAATGCATTATAAAGCAACCGGTCAAAGAAAACCTGTGACACCAAAGGGTGAAAGAGCATTATAAGTATAGCATTAAAAATAATTTGAAGCCCAAAAGACAATAAATTTATCGATATAGAGAACAAAAGTGGCACATAATACGTTTGAATTTATATCGAAGTCAGCAGCCGAATCTATCATCGTTAACTCACATTTTAAATGATATTGGAACCAAAAAACATGCCACTAATTTCCAGAGACAAATAATCAATACTTTTGAAAACCACAAGAAACCACAAGAAAAATTTCAAACTTTCAAATTCAAAGAAAAATTCACACCAGATTCCCCATAGCAAAATTACTAATGTTGACCACAAATAGTGAACTGAAAATCTGTTAAAAGCCATATCAATGACAAATGAGATTCATCTAATTTAATCATTAAAAGTGAAAGAAAATGCATTCCGCAAAAAACAATCTTAATTTTTACTGGCCAACATTGATAATAACATACGAAGAAAAATTCAGGCATTTAGAATGAGACAAAATTTTTCCGGAATTATCAATAACGGTACGAGCACAAACACTGAATTGAGTATGGCAGTTAAAAAAACATAGAGCTATTAACTCAATAACACAAAACATTTTGTGGAGACGAAAAAGAAAGTGCTTAATGAATCGCTATTATCTACCATCTCCATTTGAATGAAACATTACCAATACTGATTTTTATCTCCGGCTTCAATTCACGCTTATTTATAGTGTCGGAAAGACTAATGAAGGCAGATATGTAATATTTCTTCAGTTTTACCAATTCATCGATATTATTCAAGCAACACTGCAGGATGCTGTGATAAGCTGAATTCTGCATTTTCATCAAGCAGGAATCCTGTTAAAAAGTCTTTTGGAAAAATTGGAACGTCGAAGTTTATATTTGTGAAAAACATCAAACTCAAGTTGATTTATTAACGATATGCTTATCACCGCATTCCACAATGCTAATTTAACAATGAAAAATTAAAATAAGAAAAGCGAATAATGAAGTGAATTACTATGTAAGGAGCATTTTGAGAAAGAGAAGCAGAAACATTTAATAAAAGGAAATATACGAAGGAACAGCGAAAGAAACGAAAATCTGAAAGATGGACAGTGCTATTTTAAAGCTTACAAATAGATAACACGGTAAAATAAACGCTATATTATAGTTTATAACAGAAAAAAAGGAAAATAAATGGCGAGAAATGCTGCAACATTTCTATTTCAAATATTCGGCTACTTTAAATATCCTCGAACTCTATGGAAGTTCGCATAACAATTTTGTAGGCAGATCAATTACCAATAGAAAGATGTGCGAAAATGTCAAACAGTTACTACCAACAAGAAATACGGCAGCTGTTAATTCATATATAGTATCGAAAAGCGACCAACTAATTCACTTTTCCTTTTTCTCCCGCTTTTGCAAGAACGACAAAAATTGCAATGAATCAGCACTCTGCACACTAGTTAAAAAAGACAACCGGGACTTACGAACATGTTGTCAATTCCAAATGAGGTAGCAAACTGATATCAAAGTGATAAATATTCCTAAATATATAATAATATTCTTTGTTCTATTCATTTATCAAATAATTATATTTGGATTCTACCATGAATTAAAACCAATTCAATTTTATTATGGTAGAACTTTTTTAGTGCCAGTAAATGAAGAAAAAATTACTAAATGCTTGATTTTACTTATCCTAACTAAGTTTTTCTGTTTACACGCTTTTACAGTTCTTTCATAATTTTAGTTTTCATCTAACAGAAATTGATCTAGCATTCATGAAACATAAAAGAAATTTAAAATAAATTTTACTGAAATATTTCTCGAATATCAAACGATTATGAATACGATTTCACTGATGTCCGGTAAACTTTTACGATATTTGCAATGAAGATTTCGTAATAATTCCATCAACTAACTATTATTACTTAAATATATATTATTAGCTTGATTGAAAGTTTGTTTGATCATAAGAATTATTTCTATTACTGTTTTTCTCTTACACTTAACTAAAAAGATTATTTTGCATTAACAGGAGGTAAAAAATATCTTTAAACACCGAAGAAAAAGTTAATACTAACAAACAAAAGCAATATATGTGTGTTTTTATATGACTTGAAGGCTTGTTCAGAGAAAATTGAAAGAACGATAGAATATGAAATTAACCCGCTTGTAATAAAAGACAGGGAAGAATGAGACAGTTAAGATATAGCAGAATAGCCTGCGGTCATTTCTAATTATCAGCCTAAAATTACAATTTTTCTCAGAACAATCTTAAAGTTATGAAAAGTTGATCTGAAACATGATCGTCCCCAAAACAAGACTGTACTATTGACAATCGCTATTCCATGAATCGAAATAAAGAGTCATGAAATGCCGAATAATACTGACCAATTGATAGTGCTGATAGAAACAAAACATTTTAAATGCAGGCTACAACTGCTATTCGCCACAACTGCCTTTATTCTGAGTTGCTGTAGAGAAATTGTATTAAGGCCTACAAGAATGGAAAAGACCTCGACGTCCACCGGGATCGGTTAGCAATGGTTCGCCGTAATTTGATTTATAGTCCATATATTCCTATAATATATGCATAAAGGATGTTCTGAAACAAAAACCTTAATAAATTAACGCTATTTATGATAAATAATTTCACGAATTCTCATAATCATAATATACTTTCGGATACTATTATTGAGAATAATGAGCCGATTTTAAGAGGTCAGAAAATGTTATAGGATAATTAATAGTTAAAAAAACTACATAACTTACCTGAAACATAAAATAACTACGATAACTTACTTGAAGTCATTCCTGAAAAAATGCGTTAAATGTACCTGGTGACTCATCAAAACTTTGTCAGATTGAAATCTGACAACGCTCACTTTCATCCGCGTTTCTTCTGAGATATGCCCTCGATAACCGCCTTTTCGCATCAAATTATCTATCGTTTCTGTATGATCCCAACCTGAAAGTCAGATAACTCTTAAGATTTTTATGAATGAAAATTATAAGTGATACAAAAAAGATTCAATATCAATATATTTCAAAATTCTTTCCGGCAATTCACTTCTCATTAAAACCACATTTTGTTAACCATATATAAACTTTCGAAACCAGGAAAAAATAAAAACCTTGTTCACTAGCAACTTCCGGAAGATATACAGCATCACGATAATGATGATTATCTTGAAATTCAATCCTGAAAATAAATTTTTGCGATGCATTTCAAATAAATAGATGAAGAGCTCAGTCGATTTTTATGAACTGAAGAAATCAGAGATCGTTAAATCCAACATGAAGAACTATGATTACATCCGCGTTCGCTTATGCATAGCAATTTAATGCATGCTTTCTAAAAACCAACTAGAAAAAACAAAATGAAACAAAGGATTCCCCACATAACAAAGGATTTGCATTTCACTCACACTCCTAGCAGTAACAAATTATAAAATGCAAACCTGATTCCATGAATGCCAACAATCCAGTCACGATAATCTCGAGCTTTTTCGAAATTAATTAAAATGCTCACTGTACAATGTAACTGATCAACTTCATGCAAAGTAATAGGATCAAACCGAGAATCTTTGAAGGCACTGAAAAAACCAAAATTTAGTGCTGAAAATCATAATCCAATTAAGCTCAATAGATATCTAAGAAAATTGAAGCACTTTTCAATTTTTTTTTAAATTTCTAGAAATAAAGTATTTTTGATTTAGAAGTCTTATGGTAATATTTCAGTATCTTTGTTTTGTTTTTTTGATGACTCGTTCTCCCAGGAAAATTCTGCATCCTAAACATTATCACAAACAAAAATACATTATCACCATCTCAAGAAATCTCAAGAAATTGTCGGGACGCAGAGATTTCTGCTTTTAATTTCGAAAACTTTAATTTTATAACTCTGCATACTAATCCAAAATGCATTTGTTCGGAAAGCAACCACGAACAGAAAATAGCATAATAAATAGTTATTGTACATCGTCTACAAAAAACAGATCAAAATGTCTATTCCACCAACCGTGCGAATGTTTTGAATCAACGTTCTAAAACAGAAATCCTGAGAATGAATTAAAAAAACACCATTCCCGGTTAAAAAAAAAAAAAATTCGAAAAAACAGTACGTAAATGAAATAGCGTAACGCACAATAACGACACGTTTTGATTTGGAATCGAATGAGGTAACAACGAGTGTGATTCGTTTACCTAGGCCCCAAGCAGAAATAGGTTTAGCTTGGTGAAACCCAGGTTTTGAGCACGTCTCTTTGTTTACCGCTTACCAAAAGCGTCATCTAGAGTAAATTTTACAGTACTTTCTTATAAAAGAATGCTTGCAAAGAAAATACTTTACAGACATAGCATATTAAATTAGCACTACTATGAAGCACTTCAAATGATATATAATACACAAACAGAAAGATTCAACTATCACCAAAGACCTCGTTCGACACTGGAACTCCAAAATTCTATCATAGGTCCAAATTATCTCTTAAACTCAACAAAACGTAATGTTCGAAACATTCAAACTTGTTCATTCCACTAGCACTTAATCCTTCTTCATTTCTCCTCATTTAATATTTAGAAAATTCAAAGTTTAAATGTGGCAACTGTTTAAAAAATAATTTTGAGCGGTCAATGCATCTTTGTACCACCTTCAGGAATATGTGAAGCATCTGGGTAATTTACGGCACAAATCAAAGGTCCCAATCATATTCAATTGCAATACTGAATGAATTATTATAACCCAAGCATGTAGAAAATATCAATTCATTACGGCAATCATTAATTCTATGTTACATAAGTAAATTAGCCAATATTTGACAATTCATGAAATGTTTAAGCATCATTAGTAAGATTTTTTCAAATGATAGAAAATGAAACTCTAACAAATTTTTCTTTGTAGATACAATTTTTCTTTGCATAAAAATTAAGTCTTACTAACTTGGCATAAAAAATCCTCATATTAAGTCGAACCAAAAATAAAAATACCATCGTTCCTATGCATTCTGCATTTCTAAATTGATATAATCTTTTAAACAGACAGTATTCCAAGTTTCCAAATAACAGTGCAAACCAATTTCGGAGCCGTTTTTTGTGATGGTTGGGACATCTAATAGATAAAGTTAGAAAGAAAGTTAAGTTCAGCACTATTATGTTGACCGTAAAAAATTTGCGAATGTCAAAATAAATAAAACCTGATAATAGCATATTCGTGTAGGCCTTTATGTAGCACAAGGTTAGTGAATGTTCCAATGCAACCACGCAGGCGTCGATCATATCCCTTTTTCCAGGTTACAAACAACGGACTAGAATTCAAATTAAATTGGATTATCGATAGTGTTTCAACACATTTCCATCAAAATTGACAATTGTAACAAATTCCAGAAAAAATTATATCCATCAAATTTAAATCCTACAAATTGGATTGAGAAAATCTTACAACTTTTCGTTTGGAATTGTTGGAGGTATTTTAGGAGCTTGATGATTGCGTAATACGGCATACAGTACATCGAAACAGTACGCTGTCATGTGAAATGATGCGATACGGCCGCTTATATGACCTGGCTAAATCATTTCGTAGTTATTTCTCAAATATCAGTAAACAAATGGAAAAAGAATATCTTTAATTGTGTAATAGATAAATAAGTAAATGAAATGAAGAATAATTTAATTATACAATAATCTGGATTAAAATTTTTTTAATTGATCTCAAACTATTCTCTTTAAAAGGTACTTCTGCACAAAAATCACAGACATGATCTTTATAGCTGTTTAACATTTAATGCGTGATTAGTGATGCGTGTATTCCAACAGTTTTTAGTTGGACTAAAAAACAAAAAGCATAGAGAAAATTTATGCCAGAATTTTTGAATATACTTTCTGCATTTTTTCCAACGTAATAATTTAAGTAAATCTTATGCATATCAATAGTAATTATAGGTCATTTTTCTTACCATATTTTGAGGCCTTTCATTACGAGGTTCTAATTTTAATCTCTTGTGGTCTAAAACACATATCCTAAGAATGAAGAGTCCTAAACAATTCGGGCCTTCAATATTCACATTATGAAAATAGGAAGCTGCGAATAATTTTCTCGGAGACTGAGATAACGTCACAGAACACAGCAAAAGTACCATCATCAGCATAAAAACGGTATGTTTTACCTTCTTTTCTAACTGATAGGTAGTAGTGACAGTAATAGTGGAGCGCAACACTGGATGCTGGTGCAATCGACGCGTTATATGGTAGTGCTCTCGGTGGCGTTTTTCAAATTTGCTTTTGCTGCTCTCCTTTGTGAGTTACGCGTTAGGGCCAAAAATACATAAATATCAAATTTGTTTGGTGATGGTGAATTTGGCCTACTTTGTTTCTTTTTCCAAATCACTGATGTTTTTGAAACTACATCCCGATTATTGAAAAAAGGTGGAAAAAAATACAGCTATCAAATGAAATAAAAAACTTGATGATACTGAATGCTTAGACTTCTGTTAGTAGGATTAGTTTTTAAATCTTCCCTCAAAAAAAACTCTTTCTTTAAATTTGATTTCAAAAGCAACAGTTTTTACATTTTTGAAAAACTTTTTGATGAAGTAAAATCGAATGATTGTGCAATCACTTTTTCATTGAGTGGGTACTGTAAATCTCTTCAGTCGACAGAGTTAGAGAGCAGCAATAGCCACAAATATTACCAACACCACGCTAGTAGAAATAATTTGAACTAATTTAATCATGCAATTAATTCACATGTACATGATTTCATTATCCACATTTTGTAATACATCGTATTTGTGCCGAAATTATTTCCGGGAGCTAAAGAGATGGTAAATAAAATTGATATTATATAAGTTTGAATGAGCGGCTCTGCTTAACGAGCAGTCGCTTCCAAGTAAGAACCTCAGATAAAAAAAGAAAATAGATTTTTGCAAAACAGCGAAAGATGCTATAAAAAGTATAGCAGTAGTAACACAAAAATTTTTTCTAATTTAGTTTATGTACAATGATACAAAAATTCTGTTTTGAAAATATTTATTTGTTCTTCTAAAAGTATATATTTGATAATTCATTTAAGGACTGAGAAGGCAAAAATTCACAAATTCTATTGAAGAAAGAGGAAATAATGCTTCATGGAAATTTAGTAAATATCATGCAGGTCAAGCGACAGGTTATATCATGTAAATTTCTTAATAAAATGCATAAATTTTGGCTTTTAAGCGTAAGCAATGGTTCCTGCAAAATGGAATAAAGAGGCAATGAATAAAGATGAGCCATGGGCGGGAAGGAAGTAGTTATAGTTCATCTAAGACGATGTGAGTATATTGTACTATAGGCACTATTATGCTAATTTTGACAAATCTATGCCAAAGCGTTTGCAACTTCCTCAAAACAGTGCGAAGAAATATTGAGCAAGACCGAGTACGTAAAAGTTTTGCAAAAAAGATTCCACATCATTCATAAGGTAAATCAACAAGTGAACAGTGCAAGATTCTCCAAATCGACGGCTTTATTACGAGAAATAGCTAAAATTAAACAATAGCAGCGGAAGTATCTAAACAAAATCTTATACATGCTACAGCTGCAAAACAAATATCCACCATAAAATTGATTCAGAAAAGAAGTCGGATGGTGTAATAATTTCCATGCAAGTAAAATATCATCCAAAAATAAAATCGTCGCGAACACAATTTAATAAGTATTATTAGTTAAAAATAATCTCTGTGAAACCATACAATAAATATTTACATATGCATGCAAAGTTATATTTCGTATTTCAATTTAGTAACCGATATGTATGTTACAAAAGTATTCTATACTGAATCTTTTCCTTCTAAAAGCATATTTAAAAACATTAATCCTTAAATACATATAGATAGCATTCATTATAATATGTTAGCTTCACGAGAAGGCCACTAAAAATGAATTTTATAAGAACTAATGTTTGCACATGCTTGAACGAAAGATGAGAAAGCAAATACACACATCAAATTTCTGCCGCATCACGTCTAGATTTCACTTTATCAACTTCATCAACTTGAAATTAGCTATGAACTTTGCTAGGAGCATTTCTAGAAGCGGAATTTCTAACAAAAGCAGGAATAAATTTTCTACCTTTGTTGAAAAAGAAAAAACATACAATATTGCAAGAACTGAGATCGGTACTTGCACTGCTCATGCTTGATGTACTGCTGTGGCCGCTGCTCAACGATGACATGTCTTGCGGTTACGATTGACGACGATAACGGTGATATTACGGCTGCAACTGCTGCTGCTGCTGACTGCGTATTACTGCAGCAGCCCTGTTTTCTTGATGGGCTCGCCTTTTGACGGTACCCAAGTGCTCCTTATTTCCCGCCACCTTGCCTGCACTTCAGTATCCACCGTTCTGTTCCTTGCTATTTTCTCTCTCGAATTGAAAAAAGTTCATTTAGCCAGAAGTCAAAAATTATCTATTATATGCACTGATCAGACGAATATATGCAACGCAAAAATATAAAAAGAAGAAAAATATAATTCAAGATTTCTTGGAAAGTGACATCCTCAGAGATTTCATAAATAACATAAACATATCAAATTATTTAATTTCTCACTCTTCCCTGATCATATCTCTCCTATAACAAATCAAGTTTCTTACTTTATAAACAAATTTTCCGTATTTTCATCAAAATAACAAAACTTTGCCTTGACTGGATTTCGTACCACCATACAATCGGAAAATTGCGATACATTCCCTTTCCCAATTCAGTATAATTTTTATACCTTTCAAACTTAGAATTAGAAAGGCAAAAAACTAATAAGAAAGATATTAATAGTTGATCATAAATCTTTTAAAAACTGAAATAAAGCGTAATGAAAATTTTATTGACAGGTTTTTAACAAATGGGAGCCAGAAAGAATAGCGAAATTATGAAAACAAAAAGCTTTCCACATAGACTGCCCAGTTATTACAAAGAAAGACAAGACCGTCTTAAATTTCAGGATCACATTTGACATTCAAAAAAAAAAAAGGAAATGGACATTTGTTTCTACTGGAACCAATCTAAAGGAGGAATAAAGAATACAATGATTTTCTTGTCTTATTTTGGAATTGTTTTTTACGATTTTCAAGAAATGATAAAGAAGTTAGGGGAATAGTGGAAGACTAAAACTAAACAGCATAAAATACTTAAGATAATAGACCCGGACATAGAACTTCGAAAAAGCATTCATAATCGTAAGAAAGCAATCATCACGGACAGCTTATTATTCCAAACGTATTAATACTACCTTTACTACCTCAAAAGATTCCGCATTCTCCTGTTTGAAATTAATTTTGTGACTGTGACATTTATTACGTATTTCACTATTACATTAAAATTAAAGGATCATACATTTTCGACAATAGATCAAACTCATCAAGACTCTTCTCGCTTCATTCTTCCCCAACGGCGATGTTGGATAACGTGTTTGTAATATCAAGATATTTCATCGTGAAACCTACGCACTGGTTAAAGATTGATGAAATATGAATACACAAATGTCACTACTAGTAAATAACTTCTTTATGCATGTATTGTTTTAGAGATCACTCGAAAACACAAATATCCAAAATGAATTAAGGATACTCGTTCTTCCAATCAGAGATTAGAATTTTTATCTACAGATAAAAATTAATCATTGTGATCGGTTAAGTTACTACTCGTGAATACATGAATATTTTCTTCCCATCTCTGAAAGTCATAAATTTTCAGGTTATTCTTAGAAATCACTATTTCCAGAATGTGTTCGAGAACCGTATATCTTTCAAATTATCAATTCCGGAATGTTATATGTATATATCACAATTCACAAGAAACGTCGTTTGACGTCCAATCAGATTCGATTAATATAAAAACATTTTTAAAGATGCAACCTGCTAAAGCTGGGACCAATAATAAATTAAAGTCCATGGAATTCCATGGACTCCTGCAACAAAATTCTTGATAAAGACTATAGCGAATACACTCCGCCGTAAAACTCTGTATAAAAACATAATGTTTATTTCACGGACTATTATTCTGCTTTATTATGCAACCTAACAACAAATCGATAAAACTGCAAAACATCAAAAGAACATAGGTCATGGAGGACTGCCGAAAGTGATCACGTTGGATCCAGAAACTCGACGGTGACTTGCAACGAACCATCAAACATTGATGCAGGGACCACTGCGAAACGAACTACGTCCTACTGTCAATATTTGGGAAAAATGCGTCGATTTATTTTTCCTTCAATGACAGTTAATATGACCCAAGTTTTACTTTGCTTCCACTTCAAGCTTTTCTTTCTAAAAGTTCCAGGTAAAAGTTTCATGACTCCACTTTCATGTCTCACTTTTATTTTTCTTCGATTTAAATTATTCTGACTTTGTACATCATAAATTGCTTTATAAGCACACCTATGTGATTCGGCCTAACTTCTACAATTTTCTAACCGGATCTATGACTAAAAATTGTACTTATTGATCTGGACTTCAATCTTCGAAAAACTTTTTCTAATATCATTCTCAACAATACTTTTTATAATAATAACTTCGATCTGTAAACATTTTTTCTTCCAGTATTTCTATACTCATCAGCTTTAAATCATTAGAAATATTGGTAAAGAGCAATGTGCTGTCTCCTTTCGACCATTTTCCTTATATCCTTAGTCTACTTCCCGAATGTCGTATTTCATTAGTATATTTCTTTCCATTTGTCACTACCCATCCAAACTTTATGTCCAAACTATATTTGTTGTAACGATATTTATGAGATAAACTTTGTCCTTCAAGCTTCCAACTACGTCTCTATATCAACTAATTCTGAACTATCATAAAACCACCATAGCTCGAATTTTTGCCGACATTAACGCTTGCATATCATAGCCATATAAATATATGGTGAACGTACGAGGAATGAAGTAGATCGGGAAAAGGCATGAAACATGCGTTTGGATTTTTCTATTCAATTGGCTCCTCAAATGAAATATTATAGTATCGAATCATGCAGTTACCGGTATTCTTTATATCATTCCTAAGATAAATATCTTAATTTGAACAGAATTGCTGATAATTCAAAAGTATAGTGAACAGTTTGATTAAAAGAGGAATGAGCTGCTATCAGCAGCAAAAATGAGCATTTTGTGAAAGGACGAAAAAAAAGCTAACAATCATCCAACAACCAGTTCGCAAATGACTGAATGATACCATTATTGTGAGAAGAGAACTGATAACTGGTGAAGAATTCTGCTTAACAAAATGTATTATCTCATACGGTTTCACGAAAAACCGTTACACAGCGCATGAATTCATGAGCGAATTGCGTTAACGATATCAAATGTAAAGATAAGCTGCTTTACTCCGAAATAATATATATATCAGTTATGTCAATTTTATCAAATACCAAAAATAAATAAAATATATCTTCTTCGCTAATGGCATAATTTGTTGCTTAAAACTGGCAATATGTAAACATAATCCATGTAAAGATTAATTCAAAATGATGAATACTTTATATATATTACATCAAACTAATCAAATAATAGTATCAATCATATGAAAATAATTTTTATTTATTTTACCCCGATTCATCTAATTGATATTAAAAACCTAAATTTCCCAATAGCGAGAGAGAGAGATGACATTATTTATAGTCGTAAATGCAATTTTCTATAATCTATTCTGAAGATTTGTGCAATTGGCAATAAACAGACTGTAAATAGGTATAGGTATTAAACCAGTGTGAGAGATCATGCATAGTGATGATATGAATTGCATGTTCTATCTTTTAAATATTAATATGATATGCATTTAGAGGATATGGTCTAAATAAGTTTATAAAAAAAAAAAAAGAAGGTAACTATCAAAAGATACCTAGAAATGATGAGGAAACATTTTAAGTCGACAGTAGTTGCGCAGTGCACAATTCTAGAAGTGATAGATGGGAACACAATGTAGATCGATCGATGGTCGGGCTTCATAATGTTAAATGAAGCTATGAATGGTAGGCAGTAGGCACTTTCTCTTTCCTTGCTCATTAAGGGATGGATGGATGGAAGAAGAAGGATAAATGAATGAATGAATAGATGTGTAGAATGGGTGGACAGATGGATAGATAGATAGATGAATAGATAGAGCGGTTGGAGAGAAGAGGTTTACGGCCAATATTTACATCTGCAAACAGTAGGTTGTAAACAAAGACATTGCCCCATTTGTTTTTTTCAGAAATGTTACGATTGAGGAAAAGGCAATTGTAATAATATGCACTCAAAGAGGAAGTGGCAGATAGCAGTAGTAGTAGTAGTTGTTGTTGTAGTAGTTGTAGTAGTAGTAGTAATAGAGAAATAGCATGATACTGTCAAAGCTGAAGTAGTAAATAGTAAGCAAGACGGTGGTGCGCTGCTACTATTCATGATGTACTAATTGTAACACAATTTCGACTGTTTACTGTTTAGTTATTTCTAGTTTTTTCCCTTTTTCAGTGTACTTTCAGTGTAATGGAATGAATATTTTATCCTATCGAATCAATGTTTACAATTTTCTAGGGAGAATTTCGTGGTTCTCAGATTATATATTTCGAGGTGTACTTCGTCAAAAGGCCCAACCTTCATAGCGAAGTAACTCATTGGTCAAGCGGTAAGAAGAAATAAGCCAAAATTTGTGATATATACGCATTTATCTATTTTTGAAAAATGGAATTTATCCATTTTTTTCCATAATGCTTTAGCTACTATAAGAATATTTAATATTGCATCACAATAATTCACTTTATTAAGCATTTAATTCACAGAATAAATTTCAACTATCTACTCTTGGAAATTTCTCAAACTCAAATTCTAATAAACTAAAACAACACTAGTTTAGACTCCAGAACTTTTCTAATGCTGCCAGTCTATTGGAATTTGAGTTTGGGAAATTTCGAAGAGTAAACAGTTGAAATTATTCCGCAAATTAAATGCTTAATAAAAGCAACTTCGACCATAGAAGCAGGCAAATGGATTAGATACATGGCTGTATTGAAGAGACAGATCGATGTTATTTACCACATAACATGCTGGAACTGATGAAAATATGGTCATACACACATACACACACACACACACACACACACACACACACACACACACACAAACTTCATTTCTAGATTTCGAATTCATCTATGGAGATGTAATCAGTAAATATTTCTGCTTCTAAAATTTCTCAGAATTTTAGAAGCAGAAAATATGCGATGGAAAAACATAGTGAATTGGAATAAAAAATTTATAAAATGCTATTTTCAATATTCTTTCAGTTCGTCATAAGACTAAGATTTTTCAAAAGTATAAAATAAAGATTCTGTTAACTGTTGACGGTCTTATGCCAAATAATTATTAAAAACTTATGCTAGATTTGTTAAATTATAAAGTTTTACTTTGAACGGTTGGAATAATTAATTAAAAATCTAGAAATATCATCAGAAGAACACAAAAATAAATCTCATTTCGTTGCACTGAAAAATTTCCCTTTTATGAATCCCAACATTTAATATTTGCTATCATAATGAAAAATAGCAAGAGATCCTATATGATAGATTAAGTTGTTTAGAGAACGTTGCTGACAAAATCGAATTAATGAAAAGACTGCTATCGCAGTTTTTTAATCCCGATAAGGGTTTTCTCAATGTACAAACAAATCCTAATATCTGGCCTCTTCAGTCCAAACTTATTGGTGGTGAATATAAATACAAATGTCTATTTAATATAATATATCAACACCTATCGACGTAAACATTATATATGAGTAATGTCCATTATGACATTTAATCAACATTAATGATCATAATTCGTCAAATTTTGAATGATGTATCATACACCAATGAATATTTTCGGACATATTCAATATGTTGAGAGATGAAAAGCCATTGCGTCTATTTCACTTATTTTTGCATTTTGCATCGTCCAAGAGAAAGATAAAGAGAAAAGTGAATAAAGGTATGGAAGAACAGAATATTAAGATTTCACAAGGGAAATACAAATATCAAAAATACGCTATAAATCGTCATACTTTACACCTCAGAACGCGAGTCGGATATAAATCATGTTATATGCTTGGAAACGGATTTTGTAAATTGTCCAGGAAATCAGACATTTCTTCATTCAGTGATACATGAATTACGTATAGAAATTATACTTGGTTTTTCGTGCAAAAATCTAGTTCGGATTAAGTTCACTTTTTTTTTTAAAAGCCGCTGATTGAAATACTAGATTTATCGATATTTGTCTTTATGTAGTGAATATATTCTTTCTCTTCTGCGTACACAGAGTTGCAAATTCTTTATTTCCACTTAAGCTCCAAACGTAGCGAAAGACAAAGTTTGAAGACTCTGATCTCAGACTTAGGTAATTAAACTTTTAATGCAATAAGTTTAATAATGCATCAACAAACGCAGTGATTATAATCAATCATACAATTCCAATGATATCAGTAAGGTAAGTTCAATGATATCAGTAAGTTTAGTGACGACAATATAACTCAAAAAACAACGACCAATCTGGGGATCCAACCAATCTCGTCGAAGCACATGAATGTCTTTTGTTGTTTACTCTACTTGTTGCTATAATTGTAGACTGAAAGGACAAAATGAATGAATTCTACAAAAGAACCATTCTTTCGTCATTGAGTGACAAGAAACAGCGACACATTTATTTGCATTCTGGTCATCTTGTCCTAACATCGCAAGCACCAGCGAATGTCGTATGATAATAAAAGCAAACAATTAAGCAGTAAATCATTTTCTGTTTTCTTTGGGATGCTTGATGTCATCGCTGAAAATAATCCAAAGCCTCAAATAATCTAGGAAACGAATGGAACATCGTTTGATACATTATTATATATAATTTTACCACGCTGTGTTCTTTTCATGTAAATTTATAGTCGAGTTTTATTAGCGAGTTCATATATTCGACTTAATCTATTCTTATCTCAAATTCTGGTCAGTGCAAACATTATTCCGCAGTGGAAAAGGTAAGATGCTGGTAAGTGTTGCAATCCATTTATATCGGAAGGAATTTGAGATTTTGAAAAATTTTAATAGACGAATTCGCAGCATCGATATTTCAGGAATCAACCTATACCATTACTTACCTACCTTCATAAATATGTAATACTGAAGTGAGGGATTAAATGAGGAGAAAATTTGCAACTAATGATAATTAGAAATAACAACTACATTACGATGCTTTATCATAGCATCGAAGACTGAACCAAAAAGATATCGCATCAAATAAAATAAAAATGACCAATCAGTTTATTTTCACGCATATGAGGTTGTTGAGATCTAGAAGCAGTTAACCACATCTGTTGATTCACAACTTATATTTTGGATAATACGATGGCGTTTAGTAAATAGATATTTAAAAATGAATATAAATTGCAGAATGTAAAAACGAGATTAAGTAAAAAACGAAGAGGCGGAAATGAGATGCAGAGAAAGGGACAAAGTTGAAGTTTTTTTAACGAAAAGGACTGAAAGATAAGAAATAGTTTTTATGCATTAAATTAATTTTTCGTCTCGTATTCCTTTTAATATGAATCAACTATGCAAACATTTATCATTTCTTCAGAGGACTTTGTTCCCATGGGAAACTGCAACCAAAACAACCGATAATACGGATATTTGACGAAAGAATTATGCAAAAGCAAAAGGTGCTATTAAGATTACATAATACTTTCAGCATTTTTCTGAACAGAATAAAACAACAATTTCAGACTGACAATTTTGAAGTATCGTAAGTAAAATTATAAATAACTCGGAGTTTTGGCAAGAAAATATTCGGAAAAGTTTCAAGGAAATTTCAAAGTAATTTTTTAAACTTTTTTGTGCAAGGAATTTCAGAATGATTTTTTTAAATTTAATAGTAAACCACAAATTAAGAGAATGTATGGTGAAGTACCGGTTGCAATTACTAATATCAAACTTGTATTAATATGCAAATGTATATAGAAATAGTAAACAATCATAAAATTAGTCTTTTATTCCAGCGACAGCGACGATGGCATCTGCTGCAACATCATCACTCGGTGTCATTCGATGCAGAAGTTTGTGAGCACTGACGAGGAATATCACAAAAGTCAACAAGAAGATGTCAATTATTTTATTGATAAAATTCGATATATTCACTCCTATCACAACATAATAAATCAAATTAATGAACATTAATATTTCCCTAAAGTTCAATTTGCTTAAAAAATAATTTTGCCATTATAACTCTAACCGTCACCAATTCTCAATTCTTGTAATAAACTCAATCGGTTCTGCTTTTTGTATCTTTGATAAAATTTTTAAAGAATTTCACAAAGCTGATCGTGCTTGAAAAAATTCATGTGCTCATCAAGACTGCATTATTCTTTAAAATGGATTTTTCAGAACGGTTTAAATTTCCTCTTTACACGTTCATGAAATCAGCATCGAAATTTCGAAGTTGGAGCAATTCCAGTAAGTTAACACTTCTAATTATTTTTTATTATTCAATTTAAATAAAAAATTGAACTCGTTTTTTTCACGTCAATCTATATTATAAAAGTTTTTATGCAAAAATTTCGGATCATTTTAGATGATGTCAGCAGAAGAACAGTCAAACACAGGCATTGTCTTATTTTATTTTTCAAATAATCATCGATCTTTTCAATTGCAACGATTATAAAATTAGTCAATATTAACTTTGAAGACATCTCAAATTATTGAAAATACTTCTTTCTGAAAAAGAGCCTTAGGCTTCACACAAAATGAGCACAAATAGATTCAATAAGATCTAATAATCGGCAGATCAATAACAGTAGATCAATATTAATGTATCTGAGGTTCAATTGTGAACTATAATCAATAATTAAAAAAACTAATTTTTCATTGTTTTCTTCGCAACAAATGGCAAAATGTAGTATGTTTGTTCGGTAGATATAACGATGGGAACAAACGAATCAACGTTAAGTACTGAACATATTGAAGTAGTAACACAGGTAAGCAATGTATAACCTTCTTTATAAAATTGCACAGAATAGAAGAATCTGGAAGCATTGAGCAGATATAACAGTAATCAGAATAAAAGTTAAGATTTTGATAAGAACTAAATGGTTGGAATGAATTAACTTCCAAAAATGCCAAGGTGAATAGTTAAGAATTATAGCTACACAAAGAAAAAACCGATAAGAATAAATGAGCTGGTTTCAAGCTCTAGACTTATTGGATTTTAATTTGATACTTTAAGAGAATTCTACTGAAGTATAATATTAAGCCATCAGTAAACTGGTCAAACTATGATATATTTTTGTTTATCATTAAACACTTGAAATATAAACAGTTTTTTTGATTCTGGATTTGTTTCAGTTTTACTTGTGATATATAGTTTTGCATTTAGGATGAAACAGCAACAAAAATATTTTCTAGAAAATTATCAAAAGGTTAGCTCTAAAATTTGATTGAAATTCTGATCTTTTTCACTTAAGTCTCCAATGGTTCCAATATCAATGGAGCCTGTTTTGCTAATAACGGTTAAATTTGAACGGCATAAAAATTGGCGCAATTGTACTGAATGATTCATTTCTCATCGCTGAACTTGCTTTTATAGCTGTGAATTCTTCACTATTCATTTTCAGAGTCGAAAGTAAGGAAAATGAATGTGGATATATATCATTTCCATACGCCATACTCATTACGAAAATCTAATTATTGGTTTGTCATCTTCAAAGGAACGATAGCGTCGCTCTGCGTGATGTTGAACGTCATTCACCTACTCAACATCATTGGACTATTTCCGCCAACTTTTAGTTTTTTCAAGCTGAAAACCGCAAGTTACAATGTAATGAATGTCAAGATATAGATTTACTTAAAAATCTTCTTTATATTATTGTTAATCTATCCAATCTATCCAATTCTTGACTAACTTTTTTTGTCTAAAAGTTTTTGAAAATGTCTTCAAACACAGATTCAGAGTATTTTTGCAGTATGCGATGACTTTAGCAACGAGTAACATCAATAAATTATTCAAGAATCATGTTGGTTTAGTTGTCCGATTGGCACCATATTCAGAAATATCAGAAATCGAAACTTATTCAAACTGCAGGGGTATTTTTATTTATCTGAACTTCTTGATAAAAGTTATGATGAGTTAAAATTCCAATTATTCAATTTCTAAGTCAAAATGTTGATCGATTTGTAATAATTTCTGATATTTCTATTATGGCCACAATGTCAAAAGAGAATTTTTGATAGTAGAATTTGTTAATTACTTAGCACGACTTCCAGTTATGATCAGCAATTATCAATGGTCCCAGTGGACAGAATTCGAGAAACAAGCTGATCAACGTTGCGGCATTAAGACTTATATTCGGCATTATAATTTAAGAATCATGAAAGTTGTCCAGAGTACCACAAAGAGACGCTACAGACGCATTGTCCTGCAACAGTGCAGTATAAATATACGTGGGAACGTGCCTGTAAGTTCTCTAGTAGAACATAGAGATATACATGAATGTTATATTATATTCATTTCTTCACATAAAATAAATTTACCAAGGATGAATCCTCTGAAAATGTTACAATTCTATAATGAAATAGATCAAATTTTTTTGCTATTCAGTCGGAATTTCTGCTATTTTGCAAGTAATCTGAAATATGGAAATGTTATAAAATTTGGCTTTTAACAACCACTTTAGTAAGCTAAGAATTAGGAAATTTTCAAAGCAAAATTATTCTTTTTATGATTTAAGGTTAATGGAAATTCAGGAATTTACGAGGAAAATAAAATTTGGTCGTAGTTTGCATGATTTTTAGTTTACATTCTTTCTCTAATCTTATAGAAAAGAATCTGTCAAGAAAAACGGGGAAGATATTCGAATTTCTTCGCTTACATTTTTCTGGTTTTTGCACATTATCCAAAAACGACTAAAGAAAAATGCAAATGAAATTATCATTAGTGCGATTTATATAATAAGAAAACATCGTTACTGACAAAAGATAATTCTTTTTATTTAATGCGGAATAGTTTTTAGGTTGTCATCGAAGTGATTTACAACCTCTCGAAAATTACGTTAATCTTCCATATGACAAAGCATTCTGTATTGTAAAATCCTGTTAGTAATTTTTTTGATTTTAAAATGCTTAAAAGTCAGAGCTTCAAATCGAATTTAGAAAAAACTAAAAATAAAGTGATTATTATGTCCTACACATTCATGAAGCCTGATTTGTGAAGTTCAAATACAAGATTACAACAGAGTCCAAGTTTAAAGATTTCGAGCAACGAAGCCTTAATTTTTAAATTGAAAATGCAATTGCTTTAAATTCACAACAAATTCCTGTTTCATTTAGCCTTACGCAGTGTTAATGCAAGTGAATTATCAACAGTATGCGAAACTGGTAAATTGTGGATACCGTTACCGATGGCTGCTTACCCTGTTAATAATTCATATTATCAGCGAAGCAATGTTGTCAAAACTTACGGTATGCTATCATCTTCAGTGCGATAACTAACAAAGTGTATTCATAATGTAATTGTTATGGAAAATGAAAGGAACGGAAAATATTGGCAGACAGCCATTCAGATGATTTCTAAGTGGTTTTTTTTATCAAACTATCCACATTTTTGAATTGAAATTAGTGATTTTGAGGCAATTGTGATCTACTGTGATGTCTTTCCTGCATAGTGAAATTTGCTTTTTATTTTCGTAAGTACAGTGATGACGCGTTTTTGATTTTTGGTGAAGCACATCGTAAATCCTACTTTTAATTCTAAGCCTTTTGCTGATAAGAAGAAATGAAATTAATTATATGAATTATAAAACTCAGAATTTAGAATCGTTCATCCCTCTCTGAATTTCAATGATTATTTCTTTTTTCTGTTTAAACCATTGTCATATGATGTCTTCTTTTCTTCAAGTATTCATTCACTTAGATTTTTTATTTAACGTGCTTAATTTATTTAATGATCTTTCTACTCGAAAATTTTGATTCCTACATTGTTCTGTTTCAATAAAATATATTAGTAGTTATTACATCAATATCCATAAATGTATGCCAAATTCATACAATCGTTTTTAATAATTTTTAAGTGTTAATGAAATTCCTATGATAATAATGATTATTACATTTCTAGAAATTCAACGTGGCGCAGTTTTAAATAGTTACTGGATTGGCGTGGAAAGAATAGATGGAAGAAATTGGTTAATAAATGGTGGCCAGATTACTCTTGACTCACGCTTTAATTGTACAAATCACTGTTACAACATGGTTCTCTTTTTCGTATATTTTCAGATTTCAAAAATTAACTTATTACTAGACTTTAAGAAGATGAAACTGATAAATCTATACATATATCACTGAGTTGACTTCAGATTATCCATATAATGCACATACAAAAAAAAATTAAAGTAAAATGTGTTAAAGAATAGGACAATATCTTTGCTTGCTGAGTGTCGTTTCTTGGAATAATATAAGTCAGATCCTTTTACAATCGAAATTTGTATTATAAACAGTTTGTATTATCTTATTTTCTGAATTGTAGCATAAGATGAATGCTCTGCCAATCTTTTTGAATATAATTTTTTAAGAATTAGAATAAATATCGATAATTTCAGGAAATTTTACTCAGTACTGAAGCATACAGAAAATATTCAAATAGGAAGAAATATTTCGTTTGTGTTAAAAATGGTTAGTCATATTTAATATTTTCTTATATTCTTTATCAAATATTGAAAGAGTGATAGAAATCATTTTGCAGTTCTATTATTAACTTGTGAATGTTAAAGAACTTTTTTCGCCCACATAAAAATATATTATTTTGAGAAAATTTATTAAAGAAAAATGGGAATTGTTCTCGAGCAAAGATCGAGAGAAATGTATGGCTGTTTGCATTGTTGGAGCTGACAATAATTCGAATTCACATGAAGATGTATAGATTTTCTGCCTTGTGTTACTCTATTACTGACGTTTCCAAGTAAAAATAAACATCTATCAAATTTTGATAATTTCATATTAGCTGAAATTGAAGAAAAAAATATCGGATGACTTTTAACGTAGCTTAGAAATTTCTGTTTATCAAAATTTCAATAAAGTTGTGTGCTAATTATAAACAAGTTTCGAGATTATTTCCACTGATAAGATTTAAGTTGGTCTTTCCATCTGTTCGATAGTGGATTAATTGAAATTTCTTCAATTCAATAGAACAATTATCATTGGTACAAGCAGACGTAATATTACACTTTTGAATCATTTATTAAGCAAATAATCTGAATAGAATTATCATATTAAAGTTTAACAAAAAAATCATTAAAATGATATTTATTTTTCTTTTAATAATTTGAATTCGATCAATTACGCCAATATTCTTTTTCTTATTAATTTAAAAGATATGATAGCTCTATAATAATAAATATAAATAGAACTGAGAAATATTGATAGAAGTTATGAAAAACTCATAAAGAAAATTTAGCAGTGCAGTAAGTTGCACTAAGAAATTATGTTCCTCAAATGCGTAATTATTTGTAGAACTATTTGAAATATCGTAAAATTAGATACAATTGCTGTTTAATCGTCATCTTGAATGAAATACGAAAAAGGTAGTAGACAATTAATAATAGATTAAATAAATGAATTAACATGTAGATTCTCTTTTCTGCATATAAAAATTGATTTCGCGCTCATAAAGTCAAAAAAGTGCTATTCATATTCATAAAAATTTATTCTTTTTCCGTGAAATAAATAGACATTTTTGAAAGAAGTGAAATAAAGCTTCATTCTTGAAAGCAATTTTCCGAAACAAGGATACTGCGACGAGTTAGCAGAAGTTTTAATTTTTATTTTCGCAAAAATCTTAATAAAATTATAATTTTCAATCTTGATGAGGAAAAGTCACTTTGGAATCCCATCAAAGAAAAAATTGCTGAATGAACTTTTTAATGTCATGCGCTCCGTATGTGGACATCAAAATGTTTAAAACTTAAATTCTTAACGATTTCGTTTGTGAAAAAGAAACCGGCAATATCTGAACATATTTTAATCGATTTAAAGAAACGACTATAAGAAAGAAATTTCAAATCGGCTTAAATAATTATATTGGCTAAAGACACAGTTCCAATCCTCGAACTATAAAAAGTGCTTTCATTCCTCTTTTACCATAAATTTTGCAGGAAGAAGACATGCCGCTGAAAACAATCATGGATATTTGCTGCCTAATAATCACATCCAATATAAGCTTTATTAAAGTGCTAGAAGCACATCCTAATATCATAATAAAATAACAGAACCTTAAACTGAAGGGCATCGATTGGACGTTCCATAGGTTCTATTCGCATAAAATATGCTTGTGCTTTATTTGTTTAAGCCAAGCCGTTCAATTTGAAAACAACTTTTTGAATTTGTTCTGTTACTCGGGATCCAAAGAGAAAGCTCATTTCAAAAGCTGATTGATGACTTGTTATATTGATAAAAACTGAACAAAAATGAATATCTAGTATATTTTCTGATTTGTAAACAAATTCTACCTAGTCATCTATAAATAGTTCTTCTTATGACAAAGAAACATTAGTTTACTAATGTGAAATCCATGGAACTCTGATGTAAATCTAAATCTATTAACTTTTATGCGATCTTTGAAAACTTTATATCTTAGTTTTGCTTATAATGACAGCTTTATTTTTGATTGGATCGGTTGCATCTTCTGCTCTGCGACTCATAAAACTGGAAAATATTATTGAGCATCATTTATTATTTCATGAATAAATATGTATCCATTCATTTGTTTTCATATTACAAGTAATTTTTATATCTATATTCTGAGAACCAAATACTCTTTTATCGAATTGGAACTAGCTGATAGTGTAATGATGATCTTCTTTTCTTCCCCAAAACAACAAATTTTTATTTCACGAATTTAATGTTTAAATAAAATGTTCCCGTAGAAGATCCCAAAACCTTTCCACAATAACTAAAGTACAGCCAGATTTCGTTCATGTAAAATGCAGGAAAAAAGGGAGTATCCTTTTATCTAATTGTGAACCGACGGAGTCTTCCAAGTTCAGTTTTATCACTCCACAACACCAACAATACTCAGTAACAAAATCTCGTTACAGAATAAATTGCTGTCCAAACTTTCAATGCTGCAACAACACAAGAAATATTTTCACGATAATTATAATCTCGAGAATTAAAAATCCGACTACAACTTTGAAAGATATTTATAATATTTCAAGATTTGAATGTTACGTTAGATGATAATGTATGACTGTTTAACATTTTGGTTAAATAAAGAGTAGTTTTACAAGATTGATAAGAGAATGGTTACATGAATTTAATGACTCTTGAATGATTATAAAATCTGGCTGATAAGATGATTATTTTTGAAATATGATTGAAGACAATTTAGTGTTATGAATCATTTATTTATTCCGAGATATTTATAAAATATAAAAATGTCTTGATTATCTTGATATTTATACCATAAAATATTCTAATTATTCCGATACTGGATCAAATTCAAAATGATCTAACCTTTGAAAAGAAATATCCAAGTCAAAAACTGTGATAATTAGCATTATTTGTTCTAATAAATATGCAATGACATTAATTCTCAAAAATTTTTTATATGAAGTGAAAGAGGAAGTGGACTATGTAAGTTTTTGAAAAAGCAATACACCAATGGATATTTCGATCTGAAGGTGATTAAATTACTTTATTTCATTGCGATATAAATCACCATTTGTAGTTAAAAAAAATTTTAGAAGGATTCAATTTCCAAATACGCCATCGAACTGTCTCAAAATTCATCAAGGATTTGAAATATGAATGATAACTTCACCAGCTTATATTCTCTAGAAAACGTTGAACTGTGTATATGCATTATATATATATGCACTATTATCTTCGCTACTCTACTTCTTTCTCATATGTGTGAATTTCTAATCTTGTCATAAAGTTTGGTTAAATTTGCATAAATAACAAATTAATACTTTCAGAGAAAGTGCTTACCATAAATATATTTTAAAATGTGAAACACGATCATATATCAAACTTCAAAATAAATGCTTAAATAATTTCAAGAAAACTTCACTTTTTCAGAAACAAAAGACAAAATTGAAAATTTTAATTTTTATAATGAAAAGTTTGAAATAACTGCATGATTTTAAATGAAATTGTGTATAACAATAACATTAAGCAATCTAGCTAAAGTATAGCACAAGATTTCTTCTCTTGAAATGGATTGTGATTATCAATAGGTCCACTGACGAGCATATCATGCGGTTTCTCTCGTTCGCAATATTCTATCAAACTGTAAAAAAGATAAAAATAAAAACTCAATGACCGAAATATCTTAGTATTAAATAACACGACACACCATCTAAATTATTAATAGATTGCAGATTCAATTTCAAATGAAGAAAGGAAAGTTGTTTTTAATTAAACAAAACTCACTCTTTAGAGACTTCTGACACTTTCTTTCATGAAACCTGTGCTTCGATACGAAGCTGTTCTGTTTGTACACGAACTTGATCCATTAAACTTAACAAATTTCTTGAACCTACGAAAATCAAAAAAACCTTGTAATAAATTCAATTCACATCAAATGTATAAAGAATGCAAATTTTTGATTTTTAAGGTTTGAAGTTATGAAGAGCTGGAAAATTAAACAACAGGTTTACAAATATAGCGTTCAAATGCTAGAAATGAAAGCACGAGATAGTATAAAACAAATCTAAAAAGTCAAGAAATATAAAAACATTAGAAAAGACAATGCGCAGAATACTGCAAGTGTACAGATTGATTTCTGAAAGAAGCAGTAAGCTTCACCTTGCATTACCTTGGCAACTAACTAATGGCAGGTTGACTGATGCTCAAGGCATTCTCCTCAACTTTTCAAATATATGCAAATTTTATTCATTTATGTCTGAATACAGCATATCAATTACAGACGTCAAATAATTGCAGAATGTGGCTGTTAGCAATGCTCATTAAGTTAGAGACTTTCTCAGTCAAATTAATTAAGTACATATTTGTCTTCAAAATATATAATTTAACTCTTTATTGAAAGATAGGTCTAAGTTAAAATAGATTAGTAAACCATTGACTTATCATTTTTCTCACATGATTAAATCACTTTTTATCACGTGATTATTATTATTTCATGAAATCAAGAATTTTTTTCAGTTTTCGATTGAAGGTCTAAAAAAAACATTCATATTATCAAGTTGTGTGAATCACAATTGAATTTGAATATGATGAAATTAAAGTAGTCTAAGAGAAGACGATAGGCAGTTGATTATTGTCAGTTTTACTAGTCCATATCTATATGATTATGTAATCATTGAACAAATCAGCGTACAATTCTATTGAAATGAAAAGATTATCCAAATTTTTCATTTTTCCGACTTGAAGATTGCTTGAATATGTCCTACCTGTTCAAATAAATATGCTATATTGAATAATATGATGAAAACCAATAAATCACAATCCAATTAAACTTCTGCTCTTGAAAAAGAGGCATGAATTTTTCGAGACTAGGCAAGCATCTTATTGTTCGCCATTTCAATGATTGAATAGAAGGTAAGCAAATAGGTGTAGACATGGCGTTTAAGTTAAAGATTATTCATACGCAGAAACTGTTTTGTAATATATTTTTGATTGACAACGAATCAAACTCTTGTGTTGATCTTTGCGGAGAATCATCAAAATTTTTAGAATCCATTAATGATAACGATATGTTTATGAAATATTGTTAACCAATTCAAATAATGATGAGTATTAGATGGAAACTGCAGTAAGTGAAATGCATAAGCATTCGCCTAGCACACATAAATTTCAAGTTGCAATAGTAATTGTTAACATTGGCGATAAAATGAATTAGGTGGGCAATGAGCAAAGAAATTCAAAAAGGACAGTTGTAAAGAATAGTGAAGAAAGCCCTAGTAATATGATGATGACTTACGTTAGTTGCAATAGCAGCAGAAGTATAGCCAATCAATCTCCTTTAAAAATATCAGGACGAAGGCTATGACACATGACCACGGTTTATTGTATCTTAGCACTAGCAAGCGCGGTATCACAATTACCACTGCTGAAAGCATTTGCTACCCGTTGCAATGATAAAGAAACTCGATCTTGTGGGATGAAATTGGAATAGTATATAACGAAGTACGTGGCATGAGAACATAAAAGTAGATTTTTGCAAGTAAAATCATCAGAAATGGCCTGATTCATGAAAGTAAATAAGGCAAGGAGGAAAAGAATACTTCTAAACCACTATTATTATCTCATCATCACCTTTTAATTTTTCTTCTCTACTGGCTTCTAGTTTATTTTTAAATTTATGGTACAGCGATGAAACAACACATAATTCTTTTGATACGCAAACGCATGCTCTACATGAAGCGTGAATTGCCTTATTTTAATATAAATATTTTAATTTAATATAAAGCATAACAAATTTATAAAATATGTAAATGAATAGTTTTTATTTACAAAAGGCGAGAGTCAAGCACTAAATCTTTTTTTTTTTTTTTTGCTTTAAGCAAAAACAGCGATATAGCTACCAGTTTACTCAAAAATTAAACATTTGAATCGAACTTTTTATACTTTTATAATGATTCATAATCTTAAATTCTTAACAAAAAATAGCGATAAACAAAAACTATTATCTCAACAATTATTTTAAAACATTTTGCAGACATTAAAGAACATAAAGTGAGAACAAAATGTCGTGAAATGCAGCGAAAATCAGATAAAATGATTTCATTAATTTAAATAAATTGCAACAGCAAGAAATGAGAATCTTTACAGACAAGAATTGGACTAGAAGACATCATTTCTCTATATAATCAAAAATGTCACGAAAACTATAAGATAAATGGAACTGAAATATATGTGATTTTGTTATTCAATAATTCATTTCACCAATATCTGATATCTTAAACATCCTTAAACGAGATGTACTCAATGAACGGCGTCTAGTATTATTCGAGCCAACTCGCACTGGTGACAACAGAATTCCCGATCCGGAAGATCTTATTTCTGGTCTTCCGCCATTAGATCGATAATCAGCTGTCTGCTGCAATCGCGACATCGAGTGAATGGTATCTGCAATTATAATTTAATTCACTAATGACTGACCGAGTTGTTTACTGAAATTTTCTTTGAAATTTCAGGAAAACTGGAAATTTCATTTCGCTAAATAAAATCAAGGATAGCGCTATACTAATTAAATTATCGTTGAATCAAAATAGCGAAATATTCATCGGAATATAATATTTAAACTTACCAGATGGTTCCACTGTAGCCATAAATGTACGTATTCGATAGCCACCAAGCCAAAAAGAAATACGACTGTGAGGAAAAGGAAAATAATTGCTTTTAGGACAATGAAGTGCAACGGAGAATCACGAAAAATTCATTAAAAAAATATTGAAATGACGTCCAAATACACCAAGAGAAGTAAATACGAAACTTGACAGAACCTCACAAATCACATCCAGAGGTGAAATTTCGTATATAGGGTCAACGTATAAATCCTGAAAAGAAAATTGAACATATACAAATGGCGCAAATTACAAACATGAATCAGTTCAGCTAATCTAACTTTTCCTCAATTCATCTGGGATTTTTAGATCTGCAGTAAAATCATCCATTTCTATTCTTTTTTCTTCATCAGTTTTAATTTTCTAATTTTTTCTTGCACACAAAGATTTATCATATCTCCCATGATGCCTATTTTTCACTTTCCCTCCAGCATGCATATCCAAGAAAATTGAAATCAGAAGTTATGAGCGTTATTTATACCCAGTATTTTACACTACCAAATTTTAATTAATGTGTAATGGAATATAAAAGAAACTGAACCCTGTAATGTTGTTCACATTCGTTTTCTTGCTTCAAGACAAATAATCCCGATACCATATTCAAGACTGTAGATAAAGTATTATCTGTTTTACATTTTTCTGCAAGTGATTTTTCAGCACGTGACATTCTTACTGCAATATTTGCCTGCAAAAAGTT
The DNA here is from genome assembly GCA_024305405.1 of Dirofilaria immitis. Taxonomy (NCBI): domain Eukaryota; kingdom Metazoa; phylum Nematoda; class Chromadorea; order Rhabditida; family Onchocercidae; genus Dirofilaria; species Dirofilaria immitis. The sequence continues at coordinate 3,046,078 of JAKNDB010000092.1, read as the reverse complement.
TCAAATTATGCTAATAATGAAACAAAAGCAACCAGAAAATCCACGAATTTCAAATATTCTATACCTCTATCGAATCTCCAATTCTGGTATAATGCAGAAATAATTTATCAACATGAAACCTTTTTTAAATCCGATCTAAATATTTTATTGAAGGTGGTAATTTTAAGACCAGCGCTTGACCAATAACCTACTTTATGCAGAACCGAAAATAATGCTTCGTTAATTTCAGAGTTCAAAAAAAACAGATTAAGTGAATACTTGAAAACACTCAGTATTTTTAAAATTTACTCCATATTCATTATGCGGAAATAGGAAATATCCTTATTTAAAGACACAGCATACTGAAGATCAGAAACTTCTTTGCAACTTCTTGCATTGATCAGAAACTTCTTACAAAACCATATACTCACCTGATATTTTTTGTGGAAAGTATTAAATACTGATATAACGAATGATACAAAAAAACAGCCAGACAAAAGAACATATAGAAAAGTGACTACGATATAGAACCACTATTGCTGGTATCAATAACAGAGTATTCAACAGGGGTAAAAAGTCACAATCACATCCAATATGCGCTCTACAAATGATTGATCCTCGTAGTTCCGCTGAAAATAAATAAACTTCCCTTTTTCAATTTTTTTCTTGTTAAAAAGCACACAAATAAAATATTACTTGGGTTGTCGAGAATAAACTGTGAAAGGTTTCCGTGATAAAAGAAAATAAAGGTGTCGCTAAAATCGTTAAATGAACAAAGAAATTAGAGAATTCAATAATTCCTTTATGTTGCATTTCACAGTACGCGTATATCTACTATATAATGAAAAATATAAGCTAATATTCTCCGTCTTCGTCTGAGAGCTACATTCCTATAAGCTAACAAAGGCCTTATTTCTTATATTCACAACCGTATCAGGATCCACAACCTACGAGAGAAAAGGGTCCAAAATACCAATCATTTGAGATCATGTGCTTCGAATGGATCCACCAAATTGGTCTTTTTTAAAATTCTCGTTGTTTTTTGAATTATGTTGTCGTCATTAAACATGCCTTGCTGATATCATTGAAACTGTATGATGTAGATTATGAAACTTATCGTATTAAGGTTTAATTACCCAAACTTGAGATTGATGTCTCTGGACTTTGTCTTTGGCAACGATTGGAGCTTAAGTGGAAATAAAGAATTTGTAACTCTGTGTACCTTGTTGCAACGCAAAAAGGAAATACTTCACTACATGGTACTTTTATTCACATTTTATTTTTAAGATACAGTTTCCTTCTATTTTATCAGGATAAATTAATAACATCCCATCTAATTCGAAAAACTAAACAAATGAAAATATGCATGATTAAAGAACAGTGCGACAAAAACTTGAAAAAAAATATAACTTAAAAACTTACCGGAACAATTAGTTTCTCCATAATTTCTCGGACTTGTTCGCGCACGGTAACTGTTTCATCTTTCGAGTTCAAATACTTCCTCAAAATAACCAAACTATCGGCATCTAAATATACTTCTACAGTTCGATCGACGCGCTTCGTCTGTAAATTAAGGACTGATAACTGAAAAATTTCGAAAAACGTGATAAATCTAGAAGTGACTCCAACTAGTCTAATTCTTTTTATCCTAAAATAATGATGACTGTCGACAGTTGGAACTATGGCTAAAATAAATTATAGAAGATCCTGGAATTCTTATGCTAGAAAGTAAAATTTACTTGCTCAAAAAAATGTGATTGCAAAAGGAAAACCAAAATCTTAAAAATTTATTAAAACTATTTTACCTTATCAATGTCAACATTCATGCGATGTAAGAAATTCCGTATAATATGTTTTAATGTCAAATCATGGACATAAGGAGTTTCAGTATAATCTTCAGCTGGAATTTCCTTGAATAGCTGTTTATATCATCAAAAATTAAATAAAAGAAAACAGAAATGCAAGGGGAATATCTCGAAATTTAGATAATCATTAACATTACAAAGAAACTGAATTCGAAAATATCAAATGACTTAGCTAAAATGTGACAACAATTTTGGGTAACAAATATGGACAAGTCAAGTTTGAATACTTCTCTTCACAGAAAAGTAATGCAAGTTCAACGTCAAATTTGATCAAAAAATGGGCAAAGCAATAACTTTAAAATATAAATTTTAGTAATTAAGTAAATCAGTCCCACCCACTCATGCCACTTTCGAGCAACTGAGTTTGATCAATCTTTATTTTTTGAGAGGAAAAGAAAACTTGAAAGCAATGCTCCCAATTCCCTATTACCTAGCTAAGTGATAAAACTTACATACTTTGCTATTTTTCAAACATTCCTTTAAATTCATTTGACATAGTGTCAATTGGTTGACAGTGTTTTTGGTGCAAAATGATGACGACGCAAAGGATCATTCGGATCAACCCAACTTCCCTGATCAACATGTAAATCCAGATCGATATTTTCACCGTTAAAACCAAGAAGCAGATCCAAATATACTATAAGGAGCAACATGCCTATAGTGCTGTCTGAAAAACGAAGAATACATGAGATCACCTCGTTCTTACTTCCTTAAATAATTGAAGAAAAGTATAGGACCTATAAAAGCTAAAAATAGCGGTAAAAGAATAAGCGCCTAGCTTAATCTCAGTACTTCGAAGCTAAACTTTTCTCAACCAAACGAAACTAAATTTACTTTATCCCAGCTGCTCCAACATCAGTAATAGAAATCGTCCGTTTCGATAACGATACTGCTACTGCAGCCATCTATTCGATATAATTTCAGCAACTTCCAGTACGTAATGATGATGAAAGGAGGCAATTTACTGCATTCAGGTATTACTGATGATACAATAATAATAATAAATCCAGTAAATATTGCACAAGAACGAGTGAGCAGATCTTGAAACTGCAAAACTGAGAAATCTGGATAAAATTACAAACCGAGAAATTCAGACGGACTGCAGATCGAGAAATTTCGATGAAAATGATAGCTTCAAGTATGTGCGTATGACGAAACTAAAACAATTAATGTTACTATGAAACTCCTGAAGGAACATATTGAGTGAAGAGATAAGTGGTCGTTTATTATTCAGAAGCATTGACATTTGCAGAATGTCCATTCCCAAAGCAACTCGCAGATGACATACAATGAGAAATAAATGCTTTGTTTGCAACGGACGAGACAAATAATCGATCTGTACATGTTTCTTCTAACACTGAAGTATTAGTGGTAGAATTCTTGTTCTAAATTTTAAATTCTAATTCGAAGTTTTCTTTTGTTTCTGTCTCTCATAAATCATTAGAGAGGGACGATTTGACTGGATCTGTCTTTTTTTGGATGCTTAGTAACCGATGGAGTGAAAATCCTTGTCGCCTTCTTTCTAGTTTGCTGTAAAAATTTGCAGATGAACGACAGAATTGTCTTTAAATTTCTCTTTATAATAATTATGTATTTTTGAAACAGTTTTACTAGTACGATTTTCCCGAATTTTCAGTACGGAAACATTTAAATTTTTAGAATTAATAGGATACTCCTGTAATTTTTCGAATTATTTTGAGATTCCATTTTAGCATGTTGTTAATATAATTAATTCTTCCTTGAGTTTCCCAATGCTGCTTGAATTTGTTTTTTAATATTATTCTAACAGTAATGTAAATGAAGCATTTCGATATCGCTTTTGATATTACTGGAAAAAATGAAAAATTTGTTAATCATTTCCTTCGCGAACTTCTTGTATTGCCTTCTATACTTCAACAGTTTTTCCTGTTGTTCATTCTACTCCTAATCAAACTAATTTTTTCCATTAAAAAAAAGTTTTGGAACTGCATTTTACTTTAACCCTGAAATTGTTGCTTTTCCTAAATGAAAAATTTTAGAATGATTAACATAAAGCATTATTAAAAAGGATGATGTTGGGAATTTTAATCTTCGCACAGTACGAGAGTAGCTTATGTTCAAAAAATGCTTGTTTTGTTTGATTGTTTTTAGAGGGAAGTATTATTTTGACTTTGATTTTTGACATTTTCCTAATATTATTAGCAGTTTTTTTTCTGATTTTATTTTACGGCAATGTTAGCGCTCTTTATAGTGATACTATAAGAATGAACCCTATTTACTAATCGTATTAGTGGTGATTTTTGTATTTTTGTTTTTAATGGTTTTATTTTGTTTTTTTATAGGCCATTTTTCTTATCATTTTTTTGGTTTTTTTTGTTGGGTTTATTCTTTTTGTTTATGTTTTTGTTAAGAGAAGACATTATCCTTTTCGTAGTTAGTTGCCTAAGGCTATGATGGCTTCCACTTTCGTTATCTGCTTGGTTCATAATAGGACTTTGGTTAGAACATGAATAAATTTAGAAGCAATTATAAACATTTCGTGTTTGCATTTTTAAAAGTGCTATCTATGAGAAAGCTTATGAATTCAATCATACAATCGAGAATTTTAAATTTCAACACAACATAGGTTATTCGTTTTATGCTTCAGAAGTACTCATTGTTTCATTTCTTATTCACATTTATTCATGTTCTGTAATGTACAAAATTTCGACTTTCAGATTGATCTGTACCACTTCAAAATGAAATTGAGATTAGATTGCAAAACACTTTATGAAACAGAGACGAACAGCTTGAATGAAACAAAAAATATTTCATACAGAATCAAATAGAATATATTTCATGTCACATTGCATCAAATAAAATATATTTTTAAATCATAACAGAGAACCCTTGAGAATACCAGGAAAACCGCAGAAAAAGCCAGATATGAAAATTAAAATTGAAAAAGATTGCGATGAATAATAGTAAGGGTAATGATGAAGTGGTTCACCATAGATATAAGTAAAGATCAATAGCAATAATCTGTCTTTTATGGTTAAAATATTTCATTTTATTTATTTTCTGTCATTTATTATTTGTTAGACATTTGTCAAGGCATCATATTTATTCTTATAAAAAAATGAATCGTTTTGCTTTAGGATCATTAGATTATTTTATCTTGCTTTGATCTCGGTTTAGGGTGCGACAGTTGGCATTTCTCATCAAAATTATAAATGAAAAGATATTAGCCTTGAATAGTATAATGAAGTTTGCATGAAGAGAAGATATTATTAGCTTTTAAGCATCATTACTCCTGCGACATTTACAACAATGTATTCGGATAAGACATGTTATGCAAATTAGCAAGAAGACACCGAAAATAGCAAGGCAGATGACTGTGGCCATAATTGTAGTAAAACCCGTCAAAAAATGATCTTCGGATGGCGCAATGTTCCATTCATCTTTTTCCTGAAAATGTTCAATTGCTTAAAGAGATTTTAATTTATGCAAAAGATGATGAAGAAAACGGTCTAGATGGAGCATTGTTGATGCAGAATGGAGCACTAGTTAGAATAATGCGAATATAGAACTTCTTTTACAACATCTTTTGTTGAAAAACACAAAATTACTAAGCTCTGATTTTTATATTATGTTGCTTTCCCCATATTCTAATAAATTAATTATTCGAAATGTACTCCATTTTAGCACTCCAACAAATCAAATCATACAAAAATATGTCTAAATTCCATATATTAAATTTAGATTTCGAAAGAATATCATGATTATCTATCTACCAATTCCTATCAAATTATAGGAGCAAGTCTTATAAAATAAATAGTGCTTATCTTTTTCGAATGATTCCCAAGATTTTGAAGAAAACTATATCTTAATAATGAGTCTCGAAACTTAATTCCTAAAATATTTGGTACATTTTATGTGTTATTTTGGTAATGATAGGAAATTTTTTATGGTTAGGCAAATTATTGCAGTATCAAAATGGTAAGCTTGCTTTTTTTTCTTTCTCTTCTTTCGAAATCTTTATAATATTAACGACTTTTATAAGGATGGCAATGCTACTCGCCTTATTTGCCAATAACGAAAAGAAAAGAAATTATCTGAATTTTATTCGAATAAAAAAAATTATGCTCTAATTCAAAAGCGTGTAGCTTTGTCATTCACTACAGTGTTTATTTACTTCAGCAGAAACATTTATTTCACTTCTTAAATGTTCTGCTGACCGTTATGGATATAATAATCAATGGTTGCTTATTTATCAGTTTCGGCATATCATCATTATCCGTTATAATTTTTAAATGGCCGATCTGCTTTATTGTTATAAGCAAATACTATAAATCTGACAAAATATTAAGAATCGCTCACATGAAAAAGGATATCTCTGAATTCAGAAGAGATACGAATGCTTATGAAAGTATGATTATCACGAAATATTTTGAAATAAACTTCGACATGAGCTTATTATCTGGAATTCAAAATTACTGACGGCATGTGTATGTCATATACATACTTTGGAATATTAACAAAATCTTCCAAGACAGTAGTTAAAATAAATTTATTAGAATATATTAGTAGAACGACAAGATAAGTCGGTCATTTTCAGCGCTGTGCCATATTTTGCTCCAAAATTTGTTTAAATTATATTTATACATATTTGAATCTCGCTCAAACTTATTTGCTCAGTGTAGATCAAATAAGAGTAGTTATCTTGCTGACAACAATTGTTGGGAAAGTTGCATGGTCTACATTAACGGATTATTATCTCAGATTCGAATTAGATAGGACAAATAAGAACTGACCATCAAATAGCTACTGCTACTAGCTGTACATATTCTAAAGCTAAAGCAAGAAATAGAATTCGAACATTTTCAAAACAAAAAAAATAAAAAAGAAAACGAAGTATATATATACCTTAACAGGACAGAGCCATCGTTGCATCATTAGATCACTGATATGCTTCATGGAGCAAGGTACATGGCACTGTGCTTGACATAGATGCTCGGTATCAAAGGTATGTATTATGTTTTGTGGATAATGCTGATGCCCAGACTTTCGAGCAACTTCGTTATATCCCATTAATGAGTGGTATGATGTTGGCGTTGAATCCAAATTGATTTCTAGAGCAAATTCTATTGTTTGATTAACACTTTTATCAGTTGATAGACATAAACATCTAGATAGATTTCCAATAAATGTTGATATTGATTGCCATAGTAATAATCAATGTCATTTTTACTGAATCAATTTTTAAAAATTAAAGTTATAAATTACTTGCACAACGATGTTTTTTAACTTGAAACTCATAATTTTAAATCTGAAAATTAGATTCATAGGAAAACAATATAAAATTCGTGTCATTAAACATTGGCGTACAAAACTTGAACAGCTTACCTTGTGCCGTGTATATCGACACCACTTAAATCATTTTTACACTACACCAATAATTATACGAGTCTATTCTTTTAATCACAACTTGGTTAAAACGAGATTTTGAAATGAAATCGTCAACAGATTTCTGAAAACTATTTCCTTTCTAAAATCTAAAAATGAAGTTTATTTTATATCTCGTTGTCACAGAAATGTGAAGAAACTGAATCACAGGCAGAAAATATTGCGTCTCAAATGTCAAATATCAACAAAATTGCATCGGAAAAAGTTGCATCAAAATCAGTAAGTAGTCAAGAAAAGCTTCAGATGTAAAATTATAAATGGAGAGATACAATTATTTCATAGTATTGGAATTCCGTCCTCCATTTCACTTGCATGACCATAAAATCACAATAAATAAAAAAATAAAATAAAATTAGGATTAGTTGGTTTCTCGAAAGTAATTATTTACGCTGCCACTCGATGTCAAAAAATCAGTTAACAACAAGTTCAACTAATTGAAAATAGAATATTAAGTGATTTTCGTTGCAGGAGATATTAAATTAGAAAATATTATGGAATAAGGAGGAGAGTTATAATGATAAATGTGCAAAAAATGTTAAAACTCTACATTTACTTCAAAGAATCGATATGTTAACACTATGATCACTTTGCTGTTATTATCAGTATGCTACAGCAAAACTAAGAAAGTCATTTCAAGCTAGCCATGTTTTTGTAGACTGCTGGAAGTAACTCAACATGATAATCTCGAATTCATCCAAGCGATAGAACGCGACCGAAGAAGATGAATGAAGTAGATGTAATAAAAGGTAAACAACGAAATAAGATAGATGAGATAGAGAAAATAGGCTGTTTTGCTAATGCTGCCAATTACAAATTCAGACAGCAAAACGCATCTCCGCAGCAGGAATGCATTTATTGCAGTGGGATCCAAGACGCTACTTGACTTCAACGGCCACTGGTCTATCTAATTTCCGATTTGTAATATGGACAATCGTAGTAGGTCGTGTTTTTCGATAATTTATATAGAAGCGCCATATTATCGGATTAATAGTCAAATAAAAATAATAGAGCAAAGCAAAAGTAAATTACATATGAATAAATTTTTCCTCCAAAGAAATCTAAAAGATTGCACACTGAAGTACGAATAAGCTAGAAAGGTACATGAAATCGAGGAACATATATCATTTGTTCATTCATTTCATTTATGAGTTTATAAGCACACAGAAATATTAGCTAAAAAGAAACATTAATATGTATATATATACATATATATTTGTGTTATTAAAAGCTTCAAGAAGGAATTTAGAAGGCAAATGAAGAAGAAATCGACAGATAAGTTTTATGAATATTTAAATGTTGTAAGAACTTAATCCTATTAGCACCACATTTTCTTGTCAGTTTATTGAAATGAAAACTGAGAATGTAGCAGCATAACTAATTATCATGTTTAACGACTATCAGTTATTGAGCAAATGGATAATAAGGGTTAATGCAAATCATTTATTAGAATAGTTTTGCTTCACTACAGCAAAGAGCTTACTTATCAGAAAAAAATTCGTAAGTGAAATGTTAAATAAAACAACTTCATCTATCGAATAAATTGTGTTTTAAGTAAAAAAATTCAGCACAAGAACGGTATTTGACTTTCACGTTTATCAGTATCTAATCCCACTCTGCGTTAAATTTTATAAGAAGAAATGGAATTGACATGTTATTTAACAGTAGCAGTTGATGATGTAGCAGGAGATCATATCAAACAAAAGTATAGATAACTACAGAACATTGCAATTATCTAATCACTGTTTCCGATTAATAATAGTGCAATAGTACACCAAATGCAGCTACTATATAAACATCTTGGAAAAGTTATAATTCTTAGTATGTTCAATTCATTAGTTAGAATATTAATACTTTGGATTCTTTTTTCTAGTAGGAAATCTATTTCGGATAAAAATTCAATTTGTTTCAATACTATTAAATTAACATTATTTTCATAGTCCGATGAAGCATTCGGATTAAATCAGAAAAGTCCAAAATGACAAAGTTATCATTTTCGAGTATACAAATAATATTCGCAAAGAGAAATCCTATAGCAGTAAGGAAGAATCTGAAACCAACATTATAAAACGATGTGAGATACGATACATTTTACTAATAAAATGTTTTCGTTGTTCGTTGTTGTTGAATAACAAAAAACTCAAGAAGAAGATGATATTCATCAATGAATATTTAAATTTGTGAAATGCCCTAAGGGTAAATGTTCCTTGCTTTTTCATTGCTAATGTTATACTGATGATGAAATAAAGGGAATTTCTATATTTCTATTGGATGAAATGACGATGAAAATAAAAAGAAATAATATGAAGGACGCAACAATGCAACAAATTAATGGACTTCAGCATTAATAAATAATTATTACTATTCGCTTGCATATGAGCTTGCCTTTCATACCAATCATCAGATGAGAAAGAAATTCCACGAAGACTTACTTCGGAACAATCAATACATTTCTCATAATTCAATCATTAATCGTTAAGTCTGGATAGAAATGGCTTAACTATTGTCGAAGCGCGTAAGACAAACTTCCAAAACAAATCTAGAAAATATTTTGCAATTTACTGTTTCATTTCAAAAACAAACGCTAAATTTCGATGAATAGCTGCATTGCAAAATGAGCAAAGGCTAAGATCAGTTGGATTGATATTTGTAAAACATTTATGTGAAAATAGAATGGTAGTGGTAGAATAAACAATTGTCATTGAAGAAAAAATTTTTGTCAAGAATTCGTTATTCAGGAGAATGTAAGTGAAGAAAGGCCATAAATAAATGAAGTGAAGTATATCGAGAATGATACGTTTGTCTTGTCTTTATTGGAACCCTTTTTTAGGGACAATTTATCAAATGTATAATGACTAGAAAAGATGAGCCATCGTGCTGAAAAGCAATCCCAAAGGACTAGTATTAACGAAGCAAACAGGATGATGAAAGTATTCCATCCCTCTCTTCATCGCTCTCCTTCAAATATCAGAAACATGAAAGTATGGAGAACAATAGTCATCGAATACTGCCAACAACACTTCTAAATGAAGAAAGGCATCTGGAACATCCGTTCCTCCCCATTCATTTTTATTTTTATTTAAAAAAAAAAGGATTTATATCAAAATTCTACTTTTATTACAACATATTGATGCCTTTTTATTGACAAGCTATATTGAATAGGTCATTCTTTAATAGAATTAGCAACCATGACTTTTACTTCCACATTAATAAGTATTTCATTAACATTCAATTTCATCATGCTATGGCAACGATTACGTTAAACTGTTTTGTCGAATTGCAAGGAAAGATATGATCTTGCATCCTAAATCTGACTCTTATGAAAGTGATTTCAACCGCTCGAAAACGGCCGTCACTTTGTTTGAAATACAAAAGCTGTCGTGTACTCCTAAATAAAAGAGTTTGCAAATCATCAGTTCTTTGCTATCGTGTGTGAAACACTGAGATTTTTGAGAGCTACAAGAAACACCACATAGCTACCTAACCGAATGGGAAAGTTCCATCTTAGATTAGGAATATGATCACTATATTATTAACGAGACATGAACTTTTATTATTGCAGCTAAGTGCACACATAGCGTTGTATTATGAATGAAATTTGTAAAGTTATCAGATGATCTTTTATTTTTATCAACTGAATTTGTTCTTCAATCTTATAATTTGTGTCCCTTCAGCTTTTATTCCTTATTTGAATTGTGTCTTTTGTTCTGGAAGAAGAAGAGATCAAAATGATGGACCAGGTATAAGAGATAGTTCTCCGATGAATAATTTTATTCCCGTTGTTATCTTTGGAATGGTAGGATCAAAATCGACTAATTTTTATGCAGTTATAGGTGGTGAAGATTAAAACTAGAAAATTTCTCTTTCAATAGTCAATCTGAAAATCAATCAGCAAAAAATCAACCAACATCTTCATGCAAGATTTTAATGCAGATCTCCGATGAGAAGTAAAGTAATGTAACTGAAAAAAAAAAAACTGAAAAAGAATAAAAGCTGGGAAGTTTGCAAATGTTGGGAAAAGTTTAACTCTAGTTGGTAATAATCTTTTTCAAAGAAAAGCAAAAAAATGATAGGCATTATAATAAAGCAAAAAGACGAGAGAACATCAAAATGGTAAACGTAGTCGTAGTAGGCCAATGCATTACCATCCCTAATTTGCATCCAGAAATTTACAATGCATACCAAAAAACAATTCAATAGCAATTGATAAATAACTGATAAAAAGGATGACTACAAAAGCACTGCTCTTGAAATGTTTAAAAATGCACTGCTTTATTAAATTAAACAATAAACTACTGAAGAATAGAACGAAAGATCACAATATATTTAATTATATAGATGAAAATTACGCTGATTTCAAATCAAATATATGCTTCAGTGTTATAATAATACAATTGCTGATATTTTAATTAGCTAACGAAAAATGTTGATTTTTGAAAAACTATATTGGGAAGTTGCAACATATACTTCTTCGGTGAATTAATAGAAAAAAATTAAAGAAGGGATGCAAAACGCTGAAACAGAAAACTTAAAATATCAGAATACTAAGAGAAGTCACTACTTTATTAAACAACAAACCATCGAGGAATGGAAGGAAAGATCATAAATGATGACCGAGCTAACAACGAATATCAAAACTTGTAAAGAAAATTTTATATCGTATTACATCTAGCTTGAATTACAAAGCTTTAATTATGAAAAGTGAGTAGAAATCTCTGTAGCGTCAATCATCACCCAACACATATTTGTATGCATTTGCATATGTATTTTTCTATGCATGTATTCACTGGACGGAAAAAAGTGGACTTTCGGCCGTAAATCTGAAACTCGAAGATTCCAGGTGATTGCTTAGCTATGCTGAAGGATTCATAGAAGTGAAGTAGCGCCGAAGAATATTTAGAAAATATAGTGATAAGATCATATAAAAAGAGACATATAACAAAAGAATAATAAAATCACTGAATGAGCTTGCATTCATAAGTATAAAATCTAAATGTTATGGAATCAAATAAATTTCGGAAAAAATCGTAGTTAAAGAATCAAATCTTAGCTTTAAGTCGTTTCAAATATTGTTTCCCTGTTGATTAAGAAAGTTTTCGATAGCAGGGAAAAATGTTATTACAAATAATGAAGTGATTTCTTCCATTCTTCAATTCGGACACTGGCTAAAATGAGAGACAGGTGGAAAGCATCTCTTCACCAACTGCTTAAAAATAATGTTCAAAAAACTGAACTTGAAAGAGAGATATAATTAAGCCATTTCACAGACGACAGTTTTCAGTATGAGAAATCTTTGCACAAACTCGAAATACCTCAATAGCTGAAGAACAGTAAGGTGAAATTCTTTCGAAAGTAACTGTTTAAAAAATCGAATCATGACTAGCATATCTCACCTTTATTTACCGAAAGAAAAACTGCAACATCGGTAGCAAACATCGTGTTCTTAAAATCTCCTCGACTCCGTATTATGACAAATCACTACATTCTATATCATGTGGATTCGTAGAGAAATTTGTGGCGATGAAATAAGCAGTGCAGTTGGAAGGACTGTATTACCTCGGAATAATATACAAATTCAATTCTCCGTCAAATAAAGGAATAAATCATGATTTAAACCAATTAAGTTGATAGCATGTGAAACAGTAAACAGATGTCGTGAATTGTTTAAGGATATTCAGAATTGAAAAAGTTCTTAATCATTTTATGTAGATATATACAGATATCCATGTGGACATTTTTATAATATAATAGAGTTTCGATTGCAGCCAAGTTTAAGAGCAGAAATTTTTTTGCGAGACAAAATACCGGAGAAAATCCTATAACCATGCGGTGTGCCAAAACATCTTTTGCACTAATATCAGAGGAATTAAATATAATTTCATAAAAACCAAATAGAAAAAAATGGCAAGCGAATAGTACCAATAGCAAAGCTAAATTCATTGTAACATAATAATAAACCTGGAAACGACTATAAGGAATGTTTATAATAAATGGAAAACAGAGCAAAAACAGACCTAAAAAGCTACCACGATTTCAGCTTTTTCAGTAAAAATTTTAATTTTCTTTTTTCGGTAATAAAAAGAGAGAATATGAAGGATAATTTGTTTCATTGAAATAAAGAATCACAACTTTAGCTTGCTAAATCCTTGGAACAATTCTTGTCGCTATTATCATCAACTGGATTGGAATAAAGGGAAATAAAAACCCTGTTTTCAAATATGCTAAATATTATTTTGAATTTCAATTATATGCCAAAATAGATTACTGTTACGACCGATCCGATACCAAGATTTTAGAACAAAAACAGAAAATAGTAATAGAATTTAAAAAAAAAAAAAGAAAAAAATCTGAATAGCCTATTAAAATTACAAATATGAGAGGTATAATCAACAAAAGAAACTACAACATAGCTTTGGATCATGATCAATAGAAATTATCATAAATTTTTTGCGGATCATTCAGAAGATTACTTCCATTTTTCTAAAAAATCGATTAAAAATCATTAAATTTGACTTCTTCTTTAATCTAAAAAATTGGAATTAGAAATGAATCGGAATTCGTTCTTCATATCAAATAATTATAAATATCAAAATGACTTTTTACAAAGAGTGAAAAGAATGAGGATCAGGATAAATCGTATTTCGGGACAAGTAATATATCAATACGATTTACTAATAGCTATGAAAAAGCATAATAAAAAAAGTTGCTCACATGAGACGAAAAAACGACTGAAATTTCTGCTTCTTTCTACAAAAAAATCCAATGATATCTAAAAAAAAACAACCGCACTAACAACAGTTCGAAAGACATAATTCAAATAAAGAATAAAAAGCTAAAGGGGCACAAATTATAAGACTGAAGAACAAATTCAGTTGAAGAAAATAAAGATCGTTCAAAGAGATCGGAAAAGAAGCAAATGGATGTTCGTTCATTGCTCGCATTATTTTCTGTATCTTATTAAATAACTGGATTATGTTTCTGGCGAAAATACTCAGTACATAATGCTTCTGCACACGAAGGTCTTGCTTCCGGCAAGAAAGCTAACATATTCTGAAATCATTATCTGACTGTATTTTTTTCTTACACATAAATTTATGATCGGAGTGAAAATTATATCAAACTGCTAAAAAAATTATAAAAAGTACATTCTTCTTTAATGCAAGAAAACATGAATGATGAAAAATCGCAAGTAGCAATAAATCTCAGTTTTTTCTCAGTTTATTCAGAAATCTCTCTAAACAGTTCTTGCAAGACTATATCAGGTGGATTGCGTCATGTAAAATAGCGTACTTTTACTAGCTTTGCGGCATCCGGAGGCAATTTTGGCGCGATGCGGCGTATTGGCTGTCCCAGGTACGATGGATAAAATGAACGTTCAATGACCGCATTTTGAGGCCATTCACTGGAAGGCGGAGTGCCAAGTTTCCTACAAAACGTAATTTATAATGTTAGGCAATTTATAATACTATATATGAAATCATTATATCCAAAAGATATAAGGATATGGCATGAAAACATCTCAGTCAAACCTCCAAGACCATTTCATATCTAGGGAGAAAATGAAACTTAAATAATTAAACAGAATATTGTCTTATTTCTAAACTTGACTTGATTTTTAGAGTTATGAAAATGATAGTTCTAATGTTAGGAATGAAGCGGAAGTCCTACGAGAAAAAGCAAACATGAACTTACTGGAAGATAATACTCAACTGTTGTGCTTCACTGTGTGCTGGAAAAGTGGTTGGCGAGAATATAATTCCGCAATGATACAGCCAGCAGCCCAGATATCTACACCGCAGTTATAGGAGCACTGAAGTAATACTTCTGGACTTCGGTACCATAAAGTCACAACCTAAAATTGAAGCAAGAAACACCAAATAAGGATAATCAAAAAACAGTGAGTACTCAAAAATTACCAGCGTCGTAAAAGATGACTGCATTGAATAGTAGCGAGCCAAACCGAAATCAGCAATTTTGATTGTTTGGTCACGATTGATTAATATATTCTGTGGTTTCAGGTCTCGATGTATAACATGATTTGAATGAAGAAAATCCAATCCCATCAAAATCTTAAATTATGGAAATAAAATTGTACGCTATTGATCAGTTGGCAATTAATTTTTGACAAAGAGAACTTAACTCTTCGTGAAAAAGAAAACAATGAATAGAACATGAACGACAGCAATTTAGAATAAGAAAAACATTCCAATGTGTGTTACAGTTGGCACATAAAAATTACTGAACAATATTTCATATTTGAAATAATTTTAATTTTTCACTTAGATAATTTTCTACAACAAAGATACACTTTTGGTAGAAAAACAAGAATACGATGAAGTTATTAATCAATATAAAGATTTAATAAATTCTTTCCAACAGATTGAAATTATAAATCAGCCTACTCAGATATTTGTATTAAAACGACTGAAATATGTTCATTCATTTCTCAGTATTATTCAGGTAGCTCAGTACATCTAACAAAAATTTTTATTTCTTATATTCTAAACGAAAAAAATATTTACTTGTTTTGCAATATGACGACACTGATGATCACCCATATCACGAGGAATAGTACGCAAAAACTCATACAAATCCCAGTCACATTTTTCATAAACAACACTCAAACACATTTCACCCTTATCAATCTGACCGTGAAATACATCGTGTAATCTGCAGAAGTATGTGAATTTATTCAAAAATTCCCATATCGATATAACATGCTGTTTTTGATTATAACATCTTTAGTTCCTGTACAAGACATAAAATCAGCATAAAATTCAAAATAAAATGAGTTGGTGGAATGATAAGAACGAAATGAAATTAATTTTCAATCCGTAAAATTCTAGGAATCTTCTATTTAGAAAAGAAAACTGCGAAGAAACAAACTTCACAATATTCGGATGATCCAAATTATGCAACGCTCGCAGTGCTGAGATCTCACGTATAATGCTTTGTGGTATGCCATCTTCTGTTATACGTACAATCATCTTTTTAGGGCATACTGAATAAACTGAGTAAAACTACATATTGAAGGATTAATGAAGAGCTCTGTCCACATATGAATTTACATATTCTAAAAAGTCTGATTAGAGAATGAAGGTGAAAGTAACTATTATTACAACAAGATAGAGGAATTATGATTTTGTTGTGAAAGAAATCAAATACGCTGGAGAAAAGTTTCCATTGAATAAGCATTAAAATAATGCCAATGTGACCATGACTTTAAGGATAAGAGAATGCGTATGTGATTGGAACGAAGACAATTCAGATATTAGATTAGAACAAAGCAGTTGCTATAATAATGACTACCTAACATAAATTTCCCAGCACATAAATTAATCTAAAATCACATTAAAAATATAAAAAAATACGCAAGATAAATATACTCGCCTGTATGTTACTGGGTATATGAGTAACCAAGTATACGATACCATATGCACCCTTCCCAATCACGCGATGCTCCTCATATTCATGAACATTCTCATGACTATCCGTACACCGATCACATTTTGAACAACTTTCCTCCATCATCTTATAATTGCAGAAAGAAAAATGCAACGAAAACATAAGACAATAAACAAGATGAGATAATCAATTTGAGCGAGAAAGAGGTGCACTCTAATTTTGCGTTTGATCATCAGAAGTCTAATTTGAAACGCAAATATTAGAAAGGATTTCAAAATCCAAACCAACACAACGTTCAAAGAGTTGATTTGTCATACTTCTAGTTCTCCTTTCGCTTCGTTTCAACAATTAATTTTTCAATTGTTCATTGCATCCCATTTTGCTAATCTTTCCAGTCCTCATCGATCCCTTATTTCCTTAATTACTGCAATGCATTAATTACTAATCACATATGGACTTCCTCAGTTCTTTCAATACACCACAAGAAAAAATTATCACCACTCGCCACATCAGAAACAAAGCAATAAACCCTCAACCCTATTCAGGTTTAATTCGAAAATTGAATTAGCCAATACAATTTTTGTCAGTGATAGGACGGTATGAAAATAATCCATCCTCCGAGCGATGTTTTATCTGTTCTTTCAGCAAGATGTTTTGCTTCAGTAATAGGGTTATCAGGAAATTTCATTGGGCTAAACATTTTCTCATTGAATATTCGATATTGTTTTCATTGAAATGGTGAGTTAATCAGCAAACGATGTATATCTGTTGCAGGTATCATTCCCCAGTATCATCTTCACAAGCAACCGATGAATGCCGTTGCAATGAGTAAATATTGCTCAGATTAATTGCTGTGAACAACAGATGGCTGAAACGGATACAGCAGATAACGGTTTTCGTGCAGCAATCATACAACAACTTGAACGTCGAAATGTTGTATGCAGACAATTCGATTCTTTGTTCACTTCTTGTAATCTTTGTTTTTCATTGCTCTTTTCTTTTCCTATCATTGCTCACTTTTCATTTGCATGAATTATTTGTAATATTGCTCATCTTTTGATATGCTAAAATTTTTAATAATAATTTGAAATTAACATTGTTATGTTGAAGGGAACTATCGTTATAAATCTTTCAAAGGATTTCAATTTTAACGCTAATACATCTAATTTTTTTCTCTTTGTAGACTGCGAACTAACAGAGTACGTGGCGAATATTGCGCGAACTGGGCGTATACATTCTAGTTCGAGTACTTCGCTGTAAGTTTAATCATTTCCTGGCTGCCCTGATAATTGAGATAAGCTAATAATTCACATCATGTAAAAATCATCAGAAGTCTAATTTGAAACGCAAATATACTAACTTATTCAGATGAGATGGGGAATATTTTATTTGTTTATGGAATTTCTTATCAAGCTATTGATTAGTGGAAAGAACGGCGTGATTTATCGATATATTGAATTGTCAAAAACTTCTGCATGAGTATATTAATGGGGTATTCACTTCTATTTTCAATAGCGATATTTGAGAGCAAGAAGCTCGGACCGTACGATAGAACTGGAAGCTGAGCTTGCAGAACTCTACCGTAAAAAGAGCAAAATGATCAGCAGTTGATTGAAACAAACAATCGTTTAGCTGTTGTTATGCGAGAGCTAAGCGCAGTTAATATTGTGTGAGTTTTAATTTATGTTAATATTTATTATCAATTAATCGAAATTTATGGTGTATTAGACTATTAATTAAACCTAATTAGAATATTACTAGAAATTGCTCTTAATAGGGCTGATTATTATTTTCCAGGTTTGTTATATTTATCGTAGTGCTTTTTACGAATCTGAGCGATTAGGTGAAAGGCTTATTTTTTAGAGGTAATTGACGTTTCGTTTAAAAGTAAATTATAATAAATCATGTAATGTTAAATCTATTTTCAATTAAAAAATATTTAGAAAAGAAGAGTGCCAAAAGAAAATCAAAAGCTGAAAAGAAAATTAAAGGAAAGAGAGGAAGAATTGATTGCACTGGAAGAGGCAAACATTTTGTTAAAGATGAGCATTTTGCTTTGCAGGTATGTGTTTTAATAATTTTGTTGGTATGTAAGGATTTTAACGAGATTCTACTTTCATTGGATGTCCAGAAGCATGGATGTCCTCTGTTTTTCAGTAATAACTTTTACGCCCATCTCAATAAAAGCATTGAGCATATTATATGTACGAGTTTCATTTCAGGAATGATTTTTAATGAAAGGATCATTGTATCACCATGTTGCATTTTAAATACATGATGCCTCTTATAGGGGAACTTGCAATATGTAAACGTCTCAGTAATTTTAAATTATTTAACGATGTAGACTCATGCATATATACGGCCGTATTCTCAGATTTCATTAGATTAACGATTCATTGAAATTTTTGATGAATTTT
The DNA here is from genome assembly GCA_024305405.1 of Dirofilaria immitis. Taxonomy (NCBI): domain Eukaryota; kingdom Metazoa; phylum Nematoda; class Chromadorea; order Rhabditida; family Onchocercidae; genus Dirofilaria; species Dirofilaria immitis. The sequence continues at coordinate 3,026,991 of JAKNDB010000092.1, read as the reverse complement.
GGACATAGAAATGTAATAACTCACAAGATCTTGCAGGCAAGTTATAACAGCATTGAAAATAAATATCGAGAAGCACAAGAGGAAAGAAATAGTTTGGTTGATCGAATAAAGGATCTTAAAGAAAAAGAAGTACAATGGTTTAATGAACAAAATGAACGAGAGCAAGAGTAAACACTTCGTTCATATGAACTTTTTTATTTTTTTCCTTACTTATTATGAGTAAGATCGCGTGAACACTAATTCTCTATCTTGATCCACATTAAACATAGCCAAGATCTATCTGCATGATTCTTTTGATATCACTCAAATTAGCTAGGCTTTGTCTACAAAAGCTATCTGATTAATTTGTTTGAACTTATAAGTTTATTTTTCTTCTTGTTTCAGAATCTCAATCTTTACTGCTTTTCCAGACTCAGCGACGGACCATGTTATCATCTTTGTTTCTAATTAGCTTTTAATATTAGAACACGAACTTTATAATACATTGTAAAATGTTTAAGAACCATGCTTCCAAAAAATGAAATATGTTCATTTTAGGACAAATATTTTGAATAACTTCAATAAGTTTTTCCAAATAATCGTTAAAAAAGAAAGTGCTTTAAATCCCGTTGTTTAGGGAACGTCGTCGTCGTTTAGCAGCAGATATTGATTCTGCACTAAACATGTCGCATAACAATGAAGACAAAACATATGGGTTAGTTAACTAGTAAAATATTCATTTTACGAAATATTATTTTGTATCTCTTATATATGTTTCTATGTATAGTTATTGTGTTGTTTCTTTTTGACATTTATCCTTTGAGCTTGAAAATTTACTTGAATAATAAATTTTGCAGAAAGAATAAAATGACATTAATGTAACAGAATATGAAAAAAAATCTAATCTATGTTTTTTCAAATATAGAAATGAGCTGAACACTAACTTTGACTAAAGCGTAAATATTTTAATGCACTGGAAGTCCAAAAGGATGCAAGTACTTTATGATAATATTTTTCTGAATATCTCTTATAGTATTATTCAAATATTTTCCAATGAGCATTTGCTTCTGAATTACGGACTCAGTGATAGTTTGCAGATTTGAAATTATAAACAGTGCAAATCAAGTCGTTGATTATAGAGGTGATGTTATTCCTAATCACTGTAAAACAAAGCTGGTGAGTTAACTTTTCTATAATTTCATGAGTTCTATCTATATCATATTATAAGTTTTAGTATGCTATAAATTCCACAGTTCTTTTGTCGCTAGTTTATTACTTGATTTGATCTGAAAATTATTGTATGTTCTTTAAGAATGATCTATAATTTCATATATGCAAAAAAATCAGACTTTTCATTGTGTAAATAAACAATTGTAAAATTTTTCCTAAGGATTATGGCGATGATATTAATGATGTTCTTTGGCATCCAAATGGCAAAATGTTTGCGGGAGGTGGTGGCGATCACAAACTTCGTTTATATAAAGTAGTTGATGACAAATTTGAAAAATGTAAGAAAAGATTATTTATGTTATCAGTTGAAATTTCTACGCCTTGATTCGTAATTTTTAGTTGTTTTTTCAGCTGCTTTCCATAATTAAAGTTTTCAATCTCTACTAATATTAATAAATTTTTTCACAGAATTTTAACAGGCATAGTCATTTTCATGATGTGTAAAAAATTGTGCTTCAGTGTTTCTTTGGCTGGTTCGAATGAATCAATATTACGGATAGACTTCTCGGCCGAAACGAGTCAAGTTCTTGGAGCTGGCAATGATAATGCTGTTCGCATTTGGGGAACAGATAATCATGTCGTCAAGGTTTGTGGTTTTACGATATAAAAAATCTCTGAGAGTTTACGCTTCCTCGCTAATTATTTGTAAGGTTTGGCGAATTCATCAGGTACTGATGCTTTGGACCTGAATTGTCACTGAATTATCACTGAAACATATTTAGTTGAATTTCTTCAAAATGATTCAGAAAAACCTGATTTCATAAAATATGATGACGAAATAATTACAAATCTTTGTATGATAGAAATACCTTAGTATAACCAGACTATTGATTTCTACGCTATGTTTAACATATTATAAATTACGTCTGAATAATATTTGTAATAATCAGCTTTTCTTTACAGTTCTCTTTATCTTTCATTATTGCTGGATGATTTCGAATTTCATAAGATGGTTAAGATCTTGAAATTATGATGATCTTACAGAGTATTTCTGTTTTTCAATATTTTTATAATTCCTTTAGGTTATGTTTTTGTTTTCAGCATTCTTTAACAGGACATGGAAATAAAGTATCGTCAGCTAAATTCTTTCAAGATGGTTTGCAAGTTGTATCTGGGTCTTATGATAGAACTTTTAAACTATGGGACTTAAGAACTGTTAAGTGTACGTTTTTTTATTGTGTTTATAATTCTATTTGTATGCAGTATTTCTTTTGTAACAGTACTTCTTTAGCATTGCTCTGGATAGAAAAAGTAAAAAGATGGGAGTGGAATAGAAGAAAAATGAAGGGACATTAATTTCTACTGGAAATTCTGATCAAAAAATTAGAGAGTGTGGCGGCAGTCAGAGCTTCCATTTTCATTAATCAAGGTAAAGTTGCGAGCTGCACACTTTTCAGGTTTGAGAACATATTTTACTAATTCAGTGGTATATGATATAGCTTCGAGTGATAAGAGTGGAATGGTAGCTAGTGGTCATTACGATCGTAAGGTTCGATTTTGGGATACAAGACTCAATGAACCGGTTCATGTTGTCGAACTCGCCAATAAAGTCACGTCACTGATTCTGTCGCTTGGTAAATTAATGTTTTGCTTTATAGTAACTAAATGTTTCATAGTTATAAGAAAGCGATATCCAAAAATTGTTATTACACTTTACTTTTCAATTTTTTTGTGTTTACAACTTTTCTAGTTTTTTTAAAGGTTTCAAAAATTGCTCTTTTGCGCTTCTAAGTTTTTATTTAACATATAGATTTAATCTGTAATATCTAAATTACAGAGTATTGTGGTGCCATTTTTTATAATTTTTTAAGGTAGGTAGTGAACAATATTATAACGTATAGATTATTTTTTCTATGACAGATTACATTAAGATTCTTCCGTCGTACTTGCATCAGCACGAGATGAAACGATGTCATTGATTGATTTACGTTCATATCAAATTGTCCATATATACAGGTATTTTTTTGAAAATTCCTTTTATCACTGAAGAATAACTTCGATTACTTTTATAATTTTAAATTAATTTGCTTTCTTACTTTCTGTCAAATTTTTTCTGGAAATGTTGGAAGAGGAGGAGAGCTGTAATATTTGCCTGTTTCATTTTCATTTCTTAATTTTAAAATTTCTTTCGTTTGTTTTTTAAATTAGTGTCATCATCGGAGTAGTTTTTTTCTGGACATATAAATTGAGAGATCATAATTATAGGAAATTTTTATAATCATTCATTAAAATTTATTGTAGTGCCGATCAGTATCGAACAGGAAGTGATCACATTCGTTGCGCAATAAGCCCTGGAATGGAATACATCGCGTCTGGGTCTAGCGATGGAGCCATTTTTATTTGGAATCTAAAACAACCAAGCTTGAAAAAACCCTTCAAAAAGGCGGACATGAGTAAATGCTTTTTTCCCAAATTTTTATGCATATGAATTAATGAATGCAGAAAATCATTAATAGACTTTCTTTATAAAAGTAAAACCCTGAATTTTTATTTTTATACTTTTTACACTCAAAGTTCTTTTATAGGACAGTTGTGAGAGAGAGGGAGAGAGAGAGGAAGGGACAAAGAGAGAAACGAGGAAAGAAAGGTGGTAACACTGAAAATTTTTAAGTTTTTTGATTTTAACCATGGAATTTGACATTTCCGCTTTCATTTTATATTCATTATATATCAAGGCACATTATTAGCTTAAAATAAAAGATTTTTTCCTGAAAAAGAGAAAAAACCAGCGATTTTCTGTAATGTTGAAATTCTGATGGCTTTGTATTTTGCATGTTTAAGGTAATAAGGTAAGTGCGTGCAAATTTTGTTCCAATAGAACAACGATTATGAAAAATGCGTTTTCATATTAATCCACTAAATATGTTTTGGGTAAAATCATTTTCCATCATCGATATTTTTACTCTAACGAATGTGACCGGAAGTACGACTCACTTTCGGTGTATGTAACTTTCAGCCAATGCTTATTTATTTTTTGTCTTTTAGACGAGGTGTACATTCAGTTTCGTGGCATCCCAAAGGAAATATGTTACTTAGTGCAGGAAAGGAAAAAACTGTTTGCTTATGGACTGTTTGATTTGAAAATTCATTCTCAGTTCGATTTCTATTTCGATGCTTTTCATTTGCATATAAATGTTTATTTATTTTACTGTATGATAAGTCACTATACTTAGAAAAAATTACTCATCGCTTCTTTTTTCTAGTATAACTTGTGCAAAATCTGGCCACACTGTTCCCATTTCTCGAAGACTTAAGTGGATCTAAAATAAAATAGAAATAAAATTTACAAGAGAAATTTTTCATCATTTACTATTATCTTTAACGCCATAATAATGCTTTATGAAATATAGCATAATTCAAACTGTTGAAAAGACTTTATTTTTCGAGAAACTATGTCTCATATTCCAAGGCAGTCAAGATTTTACTTTGCTAGACCATAATAAGGCGTTCAAAAAGTGAAGCTGTAAGGAACTGTTGATTATGTTGTTTCTTTTCTTATATACTACTACTTCCTATAATTATTTAGAATTTGACTGATTCGTTTTTGTTTATACTGAAAATTTTATATATTGCTGTCACATCCCTATATTTTGTATGCCTCTACGGGTTATTTGATTTTCCACAAGCTTCAAAATATTGTGCAGACTTAATAATGACAGATAATGTAATTTACCTCGTTTGTGTCTTCAGTTTTACGGAAGCAAAATTTCTTCAATAGACTACAAATTATGATTTTAATTTCCAGCATCGCGAAACGCATCCCAATACACTGACGCGGTCCAGCACCAAATGCCATCCAGTTTCTTTTCTGAATCGCAACACACTTTAGGAACCTGAAATCTTCTGAGTTTTCATTTTTTTGAACTTTGTTCTACTTCATTTCTTGTACTATCATCATTCTTAACCTTCCATAGCTTTTTTGTGACGGTAGCGGTACATGATTTTGATCATATGAAAGTTTCAAATGTGAAGGTTCAAGGCAGAATTCGCATTTTCTCTTCTTTTTGAATAAACAAGTGACGATCTTGGAACAAGATTGGAACCTCTCAGGTCTGAATTGTTTGACATCGTTTCCCATATTTCCTGATCATAATGTAAACTCCACGTATCGAAAATGATACCCACACCTTTGTTAAACGTGTAGGGTCCTATTTTACACTGTTTCATACAAGCGCGAGACTGTAATCTGCAAATAAAAGAATGGTCCTTGCTCGTTACGTAAGATGGAATAAGTGTTTACAGGAATACATCCCAAAGTGTAGAATATTAAATAATCATTTAATCTCAATTTTTTTCTTTTTAATAACTAAGAACTTAAGATTAAATTACAGATTTGTTTTCGAATGATATCTAATTTTTACTAAACAATTTTTGAAATTCTGGCTTGCGCGTGTGCTTCAGTCATGAAATTTGAAATTAAGTGCTCACAAAGAAGCGTGTGGGAAAAGCCGAAGAGTTTCCATGATTGCACAATGAAGATAATTCAGCTTTTGTATATTATCAAACGTAATTTCATCATCCAACATTGCAACTTCCTGGCACAGTTTTTCCTGTTTCTCGTAGTTGTTAGCCAGCAGATATATCAAATAAGTTACGGTATTGGCCGTCGTGTCGAATCCTGCTGATGTTAGGAAACGGCACTGACTAATAATTTCCTGTAAGCTCATCCCGGAATCAAACATATTTCAAGTATATTATAAATTCAAATGGATATAACTCTTTCACAATATGGGTTTCATTTTCTAACAATGATACATTTGATAAGGGATTCATTCCGAGAGGCAATTTAAGTAGGCATTTCATATTGTTCGATTCCTAAGTTGCAAATGTTGACATAGACTGAAGGAATAGAAATGACTGCAGTAAGATATCTCAAAAATTCAAATTTGATTAGTGAATAGGCTTACTCCGCGTGTTAATTTCTGGATGATTTTTATGCTTGATACATCACATGGTCTCTCAGCATCCAATACCCAATCATTCCATTCATCATCTTCCACACATTTCATGAAGTACAGGAAACTGGAACGACCCTAAACTGCTTGCTGTTATAAAAGTTTCATGAATTTATTCTTAATCCAAAATTTACTTTGAAACTAGAAATCAGTCTACTCATCTTTATTGCCTAACACGACATCTTCGGAAAACATTAGAGCAAATGAGCGATGGTGCATTCAAGAGACATTTACAATGAATCCTAAGAGAATTATTGAATTTATATTGTAAAACAAATATCTATCTGCAGTGGACGTAAATCCGGAACAATAAAGCAGCGTATTTTAGTTCTATTTTGACGATTTACCAAAATAAATGAATCAAACAAACCTTATCAACAGTATCCATTGCAACAATTTTGTGAAGATAATTTGTAAAGATAACTAATGGATCAATGTCAAAGTGAAATGCTGTACGGAAATATAGGCACAACTTGGCGTACGTTGACGATATCCATTTCAAGTCTGGTATACACCCTTGCAAGATATTTTTTATATATACTCATTTACCACTCAAAGCCATATTATTGATTGCAAAGTATCTTCCCAAAAATCGATTCTTCAGTGTTTTGAAATTTTATTAAATTGAATTAATTAAGAACTTTTCCTCACATGTAAATAGGAAAAAAGGATGAAAACTCTGCAGTGGGCTGAATTTTTTCAACAGAAGTTTGAGATTGGCCTCATTGTGTTGACAACTATATGGAGGACCTATGCAGCATCGTGATATAATATCGAAAGTAAGTCTTTGGAAGCGACTGAAACCAATCTGTGAAAATAAGAAAAGTTATGTTTGGGTTTTTGATATTAACAAACGAAATAGTTGAAGAAATACACAACTAAATTTAAAAATGAAAGCTGATTCATAATTCCATATAGTTCATTTACTGCAAAGGACAAATAAAAACATACGGATGAAGGTCCAACACTTTAGAATCCGTAATTTCTTTTCAAGGTCCATTATAAAACGATTTACGGAATGATGCATGATATGAAAGAGCTGCAAAAAAGTTCAGAAAGAAAAGTACAAAGTCTAGAAGTAGACAGTAAGAGTTTTCCAATTACGCCATTCATCGGTCCAAAGAATATTGTTTACTGCTTGTTAAAAATTAATGAAGAATCAGAAACCTTTCGCAGATTCTCGCTTGAAACAGCCTTCGATGTCAAGCTTCGAATTCGTTTCCATCGTTCACCCCTTGCAGAAAATTCATGGACTTCATAGGCAGTGTCTGGATGAGAACTAGTTGGATCCATCTGATATTTTACATAAATTAACAAGATATAATTAACTGGACAAGTGAAAAACTATATATTCCAATAAAAACTCAATTTAAAATTTTTATTTTCAAGAAATACGAAGTTCTTATATAAAAACACAACTTACAATACGTGAGTGAAATAGATGGAACTGTTTAAAGCATATTTGATGGATAATTTTGGAATCCGAAATGACGATTATTGGATAGGAACCTTGCATTAACCCATAAATACGGCCGTATTTTCTGGTCAGTTTGCTAAGTTGCCAATGGGCAGAGTATGATTTTGTAATATCTAGATTTCCAAATATCCAATTTTGACTCGGAACTACTGGAAAGCCGCAGTTACTGATAACACTCCATGCTTTTCGATACCTGAAGTTCAGATATTGTGAAATCCGCTTCTCCCTTTTCGGAACCATATCCAGCTTTACATGCCAACGGCTGAACTACATTTTTATTTACTTTATTTGACTCAAAGGAGATCATTGTTCTCAGTTCCAAAAATGCATTGAATTCATTTTCTTTCTAGCAATAAATCACAGAAAATCAATTTTTCTTTTCCACTCAAGACTTCTCTAGTATCTGGAGAACAAGAAATCCAATTCTAATCATTATCATTAGGAATTGTTTGTCGCAAAATCCATATACAGGTTGCTGTATTAAAGTTGAATAAGCTAATACCATCATTGTCACTGATGAATTTTGTCTCTATGTTTTCTTAATTAGGCATATCGCCTTTAATATCTGCGATGTGGAAAGAGCATACATCTTCTCTTAATCTCTTTATCAGTGTATTGTTATAAAAACTCCTGCTTCGTTGCTTTAACTGTCTCTTGTAGCTTTACTCTCGATCATCATGTTGGATTTCATTTTCGTCAGTTCCCGGTCACTCAATGATTAAGAACATCACACGCATCCGATTGATTCCGGGATACAATACACATTCAATTCTAGCGTAAGTTATGTCAAATTTTAACTTGTTGATCTTCATTTAGTTTGTGCCATAAAGACCCGAAAATTGATTTCATATCAGATAAGGACTGCATTTTTAATTTAAACGGGTAATTTATTTTCTTAAAATAATTCATTTTATTTATTTTGCATACTTACCTTTGAGCAACTTTGATGATCAGGTAGAAGACACCAAGAAACAATCCAAAAACATAAAATAGTTCCATTCGTGGTAACAAAAGGTTAAGCCAGCAAGCAATAGGCAGAAGATATTAATAAAATCTGAGCAAACCAATATTGATATTAAAACAATACTTTTAAATAAACCAGATTTCTATTACAATGCATCCCAGTTTCGTGATATTGTCTCCACCCTCTCAAACGTTCCTTCCAAAAGTTTGGTAAATTTAATCAATTTTCTTTTCATCGTTTTTATTGTCGTATGTTTGCTGCTATTTGGAATTATAGAGAGAGAACATATGCAAACAAGTTACTTTAAATTAATCGGTCCTCAATCTGTTTTTTCCTTGCATTTTCCAAGTTTCATTAACCATACAATAATAAAACAAAAAAAAACGATCGCGATCGCTTTTTTCTCATTATCAAAGATACCAACTGCACATTTTTGTAATTCTCTTAAGGACAAAAATATAGAATTGATAATAATCAGATAACTTCATTTACACTTTTCATTATTAGTACCTTTAGATACACTTTTTTTTAAAAATAAAGATTAGAAGCAGACACAGTAAACCTTCTCAGTGTTATTAGAATAAGCATCAAGTTTGTTATCTCTATATCTTCTTCTATGGTGTTAAATATTAAATTAATGCATTGTGCAAATTCTTTTAATATATTATAAATATTAAAAGTTTTCTTCCAACAGGGTCTTTGAAACATTTTCAAAAAGTTCACATAAAAATATACCGCAATACATAACAGAACCAAAAAAAAATCAAAATCGCCAAAAAATTTTAGTGATTTTCCTTTATCTTTAATCTTCGATTCAGAACAACGCATCGATGCAAAAAAATAGTATACTGATGTTAGGGTCAGGAAAACAATAATTTATATAAAGACGCAAAACCTAACAATAATGCACTTTCCATAAGCAAAAGAACAAGATATCGACGGCTACGAAGTCGTTCCTCTTCATATTTCCTTCGTAAAATCTTATTTTTCTCTTGCTCTTCCAAAAATTTCCGAGAAATCAGTTGGTACTGAAAAATCATTCAAAGCAGCAGAATGATAAAATTAAAATATATATGCATATCTTTCAAATTAATTGCCCAAGAAAATTAGATAGTTATCTTGTACAACGTCTCATGTGTACCACTATACAACAAAGTTTTTAATGATACCTAATACCTGAAACATTTTATTTAATCTGTATCGCTTACAAAGAATTAAAGTATTCTGAGAATAAAAACTGAAAAACTGGAAATTTTTGCAGGAAAAAAAATACCGAAAGCCTTAAATTAGAATTCACGGAGTCTTCTTTCTCATCCTGACTAATTTCGCATATTGATTGCAGCAGAGCGTTAACCAAATAATTTTTAGTGAAATATATTCCAGAGGAAGTTACTTGACGGCATATTGGACATTCAAAAACCTGATTGAAATCATAATGAACTGGAACAGTGAAATCGAGTGGTCTAAGTGTGATAAAAATGTCATCTTTGGCTGTTGCATGTGCATTTCTCGTACAGGTGTGCTTTTCTCTAACAGACGTTAATTTAAATTTAGTTAATACAATCCTATTTGTATTATAAATAAAAATGAAGCAAAGGAACCAAAGGTTTGAAGATCTATGAAGAAACGAAACCGTGCCGTGCTCAAAGCACGAATTCTCGACAAGCTTTCTGACACATTTCTGACAAAATGAATGACCGCATTTAAGGATGAATGGTACCGAAGGGAATATACAAAAACAAATAGGACAATGCAATGCCGACGAATCTACTGTGACACGTTCTGCACCCTCAATCTTCACCGTTCTCTGAAAGGTTGCAATTTCCATAGCATGAATTTGAAGACATTTTACTAACCGTTTCATGTTAGAAGCTAAGGATATTATTCCTTCCACTAGCCACTTTTTAAACAAATAATTTTTTCGAGTGAAATAATATCAACTAAAGAAACACATGTCGTTCACTACTTGTTTTCCATTAAATTCGGCTTGCATTATAAATTTACGGGAATGTTTGAACACAGTAAGATGTATCAGATTATAGTGTACTGAAAACATAAATACGCAAGCATGTATTTTAAAACGGTAAATAATTTGCAACCTTAGAAAACGAAATCATAAAACTTACAAGATTTTCCGGATTTCTTTGATCTAACTGAGCGACAGCTGAACGTAAATTAGCAAAAATCGCTTCATTCACCTTCTAAAATCAGCTGTACAATAAAATAGGCCGGATAGAAATTACTAAAATCTTACCAATGTCATACTAAATATAAATTTTGCCATATAACGAAATACACAAGCGAAAACTTCTAGATATTTTATTTGAATATCCAAATGGCGAACTATGAAATAACTTGAAAGATGAACAAAAACTTAATAATGAATAGCAAACAATTTTACAAATTCAGCAAATAGTGGTAAGAAAATTTGATACTTTCATTATTATCAAATTCAAGCCTTAAGAAAATGAACTTTCATAAATTAAGTAAAAAAACTAAAAACAAAAACGGAAAAAGTAAACAAAAGAAAAAGCCAGCGATATTTTCATAACACCAGCAACATAATAACGAAATACAAAAACAAGGAAAAAACATTTTGACTAGGATTCATTTATAATATTATTCAGCTGCAAAAGCGAACACTTCAACTTCAGCTTTGTGAAAATCACAAATTAGGAATGTCAAGTGTAATTTTTCATGATTCATCATAATTCATTTTTCCAAGTAATTAGAAAAAACGAATGAAATATTTTAAACTAATGAGATCAAATTCAAAAAAATTCAGTCATATCTAAGTGACCAAAACTTTCAGGTGGATAATTATCGACACGATTCGTGCAATGCATTCTTCGGACATCGAAGATCGAACATCAGTGGGGGCAGATAATCTTTCATTATTTTTCTGAAAATATTGATTCTTGACTGAGAAAAGGGGATATTCGATATAGGGTCTTAAATATTCTTCTGCTCTAACAATTATACTTCAAGCAGTTAATTTCTTGAATTGATCCTTTCAGCTGCATTAACATCCGTAATTTTGCTTAGAATTTTTGAAGCCACCGCCGTATTATTATACACGAAATAATAAACTTACTTGCAAACACGACATTTTATATCGAATACTCCAGAAAATTTTGCAAATAGATTTAGGACATATGAAAGTGTGTGTGCATTTCGAATATCAATGCACGGCATTATTGTCTGCATCAAATGTATGTTTGCTTGAACACTCATTTTCCGATATACTAAATATCGACTTTCTTTATGAATATCAACCTAAAGCAAGAAACATGTGATTTTTCACAAAAGTTTTTATAGAGGAGTTAAACTTGTAATTAAATTTTTAATGACAATATCCATGAAAAACTCAATTCTAGCTTTTTGTTTGTTAAAAAATATGAGTAACTTCTTATGAAGATAGGCAAAAACCAACATTCTATTGAAAAGCAAAAACAAATTTGATGAAAAAGACAGACCTGAGCAAAACCAACATCCAAATAAGACCAATCTTCATGAGGAGCAATCATTTGCACAAATTCCGGTAGACCACTATTAACAACCATAAGCATCTTGAGCAAACAGACGTACTGTTTATCTACCACCTGTCCAAATTTGAACTATAAAAGAATAAATAAAACAACTACTGCACAATTTACATAAATTTAGCAGTACTTTTTATTTCACTTGCACCAGCTGTTGTATCATGTATCAGTTGAGCAAATGACTTGAAGAAATTTTTCAATAATACGAATTCTACAAAATCAAATAAATTTATAATTTTCAATATAAATAACTGAGATTATTAATACTTCGAAATAATACACATGCAACATCAATTTCAATACTCAAACCAATATTTCAATAGTAATGTACTTACTTCAACAATAGCCGATAGAGTACTTTTCTCCAGATATCGTCCAACAAGACCAATTTTCTTAATATTTGGATCTTTTAGCACAACTGTCAATGTTTGTTCGAAAATACTTTGCGGCGATGAAGTAAGTCCGTAATTCGAGTATGATATCGGTCGGTCTGTCATTATTGATCGTCGTCGATTACCCACAACAGTGCGTAGGAATTCCGCATACATTTGCAATAACTGCTAAAATATATAATAAAGGCATAGAAAATCTGGAGGCGAACAGCAGAAATATGAGAAAAATACAGAAGTAAAAATAACATTATTTGTTTCCATCCATGTCGATGCTTCCAGCGCTTTATCGTATAATTCATTGATATGTGGATCGATCTGCCCATCATGCAGAAATCGACTTAATCGCTCCATCTGTACCGTCATAGGTGTCGAGGTTGGCAGCTGTTTGGCATGTGATTCTAGGTTACTACAAAAAGAATATCACTGCTGGCTGAATATGTTAATTCAGCTTTGAAAATATATATCATTGCGATATATGCAAATATAAGCAAAGAACTCATAGGACCAGCAGATTATGCCAATCTATCAATTTATGAAACATCAAAGAAAAGAAAACAAGATTAGCTCCATAATACCAAAGAAAAGGAATCAAATAATGCGAATCTAAAATTATGCTATCTAAATGGATGTTTCAAAAGATACAATTTAAGCTTCATTAACAGCTGGAACATAATATTTAAATCAAACCTATAATCTCCAAAGAACGCAAAACACCATCGATTATAATATATTTTTGATTCTCTAGATTAATGCATCTATTCATAATGTACTTTATATATTTTAACAATGTACAAAACTTCGTATTTTGAATGGATATAAATTTTTCTATTTTTCTTAATAATTTATTTTTGTTTCACTCAAAATTAGATATAATTTTTTTCTTAATCAAAACTAAGTTTCTGAATGTTTAAGTACTTGACAGATGAAAATAAGACATTGAAGGTTCATGCCTAAACAAGAGATATTTTACTGTTGCTTATGAATACAAGTGATTCAAAATTAGCATTGTAAGCGGATTTGTCCTTATGTAGTATACATAATATATACCACAACTTCTTATACATTTTCAATGAATAAATCTATTGATGATATTCACCATATTACTAATGTAATAATTTAATATTGTATAGATCTATATGTTATTAGGTTATTTTATATACATTAAATTACACTTGATTCGAGTTACAATGAAAATAAGACTGCATCTGTAAATATTATTTTTCTTGAATTGGATCTCAAATAGATTTTAAACGAATCCATCCTTTTTTGCATTTAATAAACTCAATCTAGGAAATACAGGGTGATGAACACAGACACTGGGAAGCACAACTCGACGTGTGTTCAGAAGCTAGGAATAAACAGCAAGAGTTTAATGCTTGACTTGTTTTCAGAGTAACAAATGAATATCATTTAAGAAAACTGGCATAACCAAATACTTCCTAAATACCACAGCATAATCAAAATTTCTATATTCGAAACTAAACTGCACCGAATACTCAAAATTCCGATCGAACAATAAACTTTGACCTGAATTTAACTTAATAAACAATTTCTCAATACGATATAAAAAAACTTACTCATAAATCTGATTGATGAAATCGAGTCTTTCTTCTAATGTCTTTTCGCTATCAGCTGGATCAACTTCCCAATTATTTTCTACTATTCGGCGATGCACAGATATAACTTCGTTTCGAAGTAAACGCAATGCATTCAGACCTTAAAATTCTATACTGCAACTTACTACTAATTCAGTTCTGAACTAGTTTATTTTTAACAATTTATCTAAATTTCAATTAACTAATTTTTTTCATTTTTCCCATTTCTGTTTTCATATAATGAAAATCTCCATATCCTTTTAATTTCGAAAATTTTTTCAAAATCACATTTTCAGTGTTTTCTCGACAATTAAACCATAAAATTTTACTATAAATAACGATTTCACGAAAGATAAAACCGAAACCTACAATAATCTAAGTGAGTTGTCAACGACTGAAACTGCTGACTGGAGAGATTTCCTGCATCTCATTACCCGAAGAATAACTTGAATCAATATAAACTTCTAAAGCAAATTTAATACGGTAATTCAACAAAGAAGTAACGTCATAACTGCACAGACCAATAGTGAACATTAAAAAAAACTACTGAGCACTAATTTACAGAAAAGAAGTAGAAACAAATGGAACGGAAAAGATGTTACTCCAAAAATGGCTGTTTTAAATTATATTTATGAAAAAAAACCTAATCTTTCCTTTCCGAATAATCCATTTCCATTTTAATTCTGTAAACAATAAAAAGTGCGAAACGCTAGTGAAATCGGTCCCACCCAAACTCATGAATTTATTGCTGAATAGCGGAACACCTTCGCTAACTTCCAACCCCCTATTTATCTCGATAGCGGAGACAACAGTAAAGTCAATTTAACGCGTCCCCAACCTATCCGTTAAATCTAGAATGGTTCAAATGAGATTTTTGTTCAGTTTCGAATAGTGTCCGTCGCTGTTAAATGACACTTCCGTTAGTAGTGGCTTACCTTTGGGATCGCTTTCTAAGGTGGTCGATTCCTAGCTGACAGGCTGCCACAGCGAAGTAATATTGTCATTTCTATGATCATTCAAACTAGATGTATTACGCGAATATGGCGTGACAGTGGCATTATTCGAGACGGGAATAATAGAATGCCACGGTAAAGCAATATTATCATTCCTATAAGCATCCAGGCCAGATGTGTTATGCGAACATGACGTGACAATGGCATTGTTCCAAATGGAAACAGTCGTCCCTGTGGCTAATTCTATACATTCCGGTCTCGTCAATGTTGCACGGCGCAAAATTACTCTTGGTTTAATTGGTTTCGCTAAAATGAATATAGTAGATTGAACTGAATGTATCGCTGTTTTAGCTGGTCTTACATTAGACTTCATTGAAGCAACCGTTACTTCGTGTTCGCTATTTGTTGTTTCATTTAATTTCTTCTCTCTGAAATTTATTTTCAGCAGTAGTGCAACTACTATTTCATGAGGTCTTCTGAAAAGAGATAATCACCTCAAATTTAATCTCTCTATTTAATCAGTACTGTCTCACTTTAACAAGGTTAGAATCAGAGCAAAAGTGAGAGAAAGATCAGTTTTCCACCGTTGTCGTAAATCAAAACTAGAAATGTTTAACAAAGAAATTGGAATATGAAACTTCACCTGTCTATTATTGTCATTGGTGATACATTTTTTATCTTTTTTCGTCTGTGATTTCTATAACTTTTCAATATTCTTAATTCTTCCTTTCGTCGTGTCGAACTTCGTGTTTCTTTTCGGAATGTGCGCGTACGAATGCTGAATACTTCCGCATTATCCGGAACGTGATCGATGTGTTTTTTCCTCTCATTTATTTCTCGCCGTTTATTAATCGGCATTCCTCTTGGTAGGTTGATTCCTTGCCCGAAACTGTTACTATATGTTGCGGTTTCTTCGACAGAAACACGATTTTCTTCTGCAGCTTCTCTGCTGTTATCATATTGCTTAATTTCATTGTCACTTTCTTTGTTTTTATTGAACGTTTCATCTTCTTTTGAATGTTGCTTGTAAGCAGCAGTTTCCTACAGAAAATCACAGTACTACCGTTTTTATTATCAGCAGAATTATGTATATGTCTATCACTGATATAAAGAGAGATGAGGAAGAGGAAAAGACAATTTTTTCAATTTTTTTCAGTGGTTTAAGTCCGAAGTAGAAGACTCCCTCGCTCTTTGTCGGATTAATGTTTTCATTGTCTAATCTAATGTCTTTTATAAACTGCATCACCATTTCTTTATTTATCGAAATATCCCGTAAAACAGATTTTAAGCTCTTATAAGATCCGAGGAATAACCTTTCGAAATTGCTGCAGATGACATCGCAAATTATTAATCGTTCTCTTCCCCGTAATTTGTTGAATTTCTCCTTTTAATTCCTCGATTGATTCAGCAGATTTCTGAATATATTGTTCCAATAATTGGGCAACTTCAGGCTTTGCCCAATCGCTTATATTCATATTTGTTTCTAGAATATATAAATATAGAAAAGGACTATCTGAGATTAAAAATGAATATAAAAGAAAACTAAGCGAAGTTATTAGAACCACCTCAAGAGAGGGAAATTATGCAATCGTATGAACGGAACTTTGTTGTTCTACCATTGCATAAAACTATCCAAATTTCTTTTTGAGCTCCCGTATGAAACAAAAAGAAATTTGCGGGAAACAATTGTATACCCGCCAAGCACAATGCATGCAAATTTGCATATTGTCTAAATTTGAAATCCCCTATTATAGATCGAAACAAATATGATGTCAATTATCGAGATTGCATATTTGTTATGTAAATTCCTTATGTAAATTCTTCAAATGAAGAAAATCAAGTGAAAACCTGGTTTCTGCACATCTTTGACTTTGCTGAGCTTTTTAGCTCTGATTATTTCAATTCGAAATATTATCTTGCTACTTGACCAACATGGCTTCAATCCATGAGTGTCAAGCATTTAGACTCATATGATATTCAAGAAATGATTGAATGATATGATAGCTGCATAAGATTAAATATGGGAAAGATATTGCGGCTATACTGAAATTTAAATTCCTGTATAAATGAGTCAATCGATAAAAATGAGCTAAATAAGATAAAAATGATAACCATGTTCATAATTAAAAGTATCCAGTTATTTTTCGTCACCGTTTTATTGCTTCGTTTTTTCTGTAGATCTGTTGGAGCTCAGTTATTGTTCGATTGTGTTATACTGCAACCGGGGAAATATTTGACTTAAAAGTTTTGAAGCAAGAAACGTTAGACCGAAGTTATTTTAACTCGTTAGTTCAGTCATATATAGTGATCTGAAAAAAATCTCGTGATTAAGAAATGGAAGAAAGTTGAATGGCGAGGGACAGTTTATCCATTCTCTTTGTACTAAAATCGGCATTTATTATCATTTCGCTATTTAATGAGCATGGCTTCCATCAATTAATGATGATTTTTATGAACTGAATAAAAAATGCATTGATTTATCAAATGAACATTGGTTTCTTTTTTTAGCGATTATCGCGAACTTCTTTCAGAATGCTTAATTTTCATCACTGTATGTGTGTTCATTATGTAATACATTACTTTAATATTCCATTATTTATATAGACTAATATTTTGCTATTAAGTATTCGTAAAACTGAACAGTAAAGAAAGTTAAGTCATTTCTTCTTCCATATTGTTTTTAAAGGTGTTTAAGGAAAGTTTGTGCCTAGAAATCTTCGGTCCGAATTTTTTAAAGTTCTACGGAATATGCGTTTTTGCGAGACAGTAATTCATAATGAAAATGAAAAAGAGATGTTGGAAGACCGAACTGCTGAACTGGCTCAGTTAATACTCTATTTGCAGGTACTGTTATGTAAAGTTTCAAAAATTGCACTTGTTCATAAATCTTAAAGTGCCATAAGACTGTTGCGAGTTTCCTCAATTCCAAAGCATTTTATAGCATCATTTATTTCTAAACGAAATGAGTGTCAACAATCACATGCTGTTTTTTCATAACGAAAACTGAAGAAGTGCATCAACAATCAAATAGTATAAATTTGAATTAATTACGGTTTTCATGGTTTACATCTTTTCAGAACAGAAAAAAAAGTGCACCAAAGTTTCAAACATTAGGATGTGGGAACAGTGTATTGACAAAACGATTGATATTCTGGACGAAATTATTGGCGTGAAAGTATGTTTTATGTTTTTCAGGAAAACTAAAAGTTAATGAGCTCGAACTATTTGGCTAAGGATGTTTCGCATTTCTATTCTAAATTACCTAAATTTATTGTTGTTTTAATAAAACTCCATTCCGCAGTTTGAATTTCAAAAATTCATTCATTTCAGATATGTAAAACAAAAACTTCTCAGGGATACCGGTTGTATGCAAAAAATGCTTTAAAAATTCAACACGAGATTTCTGATGAAAACAGTTGTTATTCAGATGAAGTATCCGTTTTGCTACTACTGTCAACGAACGTTTATAATTATCAAAACTTATTTTTCAAATTTTTCCATAAATTTCATCAAATTACTGTATATCATATGCTTTGTCATAGGATAAAGCAAAGTATGGACTATTGGTTGCGATTCTGATGTTCATTTATGTGGTGAATCATCCTAATTCTCTTAGTTATGTCGTTTCCGAGAACTTATTAAAAAATTTCCTGGTTAATTTTTTACTTTTTTAATAAGGAGTCTAAAAACTTCCGGTTTTGTTATCGGAAATCGTTTAAAATTTTAAACAGAACTGATTTACATTTACTGCAGAAACTTTAGTTTGTCTTCAAGTATTTGTGATATTTTTGCTTAAGAAAGAAATGGGTATTACTGAAAATAGTTGTTTTGGGAAACAAGCGGATCTAAACAAATTACTCGGAGCCACACCTACTGCCGAATTCATTTCACAAGGTGAGACCTCTTTTCGAAGTCAGTTTTTTCCTGTTTACGTAAAGTCAGTTACTCTATTTAGTTGATTTTTTTTTGAAGTTACTCTATTTAGTTGCTTTTTTTTTGAAATTATGTACAAATTTTTTAGCCAAGTATAGTGATTTTGTATTTTACTTGGTTTTGTTCATCACGGTTGTAATGATGCTGATATATATTCTCATCTAAGGTTGGCTAGCTTTCACAAATGGAATGGATGGAAATGGCCACGATGTTACAACATATGAATGGGGACCTCGGGCGAAATCCTTCATCAGTCCAATGGTTCATAAGTTTCTTGTTACTGCAGAAACTTTAGCTTGTTTCGTAAAAGAAATTGTAATCCAAACAATCAAATAAACAAATGATTTTTGTTATTTTCCTCAGTATCAGTATGAGAAACTGGATTTTTATGGTAAAGAAAAGAGTATAGACAAAGAATACTACAGAAGTTGATATCACGAACAAATGAATTAAAAAATGGGATAGAAAAATATGCGAACAAAGTATTGCTTCAAATAGATTTAATAAAATTCTTTTTGCTCTATGGCATGTTTTTCGTTAAGTCTTTTCATCCGTAATTGTTCTCAACATAACACAGCAGAAATAATATCCAGATCATTTTAGGAATTGATGTGCTTCTAAGTCAGAACTTGAGAGGAATAGACTAAACCTAAACCTGTGGAGTTTAAAGATAAACTCTTTTTGAAAAAAAATAAAACGAGTTTTGTATTCATTTTAGAGGAATTTGAATGTTACTCGAACAGCATTTTGTTGGTTGACAGATTTAATAAAATTGATTTATAAAGTGAAAAAAATTGAAAATTTTTAGGCAATTCTTCGGACATATTCCACCATGGATGATAGTATTCCACATCATTGGGAATTGTCTTATCAAGAAGCACAGATTGCTGCTGCTCGAAATGGCTGATTGCCCTTAATAGTTAATAGAAATTTGAACTTCTATAATATTGTATCCATTTTTCGATGATTGATATTTTTATAAAATGTAATGGAAGAGGGCCTTTTACGGGAAGCGTTAGCATTATATGTCTCTTTGATTAAAAGAGTATTCAATAAATTAGTGAAAGAAAATTTACTTGGAACACAAATGTAACATTGTGTTTTCTCGATATTTGCTTATTTTGATGTTTAGATGATCGGGAAAAAGTTTTATGTAACACTGGATGATTTAAGGATTTCTTAATCACTTTTTTCTTATGTAATGCTCATCTGTTATTTTATTTAGACAAAAGAACAGTAAATGAATAAAGTTGATGATCTGTGTTTCCAGTTTTTGAATTTTCCATATTAATGTTTTTATAACAAATAATTAAAGTAATGTATGCTAAACCGATCTCATTTTTCTTTTTCTATGCAGATATTGATAAAAATAGAATAAACTTACATTATTTACCGTTATGGCTCATTTTTCGGAAATTTTCGATTACTTGATAAATCGTCCGCTCCT
This sequence comes from Dirofilaria immitis, assembly GCA_024305405.1. Classification (NCBI taxonomy): domain Eukaryota; kingdom Metazoa; phylum Nematoda; class Chromadorea; order Rhabditida; family Onchocercidae; genus Dirofilaria; species Dirofilaria immitis. The sequence continues at coordinate 3,006,524 of JAKNDB010000092.1, read as the reverse complement.
ATAATTCAAATTAAATATGATTACATTATAGGAATTGGATTTTTCAATTAAGTGTCGTGTGAAGAAATTTGATTGTAATGTCCAAAGTTTTTATGATTTCCTGTGTTCAGTTTTCAAACCTTAAATAATCATGAAAGTTGAGAATAGTGCTATAAAACTATAATTTTTGAAGGGACGGAATTCTAAATTGTGAAGTAATTGAAATGGGAAATTTGAGGTACTTGTGCAAGGAAGTTAATCGTTGTATCAAACGGCAATAAGGCATTCTTTCGTGGATGTTTTTCAGTTTCAGTTGTATATTTGCTCATTTCTCTAAGCCAGTTTTGCGCTTGTTCAATGACACTATGACGTTTGAGCCAGAAATGACGCTTGATAACGTCCTGAAAAATTATCATTTTTTGGTGCAAGGTATAAGCACGCCTATATTTTTCAGAATGCGTATCTCTTAATTCATCATCTTATGTGTAGTAGCGTTCTCACAAAAGGTTACTTCGCACATTTAACAATCAAGCTTTAAAAACCATCTTCAACATTGATGCTTTGCAATTCAAAGTTCAAAAGCAATGAACCATCTCGGAAGTATTTATCAGTGTAAAAACATTTGAAACTACATGGAAAAATAGAAAAGAATCAATCAACTTACTTTGAAATACGGTGGACTATTTTTAACTTGTTCTCTAATTGCGTAAGTTAGCGTTGCATATTCGATCTGCAGATTATAACGTTTCGAGTATCCGTCACCTTTCTCAGTTCCTTGATATTTCTCGAAGCCAGGTTCATTGAAATATGGTTCCTTCACAAATATCAGACCCTGCAGGCAAAATAAATATTATAAAAAGTTTTTCTTTAAACACTTCGCGAATAAGTCAAAGTGATGTGCAAGTTTTTAATGATATTGGACTGAGGTATGTTTTGTTTTGAATACCTGTTATGTAAATTACTGAAAAATATACTTTTAATATCTTATTTAAATTCTTTAAAATTCATGTTCCTTTTTACTAGATAAGATTTTGGAAAGAATCTCATTGAAATTTTGACCTTTACTTACCTGAATGCTAATAAGTACTTGTAATAAAGAACAGTGCGCGCTCCATTTCTCTTCTGGCCGACCTTCCCATGTGCCTAGTATCGATAAACAAATTTTACCATCATTATAGAGGTTAGGATTGAAACGCACATTTCCGTCGCCAGTTGTTAAAAAAGCACATTTTGGTGGCGAGAATGGATAGCTGCAATTTAGAAAATGAATCTGATCAGCCATTTCAAGAAATGTTCATGGATTTTTTGTTATATTTGATATGCTATTGATCTTAAAAGATTCACTTATTCAGCGAATGATATTATGATCAGTTTTTGTCTTAGCATCGAATGAATTGCATAATCTATAACTAACATTCTAAGATAAATAATTCGACCGAGAACACTTTCATTTCGTGATTCTTGATAGGAAAAAAGTAAGGATAAAATCGCGTTTGCATAAATATTATTATTTCAGTTGGACAGTTCCGCTATTCCATTTTCATCGCGTTATGATTCATCTAATTTAATAAACATAGCTGCCATAAAAAAACAACTGCCATAAAAAACAACCACCAAAATCTTATCATTAGAATATCACTTTGGTAAATGTAAAAAGCAAAGTTATAATTTGTATTTTAATTAATGAAAATACCTTGTTGGGAAAAAAACATCAAATTCAAAGAGGCCATTTTGATAAGGTGTGTCATCCGGCCCCGAGATAAGCACTTTGACAATGTCACATCGTTCTTCATCCACACAAACAAATATGCTGTTACTAGCATTCAAAGGTAAGCTGTTTGGCATTGATGCAAGTTCCTTAGCTATAATTTTCATACTGTTTTGTTTAAGGAATTTTATCATAAATTAATCTAAACTTTTAGAATAAAAATGACAAAATTCGAAATAAAATTTCAGTTAATGCTCTTCAAATTCATATAGTTTATGAAATTTAAACTGTAATAATTTGAAAGTCTAGCAGAAAATATGTTAACCAATTCTTTTCGTCCTTTCTTTTAGAGATGATGAAAACGGATTCACGTTACGTATTTCCTTCTTGAATGTAAACGGTACACTGAGTTTGCCATAATCACCGATAAATCTGAAGTAGATGAAACTTCTAGAAAAGAGAATATCTTCTGGTTCGCTCTGACCTTTACTCAGCCTTGAAGCAACATCATAACTCTCACTTGAGTCCAGTTATTTATAGTTTCTTTTTCAGAAGTCTCATTCATTTCATAGATGATGCCCATTTCAGACTTCTTTTTCCAAAAAGGAAGTATTTTGAAATTTTCGGCGAAATTTCAAACGAACCTAAATGTTTGTACTTGAATATTTTTCAAAGTTTTATGGTAAATAACTGAAAGATTTTCTTTTTCAGTAGACATCTCTTCATTGCAGTGTCCCATCAATACTGCTTCACTGTCCTCAATCCTTATTGCTGCAGTCCGTACTCGCTGTTCAACTGGAATACCTTGCTCATATCGATAAGTAGAAGCTATCATAATCTGAAAACAGATCTGATTTATATCAATGTTTTCTCTTCATAAATTTATTTTTCTCCATTTGCAACTCAATATCTGAGGAAACTGTATCATTCATTCTGTCTTCGATTTCATGACATTTCCGATACATACCTGTGAGTACTGTTGTGCTTTGGCGATAAAATCGATAAATCTAAGATCCAGTGAACCTTTTTGGGCCTTGAAAGAATTAGGATATGAAGCCATTATGTTCGAGAAACGCAATATCAAATCTTTAGCAATAGAACGAGAACAGTTAATAGGATGTACCAAATACGGTACCAGAGCTGGCACTACTGACATTGCCGCCGCTGTCTCCAGAAGCGCCTGTTAAACAATATTGTTCATTGTTTGAAATGTTTAGAAAATTCTCAAAATTTTTTAAATAGAAAACTGAAATTGTCATGATTATCTCTTTATATATGATTGATTTACCAATTGACGACGTTACTGTAAATGGATTGAAAAATTGAATATAAATTGACAATTTATTTTATTAATCAAATATTGCTCTGTTTTTTTTTTTTTTTTTTTTTTTAGATCATAATTGTTCGAATGAGATAACGGAGTATAAGTGAACTACTGTGAAAATTTTGAGCCAAATCAAATGGTTTTTTCCTTCTCTTATTCTATTAGTCTTTAGAAATAATTATTTGTCTTCAAGTGAATTTGTAAAGAGAAAAGCAGGCAACAGGAAGTATTTATTATTGAAAACATAAAGTCGCTCCATATTCCTAGGAAATCTTGAGATAAAAAATGGACGTGACACCTGATATAGTTCCATATGTTCACTGACATCAAAAACACTGTCATTATTAAGATGATATTCAAGCAACGGTATGATGGCTGACTCGCCGAGTTCCCGAACGACTGGTTTGCTGACATGGACTGGATAACGATCGATGAAATGCAAATACTCATCAGTGGAAAAATCCGGTGAGGCGCAATAAATATATGCTGTTACAGCATTTAATAGCCAAATTAAATGCTCTTCCCGTATTAGACGCTCTTCCACCTGTATTCAGACAAGATTATTATCACATTTATTCAACTTATTGGTTACTAGATGTTACTTGCTGTCGTCTATTTTCTGCTTTTCATAAGTACTTTTTGTGAATTTTAAAATTGCTACAAAGGAAATAAATTAGATATTAACTACAAAATGAACAATGAATAAATTAAAGATTGACTAAAAATTAAGCAATCAGAAATCTACTAAAGCAAGGAAAGGGATTTTAAATTGAAATTCAAATTTCTCTTCAATTCTCAAAGTAACCTAACCGTTCGCTCGATATTCCACCTGCTCCGAGTCGAGCCATGTCCATAGCCAACGCCTTTTTGGATATGTCCTGTGAAACTATTTCTTTTGCAAATTTTTGTCCCTTTATTTTATTGTGCACAAATTCTGACCTGAAAAGGTTTCCAGAAATATTATAATTCAAAACGAAACTTTATTAAAATTTAATTTTAATCAGCCAATTTAAAACAACGACATTAAAACGGTTATTATGAGCATTTTTTCTGATTTCCCGATGCCAAGCCTATAAAAAATAAAATTATTGAATGATATTTGTCTAAATTGACCTTATTTTTAATTGAAATGATTTTCGGAAATATGCTTTTATTCATTTAATATCTAAATTTACTATCACTATCTGCGAATGGCAAAATTTCCAGTTATTTCCATACTCGGAAGAGATCCACGTTTTAATGCTTTTTATAAAAATCATTAAATTTCTAATGTCTTTAATATCGATAAATGATTGATATTCGAAAACCAGCAAAATAATCATTTTCATTTATTTTTATCACCAACATTTTACTAGCAATATTATTCTTTTTCATGAATGGTCAATTATGATTTTCCATTAATTATTTAGAATGCTTTATAAATAATTTCAAAACAGATGCAACCTATTTAGTTTATTAATGCTACCATGTTCCGCTATCGTTTCACATATTCGTCTGAGAACGCCAGCATGAAACAGTTGTAATTTTTCTTCTGAACTACAATCACTAATAATTCTGAAAAATTCATATGAATATTTTGACCCTTTAGATCAAAAATTAGCATTATTGGATTTTCAACAATCAAACCAAAAAAATATTTGAGTAATGAAATTTTGAAGAATATCAAAATATTATTGAAAAAACTAATTATCCATGAACTAATTACAAACAAGAACTATATTACTCATGCACTGAACAAGCGATAAATTACTAATGATTAATTATATCTGCCTGCTTATAAGAAGTGCTAATACCTGATCATGCGTAACATATTGGTCATTCGTAGTGGTTTCTGCGCAAGCGTAAGCAGGAGGCGGTCTGAAGTTGTTGAAGCATCTTCAGACTCAGGACTCGACGATGATGATACCATTGTACCCATCATCACACGTCTATAAATAATAAATTATATAACTGTAAGCAAATACTAATGGAATTTCAGAAGCACAGTTTGTAAAAAGCAATGTAAAAATAATTTAGCTAGATTTTATAAACTTCCAATAAAATATATGTATGATGCTCAGAAACAAAATATTCAACTATTCATGCCAAGTATCTTCAAAATTTCTCTTCAGTCTTTTAATGATAGGATAAACGCATGTTATCTTAAAATTTACGACTGCAATTTTTATAATACAAACTTCTTGAAATTTTAGACAAAAATACTAATTGAAAATTAAAATTTTTTGTAAACAATCGATTAAAAAGTGAGATATGGAAAGAGTAGAAGGCTTCTAGGGCTTATTAACTTTCCAAACATAGAAAAGAAAAAGAAGAGTGCAGGCGGTTCAGAATGGATTTTTTTAGAGATGAATGGACATAAGCACTCTAAGCAATGGATATAAAGATTCGGGCTTCAAACCTGTAATGTTTAATCAATATGAATAAAAGGAAAATATAAGATGGAATCTTCTAGGCTTAAATAAACCTGGCTAGTGACTGCGCTTTCAGCAGACACTCGTTATAATCACATTCTTATAATTGTTTAGCATCTAAGAACTAGAAATATATAACAAATACTTAAAATCTATTTAAGCCTTGCTTTCTATGAAATTAAAAATATATCTCAAATCCAATCATCTACTGAGAGCAATAAATAAAGCTAATGTGATCTTAAGTTCAGATCTGCATTCTCAGATGCATTAAAAGAAAAGCAAATTTTATGCTGAACAAAACAGGCTGGCATCATAATGTAATAATTCATCATTATTCTTGTGTGATTTGAACTGGCAATAAATTTGCAATCTTAATTTAACTGCAGTCAGAGTAGATAAAAAGACAGAAAGCAAGTTGAAAATTTTACATTCGAAAACTTTTTTCGGTTTTTCAAGAATTCCCAATTTAACTCAAATTAAATTAAAATGTAAATGGATGAGAATAAGATATATTCTGCAGTGTGTACATCTTAGATCAAATCTACAATATGGATATATCCAATAATCAAATTATTTTTTGTATAATGAAAAGTCATAAACGAATGTTACGATGTCTAATGTAACGAATCACTTATTTAAGTCTCCTGTTGGTGGGATGGTATGACGACAAGTGACATCCTCTCTCAATTAAGGGAAAACACTAAAGTGGTTCTATTATATACTAACAAAGGCGATAGCAAATGAATATAAAGTTCAGGCATTATCATAGAAAAAGAAATTATACAGGTGTCTTACACAAAGTGGTGTTAAAATATTTCACTACTAAAAGTAGTGGAAAATAATAAAAAAATAAAGGTAGAGATTAGTAATAAAAATAAAGTTTAGTAAGTTAGAAAATAGATCAAGTTTAAATAAAAGCTTTTTTAAAAGAAAAAAGTGTTTCAGAAGTTACGCAGTCAAAGAGTCTGGGAAAAAGGAGACAATTATAAAGATATTTCATCTATCCTTACGCGGTTGGTTCATCTACTAAAAAATAGTAAGGCATAGGGGGGTCCAAGAACAATTTAATCTTTTAGAGAACCAACTTGACATAAATAAAATTACCTATAGCACGAATTATACACAATTTTTAAAATGTTGTAATCTTTGCTAATTGTTTGGAATGTTGCAGCAATCGAAATTTTGTATATGCTTGAATATTGTCCATCTCTCACTCTTTTTATACGTCTGACATCTTCACATAAAAGATATATTATCGCCTAAAAAGGATCCTGTGGACGAATACAACTTTTCAACTCAGATTATCCTACTACTTTTCATTTTATTCTAATATTATTAATATTCTATTGCAATACTAGTATATTTCTCTATATTATTGATTACCGGTGTATTGTCCATATCCAATGCAACAATAAAAACTTTTCCATATCAAATGAATTCTTTTATAATAATTTTTAGTAAAATCATTATGTTCGACAACATTGCTAAAGGATCTGAAGTACTGAACCGGAAACTACTAAAACTTCTAAATGAAGTAAAGGAGCTTGGCTTACTGGATCGAATACTTGTAAAAGGGATACCACACGATAATAGAAAAAAATTGAATTTTGAATTATTCAACAAAAAATCACTTCTCTTGAACCTCATGTTGACATGCTTGAAATCATCAACAGAGCTTGCTTAGAGTTTATTTAAAAAAAAAAAAAAAGAAATGCGCTGAAGGGACAACGATCCAAAGGTATTTTGAATTTAATAGCTAACACAAAAGAAGTTATTACTTTGAACATTTATCTTCGTGACCACGAGTTAATTTTACAACGTATGAGATAGCCAAGAAATATTCTGAAAGAAGGAGTCGTTCCCTGTGGGAGTGGAATAGAATATAATTATATATAAATATATCAAAAAATTAAATGGAATTTCGGGAAAAAACCGAGATAATTTTATAAGATAATTTTATCTAGCAAGCCCATGTCGTGAAAAACAAAAAAAAAAATTCTTGTTCTTTGTTGTAAGAGAGCGAATTGATGTTTCAAAGAGAATTATATTTGGAAATGTTTATTAGGTAGGAAGTTGCTAATAATGACAACAGGAAGAAATTGTTCTACCATTTAGGAATAGATTGTTAAACGTTTTTTTGAGTCGCTTCTTCTGTGAGGAGATTTCGTTTCTACTGCAAGCAATTTCAGTCAATATCCTTAAGCAAGCTTCGATCAATATTCTGACTGTCATTTGTTTTTTGATGTATATATTGGTTACGTGTATAATATGCAGTACATATCATTCTCATATTGCAACTCCGTCTTTATTCCGCATATATAAGCGTTCACGCCCACAGGAGATATCTAATAACTTCACAGTGATCTCCATGACCGATCCGCTGACATTCTGCTGTTCAAGTTGTAATTCTTATTCTTTTTCCCACTATATACATTTATTGTGCTATTTTACAAGATCAGTTTTCCGTTGACATCGTACCTGTATTTTGTAGTGCCGATAAGCGACTAAAAGAATACTCCGACAGTAAAAGTAATAGGTGAGATTCTACAGCATTCTGGCATCGAAAATGCTATCGAAACCACATTCTTGGCTTGGATTTTGGATATTTTAACAAAAAGGAGGAGTTAATAAGCTCCAAGAATATATGACAGAACTAGTTCTAAGAAAAGATGAAATAACTAGAAGCCAAATCACTAGCAGAGAGAAAAAATCGACGGAATACAAACCATATTTTACTCATTTGGAAGAGGGAAACTTCAGTCTTAGTCAGAGTTAAACAACTCATACCAACTGATCATAAGTTGAACACAGAATCAAAGAAAACTCTAGAAAAAAAAAGAAAACAAGAAGACTGTGAGCTTTGCAATAAGGACTATTGGGATAATGAATGCCATATTTATCCCACATTCAAATGTCGAATAGAGTGTTTAAAGAAAACTGCTGCATGCTTTTTGTTTCTTCTATAAATGCCTCAAAATAAAGCGTTGTATCACATCAAATACAAAGATATCACACAAACCGCGAACCCAAACAAAGAAGCGCTGGATTCATCTATATTAACAAATTCAATTACAGTTTAAAAAAGGAATGCGAAGAAATAAGCGAATCTTATTCTCATGCAAAGAAGTCGAAGTAGTCAATCCAAACCATTCGGAAATTCAACGAAAGGCTTTGGTACTGTTCGATATTGGTTTGCAATTATTTTTCATGTCTAAGAAATTAGTGAGCGTCAAAAACATGTCTTACTACTAAAGCTGAAATCGGATAAAAATTGGAAAAAGAAAACAATATCATTAGAGGCAGTTACGGTAGTATTTAACAAATAAATTACAATTAGTCAACTAAAAAAAAGAATTTTCCTACATAGCGTAACAAAATCAATTGATTGTCTTAAGATTCAATAAAGATAATCTGACATACTTATCGAAGCGAATTACTTCTTTAAATTTATCCAAAATAGAAAAAAACGGGAAATTTGAGATCTTGATTCTCTTCCTTGCAAAGATCAGACCTATGAGCTGGAAGTTGTCAGAATAATTGAAATATTTAATTTTTCCATGTCTCATTATCTAACATAAACGAATGTTATGATGTCTAATATAATGAATCATTTAACTAATTCTCAACTTTGTTCATCACCACCAAACTTATCTTCAGTAGTAAGATACCGTAAACTGATTCATATGTAAATATTTCCGATGTTATAATAAAGCCTATTTGCATTAAATTGATGTAATAATTATCGTAAGGATATTTTTATGAGAATGTTTTTTAAAAAATCTCCATTATAAAAAGGATCTTTGCTGGTTGAAGAAGCATTTTCGCTACCTTGGTTCTTCGTAATCAGTTCCTTCAAAAATATTTTAATTTTTAGCTTTGCTTTAGTTATATTAACGATATGTCTTTATTGTCTATATTATTAGAGCCGATAAAAACTATATTGATGAATATCATTCGAGATTATCACTCCTTCATAAGAAAAGAGAAGACTTTGATAACAGATATGCAAATGAAGTCTATAACAGTAACGCAATAACAGTAAAATTCACATGTATTGCTAATGCCATTAGCGTTCCAAGCATAGATCACTTTTGGAAATTAAAATTAATAGGCCTTCAACAGCAATTTAATGCTTGTGGTAACTATTCAAATAAACTATCATTAAGAAAGGGAAGATATGACATATCAATAAATCTGATGGTTTGTTAGCTGTAGGAAGAATCAATGACCAAGTAAACGACAATTATAATTTTTGTTTCGGCCGATTGAAGTCATTGATGAAACGACTTCAGACTGATTTTCATTATAAAGAGATATCATCGATATCATTGACCAAAAGTATCCTCTGGACCAATACGACTTTTCAATCCAATTTCCTTGCGATACTTTTATTTTACTCACACGAATATTATTATTACTCTATCACTTATTATATTTTCTTACTATCCTAATTAATTACCGATTTATTGAATGCATCAATATAATTTTCCCTTAATGAATAAATTTTTTATGATAGTCATAGATTTCCTGGTACTTAAATTAATTTAATTAATGAACTTACTAGGTAAATTTATTAGAATTTAATTAATGAACTTACTAAGTAAATTTATTAGAAAGTTACACTGCCTAGCCGTCATTGTTCTTCTCAAAAGAATATAGATGCATGATAATATTATCATAGAACTAGCCGGATATGATGTAGAATAAATGAAATTCATTTGTATCATCGGCAATTGTTTAATAAAGATTGAGGAGAGAGGTGTTAATTCTTTGCGATCTCACATTCGTTATTTATTTGCAAAATTGCAGTATGCCGTACTTTGTATTCGAATTTCTGAAGGATTGTGTTTCAGGAATGGTGGAATAATAAGTCAATAATTCAATAAAAGTTTAGTTTAGAAAAATAATTTTTCCTTTGTTATTCTCGAAGATCGTTTTTCGCGAATAAATTCATTTTAATACTAGCTGTTTGTTGTTTGCATTATCAATTAAATTCCGCATAGCACTAATGTTAAGTTGAATTTTGACGAATGAAATGCATGTCATTCATTAATTGGGTTTGAGCTGAATTTTAAATGATTAAAGTCAAAATGATTGAAAACTCTGAAGTAAGATAGGTTATCTGTATTAAGCATTTTAAAGAAATACCAACTTCAATAGCATGTAGTGAACGTTACAAAGAACCAATCATTCAAATAAATCACATTTATTCTTTACAAGTTTACAGCTTGGCTGCTATTCTTTTAGTCTGTTTTACAAAGTTCCGAAAATCTGCTTTGGCAAATTTCCGTCGCCTTAGGTTTTCTATTGTGGTAACATGTCCTCGTCATATTTGGCAAATTTCTTGATTGTTCTAACATAATTTTGAGCTTTTGAATTCTCCCGATTTTCGATTCCGATTTCATGTTGCCAATTGTTTATTACTAATCATTGCAATGCTTAAATATGCTTTTATTTCCAATTGCAATATATTACAAATTTATACGACTGGTCACAAAAAAGTTGGATAAAACAAATGATTACAAATCTTTTAACAAAGTATTAATAATACCATAAATATGTTACTCATTCATTGGGAGGAGTACCGCACTGAATATTTCAACAATTAAAAGTTCACTCCTACAGTTTTTACTTGTAATCATAAAGAGTGCATAATATATATAACAATCGTCGTAATTAACAAAACGGGAAGAAAGATATTGATGAAGATGAAGAAATAGAGCGATGAAGTGATTGATGTATGAAGAAAAAGAAAAATACGCATTATAAGTAATCATCACTATTAATGCAATATACAAATGGATAATTACAATTAATGACAGTGATAGGTGATGATAAAGAAATGTACGGACTGGCAGTGTACTAAGATTGCAAAAAAAAATATCGAGATGTAAAGGCTTTATGCCACCGATGATTTAATTTATTATGAATTGAGAATTCTAAATATACTTACTTTATTCTGACTTAATGTTTAAAATTAAGCGAAAATCATAAATTATGGCATTATCCTTATAATAATTAAAAAATTTTGCGCAATGAGAGTCGAACAATCAATGTGCTTTTTATTCTTTAATCTACAAGGTTGCAGTTGCTCACTAGACGAGATCAATGCAAAGATTAGATAGATCAAAAGATTATTATTAAAAAATGAGTACTACTAAAACTGCTTCTGTTTAAGAATATATATAAAATGCAAAATAAAAATTCCTTCTTATACTAAAATCCATTAGTTTTATTTTGAAAAAAATGAAAGATAATAATTTTGTTTCATTTAATTATCTCATCTTGTTAGCTGACATCTTTATTGCTATGATGAATTAAAAGCAAAGAACGTAATATACTGGGGAAAAAGTATGCAAAAAAATGCTGAGGTAACCTTTAAAAAGATAAATAATTAAGGAAACAATTAAGAACAGAAAATTTAGCAAACAATGACAATTAACATTTTGAACATGAAACAACAAATTACAAACTTCTATCTTGCCATGGTCATTTGATGAATGAATGGTACAAAATGCTCATATCAAAAAATTAAGCCAGTTGCCATCATTTTCAAGCATTTTATAGGTCTAATAAAGTGATTATAATATATTTTTTGTTACCAATGAAAATATAAATTGAAATATGAAGTATTTGACAACTCTATTACTTATTGCGCTTTTATTACTATTATCATTGCTACAGCCCTCATTATTATCACTATTTTTATTATCATCAATACCGTATAATTAATAATTTGTAGTATGATATTGCTAAGGTTAACATCCCTACTAGCAAGATTGAATGAGGTTAATGCATGAAGTGCTATTAATAGAAAAAATATCAACATTTGTAAGAATATGAATTTTGTGTCATCTAAAATACTATTTAGAAGAAAGATCTGAAAAAAATATTATTAAGTATTACAAAATCAAAAGAAATATGAGAATTCGATTTAAATATACATGGTAAATAACCAAAAAATTTTAAAAACATGATAATATCGGAAAACAAATGTAAAATGTCCTGATAAAAATATAGCGAACATATAACTCGCAACCTCAGAAATAACTCTTTTAGTAGAAAGAAAAGTGACTAATAAATAGCAAAGAATAAACAGTATCTTAATGTTTTCCGAAATGAAAAAATAAAATATCACTCAGAAAGAATTTTGTTCGGCAAATAACAACATCAGCAGATCCATTTCTTTTGTCTTTTTTTTCGAAATTAAGAAGAAATTAAAAACATTTTAGAAGATTACTTCTGAAACTAGAAACGAAAATTTTAGCCAATATTCAATAAATTTGAATATTGACTTTTTAATTATTAAAATGTCTAAAATCCGGTGTTGTCGCAACAGTTCTGATTCTATGAAACAATTATTTAAGAGAAAACGAACAAATGTGCATGCAGAGATGCAAAAGCAGACCTGCAAGATACCAATTACAACTAAGACATGCATTAATTAATTTATCCTCAGCATCGCCGTACATTACATATTTCTCGTTCATATTCATTTCCAAAACACTTTCCACCTACACCATAGCATTTACGCACCCGTTTTCGGACACCTTTACCGCACGTTTCAGAACACGGAGACCAATAACCCCAGCCTAAAAATTCTCATTTGATGCTAATTGAATGCTCGCTCAAGATTTCGATATCTTAGAATCCTTAACCTTTTATTATATAAAATTGCTAGCATTAAAATTGAATTTGCTCACCTGTTTTCAGTACTACCAGTGATAGTAAGTAAATGCCAAATAGCAACAATTTAAAACTTTAAAAATTTAGGTTTATTCAAATGATATACTTTCTTTTACATAATTATCGATAATCTCTCATAAATATTAAAGTTGAATAATCGTCATCTGATTGAATTTATTTATTCCTTCAAGACATTGTTAGAAACGGTATAAAAAAATAACAATAATAAAATTCTTCTGATTAACGTAATTTTAGTGTGATATTATAATACCATCTGTTCAATGATAACTGTATTTATAGAAAATGACAGCTAACTTTCAAAATCGATTCTTATTTTATTTCAATCACAAAGTGAAATGCAAGTTTTGGATATGATAAACTATTACTGGAATCTATCACTCCTCAACTCCATTAACTCGTACTGTTATCACTAAACAGTGGTAGAAATGATTAAACTTTTTCATCATTTTTAAACGTATGAGATTGAAAACAAACGAAAGACCCAATGATTTCTTTTAATACAGACTATAAAATTTTGTCTAAGCAAGAAATTAGCAGATAAACTCAAAAAAGATTGAAATTGAAAATTTCTAAAAAGCTCCTTTCTGAGACACACTTTCAGTATGCTTTTAAAAAGGAGGAAAAAATTTGAAGATCTATAGAACTTATTGACTTGGGAATATCGAGAATTCGCAACAATACAGGACCTCATTCAGCAGTTCTCGACTAGACCGCATTTAGTAGTTCTCGACTAGAAGTTGAAAAGCCACAAAAATCAGCAAAGATTTCATTTCGAAATGCTTATATTCGTACGAGTAATAAAATTCGAGATTACGTGAATAGAAGATATAATGTTAGTAATTAAAACAGATATCTGAATGGTAGTTGGAGTAATCCAAAGTGAGCTGCTAGCCAGGTAATATTAATCAACAGACCACTTACCTCCCCAAGATGCAGAATTTACTGCGGAAAATGATTTGCAGTGTTTGATCATACATGGCAATGATTCTTTGAATGGACCATTACACGTCCCATACTGACAAATTCGGATACGTCTTTTAAAACCTCCACCGCAAGTCGTACTGCATGCACTCCAATCGGACCATCCAGACCATTGACTAATTGCTCGAATTGCAGTTGCCATACACGGTTCTTCGTTGCATTTCTGCCGTTCCATGCTATTTCCAAAACAACCGTTTGTAGCTGAACATTTTCTAAAACTAATTACAATCATCATTTGACGACTTAAGTCCAAATTATAAATTAATTAATAAAAAAATTACGAAATTGACTTTATAAATCAATTTCTTTTATCTATTATCTAGTAATTAAATTTCATTTATAATTAAAATAAAACGTTTGTAATAATATATATGCTATAATCAATCTATAATTTCTTGTTACCTTTTCCTAGTACGTATACCTTTTCCACAAGTCAATGAACATTGAGACCATGCTTGCCATTGCAACCATTTGGCACTGATTTCACAAGGACCTAAATTACATGACATCCTCGATTGTCCCGAACCATCGCATGGTTCCTGTTGTTGAGAAAAATATTTTTCGGTATATGATTTAGTTCAATATAAGATACTAATAACAAGGTTTTTACAGATGGGAAGATACTGCAATCATTATTGTTCAACTTTTAAGTTATTTTTGCTACTAACTATCAACTAGCTCTTAATGAATATTCGGTGTTCATCTCTTTCCCACTAATTTTGATGTTAAATAGACGTACTTTGGTGCAGTAACGATTTCGACTCCGTATTCCGGGTCCACAGCTAACCGAGCATTGTGACCACTCGGTCCAACTACCCCATAAACCAATTATACCCGTATTGCATGGCTCCATATTACACTGCCGTGTTTCCATCGAATTCTCTGAATAATCAGGTAATTTTGGTTTTTATATGACAATGACTAATCTTCCACGATGTATTAACATGTGTTCACTCTTCAATGAACATTTTAAGTCTTAATAATAGAAAAGCAATATTCTAATGTTATCATGGTGATTTCACAAAAGCAAAACTTCATACCTGTGCATGAGAAGGATATTGAATTGTGTAATGGAATGGAGCATCGTCGATACCGCGCTTGCCATCCAGTGCCGCATGAAACGGAGCACTGATTCCAAACAGTCCATTCACTCCAATTACCTTCCTGATCCGATATTCTATCGCCATCGCATGCTAATAAATTGCACTGACTTTTCTCAGACGATGCACCTAAGCATTGATTTTTCCCATCACTGCATAATCGGATCCTATAATCTTTAATATGAAATAATCAAGTTGCATCAAAATAATCAAATTGCTGAAAAATTCATACCGTATTCTTTGAAGTTTTCCTTGCTTAAGTAATATGAAGATTTAAGAACTAATCTATCTTCGCCTTGTATTATAAAAATCGTCAGGAATTGTTCGAAGAGATTTAGAAAATTCTATTATTATCACTGCAAAAACTTATTTTTTGAATGTATAGATAAGAAGAAATATGAAAGTAATCACAAGGACATCAATCATAAGGACAATTCGAACAAAGTCATAATGACAATTTATGAAATGTTTTATTTGGATAGCTAGCTTTTTCTTTCTCAAAGACTACTAATTATTCTTTCGAATGTAACCATAAAAATTACTAATAATACAGTTAGTATTTTCCATCCATTATTATATATGATTTAGAACTTGATCATAAACATTTCAGTACTTATTGTTTAATATAATTGAAAACTCCGCAATAAATTAAATCATGATTTATTTAATTTACATGCAAGTTTTAGTTAGACTTTGATGAGTGAGATTTATATTTAGTGCTGAATCCAAAAATATTTTTGTAAAATTACCGTTGCCTATAGCCTGCACCACATGTTTGCGAGCAGAATGACCAGGATGACCAAGATAACCATTGAGCTCCACCAATAGTTGATACTGTGCTAGTTATTACGGTTCCCTGAGGGCATCGTTCACTCACGCTAGGGCATGATACGTCGCGCGTGATTAGCGCATTACTATCACAAGATAATGACTACAAATAAAACAATTCGAAACGATCAACAGTTTCCTATATTTCATTATAAATTTCAACTAATCATTCGTTCTGAAGCAACCTCCAAGACATTACATTACATCGTCTTTCCTGCAATCAGTGTTGAATAATTTGAAAACTAACGAGACATTCGCCATCTAAACAATATTTTTATTCCCACATGGAGCACCGTCTGGAAGAATATTACCAAAAAGCGATAGTTTCGCTGGGATCCATATCGACTTTTGACATCGCAAAAGACCTAAATTTGCAACAAATTACAACATTTAAAACTGATTAAAATTCTGTTTGATATAATTCTCAGCGAAATAGATGAATAACTTTCACTACCGTGCAATTGGAGACTATTGACTAAAATATTAGCTTAATCTTTCTTGTATTATTCTCATTTTCTGTCTAGAGATCTCTTTTAAACACATTAATTAAATTCTCAAATCTAAAACTTCCGAATCATATGTAAATCTCAATTGCTAACAAAAACTGCTTAAAATTGTACCATCAATGTTATACGCTATTTTTTTAAGTTGTGTTATTGAAGGAAACTTGTTGCGATCCTTCTGAAGCAAAATCGGATGTATTAAACTTAAAAAAAATTGCTTAATTAATTGCCTAATTAAAATGAAAACCTTGCATGCACGTTGAGGGTAACGAGTAAGTTGAGTACCACTTCCACTTAAATCTGAATCATTTTTAGCTTTTTCTGCTGCATACATTGCTGTTTAATATGCTACAAAAACCGATTGAGCAAACATCAAATGAGGAAAATCAGCATTAAATTTATCTTAAAGAAAAATTGTAATTGTATCGAAAAAGATTAGTTCTCTTTCTGCGCCTTTTTCGTAAAATAAATCCTTCACTTCACCTTATTTGTTCTTCACAACTTTGCCTTATAAATTTACCTTATTAACCGATTTGTTAGACGAAGTGCAATGGCGATTGCATACAACTGCACGTAGTGTTGCACCAACACATTCTGCGCCTCCATTCGAAGGTGGTGGATTGTTGCAGCTTCGAGTGCTTTTAGCAATACTTATACTACCAGCTATTTCAGCGCAATTACACGATTGACAAGAAACTTTAGACCAATTGGACCATTGACCATCAGTACGCTGCAATGGCAAAATGTTCAAGTTGATAAGGACGAGATTTTAGATCTTAAGGGATATTAAATTCAGTACGAATATTTTCGACTGATAATGAGAATGTAGAATTTATTCAAATATTAGAATAATGGAAATTATGAACAAGAAAGCACTTACTTCCTTATTATGTTTAAAACTTAGACAATGAGCAAGACTGTATCTATCTCTCAAATCTATTATACTAAGTAAATAATTTTGTGGAATAATAGAAAGATTCATGCATTAAACGATTCATTATCTTTTCAGTCCTGCTTCTTCTGAAAAAATCAGAGCAACCTTAGGTATTGCAGAAGAACTAATCCCCGGCCACGGCACACATCGACCAAGTTCACACCATTTTGATGGACCACAGAAAGTTCCCTCAAGAGCCGGATGAGAAGTAATAATTCGACCAAATGTTGACTGTCCACACCACATCATATAGCATATGCCATCGTAATGGTCCTGACGCGGGCTAATCTGAAGAATATGAACATGAAAGGTTTGCTTCATATCGGTTGTATTTTTCAGGAAAATTAATTTTTAATATAAGTTTCATAACAAAAAGATCAAAGATACAATATTAAGTTTTCTTTTATATAATATTACAAAAATTGAATTTTAATCAATTATAATTTTAATCAAAGTAAGCATCTAAAACTGTTTCGTAAAATCCCTCTGATAAAATGTTTAATTTACTATTTTTAGATGAAATTTATCTATTCAAAATTTCTCCTTTGATCTATAGAATTTTCTTACCTATTTTTATCCTTAGTTATGAAAATAAATCTTTCTTTGATTTATTAATTTTTTTAATTATCATCCTTTAGTTAATAGCCTAGAGAAGTTTTATATCATTCGCCAGTAATCTAAAAAATTTTTGAGAGTTAGTAATAGCTATCATTAAAGATCACAATTGAAGATTCAATGCTACTGATTTTTTTCATATGTCTTAACAAATAATGCTCAAATGTTGTTAAATGTAGTTGTCATATTAAATAAGGCTCAATTTCGAAAACTGCTGTTACCACTATGTTGAAATAATTTTTCACTACATTTTCATGATATGGAGGAGAAGAATCGATTAGAAAAAACATTATGATGATCAGGAAATTTAAAAGGTAAAGTAAAACAAAATATACAACGAGTCACCGATAAACATCCGGAACAGCGTTGCAAAATTTCTCTTCCATCTTCTCTCCTTCAATTAGAAGTGTAATTGTTCACGAAAATATCCACTATCAATGATCCAAAAGAGGAAAGATATTTCTGATCCTATCTGATGACTAAACTCATATATTCCACACAATATCGATCCTATTTTGCTTTTTACGAATCGCACGAAAACAGCAAATATAAAAGTAGAAAATGGAAATCCGTTTAAAAATGACATTTCTTTAAAATGGAACTCGTTCTTTTTATTTTAGTACAAATTTAAAGTTAATTTTTTTATTTTAGTACAAATTTAAAGTTAAAAATTATGATCAGAACTTTCAGAGGCATATTTCAAGCTAAATTAGAAAGAAATTTCTCCCAAAATTTTAGAGAATCATTCTTAATTAAAACAGTTTTTTCTTTGCAAAATATAAGATTTAAAAGATAAAAATATCACAAGCTTTATTAATAAACGATTATGGATTTCAGTCAAAAAATGAAGCAGACTTTTGAAAATACATCCTTTCAAAGACTGTTTAAAAAAGGAAAAAGATTATTTCAATAATATCAACATGAAATTCGTAATGGTCATTTCTGAGTAAGGAAAGTGAAAAAAAATTCTCAGTAAATGGCAACGAAATTTTTGTTTTGTAACTTCAACAGAATCACATCTTGGTGAAATAAAATGCTGCAAGACTGGCCACTAAGTTTTTAGAAGTTTCTCATGTCTACGAATTAATAATTATTTAAGCCTTATTTTTCATCGTAATCTCAAGGCAATCGAAGAGTAGTTAATCCAAAGTCTAATTTTCAGGTAGAATTAGCAATATTTGTGGATGAAATGTTATGGAAGCAAATCTCTTCCATAACATTTCATCCACAAATATTGCTAATTCTACCTGAAAATTCTTAATAGCAAATCTCATTAAGAATAGCATTATTAGCACTTTAAAAAGTTGTATATAACTTTTAACATTTTGCAGGCAGTTTGCTAATTAAAAAACTTGAAGCTTATAGTGAAATAAGATTATTTCTCACACCAGCGAGAAAGCAATAGTCAAGTAGCTAGATTAAACTATCAGATAAATTTAAAAATCAAAAATGGAATACAATGAAATCCAGACGTTGTAGAGATGCAGTACTTAGTGTTAGTGCATAAAATCATTGCTAGACCGAAAAAGTATAATAAATAAAACTAATACCCACATTTCAGATATTTCTTAAATTTATGTATAATTTAACTAATGACAATACAAAAATATCTAACAGTTATTGATATAAAATATTTGGTTTAATATCAGCTAACTATCTATCGATAATTCGTAGAATCATAATTATATCATAGTTACATTACTGATCTTATTAAAAGTTGCAAGAAAATTATACTAATAATATTGAATCAACCTGTCGATATCCCCGACCATGCATTATATAACATTGCATATCTGCATTGTAAACCTGTCCTGGCTTGATATCCGTTCTCACTGTTAGTTTTTGTGGTAGATTGGATACTCGTAAACAATTTTTACCACGATTACTGAAAGTCATCAAATCTTAATAATGATGCAAAACAAAAAAATCTTAAGCGAATTTAATTACAAATAATCACCAATACATAAAATCCTATATTAAAAGAAGTAAATTTGCAGTGATACCTACTCGAGACGTTGCAAGAATGCATGGTAGTCGCGTAAGCTGCACATTGACCAAGTAACTTTTCCTGGACCTAATGATGAACTCATAATGTGCTTTGATGGGCAGTATGGTTCATCATGACGCATTCCAACACTGCAATATTTAGTTAGAAAATATTTCAATGTTAAAAATATAATTAGACGGATAATTAATCAGTTTGTAAATGAACCTACCTGTGACCAAGTTCATGGGTTCCAATAAAAGCTGATGTAAAATCGAGTCCTTCAGCCAAAGTGCAAGTATTCCACGGATCACACATACCATCCAATCGAGCGATACCGCTTATGGATCGTGATCCAGTACCACGATGGATGTCGTATCTAAAGTTAATTTAATATGACTTTTTCAATTTTCTATATAATCTAACTGCTAACCGATTCCATTCGGGAAGAGCGAATGAAAGGATTTAATTCGATGTGATTCAGTTCGCAAACATTTATTTTTCTTTGTCAGCATTCAGTAAATTTCATCTGATGTTTCTACTTGAATTTAATGTTTTGAATAGTCAAACACATGATGAAAATGAACCCTGTAAGCATCAATGCGTGATCCCAATCGCGTGAACCCAAATTTCGTTGATAATGACAGAATCGATCCAGATATTTTTGAGCATGTCCATTATTGTGCAAATGTGCTGCCATAGTGCTCTGAAATTCATATTTGACACGTAACCTGACTATTTTTACGATTTTGCCAAATTTTCGTGGTTTGCTGTTTTGTAACATTTACGATTCGAGAATTAATTATTTGATAGTCTCGATCAAACTTCTGATGTAAAATAAGTATAGTCATGTACCTACCTCATTTGATTCCTGCTATCTCTCTCCTTATATATTTACACTCAACAAACTATCTGGACAAAATTATTCTGGAGCATTCAATACTTTTATCTTTATGTATCATCATTTATCAATACTCTAAATCTTCTTGTATTTTCATATATTGGCTGTCATCATCCTCCACATATCAATCCTTCTCGCACCAACTAAAGTAGCAGAAATTTCCTTGCATATTTTTTCTTTTTGAGATTTCAAGCGTTTCACAATGGAATTAAAATGTGATTAATATTTTCAATTCTATTTTCTAAAAATAGCTTACTTCACTTAATCTTTCACACATTTTTACAAAATTATCGGTTAGTTTACCTTGGCAATTAATCGATAAGGTTGATCATAGAATCTGAGCATTGTACAGAAAATTTTATATAAATTACAAGATAACCTGAAAAATCGGAATAAACTGAAGGAAAAGTGATACCGGCTGAGTGGTGAGCATCTCGAATCTCACTACATGAAATGATAATTGAGGAATAGCACTCGGTTGGTGATACATAATTTGTATGTTATTAAGCATTGTTAACGCATAATCTTGTAGTTTACTATTTGCATCTATGCCATATTTACTACTAAAGAGCTTCCATAACATTTCATCCACAAATATTGCTAATTCCACCTGAAAATTAGACTTTGGATTAACTACTCTTCGATTGCCTTGAGATTACGATGAAAAATAAGGCTTAAATAATTATTAATTCGTAGACATCAGAAACTTCTAAAAACTTAGTGGCCAGTCTTGCAGCATTTTATTTCGCCAAGATGTGATTCTGTTGAAGTTACAAAACAAAAATTTCGTTGCCATTTACTGAGAATTTTTTTCACTTTCCTTACTCAGAAATGACCATTACGAATTTCATGTTGATATTATTGAAATAATCTTTTTCTCTTTTTTAAACAGTCTTTGAAAGGATGTATTTTCAAAAGTCTGCTTCATTTTTGACTGAAATCCATAATCGTTTATTAATAAAGCTTGTGATATTTTTATCTTTTAAATCTTATATTTTGCAAAGAAAAAGTGCCAATTTAATACCATTAAATTATGCAACTTATAAATACATATACTACATCGAACTTATTTACATCCTAATTTCTTCAAATCTCTACCACATTTTCATGCTACTTTTTAACGACATTATGAATTTTGGCCAGCCTTAATATTCCGATAATCAACATGATAAGTGAAGCTAAAGAAAAAGATATCTGTAATTAAATAACGATATGATTGTCATGGGAAAGTTGCGCAAAATGAAAAATTTAGGGTTAAAAATATTATAAACGAATTATATGCTTCATTTAATAATCATCAAAGATTTCATTCGGAAAATACAGTAGAACTTTGGAAGCTTTATCTTCGAAGGATTGTTTAAAAAAGAAAAAGAATTTTATGATACATTTTCTTGCAAAAATGAAGCAAGATACTATAAAAATCATCGTCGGCTATCAGTGTTACAGTAATGGTGTTTTTCTTCTTTGAAAGCAAATAATGGTAGGTAGTAACGGTAACAACAATAATTTACTTGATGTTATCTTTCTGTTCGAAGAAGTTTATTCCAAAAATATTTTAATCTTCTTTCTCTCTTTGTTAATTCATTTCTTTTCACTAATCAAGAAGTTGAAAATTGGAAATAATTATGTGGATTGTTAAATTCCACTCCTATTTTACTCCTATTTTAAAAAGTATCGAATTTGATGGAACGTTTTGGAAAATCTATCCGTTCAAATTCATCTTGCGTTTTTAACCAGAGGAAGAAGAAGGATTTTTGTGCAAATACTAGCTATGCAAAAAAGATATCAGAAGGCGGAATTTGGGAAAAATCTAAAAATGAAATATGACTATGTTAGCTATATTTTTCATTTCCGTGCCAATCACTTTATATAGAAATTTATGAAATTTAGTGTTATAATAAGTCAAACTTGAATTATACCATCGTAATGTCAAGTATTGCAGTATTTTCTCTTTAGAGTAAATGAAATTAACTAACAATAAGTTCACTTTTTTCGTTGAGGCGTTGTCCAACTGCAAATATATCTTCGCTTACTTCGTTTTCGTCCTCTGTGAGTTCGGCCGATGTTATTATCGACTCGAGACCGCAAAATTCTTTTTGCGCCACTTCACGTTTGTATATTACATGCAATCCAGAATCTGAGTCTAAATTTTTATGATATCATTCAATGTTGTAATTATACCTGAAAAAGCAAACAAGAAAAATATGAATTCATACTCAATTATTCAGGCTTTGTGTGTTTTTCCTTGTTAATACGACATGTCGAGCTAATGTTCCGTCTTTTCATTCCACTCATATTTATTAAATTTCTTTCCAACTAGATAAAATCAATAATAACTTGACAGTTTAATGGAACAATCATTGAAAATCTATAGGCAGTACCATTTCGACTGTTCTGGTCAAATCGATGAACATGACGATCGGGTAATGGATGTAACACATAAACTTCATCTGGCATCATAATTACACCTTTCTGAAAAATAACAATTTATTATTTTAAGTCAAAATGTTTAAATTATTGCAGCATCCGAATGTTTATCGTGAAGTTTTGAGACATTTAAAATTTTAAAGAATATAGCAATTACGAAAACTTTATCAATTAACAGTTACGAAAACTTTTACGTTTTATTTGCATGTTTCGTTTCCAACGGCATTAAATATGTTTTTTATTCAAAAATATGCTTGTTTCACTTTCATTTGTCCCTTTGTCTGTAAACTATGTTCATTAAATGCGATTACATTCTTTAAACGAATATTTTAAACGATTCACATCGAAAATGGATTTAACGAAGAAAACGAATATGAGCTACAGTAAGCACTGACGAGATTTCCATCACAATTGCTGATAGCTGCGTACACTTCCTCTGATTTGTGTTGATAATGACAGTTGGCTGGTACCACTCCAATATCCAATTTTCCACCACCATGCGCATTTCGGAAAATGGTCCTCAAATTCGGTGATATAAGCGATTGAATGCTTGGCTGTAACGTCAAGTTTATTTGCCTTTTGTGAATGGTGATCTGAATCTGCTTTAATTGACCATCTTTTGAATACTCTGTTTCAGGATACAATTCTTCATGTTGAGGCACTGTAAAAATATATGTTGGATAAAAACAACTATAATCACTTTGTAGAAATTCGACATCATCCAATAAAAAGTAAGAAGATACGAAATTAAAGTTATGGCCTAATTTTCGATTTACTTCATCTTTCATAGCTATAATAAAAATGAAATGGCACAATATTATTCCATTACTATTGCACTACTTTGACATTAAATGTCACATTTTTCAAAAGTTTTTGGAAATATTTTTAAAGCATTATAACTGCAACAAAAATAAGCTGGGCGAGAAATGCATTGGATCTTTTCTTTCAGCAGAAAATAAATGAAATATTATTATTATTATTATTATTTCATATGATAACAATATCTCATTTGTTTCTTGCCAGTATTATATTTTTAATAAGCCCAAATTTCTGAAAAAATAGTTGCTAAAGTTTTAATAAAAGAAGAGAAAAAATGAATATTTTCTCAATGAGTATTTTTTCCAAGGCAAGACTGAAAATGAGAATCGAATTCGTTTGATCGATATAATTAATTAACAGATTATTCCTTCTTTACTTAATGTCTACTCTCAGTTAACAAGGAAACCACTCTATTATTTTTAACTAAAAGAAAAGATGGTGAATTATTCGTTAATCTTCAATCGTAATTTAAATATCATCAAAAATTATTAGACATTTCTAATATCTTATATTAAGAAGAAATGAACACATTTTGTAATACTAGCTGCTGCTGCTGCATCGTCACTTACTTCTTCATGAAAAAGCGAAATGCTAAATTCCAAAATTATAAATTGGTTTTTGTTGACAACTCTTGCACTGAAATTTCTGTTGCACGATATTATGTCAGCATTGGACTCGAATAAACAATAACTACTAACAAGGTTAACATACCATCAGAGAAGGTGTTCACACCGAATGTATATCGCAATTCTTCCGCTGAGAGAAATGGCGCTGTTGTCGATTCTATTAACTGTAATTAATAATAAAAATTCATTTTGACCAGAATAATGTTTTTGACTTATTTATTTTCATTTATTGTCTATTGTTTATTCCGCCGCATATTTAATTATTTTTAACATCGAATTGAGAAGCTTACTATATAGTTCTTTGCTAAATTCGCCATAAAAAAGCGACAATAAATGTTAATAGTATTATTCGCTCAGCCAAACATCTCTACTGAGAGCACTATTTAGAATCAAAAAAAAAAGAGAAAAGTGATCCTTATTTACATATTGTTCTCTTAATTTGTACGCATTATAGTTAGCTAATGATCATAAATAATTTCAGGTCATTCAATAATATAACAATTTGCATGTCAATTGAAGGGCTCTTAATTCAGTTCGTAGTTAGCCACTCATATAATTTGATCGCAATAATAATTATTATATTATAAATAATGAATAAAATAAATTTATGACATTAATGTCATATTTTTCTGACAATCACAAATAATTCCGAATCAATAAATTGAAAGAAAATCTGGGATGGAAATATAATTAGAGATAAACTGAAGATAGAAAAAGGCTAAAGCATATTATGGTCAAAGGATATATTTTAAGTTATTATCATGCTTTTCAAGTACTGAAATCACTTTGAGATTAGAGATCATCTTATTTCATCATAGTTCATCATAGCTCTTGTGATATTTGTTCAAGTATTATAGTATAATATACAATAATAATTGAGGTGAAAAAATATACCGAGAAAACTGCAAAGATAATCAATTAAAAAATCGAATTAAATAAGTGATGATATTTGAAATAATGCAAACAAATTATTATAAAATAATGAAAATTGAAGGGAGTTGGGAAAAAGCCACTCCGAACTTCTGAATAAAATAAATTTAAAAATAAAAATTATAGAAAGCTTTTGAATAACAATTTTTTTCAGCAAAAAGAAATAATAGTTATTTTTAGCATCAGTATTTTTCAATTTTTTTGGCACCAATACCGATCAGAAAAAACACTCTGTACGTAAAATATTCTGCAAATCATTACTAATTGTTAATCTGCTAAAGCTCAAATACTGATGCATTATCAAAGCAATCCAATTGTTAGCAATACTATTACATTAACGACATAAATATACTACCAATTGAAGTAAAGCTTGCTTAGTTTAAATTGCTTTGACATTTAGCAATCTCTTACCAGAAATATGACGTAATATTCTTCATATCATTATATATCTGTACTATTTACAAAGGTGCGCTTCAATGTATGTTTAGGATATTTTTAGAGAGCATTATGTGCTTAGCATACTAATATTACTGATGATTTTCGAGCCTTTAAAATTAAACTAAATTAAAAAAGCATAAAAATTAAGCTTAAGAATATGTTTTCGGCATTTGATTCAAAAATCATTAAAAAGAATGTTTTCGTGGCCAAGATTATGTAATTTTTCCTCAAAACTTTTATCAAAAAAAACAGAAAATATATCCGTTTTCTTTCTGTATGAAAAAAATATTTTTATATATTAAAATATAAAGAATATTAGCGATAGCTTTATGAGTAAAGTCAAAAAGCGAATTTCTGATAGGTTTTATGATTTGCAAACAATAAATATTTTTATAATTTTTGTTATATATAAAATAGTGTGAATTAAATTTTACTTGAAATTTTTATTACGTTCTAACCATGTTAATGAACCGAATTTCTTCGCATTTTTCAATTGATAGAAAGAAATTAATTTGTGTATTAAATTTTAAAAATTACGACAAAATTCGCTTCAAATATAAAAATTTATTGAAAAGGATAATTTTGAAGCATTCAAAAGAGATTCATTTAATCAATAAAATAATGCAGTGATATAAACAAAAATATATCATTACTTAGAAAGAATGAACGAGATAAACACAAATATGCTTGCTATTAAAATAATCCGTTTTCTAAAAACAGTAAGTGAAAATGTGTATTAAAATTATAAATATTTCTATTCAATAATTTATCTCATAAATATGAAGATAACATAGTGATGCAAATAAAAGTAAATAACTGCTTAAAGTATTCTATTTTCTTTTTTTTCTTTTTTTTCAAGTTTTACTCGTCATACTTATCAACATTGCATGGTACCTACCTGGCAATGAAAAATGAGAATGGAAAAGTGGAGGAGAGGTAGAAAAGTTATTTCCGTTTCTTCTGCAGGCATAATAAATAAAAGCAGTAGTCGCTATATTACTGCTCTTGTTGTTATTATTATTAGTGCTGTTGTTGTTGTTGTTGTTGTTGATGTTGTTGTTGATGTTGTTGTTGATGTTGTTGTTGATGTTGTTGTTGTTGTTGTTGTTGTTGTTGTTGTTGACTGGCTGATATGGAAATGAACTGTGCGTGAAACGCTGTGCTTTAGTATTTGAAGGCACAAAAACAGTGGTGAGTAGGAGGTGGTACTTTTCACCGTTAGACCTTAAGCGTCGCTATTCGTCGTGTCTCGTCGTTACCGTTACTGCTGCCGCTGTTGTAATTACTATCTTTTGTTCTTAATGATGAAGTTAATGATTATAATACGATATAAATAGCAGTATTTCTCTGTTCATTTAATCAATTGATAGTAATAGGAATAGAATGGGAATGACGATGATAATGATGAAGATGACTGCAATTAAAAAATCAGTGAGAATAATTTTAAATTTGGAAAAGACGAGAATGGAAGACGGAAAATAAAGGAAGGATAGGAGGAATAGAAAGGGGAGGAGAAGGAAGAAGAGGAGAAGGAAGAAGAGGAGAAGGAAGAAGAGGAGGAGGAGGAAGAGGAGAAGGAAGAGGAACAAAAGGACAACTGGAGAATCAAGTTCAAGAGTTCGAAAATTAAAAAATTATGAAAAAGAGTAATATGATGTAACAATGATCACTAGCTTTTATATGCAAGGAAAGATCTTTTCATAAGGATAAATGCAGATAAGAGATGTCTCATTAATGAATGAATGCTAAAAATTTTATTGATCGTTCTTTGCACATCTAAAAAGCATCGCAAATATATCGCAGAGAAGGATCGCAGATATTCTGATAAAAAATCCATATTTTATTTTCTACAAAATATGCTTTTCAATATTTTTTGATACTGAAATTCTTTCTCGATGCAAAGATGTATGATGGTAAATAAATAAATAATTACAATTAGTTGTTTTAGTTGTTTCGTCCGCAAATGTTTTGACTAAACTGATGCAAAGAGATGAGACTGCCTCTAGAAGGCCAAGAACATTAGGTGGCTTTCTTCGCAAAGTATCTCATATTGAGCTAATTAAAGTTTAGTAATGGAATTTGCAACTTATAGTTATCAAAAATGTAAAAAAGTTAGCTTTCAATGAAAGTTTTAACTTTCTCAAATCGAAAATCAAACATTCCAAGACAATCTGATGAAATCACTATTCTGTAAAATGATTGTACTGTTTGTCGAAATTTTCAGCATGATAAATTAAAGTTTCTATAGAAGGAATATCGGTGTCAAAGTGTATACACACTATTTCGAAAGATCGTTTATTTCGGAGTATGAACGAAGCGGAAGGTATTCCTACAAGTTATATCACATCACTTATATCGTTGTCGGTATGGATGTGGTGTGTACGTTCACGAGTGTATGCATGTATGAATGTGGGTGTGTATAATACGAGAATGTGAATATATCATCAATATGTATAAAAATTTAAACGGCGACTTAAAATAACGATGATCTTCTACCTAAGAACAAAGAGTATGGCAATTGTTGTCAGAGACTATGAGGGTAATGTTAGTGACACGGTATAATGTCATAGAAATTTGCTCACTTTGGAGAAATTTTGATTTCTCAATCATTAATATATAAAGCAGTTAAAATAAAGGATAGTAGTAAGTAAAGGATTGTATCAATATGCATGTCCCTCAAGTATACTAGTTATTCCTCTTGAATTTTTTTCTATCTCTTTGCTAATTGCAGTAAGAAAATTAAAAGTAACCTCAAGATAAGTCGAAAGCCTAATCAAGCAGGTAAAATTTGCAAATCTACTCCGTAGAATATATTTGTTTATCAGTGTATAGCTGCTTTTGGTATTAATATGTTGAAGATTGCATAATTTTAGTCATCAAGATTTTTATCAATACATGGAAGCAATAATTTAAAAAAAGATACATTTTCAAGGAAAACCATTTTTCAGTGGATCACTATAGATGCAGAAGCATTCTACACCTTGCGCACAAGAATAGGTTTACCGACCATTTATTTCTCGGCGAAATTCTTATAAAAAATTACAGCGACATTCATCGACCGGAAGTGAGAAACACAATGAATCAAGCATTTAACTTCAACAAACAGCAACACTTTTTATCTCTATAGGCAGTGCGGAAATATGATAGTACAGGGCATTGGTCGCAGTTTATTGATTAACTGTTGGAACTATTGAGAAAATATTGAGATTTATTAGATACTAATTTTATTGAGTATGTTGGTATAAACATTACAAATAAGACAAATTTTAATTTCTTTTCTTCTTTCACCTTACTTGCATCCATCACCAATAAATTATCCAAAATACTGATAACATCTTAAATTGCATTTATGAAGTAATTATTTTAATTTTGGAAAAATTTTCAGAATATGTTTGCTTCCGAAAATGTTATCTTTTTTTCAAATTTTTTTCGCTCATCAAAAGAGATAATTTAGAATAAAATCACTAAAAGTTGAATGAACTTCGTTAATCATTTGTTCAGTTGTGCACCTGTAGTTTGCAATGGTTTACAGCGCTGCACAGTGAACACTTATCATTGGGTTTAGACTTTATTATCTTAGCAAGTCATCTTATAGAAACTAAAGTTTCCACTAAGCTATTCCAGAAATGTAAACGAAGCATTAATTTTTTTTCTCTAATTATCTAGAAAATGAATTGTTTCGAAATCTTCAGAAAATAATTTTTGATGGAATCGTATTTTTCCACCTAAGAATTCATCAAGAAAGTGAACAAAATTGCAAAAGCAACAATTTCTTATTCGGATGACAATTGAATGCAAATCAATGAATGAACAATACAATTTATAACTTGAAGATGATTTACTTTGCAAACGTAAGCAAAATGATCGTGACTTTAGTAGCAATCATTAAAAATTATATTATCATTATTGTTGTTCAACCGACGCTAATACTTATTTTCGATTTAATGTCTGATTAGCGAACATGAAAAATTATTCGGATACACGGTAAAATTTACGGTTATATTGTCCGCTGCTATCACTTCGCAGCTACATTTATCATTTCATCCTTATGATAAAACATCAATTATTATGCATTATTTTCATATTGCAAACTCCTTTATTTTTTCCTCTCATCTTCGGGCCTATTTCCAATATAATCATTACATGGCATTCTTCAATGAAATTTCAGTACATATAAGACGGAAAGAATAAAATGAAGGATTTGAGAGATCGAGAAAAATCCTTTTTCTTTTCGACGAAATAGATTGGTAATAGGCGAAAAGTGATAAATAACAAATATTGATAGAGGAAGTAAAATGATGAATAATATTAATAATAATTACTTTTTATTCTAGATCTTTTTTCAACGTCAGCTCAAATAGTAAGATGTAATCCTAAATCATTTATCTTCAGATTGAAAATTATTTTTCCACTAATTCTACCACTTTACGGCCTAACATATAAATATAATGTATAATACATACAGTCGTAACAAGCATGATAAACGATAAATGCATATGATAAATATACATTTAGTGTCTAGAGTATTAGCAATGTATTATATCCCTATCTACTTGACCATGAAATTAAACCGTCTTTTGAAAATTAGTTGTATTTTGAGCTTTGCGCAAAAAATCTTCTGTCAGATTTTTTCGGCACAATAAAAATCTCCTGGCACGCATCATGCTAGGACTTTCATCAATCTGCAGTAAATTGCAAAGTTGCGGATAAAACATTGTATCATACAAACATCAGTACTTTATTAAATATCCTAATGGAAAATTATTCAACAATGAAGTTTCGATGCCAAATGCATTGCAGTTGTCAACATTTGGTGTTGAATTTAATCATTCGTTAAATAATCCTTTTGAATCAATGTTACATTCTTTATTAGTAATTCTATATATCAGTAGTAAGCTTCCTTCAACATGAAATAATTAGTTATACAATGTAAGCATTATTGTAGGAATTCATTCAAATTATAAAATTCCATTTTGAATTAGTTATTTATTTAACAATTTCACATTTGATCTGCAATTTATTGAAATCTTAATCCCAATCTCAATCTCATTCTCAATCTTAATCTTATATTTTTATAAGCGAAAGTAGAAAATAGTCGGTTGAATAAGTAAAATACTAATTTATGCTGTAAAATATAAAATTTTTTAATTCTTTAGATAAAATTTTTTCTTCAAAAGCGGTAAAGTGATCGTTAATGGATAATCCATCAGCGAATGATCCATCGAACAGCGATAAGAAATGTGTTTTAACAAACTCGTTATTTGTAATTCAAAACTTGCTCGAATTGGGAATTGGGAAATTTTGCTTAACAATGAATTGTGGAAATAAGCGCAGGACAAACGCAAAACTGAAATATTTAAATTAAAATAATTCCAGTTTTAATATGAAATAATCAGACATC
This sequence comes from Dirofilaria immitis, assembly GCA_024305405.1. NCBI lineage: Eukaryota > Metazoa > Nematoda > Chromadorea > Rhabditida > Onchocercidae > Dirofilaria > Dirofilaria immitis. Next base: position 2,974,908 of record JAKNDB010000092.1, on the reverse strand, counting down.
ACGTACAGCTAAAAACATACGGCTGAAAACTCTTGGAGGAAGAATTATCAGATAAGAGTTGAGAATTTCATAATTGATAGACTTAGGGCCTGAGATAATTTAAATGATATGTTTTTGTTAAGAATATCAAACATCAATTCGTGATAATGCCAGTCATAGATAAAAGCAGATTTATGGTCCTTTGTTCACAATAGTGGCAAAATGTTCATCATTCACTGCACTACTGTAACAATTAGATACCCATGCAAATAAAAATTGACAAACGATAGATATGTTCGAAATAGCAAATAAAGAATCTCTTGATGATTATGAATGCAATTCCTTCTTTCATCAAGAAAAGTTAATGAAAAATGTAGAACTTTGACTAGAAAATTTGTCAAATTTTATCTGCTTGAGTAGTCTTGAATTAACAAATTATTTGAATTATTGAATCGATGCAGATATTATATCATCAAAGTGACATGAATTAGTTAAAAAGAGTAATAAATCAACAATTTTTTAAATGTCAATTTGAATTACAAAAATATTACATTTGATAACAACCAAAACTTGATTTAAGAGATAAAATTTAAAAATAATGCAACTCAAAGAGTTACTGGATTTGTTGTTTAATAAGAAAAATTCCAGAATTAGTTAAAATTTTGTGGAATTTCAAATTTTCGAAATAGTAAAGTCATTATTTGAAAGCGGAATAGAGTTATATTGTTTATAATGATATGAATTTGATTAATGCTGTTTATTCAGATCCTAGATGATTTGAACAGTTGAAAATATTTATGTTTCCATCTCCTATTTCAAATGTTTCAGTATCTTTTTCATCGTATTCTTTATTTAACTGCATTGGCATACCAATGCCTGATATCTAAAAGTTTTTAAAGGATATTCTTTATGTCATTGAAAATTTGAAACAACCATATTCCATCGCTGTTGTTCTGCTATAGTTCTCGACATTTCTATGACATTTGATGACTGTCAATATTCCGATTCCAATACTTTCAAAGTACTTTTAGAATTTTTTCAATAAAACATAGTCATTTTTAATTAGATACATATTTGCAATTCTTTAGTTGTAAATATGTGACAATGAATTGAACATTGCAGTTTCAGTATTTATAATCGTCATTTTTCTGCTCTATACAATACATTTGATGAATTCATTAAATCTATTTAATACTTTTGTTAGTATACTTCTAGACTGATTTATCATTGATTTAATGAACCATATGTATGACTGAAAGGACTTAAACTTTAAGCATTAATCAATGAATTAAATACTGTATTCTTTCTTCATCTCGATGATTGCAAGAATTACTTTCTTATTCAGGATAGTTCTAAAGATTTTTTTAAATGATTTACGAATTGACAATGATAAATTATGCATATATATTTAAGTGAGGGCATGATTTTGATAAAGAGCAAGAAAAATGTCAAAATTAATTAACAATGTAGGAGCAAATGCTTAAAGGAAATTCAGATCATCGAAAAACTTGGAATTACATGAATAATTGAGAATTTGAAATTGAAATATTTACTGAGAAAAATTTACAAATTTTGCAATAACAAAAGCGCCCTTACTTGAAATTGAAGATTATTAATAATAGACCAAAGTGGTTTATTTGAAAACACCAAATTAGTCAGAAAAATATCAAAATGTTATAAATATTCTAATAAAGATTTTGGGAAATTTGAAGAAGTTGAGACATCCACTTTTTAAATAGTTCGACAAAAGGATGCAATAGAATAGAGAATTTTTACCACCTAAGCACAAATAATTCCGGTATTTGTTGTCTTTTCAGAAAATGGAAAATCTAATACTTCAAAGCAAAGGATTATATCGACAGAAATTTAATGTAAACAAAAAGACTATTGCGAAGTAACTAAGAGATAAGTTCAGGAGACTCCGGAAAATCCCATAAAATATCAAATAGCTTTTAAATTTATTTTGCAAAAATTTAAAGGAATATTTTTTAAACAAGAACTGAGAACAAAAATGGAAAATACTGAATACAATATAAGCGCTTTTTATGGACATATATATAATCCAGTGATACCGCGATATATCGGTCCGTTAAACAGAATTATCAATAATACTAGTAAATTAATGAAGGAAAAGGAGAATGTTGCGAATGAAGTGTTTTATTTTGTTTGATCGATTAATGTTGCAAAAAGAAATTTTTGTTATTCAAATATTTTAAAATGATTACTCTATCAGTAAATATAGTTGCGTAGTGGATCACTAAAATCAAAATGTTATGAACTAAATCTCTAAATAAAAGAGATACTAATTAAAATATGTATTTCTTCATCAAGAATAATGAATGTGATTCAATTGGCAACCATTTCTAATAAAATATTAAGCCAAATTCTATTAATTTCGATTATTCATAGCATTCAGGCATGTCTATATTATTTTGTTATAGTTTTCACCACTCATTATTCAATCAGCATTAGTTAATGAACTATTTTACAGCATGATTCTAAGCCATTATTTGAGATCATAGCAAGTAAAATTATTGATTATCGTATAGGAAATGTTACCAAATTTTAAATCCAATTATTTTCAAAGCCGGGATTTAGTTGTTGGGGAAATTTTTCGGTGATTTTGACTCGATATTCAAATAGATTTCAAGTAAAAATTAATTCTTTGCTTTTTCGAAAAAATAAAATCCAAAATATTAGCAAAAGAAAGATAGGAAAAAAAGCAACAAAGATTTCAAGTAAAAATTAATTCTTTGCTTTTCGAAAAAATAAAATCCAAAAATAATAACGACAAATTTATAATAGTGGTATTCCGAACAGAGTGGAAAATTATAAATCTTCATCGTCAGATTCTTTCCGAGTGCAGTAGCATGCCAAGCCAACTAATATTGCGAAGAAAAAGAGTGCGCAAAATAAAAGCATCCAAGTTGCTAACTGAAAATATAAAATGAAATAAAAATTCGATTTATTTCGAATTCGAAAACAATAATTCTCGATGTCTTCATTACTCACTATACTTCTTTTTTTCTTAGATCTATTGATCGCTATCATACAGTTCCATTCTTTCTGTGAGCATTTACTACTGTTCATTATGATCATCAAGAAGTCGAGAATTAAATGAGGCTTAATACTTTGCTTTATAATACAGCAACTTCATTGAATCTACTCAGAGCTAAAAATAATTCCGAAACAAACTTGATAATCGCCGAGTTGTTTATCTAGTTGAGCGATTCGATGCAAATTACCAACATCAACAGCGTCCAGATGACGAGCGTACCAATTCCAAAAGACATGACCTTGCCATCGAAAGCCAACATTCATCTTAGGACTATCCGTTATCGATAGATAATTCAGTTTATCCACCTCCATTTTAGTCCAGTTGAAAGCGAATCCCGACGACTCGGGTGTGGAATTCTGTAGTTGTTTACAATATAATTTCCTTATATGATCATGGACATCAAGTTTCTGGGAAACTCCAGAATAAAAATTTTTTAGCAAAGATAAATGTAAAGCTTTTGAAAATCGTAATTTTTGATTTTTAGTAAAATACAATAGACACGCACAATTCTCGAAAGTATTATAAAATTATGATGTGTTAAGAAAGTGAAGAGTAAATTTCTCTAAGTGCAACAAAGAAAATAGAAATAATTTGAAAAATTCTCTCCTTATTTTTGTGTCTTTACATAAAAGGAAGAAAATTTGGCATAAATGATATTTACTAAATGAAAATTCAAGAGTATGTTTGAAACAGAAGAAACTGATGAATTATCCGAACAATTCAGAAATTGCTGGGTGCTGGCAGAAAGAGATTGTAATTTGCTGAAGTACTTTCAAGATCGATAATATCATCTGTTTATTACCTGAGGAAAGTCAAAGAAAAGATGCTTTCAAATGCATCTAATAAAGAAACGTAATTAATTTTATTTTTACAAATCATATGCCTTTTGTTAGTTTCAGACAAAAATAGAAAAATGGTTTCCGTAGGTCTTCATATGATCTCTACGAACTAAAAAAAATGTTTAGAATTTTACCCGATTCTAGCGAAATTGATGATGAGCTCAGCAAAAATTTCCGTTAGCCTCCGATCCAGCTGCCAATTTCGATCACGCCTTTTGATAAGGAATTTCGGCTCTACATCAAATAGAAATATTTCATCACAACCATGAAACGCTCCTACAAAGTTCAAAAAGAAAGAATCAAGTATAATAATCCGTCGTTGACCCTTTGCACTTTTGAGGATGTTATGAGTTTTTGTGAAATGAAAAAAAAAATTGTCCGGTAAGTAATGATATCTGACAAATGAAGGTGTTAGATGCTCTCAGCAAAAATTCTTTCCCGCAGTAGCATTTATCTAACATAAATAATGAAGCATAATTAATGCAATGCTTAAACAATGGAATAGTATAATCAGTAATTACAGTCCTTTCTGAATAGTTTAAAAAAATGCTTGATTCAGCTAGAAAAAGAGATAAGAGTGGGAACGTACTGTTATATTCCAAATTTTCACTGATATGATCAAAAGAGTATAAATAAACGGGTGCACCGCCTTTCGCATAATGTGTCGCAAGTCGTGACGCTGGTGCATCATACCAAAAATGCGAATACATCTGTAAATTTTAAATTTGCAAATAAATCTGTGAGTTTTAAATTGTTCTTTATTTGAAGGACTTGGAAAATTGAGCAAATGATTGTTATTATACAGTAATATTCCGATCATAATGCATAATTGCTACCATAGAAACTTTTTGATCATAAGAAAAGTAAGTCATTCGAAATTCAGATATGCAAATTTAAATAAGATGATAAAGCAATTGATGCCATTGCATTGTGGATATTAATCTTCTAAAGTAGTCAGCGATGTATTGCTTCCGCCTGTTAGATCGCTGTGATTTTGATCATTAAAATTTTCGATTAGCAAACATGACGATATTCTTATTGTCAGCTAATACTGATCGGCTTTCAGTCTCTAATGGTGTTCCAAGTTTCTTATTTTATAGAAAACTGATGATTTACTTACATTCAGCACAGCATCGCTCAATATCGATCGATCCATAGCTGGATTAATCTTCGACCAAATGTATTCATGCTTACAACTTTCCATTATCAAACGATGATTTACAAAGGCGGAATATGATAATGTTAAATTTTCAACCATCTCTTCCGCAGAATTTTGCGTCAATGCACTCATATTTACATTTTTCTCATTCAGAATCACTGAAACTACAATAATTTTCATCAAAAATTTTATTTTTCAAAGTGGAGCAAACTATCAGCACTGCAGAGTGAATTTTAAGTTGAAGAACGGAATGAAATAAGAAAAGTTTGGAAAATAGAAGAAATATTGAAATATTGAAATTAGTAACTCAAATATTTTTGAGTTTCTAATACCTAATAAACTAAACAATCAAAAGCTGAAAAAAACGAACAGATTTTTAGTGAACTTTCATCTCTTGTGGTGCCAATCATCATCGGCATTTTTCGTCTATATGTCGCAAGCATTTCTGGTGATTCTGGCAATACACCACCAATACCATCTACTATTGGCACAAATTCCTCATAATCATCATACTGCATCCTCTACAACTTTAGAATATATTTGCAGAATAAAAATCTATGAGATTTCATGAAAAACAAAACGAATCAGATATCATTGAATAAAATATTTAGCTTCAAAATATAAAACTCATAAATATTTGAAATATATTCTGTCAAAAATCGATTATATACAAGTGTAATCACTTGCAGAGATATCGAGGATTTCATCCTTAAGTTGTTTTTGAAACACTCCAAAAGTTCGCTGGAATTGAATGAACGGCAGTGCAATTTTCGATCTAAGATCCACGTAGCATTAATAGCAGTATCACGAACAACACCTGGTGATAAGGCTGTCCCGCTAAGTAGAGCAATTTTTTGAAACAAACCTAAAAAACATTCACTTTCTATTTTTGACATGAAATGTGATGTACATATATATTGTAATATTCAACTTTCTATTACAAATTACAAACGATTCTTCAATTTTAAAATTAAATTCAAAAACAAAACTTTAGTAAATTTCAATACTACAAATAAAATCCTTTTTCCTAAGGAGAATATCATTGATTCTGAATCTAAAATTTACCTTCCGCACGAGGCGATAATGCAAGAAGAGAAACACTAGCGGCACCACTACCATGTCCCATTAGTAGTACATTTTCAGGATCACCACCAAACGTCCGAGCATTCAACTGCAACGTTCAAATTTCATATTCTTTTTTCGTCAATAAATTATTCAAATAGACAGTGTAATCAATCTAAAACTTTCTCTATATTTTTCATTTCTCTTCTCATTATCACAAGAGTTTTGTTATAATACTTGAAGGAGAAACTTGACGGCAGATAAATTATATCAGCAAGGCTCATGCGACCTCACAAAATATTCGACGCTAAAAAATAGACACTACTTATTTTCCTTAATTTTGCAGCAACAAATTCTCACGAACTTTCGGAAATCTAACAATTCATAACAAAAATTTATTTTGGTTAAACTTACTTTGACCCATTTAAGAGCCAAAATTTGGTCCCAAAGGCCATTGTTTCCAGGTATTACTCCATCACCTGTTGATATGAAACCTATAATGACATTTTCGTGTGAAATATAATTCCCGAAATAGAACAATGTATAGAGTGAAGTAAAATAATTCATATCTCACTTATTTGCAGTAAACTTTTGCTCTATTTATTTAAAACAAGAGGACCTATATCTTTGTCAAAATATGCTTCAGAAAAAAACAAAATATTTAGATTTGTAGAATAACGATAAAACACCAAGTTAAAATGGATTAATCCTCGTTTTATTGCTGTTATAATAGAGCATAAAGGATGCGTTAAAAAATGATAAAATCACTGATATTATTTGTAAGGATGAAAGAAATAAATAAAGTTGATAACAAGCGATTAAAATTCACACAAGAAATAGAGATACGTGAAAAGCTCACCGAGCGGACCAAGCCGATAATTTATCGTTACAAAAACAATTTTACGTGAAACAAAATTAGTGAGAATAGCCTCTTGTGAGAAATCAGAACTGGAACCTGATTGAAATTCTCCACCATGTACATAAACGATCACCGGATATGTATCATTGGTAAACTTAATGGAGCAACATTATTTTTCTAAAAATGCTTAAAATTTAAAGGATTTTTTTTTATATACTCAAGTGAAAAAGAAGGAAGAAAAAAATATACTTTTGTATGCTTTATAAGTAATTTAAAAATCATTATCTAAGTTTCTGCAGTTTTTACTATAAAGAAAAACGATATGAATTCATAAACTAAAATGCTTATAAGGCTCATAAAAAGTATACTTTTCAAAAAAGAAAACTGAAACCAAAACATCTTTCGTTCAAAATCTTTCGTTTCCCTCTATCGTTCTGTTATAACGTATTTTCAGCCTCTCATTTTGCAATACAATTTCTAACATTTCTTTTAACAAAAAAACGTGATCATCCATCATTATATCAGTAGCTTATTGATTTTATCCTTCAATTTTTCTTTCTGCCGATTGATTTTCATAAATTATTCTATTTATACGCTCCAATTTTTTCAAATCTTCAGATTATTAAATCTGTGTGTGTGTGTGTGTGTGTGTGTGTGTGTGTGTTGATTTTTAATAATGTCTCTCATACAGAAATTTATTGATTCTAAGTTTTATTTATCATAGATTAATTCTAGCTTAATCATATATCAAAGCCTTCTACATAAATATCTGAATGCAGTGACTAGCCAAATTTGAGTAAATAGGTGTAAAATATTCTGAACCTACATTTATTGAACGGCTACTAAACCTCAAAAATGTTTTAAACTCATATAATCCTGGGTTTTCATCCGTAAACAAAAATTTTTTACAGATACGGTCACAAAGATTGTAATTGACATAGACCATTAGTTGATTGCCATTTCTCATGATAGAAAATTATACCTGGGGAGGAGCGAAAACATTGAGGTAAAGACAATCTTCGGAAATATGAATTCGATAAATATTCACAGGATCGGTTTGACGAATTCGAGGTTTCTGTGCACACATAGCCGAATATTGAGTTGCATTCATCACACCCCTCCATTTCGCTGGTGGCTCTGGCATCTAAAAACAGAAAATGCTAGATGGTTATTTTCATGCATGAGCGATATGCTATGTTATTATCAAATTACTAGCTTAAATTCGCTCTTAATAAAGATATCTTAAAAACTCAAATTTTAACTTTTCTTTTTAGATTACTAACAGGTTTGACAAAGGTTCAATAAAATGAAGTTAAGTAAATAGATCAGTAGATCAGTATATTTCTTTGGATAGAAAAAATAACCGAGGGGAATAAGTAAATTTTGTAATTATTAAAGCTTGAATATTGCTATACAAAGTTTCATTTCATCGATTTATTGGCGAGTAGATAAATGATATCGCAGCTATTTTAAGATAATACGTTTTGTATTAAATACTTCAATCATACATTTATTGCTATGCTTGGAAGCAGATTTGATAAAACAACCTTGATACCAAACATATAGAGTATTATCAGAATTACCTGAAAACGAAGTGAGCCAACAGGTGGTGCGGCGTAAGGAATTCCTTTAAAAACTGCAAAATCGTTTGCACCAATTGTCTACAAAAATGTAGCATTTTTACGAAACTACATATATCTTTATATAATAAAGTTTTATATATTCCCAATTAAGTTTTGTACAGTATTGACACTGTGTTCATACGTTTGACGATACAACTTCCACTCTATAACATTATAAAGGAATTTAAATTACAGCGTTAAGTCGGCAGAAAAAATTTTTATCAGCATTAATATAAAAATGACTCGTATAAATTCTCAACAAGTCTTAAATATAATTATTGATTATTTTTTGAGTAATATATATTTCCCGAATATGAGCGCATTTCTTGCTGGATGAGTAGTAATATTGGTTTATTACTTTATGGATTTTAGCGAATGCAGTCGTTTTCCTCACCATATATTCTCCTCTTATAGAACCGGAATCGATAGTAAGCTCAATCGGGTGTGTTTTCCGGATAGTACCATTGCAAACGTTTAGTAGATGTTGAATGAAGCCGAAGAACCATATTGCACAGCATCCTATCTCAACTTGCATAGCGCCTTCAGCATCCGCTCATCATTCCTTCACCAAAATTCGTTCGTTTAGTTTTTCCTGCTTTCACGTTCCACTTTTCTTTTCAAGAGTGAGGCTCTAATCTTTATAAGTTCCAGAATTTCTTTAATTTTCAAAAAATTTAGAATTATTAAAAATTTTCTGGAATACTAATTTAAATTAATCGGCTCAGTTAGGACTTTTGATCGATCAAGATCGTCTCAGTTGCTCCAGAAATAAGCAACAATTATTTTGAATTAATCGCTGATTCAATAAATATGATTAAATCGGCAGATCACTGAGAATAATTTGAAAAGAACGAATGGACAGTAAGCATTAAGAATGACATGAATGGCAGTATATTATTTAATGGTAGTAGTAGAAGCAGTAGCAGTAGCGGTGGATCAATCACAATGACAGTAGTATAGCTACGGTGGTATAATAGTAACTATAATAATTAAAATGACATGAAAATAATTCAATGATAGCTGATAAAAGTGAAGAGATTTTTTCCATATGGTGTATAACTATCCTTACTGGACAGTACGACCAAAGGTCCGCTACGCACTACTAATAACATTGCGAAAATGGGATTCAGATGAACTGAATCAACTTAAAGAAAGCATTGACAGCTTGGCACTTATTCTGATTGGCAGCTTTAATGCAGTAAGGACACTTGTCGATTTGCCTGAAAGCGATTTTGAGAATTAAGATTTATTCCGCAAATTATCAAGACATATTAAAAAAAATGATTTAATGATATTTCAGTTATTTCTTTTATCGTCTGATAATATAAACTATTTTTGCAACTTCCGTGGATCATTTAGCTGAAAAAAAATTGGGAAATACATGAAATTTATAATTAATAGAGTTCATTTGTTCGAATCAAAACAGATAAGAAATTAATTAATATTTATGCGATCAGATAGAAAATATTTGTTGGAAATAGTAGATCGAGCTTGAAATGATTAAACTGAAAAAATTTTGCATTAATAGTTTAAAAGCTTATTAGAACATAAATCAAAATTCAAAAATATCCGGACTTTCTGAAAATCTAATAACAATTGCTTTTGCAAAAATGAATGAAACGAGAATGCATCGAGTATAAATATTAGTTCTCCAAGTATTTACAAATAAAAGCCAGTTAATTGGAATGCCAGCGTTTGCTTCAAAAATCCTTGGGCAGATTCAAAAGATCAAAACACTGCTTATTGTCATCCTGCCTCTTCCTGTTTATAGGATTCGTTGAAAACATCATCTGTCAAAACAATTTTGACGTCATATGATGATAAAAGAAATGATATCTATGCAGATTCGTAGATTAGGTACTAGTAAACAAAAGCAAAGTATCATAAAAACGACTTTGACAAGGATATGACGGAATTTACAACGTTCATAAAATTACAGGAGAAATTATATAGTAAATTTTAAATGACGATGTCTTTTTGTTTTAATTTAAAGCTCGTATTAAATTTTTAAAGATTTGTCCAATATTGTGATATTAGGAAAAAGTATGAACATAAAAAAATTCTGCGATGATGATATGTATGAACTTGAATTTTTACAAACAAATGAAACCAATGTTTGGTTTTCTAAACGGGAATACATTTCATTTGTAAGACATTTTTGGAATAATATTGAAAATGCAATTAACGTTAAAATTAAATTAAATTAGTAAATCATTTAACGCTTTTCTGATAGCTTATCAGTTTCAAAATAATACAAAAGATAAGGATAGAGCAAACAAACAGAAGTTGAAAAAATCGCAAGAAAGTTTAGGCTTGATAGGAATTCTGTAAAAGCATGAATTGATTTACTCCTCTTGGCTGCCTTTCAAAAATTTTCACTCAGAATTTATAAAGACAGAAATATTCGCCGTGCTTAGCGCCGTAGTGCCATTCATATTTCTTTTTTTTTTTCGAAAATAGCTCTTTAACGCAATGAATAGAACAAACTTTGAAACTAATTCAAAAGTGCAATTATTTTAAAGAATATTTCGGAGATTTTTCGAATGACTAGAAAACTGAATGCAAATTAATAAAATTCGAATGCTCAATAAGAAAGATACAATCAAGGCAGAAAGAGATACACAGCTGGGAGTTGAAAGTAGTCGCCTTATCGATTCTGCTGCAATGGACTTCTTCTGGTTCTTGCTGCCCTACATCGATATTTTTCCGCAATTTTTTTCATTCAACTCTAGCAGGAATTTGAATTATTAAACAACCAAATATTAGTTTTTCTTTTCAAAGAATTTGAATGATTAAAATGTATAAGGAACATTAAGATGAAGAAATTTATCAGTATCACTGGGAAAGATTGGTGTAAAATATATTATTCATTTTTTTCAAAAATTTAAATCTAGGTGCCAGAAAAGAGCGAACTAAGTTAAATGAATGATTCTATTAGGCACATTTATAAACTATAAAAATCAATTGTAAATTTGCTAAATTTTTATTAGAAGTGAAAATGATTCGCTGCTTAAGAAGATGTTTGAATTTTCACATTATTAGCTTATCTTCAGCCTTGCTCTTAGCTATATTCCCGGGAATTCTCATAGACAGAGGTAAATAGTGAAGCATAGCAAGTACGGCAACATGATAGAAAGAGCAGCATTTCCTTTAATTCTCGCCCAACAAAGTGACGTTCGATTGACGGATGGACTGACTACTGACTAAGGAAGCGACTGGCTATGTATGCCATTATCGCAAGAGCATTTACCCGAAAAGGATGCTGAGAAAGTTGAAAATGTCAATGTGCTACTCCTTGATTCCGATAAAAGAATCAATGATTTGGTATGGAAGTTTAAGATGATTGGATTTTTAGACTGAAAATGTTCCATTTCAGCAGCACGAGCAGCAGCAGCAGCAGCAGCAGCACTTTATTTGGACCGGAAGATGTCAGAAGGAGTTTTCTTTGAAATTCCAAAATCAAAAAGTAATGGAAGCATCATGACCTTTTGGGAATCCTCTTGTAAGAACTGAATTAATTAGCAAAAATATAATTCGAATCCCAATAATAGTTAGCTGAACTACAAACTCAAAAATAAGAAGGAGAACTTTTTATTTCTGATATTCAGATGATTTTTGTTTAGAGAATGATGAGAAGATTTAATTGCTGATGGATTACATCGATGTTTCAGCAGTGTCCAGTCAAGCATCAGAATAATTTTTACCCATGTGAGAAATGATCAAATTAGTAGCAGTGAGAAAATTCTTGATGTGAATATCAGACGGTCGTAAAAGATTACATACAAATAATTCTCCATGATATTACGTTTCTCTTATCGGCATATTAATTAACTGATGTCAATCTATCCAAGTAGATGATATAAGTTGCCTGTGTATGTATATATATATTATTAAACATATTAGATGTATGTATGTATGTATGTATGTATGTCGTATACGTATATATATAATATGTATAAATACATGAGTATATATATGTATGGCATCAAATTATTAGACAATTACATTATGTATTTTCATCATTCGTTGCTCAACATAATGCCTTCAGCAAGATATTCAAATATTGAAGGTAGCTGAGTGCACTCTGTTTCGTACAAAATGCTATCTTCGAGAGTGACAATATGCGTCATATGTCAGTGCATCGCGTTTTCGTCAACATTACAAGTAAATCAATTTATTCATGATTTCTCTGCAACTATTACGGAAATGTGGAAAGTTGAAATATTGCTTATAGCATATAGCAACGAACAAACAAATGATCGAAGATATTATATGTTGATAAAAAGGAAAAATCAATCTAAGCAACTTATCATGAAACGATCAATTAGATGTGCTCATATCTGGTGTTTATTAAGAATAAGTATCGCGGTACATCGAATCAGAATGACACTGAATAATGTCATTAAATCATATAAACGATACATCAACAGGAAAGTGATGATAATATAAATGCAGCGAATTGAGCAGTTTCTTTCCTGCAAAATCGAGACGAAATGCTAGCATCGCTAAAACAATACTGAAACAGAAAAGCGTATCTAGAAATTGTTTCAAACAAACTAAAGACTAATATAAGCAAAATTGATCCTATAATTTATGCAGTTCAATAAATAAAGTGTAAAGATAGAAATAAATAATAAGTGAATTTATATTAAACAAAACATGTGCTATATTTTAATTGATTTTAAAATTCATTAATTATTAGAATGTGATTCATTCTTCATCATAAAAACGATAGCAGCAGATTCATGTTGTATTGAATTGTATGTTGTGATAGATACTATGCAAACGAAACATCAAGTAACATCCCCAAATTGGACAATCACAATGATTGCAGCTGATAATTCTTAACATTGATTTTTAATCAGAAATAAAACTGATGTCTGTATGTAATGTTACCCGCACAATTCACATGCATACACATAGCATCACCTGTATGATACATGTACAGAAGCAAGCAAGTGTATAGGATGACGATGTGAGAGACATAAAGCGGTGTTGAAATTTATTCAGTATGTGAATGACTGAAAGGAGGTATAGGAATTCTTTGCCAGGTAGTGCTCTCTGTTTACACGTTTTGATGTGTCTTTCTTCTATCTCTACGTGAGAGAATGCGATTCAGTTTAAACATTTTCCGTAAACGTCAAAAGAATATAAATTGGAACGTCGTACGTGTATTGTATCGATATGTTGACTTGCTGCTGTTTTTATATACTTCGAAGTGAACAGTTTTTCGCTTTTCCACCTTGGTTAATTTTAAATTTTGAAAACCTTTTTGGTTTCGATTTAAATTTTTATAAAATGATAGATGAAACAGGATATTTCCAGAAAGTTCAAATATTGAAGATTTTAACGAATCAATTTTATGATTCCAAATTAGAAATTTCCAGTCTCAATCCTATCATTTTCATCGAGGGGAAAACAAAATCAAATTCTCAAGCTCCACTGCCAAGAAAAAATAGATATGCGGAGGTTACTATCCGCAATCCCAAATTTTTTTATTTTTTAACATAAAAAATAAGGCTGCTTTTGGACGTAAAGATAAAAGCATTAAGCTATCTTTCCAATTTTTATTAGCATAATTACAAAAGTAGGTGAATTTGAGGTACAATTATTGTCTTTAAATCAATCTGTTCATTCTTGCCTGTTTTATAATTTATTGAGAATAACTTGTCAGATTCATCGAAATTCTTCAAGAGGCAATTTTTAAAGTTACAATCAAATCTACTTCTTATGCTGATTTATCAGAATTTCAAAGTTAGAGCCAAGAAATTTATTATATTGTTGCTTGAATCTGTCAATTTACTGATGCTTTTTCAAGTCTTATTTATACTTTCGTATAGATTTATTCCAATTACTTTTATCAGTTTTACTTTTTTTCATGGTGTGGCCTGTGATCTTTATGTTGTGAATATAAAAACAAAATTTTTTAATGATTTGAATTGTGTGCTGCGTACGAATTGCAAAATAAAACTGTTTTGTACTTCAAATCAAGTTATTATTATTTGATTTTTGAAATTCAATTTTTCTTCTCAAAACTTATTATTTCTGTTCGTAATTCTTTTTTACATGCCCAGATTTCTTAAAATTTTAAAAATACTAGGATAGCTTATCAAGAAAATTTTTAACGATATTCAAATGAATCCTAGGAAGAAAGCATTGTCGATGTATATTACTGTTTAGACAGCCGACGCCATAAATTTGAAATAAAAATCATCAAATGGTGTACTTCCTGAGCATTGCTTATATTATAATTATCAATATCACTATTTGACATTAAAATTGTTGTATTATTACTAATCACGAAATTCTCTGAATCTTTATTATAACGGTTATTCTAAACAGATTCGTAATTTCCATTATTGTCAGTTGGAACTGTTGAAACTAATAATTGTCGAAGTTTTCCTGTTTATAGTACCATGTACCATTTGTAGCGACCCAGTAAAATGCTGATTCCTGAATGACACTATGTTATTATTTCTATTATCACTAATATTCATTAATGATGGAGAAACTCATGATCGATTCTTCGAGAGATGCAGTTCGCAATGTATGATCAAATTTGACGAGGTTGCAATTTTACTTTACTATTATTTATATATCTTTATTCGTTATTCATTTATTGCTTATCATTATAAGTAATAAATGAATATCATTTTGCTATTCGTTACAGTTTCTGTTCCTACTTTTTCTTTTGGTACCGTACTTCTTTTTGCTAAATTTTTTCTCTACAGTTACAAGTATAATTTTAATTTTTGGCTGCAGCTATACATGGAACAACTATCAAAATAATCCCCTGAGTTGAGCTAAGTTACAATGTTCGTAATAAATTCTTGCGTACTACTTGGCAATCTGTCTTTACTAATTTAAAAAATAAACTACAGAAGAATCAAAGTTGAGAAGTGTACTCTCGAAATTCAGTATTTCTTAAAGATTTAAGATTGTCTATACAATCATGAAGTGACTGTGTAAAATAATACCGGATAATTTCAATGAATTTCAAGCAACTTTTTATAGAACTTATTGTGTTGGAACAGAACTGCTCAATTTTTTGACAAAACGCTTCTGAGTATATTGTTTCGATACGTCACCACACAGGTTTATTTGTTTGATTGGCTTGGTGAAGGAATAAATTATACAGATAGTCATTGTCTAGTGATCTACATTGAATAATCTATGGAAGGAAGGTAATAACTTAGTCAGTGATGCTGCAAGGTAATTCAGTTTTCTGATAAATTTGAATTTCAGCCAATGAATCTTATAAGTTTTCCTTATCTTCTTGAAATTTTGTTCTTTCTTCAATAAATGTGTGGAATAGAAAAATAATATTACCTATTTATAAAAGTTCGTTAAAACTCGAAAAATATGAAATTTTAAAAGAACAAGAAGGATATGTTCTAACTGATTGTTTTCATGTATTTTTTTTTATACATATTTCCCAAGTTTTAATAGCTTTCATTTCCGGTAAATATTTTAACAGCAACAAAGCAATATTACGGGAAGTTACCAACTTCTGACGAAATAGCAAAAGTAAGCTTCAAATATAATTTTTCTAACAAAAATTTACCGGAATGTTTAATTTGTTTTCTTTCTGCGTAATGATATCATTCCACTTAACATTTCGCCTTCACCTTATCATTCCATTATCTTTTGCTTTCCTTTCGAAATCGTTCCCAATATTCGTTTCATCATTTCTTTAATTTTTAGCAAAGTGTCGATAGAATGGTGAAACATATGGAGCATTATTATCTTGATAGAAACGCTGGCGTTCTGACAAGAAAAATTATCAATAAAACTATAATGGCTCTTGTTTCTTCTTCCTTTGTAAGTGCAGTATTTGATTTACCGTAGTAATAACAATTTTAGTGGTGAGTTAAATTTGGAATATTGTTAATGTTACTATTGCAATTGAAATTACGGACATTGGCTAAAAGTCTGGAAATTTTCTCACAATTAATTTGATCAGGAGATTAGTGAATATGATGAATTAGCAGTAAACCCCCAATTAAATTGTAAAAATTTGCATAGTAATAAAGAATTCAGCATTAATTTCTTGATGTCATTACTTATCCCAATATTTTTTATAAAAACAAAGAAAGGAAATCATAAAAATGAGGAAAAAAAAATAGTTGCTTAACTAGATTTTTAAATAGTTGGAAAATCGCGAATGACAAAATGACGGTGAGAAGAATTGACAACTGGCTTGACAGACGTAAAATTTTTGTATAATGCAATAGTGAGGGATATGTTCAGCATGTCATGTCAGTATGTAACGATTGATCGATTGCTTGAGGCTTTTATCTTATCACATATTATTATGTTCACAAATTGCATTTAATTTTGAGCTAAAGCACATTCCGAATTACAAAACATGATATTCTGACCACTGCATAATTTACTGAGCTGTTTTTTCAGAAAACCATCGAGATCGCAAAACAATTGCCACGGCCTTTGCTAACGTGCCCACGGGGCTGTGAAAGGTCATCAAAATATTGGTTATCATGGAGTTTCATATCATTGTTGTTTTCTGGCCTTCTGACATTTATTATAATAATCAAGAAACTTGAGCAGGATCGCGTAGATCAAAATTTTGTCTCAGTTGAAAAAGCAATCGAAACTACTAAAGGAAAAAAAACTAAATGTCGTTCGCTTAAATCATCCTCTTTATTTTGTTTTTGAATTAAAAAAGCAAAGCATCAGATATTGAAGAATCATATTGCGTGAAAACATCCTACAGTGTCTAAAATTTTTAATGTCTACTTATTAAATGATTCTTCCTATTTTAAAATCTGTTGATAACTCAAGAAAATCAGATCATCTCAAAATTTCACTTCAAAACTGTGACGGATAATGAGGCATTGAAATTAATAAAACCTTGGGGAAAAGAGGATGAATTTTAGACAATCTTACTAACCTTAGTCATATTTCTGCAACAATATCGACAAAAGAATTGTGGTTCCATTAATAGGTTTTTAATTTATTCCGCGTTTCACTTCATAATTACTTTATTTTTTCATATTTATTCAACTTTTAAATAAATCTGAGTTTAATTTTATCAACAATTTTGTTCTTTTACCTTATCTTCTTTTCTCTTCAGTTAACTTATTTTTTTTTGAATGCTTAAAATCAACTATTCAATTAATGGTTTTCAAGAATAATTTTTTATCCTTTTTTTTTAATTTTTTAAATTTCTTCTGACAATCGCTTAAAAGATTTGATAGGCACAAATAAGTATTAACACAAACTAAAACACAATGTTATGATTGAGAATGCTTCACTTTTCATTGATAAGCTTTCTGTCCCATAAAGCAGAACGTTTCCTGATAACGCCGAAATACTAAAATTCATGAAGCGTTCGCATTAACAAGCACTGTTATTGTAAAAGGTCAAGGAAGAATCAGGAATCAAATCGTCTCTTCTATTTCGAACATCACTATGAACATGGGAAAAGAAGCGACAAAAGAGAATTCATGTCTTATTTCGTCTTTGATAAAAGAAAATGAAATTTTATGCGAATATAATCTGAAATAATAAATTCATTTTTAAACTCATTTTATTCGAAGATAATTGACATTCAATATTAATATCTTCGATGTGATTAATTGCTATCAAATAATTTTCATAATGGAAATATATGTATATTTCTGTAGGGGACAAAAACATACCATCTTTTTTAAGATCGAAATCAAGTATTGTTGAATTTAGATTTTAAAATGAAAATTTTTGCATTTCAAGAATTCCAACAATAAATAACCTACTTATCAAGACATATTTACTCCATATAGTTTTATAAATATTAATATTTTACATAAATAGAGCAATCTTCTAAATTTATTTTAAGGAATTTAAACACTTAAATGAATTGATAAGATGGCTCTTATCAAACAGCTAGGTGCTATATTTAGAAAATGATTCGTATTTTACAATATTTTATTGGCCAAATGTTTAACATATTTTTATAGTAAGTATTATTTGCAGAAAATTGAAATGTTGTTTTCTCTATCATGAATTATCACTGACTTTAAAGCACGCACATAAGATTTTGTAAACATTGTAGATTGCGGTAATATCTTATCAAAAGATATTCATCTGAGTTATTTCATTAATATTTTTATACCAAAATAAGTCATTGTATGAATGTCTTCATTATTTTTGCTAAGTTGAAAATAGGATCTCCTACTATTGATGTAAATAGACAGTTGTGATGATAACATTAATATTTTAATAAAAATTAAAGCTCTGAAGCAAATGAGTGAGATAAAACAACAGGAATTTGTTTCATGATTATATAAAGGTTTCAACGCAGCTTTTATGCTTAGTTTTATCACGTTTATCACTAAACATATATAAACGGATTAAAACTATGCTTTTAGCAACTGGATTTTGCATATAAACTCTATGACTCATTGTTTCTAATTTTTCCAGAAATTTTTATTTGAGTAGACTTCACAAATTCGTACTTTAAAATGCAGCGGTTGATTTATGAAATTCTCAATAAATGTTTCTTTAAATCTACATTTTGTAATCATTTTATCACTTGCTTATACTGTCCCTCACTGAGTGCAAATCAGTGGAAATTTTGATCGTAGGTCAAAGGACAGATGAAGCAATGATATCCGTTTTCCTTGAAGCATCTAATTTCATAGTACTTAATAAATGTAAAGTATTGCTATAATAAGAAAAAAATAATGAAAGTAACGTTAACGTCTACGTTTAACATTCGAAATGCATTCACGACTGTTTACAACTAGTACAAGCGTGGAAAGTTTTTTTGGTTTCCAATAACATCGAAGAATTCTATGATTTTTGGTCATTTATACTTCTTTTATGAATGAAAATGTTCGTTAATTGTTTGCGTATAAGCAGTACTTTATAGCTATTTTGGTAATTGTAAAATAAAGCAACATAAAAATTATAAATTACTGAGAATGTCCTGATAAAAGGATTGATAAATAAAATTATTCATTGCAAGAAGCACCGGAAAATTCAATCAGCAATTTTCACATCACCAGTTTTCTCTTTTTGATTTTTGAACCGTGGCAAAATATTAAATGGAAGATTTCAGCTATTCATATCTAACCTTTTTTTTTCTATTACTATAGAATCAATTGTTAAAGCATTTCATTTAATATTATCAGCTTGAAAGTAACCGCTGGCGAAATAAATCTATTGCAGACAGCTCGAACAATAGTAATTATGCTGTTAATTTCCATGAAACTATATTGAAAAAGAATTTTACTTATTTCGATTTTGATTCATATGAATTTTTATATGGCTTTATCAATAATGGCAGTGCCAAAGAAAGATCGAAAATATAAGTAGTAAATGATTTTTGCTAAGATTCCGTTCAACTTTGTTGCAAAATTTCTGGTGCGACCAATTCCAAATGTAACATTTCATTATGTTATATTATCAGATTAAATTTCCATTACGATGGAAATGAAATGTTTGTACTATTATTCTTTTCAGAACTAAAGATGAATAGAAAAATTTGTCTATTTGTTCTATTCACCGCTATTTCATTAAACAATAAATATCAACACATTTCTGATCTTCATTTCAACAACAAAATTCAACAATTTTGCTAAAAGTTAAAAAGTATCTAAGCAACCATTATTTTTCATATTTGTAAAAATAATGCTACTACGGCTTTTTAAAAATATTTAGAATGCTTTTTATAAAATAAAATATGCTGTTTAATGTTGATTAATGTCAATGAGAATGCCAACAATCGACGAGAATAACAATTTGAAATGATTTTTTAATAAATAAATTTACAAATTATAATTTTCTTTTAAACTGAGAAATGTTTTTAAAATGATTCTTTTAGTTAAACGTCGGCTCGAGAAAAGAATTTTAACTATTCCAACAACACTGATAAATTAGAAGAAGACAGAATAATTCAATTTGGAAATATGTCGTTATATTTTAAAATTGATTTCACTCTAGTATTTGTCTTTAATTGCCTTGAAAATTTTTAGACCAAGAGAAAAATTTATACATCGATAATGAGACATGGAATGAATATCATATTTTTGGTACATTGAATATAGTAACAATACTCGTCTGCTTTATTTGCCGGATATAGTAATTATTAATATTATCATTTCATCTCATTGAATAATTAATCGCCGTGTTTTTAAACGAATTTGACTATTGTTTGAGATTTTGCTTGACTTATCATATCCATAAATATAAGCAAAGCATATTGTCTTCGATGCCAAATATATGAACTAAGTATTATGCACAAGCGACCTATAAATAATTTTGATTTTACTAATATTTGTGATATATGCTGAATCTTAAAAACACACACACACACACACACACACACACACATACACACACATTCTGCGTGAATGATTAGTTTTAGAGCTTTCAATAAGTTCAAAATTTATTAAAAATTTTTTATAAAAATTCTTTGAAAACTTTTATTGATATTTTATAAATCTATGCTTAATAAAACTTAAAGTATATAGTTTTTGATTCAAATTCAGTGACCAATAATGACATCAACGATTTGCTTGGAAAGCAGGTATCATGCAGAAACTGCGATCTTTAATGTAATAGACTGAAAGTCGCTGATTTTGACTAGCTTATTTAAATATACATTAGCAACTTTATTATGCATGATTATTTCTATCATAACAAAGATTGCAATCATATATTAAGAAAACATTTTTGAATGTAGTAAAAGAATTTTCTAAATACTTCACAGTCTCCAACTAGCTCTTCTAAAATGTAGGAAGAAGATTGATCTAGTGAAGTTAGTTTCACGGTCCAAATAATTGCCTTCATTATTACTACTACCGGAAAATTTTGTCTTACCTGCATGCAAATACATAAGCAGTATCAACATTTGCGAGCAAATATTCGTGATCGATAATAGAATTCTTCGCATAGAAAATGTAATCACCGGCATCGCTATTGCTACAGATGAAATTATAGCAATAGGAAGTAGAGAATAGAACATAATGAATTTGACAAGCTTTTAGCATTAAATCACTTCACAGTATCTCTGATGATAACATGTTGTGAATGATGGGCCAGATTTGTGTTGACCGACTTATGAAATAAATTTTTCGAGCGACGTCCTTATCATTAAAATTGTTGCATAAATCGAATGCTTCAACCGATGGAATCGTAATTTCACTTTATCAAATTATATTTTTAAAAATTTCAATCTTCTACCTACTAAAGGAATTATCTGTTTAATTAATCAAATTATCTGATGTTTCGTCTTTTTAAAGCAAAGTTTAAAATTTCGTAGTTATCGAGCTTGTAAGCAAGAGTTTGCATAAATATATCTATGCGTATTCTTGATCTAAAGTAATTCTGCAACTGATCTTTTGTTTCGAGCATAGTTCGAGTTTAACTTTGGATTATTAGAAGCTTAGAATTATTTAATATAAGTTCATGCAAACAAAATAAAAAGTTGTTTTAAATTATATGAAAAATTGAAAATAGTCCGCATAATGGAAATATTTAAGCAGAAAGTAATAGATGGAACTAAATCTTACCGATTACGCAACTGTAGAAATGGATCATCATTGATCTTGAGGCGATAAGAGCCAGCAAATATTTACTGCGAAAATGATCAAGCAAAAAGTAAGGAGTGAACTGTTACTTCATATTCACATACACTAATCAAAAATATAGTTATAACAACTGATAGTGATCAGGAAATCAACTTAAAGGAATTTACCCATTTCTTGTTTATTCGACTTGGTATTTTTTAAAAATGAACTTTTAAAATCAACTTATGTCGTATTTACTTGATTAATTATAAGCTTTTAACTCATTGTTTTAACTTAAGAAATATACAAAAGAAACTAACAAATCATTTTATCTAGCATATTCAAATGATTGTCTCTAAAAATTAAAAAAAGTCACCGATTTATAATTTTCATTCTTCCTTGTTTTCCAAATTCAGAATTGTAAAAACACATGACGAAATGCAAAGAATGTATGAAAAAATTCTCGCTCTCTTACGATAGGCTGATTTTGTTAATGAATAAAATTTTTCTAAGAAATGATTTAAGAGTGATTCAGAGAAACGGCTTTATCAACATCATCAATCTTTCCATTTCTCCTTCCTTTTTTCCTTTTCTATATCATTCCACAAGACTTGCGCAATCCAGCAATGGTCCCAATAGATGAAGGAATAAAACAATACAATAAAAATTTTGCGGCTATTCTTTCTTGATTCTTATCGTATTGAAAAATTGAATTTTTTCAAAATTCAAAGCTTAGAACTTTCGCCATTGAGAAAAAGGAATAATTTTTGATGATTTAAAGTCATAAAAGATTTTTTAAATATTTTTTAACATGCAAAGGAATTTTTCCCTAAAATTTACGATATTCTTCCGAAATCTTAAAATAAAAATAATACCTTCGGAAGTTTGAAATATTTTTAGAAAAAATATATCTTCTTTTATATTTTTGTCTTTAATATCGGAAGTTTTGGATGGGATAACTGAAGAAGAAATGCGGACCCATAATAAGTCTTTAGTTGGATAATTTTTCCGATGAGGAAGGTCAGGAAATGACAGAGGAGGATATATTTGAGGCGATGCAAAGTGAATGAACTTTCTGAGCAATTAAAAACTCAATTATGATCTTGTCCAGAGTAGCTTTTCATTTTTTTAAATTTTTTGTATACTGTCTTACATCTATTTATTAATCCACCTACTCATTTTTTTGCTGTTTATATTAGATTCTTTGTAACGATATATGAATTCCCAAGCTATGCTGGATATTTATGATCAATAACTGCGAAATTTATAAATCAAATTTCGTTTAAATTTAATTATTCCGATTTTTATTCGTGTCAGCGTTCAAAAATAAGAACTTATAAATGAAGAAAGTAGAGAGGATAGCGCTTGCAAAATCATTTCATAAATTGAAATTTTTGAAAGTTAGCTGAAATTTTGTTATATAGATCTCAAAGAATTTTCGAAACCAGCATTTCTTCCACATTCGAAAGCCTCAACTTCGGAAACGATATTTCAAATAATCGAAGTGAGAAATGCAGTAAAAAAACTCGATTTTGAAAAGATCAGAGAATGCAAATATTTCCCTTTTCATCAAATAAGAATGCGAGACGATTTATTGGTCATCCAGACAACAACCATTATTTCATTGTTTCATTATCAGCGTAATTGCTAAATTTTAGAGTAATTCCAATCAATTATCAAGAATATTTCGAGCATTTTCGAGAGAAGATAGAATTCCAAATCAGTACTTCTGATGCAGGAAAATGTGAAATAAGCCGGAACACTCGTTACTGATCGCTCCTGAATGTAATTTTGATGATGAGTTAAATTTTTTGATTAGATGATACGACGACAGTTTGATGCAAATATTTTTTGTAAGTAGAATACAGAATAAATATAATTAATGTTTTTAAGTTATTCACCATGTACGAGTCTATAAATAGAAATAGTAAGGATCATCTTTGACTCAACTAAATACTTATATAAAAACAATTCTATTCGACATAGACGGAAGCTTCATAGTAAAGAACAATTATAACTTGTTATCATTGAAGTCAACATGTTAAATCAATAGTTTGCTATCAAAATCAAAATATTTTAATTCTCGAGTTATTCAAAATTAATCTGATATGAAACATATAAAACCTTTTGGAACCTGACAGTGAATTAATACCAGTTGGTATAAATATAATGAGTTTAAACTGTTAGATTAATGATCTTGACAGTATAGGAAATATTTCCAAAAATAATACAATTCCTTTGCTACTATATATATTTCAAACAATATAACTTCTTTCACACTTCTGTTTCGTAACTTCCTAATTAAGTAATTTCAATTTTCAGTCCCAATCATTTTTATAAAAGTCATTTTTGTAGAAATGAATCTTATATATGGTTAGTAAACAAATCCTTGAAATGATAAGTGATTTCGTATGATGAAAGCTAAACCAAAGGAAATGTGGTCATGGAGTTTGTGTTGATACCGTCGATTTGCCAATCATACAATGATTGAACTGAAGGCTGTGAACAGGAAAGTTGGACGATAGTCGTGAAGGTTAATGAAACCTTGGCCTCGATATATATAGATGCGTGGAGCTTTGTCTACCTATCCCTCATCTTTTCGAGGTCGAAAGTTTGTCCCTATTCTAACTTCAATCCCAACCCGGCTTACCTTTTCTTCCCCTTATGAAATGAATGAACCTGCTTACAAGGTCAATCAATTGACGACTCAATCAAGATTTCATTACTTAGAAAGACTTCATCCACACTTTTATTTCATCACATAATTTAAAGTTCGAAAAGTTTTCATTCTTAAAGAGCTTCAATATATTTAGATTCTTTTTCACTATAAGAGATTCTCACCACTTTCTTCTAATAATCTTGTACTTTGTTTGAAAGACATTTAGTTTTTCTTTTAAATTCCATCATATCTGCAAGAATTTTTCCCGATCTGTATGATATTAAATCAAAGTATTGTTATGTATTTACTGCAAAAATCTTTTCTCATTCAATAACAAATTTTTGGTCGTTGTTATTGAAGGTCATGAGTTTGTTTCGTTTGGGAACGCTCGGAAAGATTGTCATTCGCATTTCGTCGTCATTGTTGTCGCCGTCAGCATCATCAAGCACTATCTATCTTCAGGTAGGAAGCGAAGAAGGCCTTGACCCCGCGATATTTGGGACACGGTGACAGTGACAGTTCACTACCACAAGCGAGAGCAACCCATCACTCTTTCCATCTTCTCCCACCCTACGCAATTCTCCAACGAGTTTATTACTATCATTACTACTTCCTCTTCCTTTTCCTTTCCCTTTTCCTTTTCCTTCACTACTCACCCATCTATTCAGCTACACAATCATTCAACTATCTATCTATCAAGCCGATGGCTGAAGTTACAAGTGTTGAAAGTTTTGGTTGAAATGGGTGACATCGTGGTATCGCTGTACCAAACATAGATACGCACCGAGCATTCATATGCATCAGCCTATGTTTATGCATTTCTCATTTATTGCAATTTGATCTCCAATGGATGAAAAGAATTCTCGACATGCTGACGGTAAGGGTGCTACTGATACTGTTGCCCGTGAAACCACCTGCAATCTTAGGGCGACTAAACCAATAGCAGTAGCAGCAGTAGCAGTACAGTAGTAGTAGCAGCAGCAGAAGCAGCAGTTTTTCTCTTTTCAAGCACAACTGTCACAATCCTATGACACTTCTATTCGCCAATATGGTGGTCTCCCAGGTACCTTACTGTCCATCCTATCCCATCCCATTCCATCGCATCCCATGCCATCTTTCCCCTCCCTATCTATTAATTGCAAGAATGCATGAATGAGCAATATAACAGCTTAACTGAAAAGGTGCATTCAGCAGCAGCAGCAGCAGCAGCAGCAGCAGCAGAAACAGCAGAAGCAGCAGCGGCAGAAGTAGTAGTAGTAGCAGTAGCAGCAGCAGGTTGAATACTTCTGTCTGTCTCTATATATGCGTTTCGTTAACTGCTTGATATTATGGCATGCATGAAGAACCACCCATTTTGCAGGATGATGAATCGCTGCTTGTGATGCGATATGTTGCTACCCGCGATATGTGATTCGCCATTCTTCTGGATACCTCAGATTTCATTCACTCAGCTCCGATTATTCTGATATTTCCGTGAAATGGTTATCGACTTGCTATTCCATGCTCTAACTACTTTTACTATTCGATGTGGTTGCTTGCAGCAGTAGCAGCTCACCTGTCATAAAGGTACAGGTAGCGATCTGTCTGCGCGGCTTTCAGTGTGTGTATTTGTCTTTGGTAGCAAGGTCAACACAGCATCAGAAGAGTGACAACGAAGGCCGGAGCGCCGAACAAGTCACGGGCAGCGATTGCCATCATGGTTGGCATTGAAACGGCCTTGAAGCTGGACGATCTAAACTGTAAGCCGCAAATCGAGTACGAAAACTGTCCAGTTTGTGGGGATCAGTGTCCGGGTACCATTACGGATTGCTCACCTGCGAATCATGCAAGGTTCGCACAACATTTTCAAATTTCTTCAAATGAACTTATGGTACACAACCACTTCATGAAACTTATAATACCAGTTTTTATGTTATATATTAGCATAGTCACACATATGTTCACAACAAATAATTTAAGCCATAATATCTTTTTACGTAAATTTAGGTTGCTGTTTAGTTTGAAACGCATAATAAGAGCTTATATATATGAAACAAATAGATAATTTAAACCATAGTATCTTATAGTGACAAACTCTTTTACTTTTAATTAACATCAATTAATTACAAGATATTCTTAGCTTATTTTTCGATTCACAAATATGAATATGTTATGCTCCTATTACACTAAGATTCTTAATCTCTTCATTTCTTTCATCAGTACCGTAGTTTCATTTAAAACCATCGCACAGCAGTATGTGCAGAAGCAACAATGCTTGTTTTCAGCCAATCAATCACCAAGCTCTGTTTCTATGCTCGTTTGAAATGCTTATCCTCGGAATATGGCAGAGTTTCGCCATAAAACTTTACTAACTATAAAACAATTAAAATATCTCAAAGTATCTAGCATCTCTTTATAATACGTTTAAATAGAAACAAAATTTGCTCTGATATTATTTTCCGTCTTTCCTATAATTACATAATTGCTTTTAAAACGTTTCCAAATTCACGATATTTTACAATTCACGATATTTCTTCATATTATTCATTTCTTCTTCATTTTACATAAAGCTGAGCTATTGACTGTTCTTGAACTGTTTTTACGAATTGTAAATGCTGTGAATGACATTTATATACAAAACCAATACATAGATTTTTAAATGCTACCCATCTATTAATTTATTCAAATCAATTTAAAAATATTTTCAATTCTAAGAATTATTCATCTCATTGTTTTTCATTGCTGAAAAATGGAAATAAGAATAAAATTTTGCAGAAAGATGGAAATATTTTTATTTTAAGCAATTTATTTCTAAAATTATATCGCTTTTGAAAATAAGGTGTTCCATTTACAGGGCTTCTTTAAACGAACAGTACAAAATAAAAGGTTTGTTTTCATTCATTTTTTTTTGAGAATTTAGTATTAAAATTTAAAAAATTTTCTTTAGTAAAAAATTGATAAAACTGCTAACATTTTTTTAATTACAAATTACTTTCAATTTCTTTTTCTTGAAGATAAGGAAATCTGAAATAAAGGAATTTTGTTTCATGCTTTATGTTTCTCGGGTGAAAGTTTTAAAAGTGAAAATTAGAAATCGCTTATTTATTTAACAAGAGAATAACAAATATCACACAAAATATAATCTCATAAAATCAAGTGGTTTAGCTTTCGATTAAAAACACTTGTTATGTACAAAATTAATAAACTCTCTTTTGAATGAGATTTAATTACTGTTATTTTAATTCCATTTGGTTCATTTAAATGTTTCAAATTTAAAAAATTCAAATTCAGTCATATCAGTGTTCGGCGGATCAGAATTGCGCGGTAGATAAATCATGTCGAAAACGATGTCCACACTGTCGATTCCAAAAATGTATACAACGTGGTATGAAAGTTGAAGGTTAGTAGTCAGTCAAATAAAGCATTTTTCAAAAATTTTTTTCATTCCAATTTTTTTAATTTAAACTGTCCATAGTACAAAAATATTTGTAGGGAATTTTTAATATGAAATGTATCAAATGTTCGTGTAATTTTGTTCACCTCTTCGCTTTACGTTTAAATTTGAGAGTTAACAGAAATTTTAAGCTTCTGCTTTATTTTAATTAACCAACATTTAAAAACCTTAATTTATTTTAGTTTTGAGTAATACTTTCTGAACTAAATTGTCAGAAAATTCTATAATAAATACAATTTCGGACAGATACAAGATTCTTTTTATCTCTTTTGAATATTTTTCGGGCCATGATTTCTTTAATGATCTTTTCACGGAATGAATCCACTGATAAAAGCACATCTCTTAAAGATAATTATATTCTCATTTTTTTATTTTAAAGGGAGAAGTAATACATATGAAATTGATTTCAAAATATTTACGAAGATTTTTCTGTTCATGCAAAATGAATAATCTGTTTGCTTAATAATGACTAATATATACCGTACCATTTGTATCTTATATATGTGTGCGTATGACAACTTTTTGTTTACACACTTCAGAATTCAACACATTCCAATTATATTACCGTAATATGGTGGGAAATACTATTGCGCACATTATCTCTGCAAATTAGAGAAATTTAGATACATAATCTTACAGATTTCAAATCATTGAAACTATGTAATTAAACCAAATTATTTGGAATATAATCAAAATTATTTCATATATAAGTTGAAGCAAACAAATCACAAAACATGCTGTAGAGATGAGAAATATAGGGTCAAACCAAATAAGTATCGTACATATTTCTTGATAGAGAGAATGCGCTGGACGAGATAGTTGAAAAAGTCGTTTACAATTTTTGATTATTAAATCATTTTAAAAGAATCATTTTTGATTTCTGTAATAATCAAATATACCTCAGCATAATCATTAT
This sequence comes from Dirofilaria immitis, assembly GCA_024305405.1. Classification (NCBI taxonomy): domain Eukaryota; kingdom Metazoa; phylum Nematoda; class Chromadorea; order Rhabditida; family Onchocercidae; genus Dirofilaria; species Dirofilaria immitis. The sequence goes on along the minus strand of JAKNDB010000092.1, from coordinate 2,945,808 downwards.
CAATTATTTGAATGAAAATATCTACTATTCACTTTTACTCCTGCGTCTTTTCAAATTATTATTTCCAGAAGAAAGAATTTCCGTTGACGAAATTCATTTTTTCTACCGATAAGCTAATTGATGAAATCTTTTCCCAAATCAATCACGCACATGTATTATCCCACTTTTCCATCTTCACCTTCATCCAACCGTTATGATTCAATCATGTCAATGTCATCCCAATGTTGTCATTTACTATTCTATCGTAAAATTTCATTTATATTTGCATCCAGTTTTCCGAAGGCGGCCCTCTAAGATATGAATTGGCTAGTGGCTGCAGCTAGTGCAATCAAAAATTCGTCCATCAATTTAAAATTGGAAAGATTTAAACAGAACTTAGTAGTAAAACAAAGAACGTATAATGGAGGGAATAGAGACAATTGGCGCGCGCCTTTTTTCTAAATCAAATCAGAATCCTTATTTCGAATTGAATAGTGAATTTATCTGTTCAAAATATGCTGGGATTGATTTCCAAAATTTGAGATAACAATTTAGAAAAAGCATTTCATTACTTTACATTTACCTTCAAAGAAAGTCGAGTTTCTAATCCGAAAAGGGAATTATATTCCATCTTATTCAAATCAAGGCAACTTGATTCATTTCCTGCACCTAAATTCCACTTAAATGACTTGAAAAGATGATTATAAAAATTCTGACAGAAAATTGAAGATTTAATTTCAAGTTTTCAGAATTTATGCGTTCATTTTAGAATCTCAATTAATTCCAAAAATTTTAATTAGGAACTTTGGAAATTAGCAGTAATTTCTAGAATTTTGCTTTCATGAATCAATCAATATCAAATCCTTCAGAAAGTTTATGGCTGACAACAACAGTTCGATAGTTGAGGATGGCTGCAGGCATGTTGGCTGGATAATGATGACCGGTTTTTGTGCACACACATATATTTCGAAAATGAAATTGTCGTTGTCGACGGTAGGGGTGTTGGGTGCTAGTTACTCTCTCCTCGGTAGAAAAATGTTTGAATAATATATGGGTACACAAAAAGTGTTTCAAAAAGCGATCCATGGAATGGATGCTGCTCCTCTACTCCCATACACAATACCCACTTTTTATTCCTAAGCACAGGCACTATCATCGATTAAAAAGTTTAAAATAGCTTCCACGCACTATTGCTCGTTACAGAAGGAATCAATAAAAGTTGAAAAGCGAAAGGGAAAAAATGAAACAGTTCAGAGATTTTGCAGCGACAATAAACTGATAAGCTTAATTCCTAACTCTTCATTTCTGATTTAAACGTCTTTAATTCAGTCCTATTTATTATTCATATCATTATGCAGTATTAATGTCCGGCAAAGTCTCTAAATATAAAATGAAGTATTTCTAGTCTCAAACAAATTGAAATGAACTCATGATAGTAACTTAACCCCGTAGTGAAAATAAAAATGGTACCAGCACCATTGAATCGGCCTTACACATGCTATCCACATATTGTAAATCATACAAGAACTGAAAAATCTTCGTACTGAATACTCAAATAATTCACATTTAAAATTTGGAAATCATTATTGACTTCGAAATGAGAAGTTTATATATTTTATAGATGCGCACAAAGCTTGTTGTTATTCTACTTAAATCTCTCTTTATAAAACTATAGCATTTGATAAAACCTAAGAAAACTTTCACTTAGAAGTATAAAGTATTATATGCTACTAAGAAGTTCACATGAATTATTCGTCATTGATAATACGAAACACATTTGATGTAGTATTCAACATTATCATTATTTCTTTTTTGGGAATACGATACATAGTCTCTTCATATCTGATTACGAAATGTAATAACTTGAAAAAATTGAAAATAATTTATGCATATATTATTTTTATTTGAACCTTCTGCATGTCAACCATTTGTGTTTTATGTGGGTTTATTTTGTGATTTGTAGATAAGTACGTTTCATATTCTTTTAAGGTTGAATATCTTGGACTCTTCATGTCTTGATTTCAGTGCATATTTCGTTTTTTGAAATTTCTTGAAAATAAATTCTTTCACGAATAAAATGTATAAAATTTTGGAAACCCATAAAATAACATTTCCAAAACAAAGAAGCGACTTTTGATTTGAATCCGGATCAAATTCGAAGATTCAATCTCATACTTGAGTTATGTTTTGAAAAAAATATAACATAATTTATTCATAAAACCAATTTTGATCAGTAAATCTAAAATTTCTATTTCTCTCATGCAGTCCATCTTTATTCCATTTAGATCACAACAATTAAGCGTCATTTTTATAATGAAAACGTGATACAACTTTAACGAAACATAACAATGATTTTTTGCCTAATAAGCATACCTTTTCCCTTACAGTCTCCTCTTAATTTGCATAATCCATCATTTCATGCACTTATGCTTCCTCTTCATTATACGATCAGATTTATTTTTTGTAATAATATTCAAATTATACTGTAGGATTCTGTAAGAGATCCATTTCATTGTTTCTTTTTCACTTCAAAGCTGTTGAATTTCCTATATTTTTTCAAGTGATGGCATTCAAACTATTATTTGTAATGGGCCATTTAACCGTATATAGCATCACTTTTTCTGGAAAAATGTTCTTTCCAGAAAAAATAATTTGATTTTTTTTTGATATTTTTGTTTTTGCTTTCTTTCCATTCGCAGAAATTGACGGTTTCGTTGAATTCATTTCTTTTTTCTTTGCTAATGGTGGAAGATAGAAATTATTTTTCTTTTCTTTATACCCAATGTCCTTTGTAGTTGCTAATTCAGAAATATTGGCTTTTTCTCTCTCCTCTTTTTTAAGAAATGCCTGCTAGAGTTGATTAACTAATTTCCAGGGAACAGTTAAAAAACAAGTTTTTTTGATTAGTCTTAAAGATTTCATTTATCGATTGGAGGAATAAGGAGAAATAAATAGAAATTGTGTCGCGATAATTTTTAGTATGTGACTATTTTTGATGGCGCATTATTTCACTCTAATCAAACTTTCAATTTATATTAAACTTAAGATTGGCTAAGCTATATATTTATATTTATATTTACATATATAAATAAAATAAATATCAACATTATTCGTAGCACTTTCTTTAATACTTTGGATAAATAAATGACTAATAGTACAATTAATTCACAATTATTTCTTAAACTATTAACATCCTCTATTAGCTGTTCTATCATGCTTGAAAAATGGTCATCTTAATAGATCTTTTGACTCAGAAATTCCTCTTTAATTGCTACTAATTGTTCCGTTCGACTACAGGAAATTCATCTTATGACAGTAATAGAAAGCTAACACTATTCCAGCAAAAAAAGATATATAAAAGAAGGTAAAAATTTGGTGGAAAATGGGATAGAAAGAGGGCCAGTAAAATGTATACGTTAATTACGGGAGCGAGAAATGAGTGCTACTATACCTATGCCATATGATCCGATCTAAAGGATGAGGATAATTTATGTGGAAGATGTGATCCATGCTGATGAGTAGAAGGAAAAGTGCACACCGGAAAATTCGGATAGAAAAGAGTTTTATTGAATAAATTAAAGGGATCTGCCTGAATAGCTATTATTATTACCACTACACTTGCTACTAGTGCCATTGCTATGAATGAGAGGATAAGGAAAGAGTTGTAAAGTTAGTGAAAACAAAGCTCAACTTGCTGTCCTCTTTTTCACTCTTATCCCTATATCCAGCGAGGACAATAGATGTTGACCTCAGGATGTCCTTTTCGGCTCTTCAATTTTCATGCGACAAATATCTGCACATAGATGACACTTCTTGACATGTAATTTTTACCTTTGTAAAATACCGATTCCTAGGCAATATAGTACTAATTGTAACAAATAATAAATGGCGCAGAATGCAAATATTGACTAAAAACATAATGCGATATTTGGTCAAAGGCTCGATGAAGCAAAATGGGAAAATAAATTGAAGGAAACAAAGTGAAATGATTCCTATCGAATCGAATAATTTTTTTGGAATGGAAACATTGAAAAAAGTATAGAGAAATATTTATGTTTATAAAAGAAGTCTGAAATCTAAATTATCTTGGAAGAGAACGATTTGCAGCAGTTCGTGAAGATCGCATGCGTGGTGGCCGCAACAAATTTGGTTCATATTATAAACGTGATCGTGCGCAACGTATGCAACGCATAGCGCTTCGTACCAATGGAACACATAATTTTTTAGTCAAAATACCACGGAACAGCAAGTTTCTAGCAGGTTTGTTTCATACTTTTTATAATTTTTCTTTACATGACGTTCACTGCAAAAATATTGGACAAGATTAGATACCTCGTTATTGTTATCCTATAACTGAGCAAACGTTCAATCCTAAATTTTTATTTTTTAAAGTACATCTACTGGAATAGCAGCATCAGCAACTGCAACCTCAGCTACTGCCGTACATGCACAATATTTTGATACAAGTGGAAGTCAAAAATTCAAAAATGATTATGATGCATTGCTACAATCGCCAACGCTTTCAAGCAGTACGCAATCTCCAACTAGTAAATTTCAGAATTTTACTCTAAGATGAAGTTTTTAATCGTTGCTAGAAAATATATAATGTGGTGGTTGTGTAATGACTTCAAAAATGCAAATGTCAATATACCTAGAAATCGATCTACTAAATATATTTTAAAAATGATATATTTATAAACAACATTTATGATAGATTGAATGAAACACTTCAGCATGTTCTTTCAATTTTTACAAGCTATCAGCTTTCTTCTTTTTCATATTCAGTGAAAATCTGTTAAAATTTTCAGCATCGTAAAATAATCCAAAACGACAGATATTTATAGCATTTTTTTATATTTATACTCATTCGAATTAATGTTTTAACCTTTTTATCCATTGCTCTTTTTTTTCTAAATTTCATGGCTTACATGTCTAGATTTATCTATACTGAATATTTAATTTATAGATTACGTGGTGCCGCGACCGAGTGCGTATTTACCAAATTGTGATAACTTGGCTGCTTTACTTGGTTCATCCATCGATGACCCATTATTACGTAGTTCGTCGTTTCCCATCTATTCATGCGTTAAACCAGAACCTTTCGATGGTTATACCGAAGCCAGTGAGTATTCATTCGAAGTTTTTAATTTAAAATAACTATTGATTCATACGATCCTAATTTGAAGAGATTTTAGCTTCGAAGATTTGACTTTCAAAGTATAGCTTTTACTGCTGAATCACTACAATCTTTTGAAATTTAACTAAAAATGAAGACTGTAACTTTTTCTTTTCACTTTTATACAAATGAATTTACATTTGATTTAACTTTTAAGAAGTTCAGTTTTAGGTTTTTCGCAATCTTCGCTTCCTGCCGATTATTCACCATTTTGTCCACCAACCTCATCTTATACGGCAATGACAGCAATGACACCGGTAGCAGTAGCAGCAACTCCAGCAGCTGGTACCACAACAGACCGTTCCTCACCACTTTTGCCTATCTGTCCGCTACCTACCGAAAAAACTATTGACAATGTTTTTTATGCTCCAAAACAAACGGCTCTTCTGTGCAGCTGTACAGAATCTTTGCTGGATCCAAATCTCCTCCTACATTTATTAGGTAAAGGTGACAAAACTCGAGATGCATTCCAGTACTGCAAGTCGGTTATCGAAGAAAGCCTCAATTCAATTGTTACATGGGCTAAAAATGCACCGTACTTTGAACAATTGCCGGTAAGTTCAGCCAAATTACAGATTTGCAGAAAAATTATAAAATTGCTTTCAAATCAAAAGTTCAACAAAAATCAAATTTTTGAATAAGTTCTCGACGATCAATTGTTTTATGTAATGATAATCATATAATCACATGAGTCTTTGCAGTAAACTCAATTATAGTTAAATAATGATTATTCCATAAAAGCATTGGAATTAATTTTGAAATGAAATAATTTTCTTATTCTAATATAATTACATATAATATTGAAATTTTTATTACATCAGTTTTACTACTTTCTTGTAACATTGTTCTTCTCGCAATAATCGATAAATTTTTCTAGGTAGCTTTTAGTAAAGATATATACCTCATCACTTACCTGATTCCTTTTATTGTCCTCTGTTACCCTAGTACCTTGACACTGAAATCCGAAAGCAGATTCTAGATTATTTAATTTAATTATTAACTTTGGGCATCATGATTAAAAGCCAATATTGAGACATTAATAAAAGGATGAAAAGCAAATCTTCTGCCATGCCTTCACTTATCATAATTAAAAAAAACGTATATTGCAAATTTAAATTTAAAAACAAAAAGGAATTACTCACAAACTGTACTTGAAGCATTTTATGATTTCTACCGTAATCCTCGGAAGGGTAGCTGGTTTAAATGAAGGTTTATAAAGCATTTTTGAAAAATCATTTATCAATAAGATTTTATTAACATGCTCGAGAAACTTCCTGCCTCTTAAATTAAGCTTTTTGGAGTGAGACATTTTTGAGAAACATTTCAAAAATATATTAGTTTTAAAAATCCATTTTGAAAAAAGAAATCGTATTTTAACACTAATATTAATTCGCCAATAAGGGAATTAAAAGTGAAACACTTATTTCAAATACATTTCTTAATTGTTTTTGTTTATAGCAACATAACAAACGTTATTGGCTTTTCATATGAATTATTTTTTCAGGTCGATGATCAAATAGCATTAATTTATACATCCTGGGCACCAATTCATGTTCTTGATTTCACATTCCATATTCTTCACAGCCACTTGCCAATTTCCATACAATTTGGCAATAATCCGTCAGTATTTATTTATTTACAATAAGTGTTGATATACACCAAGATTTCACGTTATATTTGCACATATATATATGGAACACTTACTTATTTGATGATCTACTGGATAGGTTTAAAAAAATTTTGCTGTAAGTGTAAGTTTTTAGAATTAGAAAATTACAAATTATTTCAGTAGAAATTGATTAATTTTGTAACAAATTTTTGTAGATTACCCGTATCAACCATTTGCTTAATGGGTTTTGATACGTTGGCACCAAAATTCAATGATTTGTGCAATAAATTACAGTCGCTGAACTTCGATCGTTGTGACTATGCGGCATTTAAAGTGCTAACACTTTTCGGAGATCGAGGTTTGAATTTAAAATTTTATCAATAGTAAAACAATCCAACTCCATTTTTTTATCGAAGACCAAAGAAAAGCGTTACCGTATAAGTTAAATAGATTGCAGAGGATAACTCTTGTATTACTGCTTAATGATCAAATTTTAAATGGACTTCTAAAGGATGGAGTTACTATAACTAATGTCAAGAAAACTAGCAGTAGTTGGTTATATATCTCGGCCTAAGCCCTTCATTCCAAATAATAAATAATTCAATTTTCTAGCCATCAAATCACCGAAATTGCTCATAGAAATATTGGCGTTTTTTTGTCCTTCTCATCGGCATGCAGCAAGTTTTATAGCTTTTCTGTCTATATATGTGTTGCCATTAGGCATGCATACTATACATACATGCCTTATTACATTGTAAATCCGAATTAGATACAGATTTATGCAAATTTCAGGTGAACGAAGTGCGGTAAACAATTCTGCTCTGACGGCTCAAATTCACTTATCGATACTTACAGCATGGGCAGCATATCGTTCCGTTCCCATTGCTAACGATCATCCACTATACGTTGTTTACGAGGAACTGAAGTAAGTACCGACTGATTTGTTGAAGGTATTTAGAAGAAATAACAAAAGAGCTTAGAATCTTCGTGTCATCATCATTGTTTTATATTTATTGAAAATGTCCCTAAATAGAATTCACCACAAATATGACATCTTTTTTATTTACTTTGAATGAAATAATACGGCAATCGTTTAACTACTCTGGAACTCTTGTTGGAATATGTAGTGGTTGAGGAGTAGATTTTGCAACAAATTTTTTTATTCCATCACCTCTTACTTGCAAAGATTGTGAAGGAGGATTATTTCTGCACTCTTGAAAATAAAGTACTCATTACTGTATTTGAAGAAAACAATATGTAGCGTCGAAAGTACTTGAATTTTTACGATATTCGAGCACTATTCTAGTTGAGCGTGCTGAGTTGTGTCGCCCTTTGACCTTTCTAATTAGTAGCGCGGTGCCGATTATTTTTGACACATGGCAATTATCCTCTTCTCAGTTTGTGAGTTCCAAGATATTGTGGAAGTGATTGGAAAACTCGGCAACTTTATATTGCAATGTTTTTTCACATATTACTATGGGGAATGATAAAAATAGATAAAGGAACAGAATGGTCATCTGCATATATTATTATTATAACTAGTAGTTTAATAAAAAATTCTTGGAGTACGATCACATTTTTAATACTAAATGCTTAAGCTAACACATTACTACTCTTTTAAACCTTTTTTGAAATACTGGACGCTCTGCAAAACTATTTCTTGTTAACAGTCTTTAAATGTCAAATATTTCTTGAAATATACTGAAAAGGATTTCTGCAATGATAATGAGCTTTATTATTAACTGCTATTTTTCTGATGTATTTAAATTTGAGTTAGAATGAGATTTAATACGAATAATTTTCCACGCAAAAAATTTATTCTGAATTCAAAAATTTCAGGCTTCTTGCACGTCAGGCTGCTCATTTGCTCAGTAAATATTCGACAGTGGGAATGGAAGAAAATTTGTTGAAAGAGATGCTGACACGTAAAGAACATCATTTAGTATCACAACAACCATCATCTTCAATACCACCATCACAACAACAATATGCATAATAAAAACTGAACCAAATGTGTGCACTTGTCTCATCTTACCCTTCCGCAGTTGCTTCCTCCAAATTATTATTTTATTATTTCGAAATAATGTCATTTCTGTATTTTAGATATTCAGTGGGAAACTGTGATTTCAAAGATTTAGATACCATTATAATTCAATTTCTTTTGTTATTCTCTCTTTTCCTTGCCATTCCACTCAGTTATTTGAAAGCACCTATCGCCTTTTCACCCTCCTGACAAAATGCGTTCAACTGATCTCGTCAGGTAACTCGGGTTCGGCAATTCCGCAGTAAATCAGCAGGGAGCCGCTATGGATACGGTCAATGAAAATCAACAAAATTAAAGAAGCAGCACTTTAATCAACTCATTCCAGCTTATTTTACTTCACTCAGTTTTGTTTCAGTTGAAGCTTTTCTTAGCCAGTTATATTCAATTCAGTTCTACTTCACATCAGTTTAAGTACGGGCCTTAAAGGCTTTGTTTACTTAAAATTCATTCAGGCGACCAGCATTTAATTTCAGCATTTTTGTTAAATTTATTTGCTTTTGAATATCTCATTCAATATTATACATTTCATGGAATTTATTTTATTCTTATTTTTTTGTTTATTCCTAATGTCAATATTATTTAATGACGGAGCCCTAATCCTTACAATTTTGTCTCTCTATCTTCAAAAGACGAAAACAATTCTTACAATCAGATTTGAGGAAAATAAACTCTGATATCTATTTTTCTTAGGAATTTCGGGAAAGTAATAAAAATGAAAATGAAACGGTAAAATAACCTGTCCATTACCTGTCTGCAAAATATGTGTATTGAAGTAGTTAAGGATATCTCTTATCTCTTCTGTCTTTTCATATTTAACCGTCTTTGAATAGCATAATTTGTAATATATACGTTTTTTCCTCTTCATTGCCTCATTCATGCACTACCGTACTATTTCTGCATACTGCATACATTCCAATACAGTCACACTTCCTTTTATTGTTTTATTGTTGTTATTCAATTTTTTTTTATAAGACAAATCTGTTCTCTTCAGCAACATCTGCTTATCGACAGCGGAAATACTTTCCACCTATTTCAGCTTTAGTGATCACTCAAGGAAAACAAAAATTGGATCCACTCCGGATCAAACTTAGCAAGAGTTAAATTTTCGAATTATTATCTATAAATATATGTAATTTTAATATTTAAACTATCGTTATTTTTATTGCTATTTTAGCATAATTAATTTCATTACTGGTACTTTGCTGCTATTGTTATTTTTAGCTATGCCTTTTTGCTTTCTTGCCTTTCTAGTATATTGGAAAAAACGATCTTGATGTTTTTATGATACATAAAGTGAAGTTTTAAGAAATTCTATTTTTATCAGTATTCAAATAGTTTTCTCGACACAGAAATCAATATATTAAAATATTTAACTGCATTAATATCAACGAGAAGCTCACTTGATGATGCGAAAAAAGTTAAAATTTAAGTGAAATGTCTTCTAAAGCAATCCACTGATTTAGAATCATTAAAGTAAGATGAAAATATTTTACAATGAGGTTTATTAATTCATGAACCAGTTTTGCCTAGTGTTACTTAATTTAAAAACGATTTTTTGCTTATCTTGTCTCAGTTTTTTTGAAATAAGCATATTAAGAATATTACTATCCAAAAATTAATAATTTACTGCATAAATTATTTATGACTCATCGATTTCCGCGTCCTCAACTTTGCAGAATATCTTTTGATAATTTTCCATCAATCGAAGATGAATAGTTAATTTTCGATCATCTATAAATAGATTATAATGATCTAGAAATGGAATATTGAAAGAAACCAATTTAGTAATTCTGCGTAATTAATGCTTACTATAAGTAAACAAAATTCAATAAAATATTTCTATAATCTTTCTGCAATCAATCGTCATAAATCAATGCACATAAAATAAGCAAGTAGACATATCTTTTATTTGGAGAATTATCATCCAAATCAGTGAAGGTACTTCTCAAAAATATGCTTCTGAATTTTCTTTCAGTCTTATTCAACCAATGAAAATAACAATTATAACTCGTAAGCTTATTTCCTTAAATTAATCATAAGAATTGAAAGAATCGCAGATTCTTAAAAGAATTAAAAATTATGCCATATGCATTCATATATAGTGCGCTAATGATGATATAAAAAAGATTGCAAAAGAAGAAATATCTCATTTACATACAATCTTTATGATGACAATCAGTTATTCCTGTGGTTGACGAAATCTGGCATCCAATGATAAAATTTTTGAAAAATTAAATACAACATATAGTATTCTGTAACAAACGACACGTCAGATCATTGCAAATTAGTAAACGATTCGTGAGTAAACATCATTTTATGACGGTTGCGAATAAAACGAGTTTGTTTTCATTTTTTCCTTTTGAATACCTTTTGAATACAAATTGAAATTCGAAGAAGTTATCAAAAAATCAATTCATCTAAGATAGATATATTGACGTTATGTAAAGCTTATCTTTGCCGGAGATTTGCATTCAAAGTGGAGATTTTACATTTTATTATTAGCTTTCTTTTACTTCTTACGTGACACTGAATGGTTACTAATAAAATTTTTTATTTTAAATGTAATAACTTCTCAAATGTGAAGAAATTTGACTTTATTTATTTGTCCAAAGATTTTTTGCTCAATCTCTCATTTTTCAAAAGTTTCAATTATAAAACGAATAAAGGTCAATGTTTGACCATAAATAATTTCATGCCTTAATTAGAAACGAAAATCAGACTAATTTCTTTCTTAATTAGGTCATTGCAGAGCAAAAAGAAATTATAGTAATTAGCAAGAAAAAAAAACAAAATAAAGAAAATCGATGCAATTTTTTTGAATACTTTGCAATTCGTTTTAGAGAACTGAAACTTTACTATGAGCAGACAATATGATCGATACAGTTGCATTACGACCTCTGAGCTAATTACAAATAAATTTTTCTAATTATTAAATAAATTATGTTCCTCTTATTGAGATTATATTGTTAATGAAAGATATTTGAGTCATTTAGAAAGCAGTAAAAAACAATTAATCTGTTTAGATTATAAGGATAAAGCAAATTGTTTTCATAGTATGCAGGTACTCTTAATCTCTTTTGGTCGACTTGAAGCACAACTTTGATTTTTAAACAGCGCAATCTTCGGACGTATACTCTATCGTTAATAAAATTTTTAGTTGTTTGCTAAAATAATTGTATATGGAATCTACAAGCATTTGTTCGTTACTTTGTCTATTCAAAGCCTACAGATGGTAAATTATTTAGTGATCGAAAATGTTAACCACTTTTTTTATTGTTGAGACATTAGGTCCTCTACTCTTTTGAATGCCTTATGATATATGAGAATTTACTATTGTTATGCTATATTTTATATTATTTATATCTTGCTTATATGTTCTGTCGTCAGGATGATGGAATTTTTGATTAACAATATTGGACTACCTTACTGGAACTGTCTTAGTTGTCGCTTTAATTTTCTACCACCATCAATCATGATTAGTTTTTTTACATTTGTATCTTTGATTTCAATTTTTTATCACTAGATAATTTGATTTTCTTTTCAAAGAACTTTATACTTTTGGTTTCTGCATGTATATTGCTCTTCTACTAAAAAAATTCATTAATCCGAATCCATTTATAAAAACGCTTCTAAAAAATCATTAAAATTCTTTTTTATATCAGAATGTGAGAAAATTATTTTAGCGAAAGTTGTGCCTATATTTAAGAGTCATAAATCAGTTTATAAGCAGAAAAGTTATGCTCAATGACTTCAAGGTTCCGCAAATCTATAAGTATTACTGACAATGTTTTCACAAAACTTAGTGTAGAAAGAGGGAGTGTGCATCGATTTTTCTTAAATTCAACAACAGCATGTGATGCTTCCATTTCATTACTGCAAAAAGTATATGAGGGAATGATTCATTAATAAATCGGTCTCGATTCACGAATGGAAATCCATCTGCGTATCCGGAATAATCGATGCCAAGTGTTGCCGTCGAGAACTCGTTGAGCAATGCAATACCATATAATTTTTGCGTGGAACATATCAGAGCAAACAAAGTTGAACAAGTTCTAAACAGTTTGTTCAGCAAATGACAATTTGTGATAATATTTAATATGTTAAAATCTAAAAACTACACCTAAAACTATGGATTCTGATTTCATTCACTGGATATCCCTATAATATCAATGCCTTTTAAGTGATAAGAACTAGCTACCAGATCGAGCATCTTCCCATGTACCACCAATCACATTAACCTTTCTGCGATATTTTTTACCTGCCATCATTTAAAATTGAATATGTCGGTTGTAATGTTTTTGATCTGTTTCATTGAAAATTTCAGAATATAGATTCTGATTGATCCAACCAAACTGATTTACTTAATTTTTGATTTTTTCCTAGTTTTCCGAAATAATATCATAATTTCATTCATTTATGATCCATTTTACAAATTTAATTGGTATATTTAGTTACTAATTTTTCTAAGTGTCTTTTTTTTTCATACTGGTCGGTGGAATATTCGGTATATATTAATGCAATCAACTATTACAAAATTTGCATAATTTCAGTAACAAACTTATTAGTCATAGATGATGCCTTTTTCCATGTGAAATTTCAAATATCGATATTTTCAAACATTTTCATCTTTTCATCTATTTTTAAAAATAAGTTTAAATTTAGTTAAAAATTTGCAAATCCGAGTAAAAGCGTTGATGAAACTATTTCGACATTATATATATATATATATGTATAAATAGAAAAGATTTATTAATACGATTTTCGTCTCTCCGCTAGTATGGTCTCATTAAGAATGTATGAAAAAATTGAAATAAAATGAAATTATGGAAAAAAAATGTATAATAGCTTTGCATAAATTATTTCAAACAGTACAATAACAGCAATTCAAATAAATTCTTTTGATGTAAAGGGTTAAACAATGGCGTTAAACATTGATCGAATAATTTCCCCTAAATTATTATACGTGGATTGCTATTTCTCTTATACGTAGATCGACACTCCTACCGGAACGAGGATTTATATATACAGTTATTAGCGATTTATGCAGTTGAGGCTGGCAGAAATGACCAATTTATTCCTGCATTAAATTCTTTACCACAAATTTTTGATCTATAAGCTTCATTCTCTTTAACTTTATTAGAGAATATTTTACTATAAACATGTTAATAAGCGACTCTTCAAAAAAAAAATTTATTTTCTTATAGTTTTGTAAAAATCTTGTGATCTCTCCCTATGACAATATTATTTTTCCTTAGTTATACAAGTTGTACAAACTTTACTGTATAATATCTAGAGCCGATCTCCAGTAGGAATAACTAACTATGCTTATGATATAAGTGATCAAGTGAGCTATACTTTGCTAATATTGATTGCAAGATCTTTAATTTTCAATATTAATTTATTTGGAAAAACATTTGTTAAAAAAATTTTCTCATGATCGAATGAATCCCTTGTGGGACGCTCAATCAGATAATGCAATTTCTTCGATGTAATTGTGTCGTATACTAATAAATTTGAATATTTTTTAGATGCATTTCGTTTGTTTTTCTTCTTCGTCTTTCAATTATGCAACATTCAAACGGTAAATTAATTAAAAAGAATGATATAAGACTGCATTATTTTCAAGATTTCAAAATTTAAAGGGAGTATGAGATGGGTAATGGGTAATATTATATAATTTGAGGAAGTAAAACCACAATTGATAAAGCCGATCAATTTATTAAAATTGAGTAAGGAACAAAGAGAAGCATTGAACTTATCAGTGATGGAAGTGAATGAGAAACAAACGGAAGTTAGACTTATCAGTGATGGAAATGAATGAAGAATAAACAGAAGTGTTAGATTTATTTATTCCAAAAGTGAATATAAGAGAAGCAGAGAATCAATGTAATATATTAATTCAAAAAGCAGAGAATGAGCCAAAAAAATTAATTAAAATAATGAATGATGAGCACAGAAAACCATCGAATTTATCGATTCAAGAAACGAATGACGAAGAAGAAAACAGAAAAAAGACAACGAAAAATAAGTGTAATGTATGCGGAAAAGAAATGTCAGGCAGTTTGAAAAAGGAATGCGAACTCACAGCGGTGAAAAGCTTTCAATTTCTCGCAATCATTGAATTTGAAAAGCCATATGCGAATTCATACCGGCGAAGCTTTACAGTTATTCCGATCAGAGAATTTTTAATTCAAAGGGAATTTACAAAGACATATGTGAACTAATACTGGTTCCCACCGTTGTTCAGCTTTTGGGAAAAGTTTCTCGCAATCATCAAATTTGAAAATCCATATGCGAATTCATAACGGTGTGAAACCTTACAATTGTCCGGAATGTGAGAGAAATTTTAATCGTGAAACGAATTTAAAAGGTCATATGATAATTCATAACATCGAGAAGCCATTCGTATAATGCAATGACAGTATATTCTAATAGATGAATATACTCCCTTTATTTATATATATTTTATTTCTATATTATCACTTCATTTTTTATGCTTTTCTTAATATATTTTATGCTTTTTTGCATATCTTTTATTATCATAACCTTTTATATTTTTGTTCACTTTACTTGTTAGTTCTTATGTGGCTAAAACGCTGTCAATGATATAAATAATGAATTTCTGTTTTGATGGAACAAGATCTTGATTGAACTTTTGTATTTGCTTGTCTATCAAAGAAAATTTATCAGATTATTAAAATATTTCTTATCGAAGAAAACGATTGCGGAATCAGAACAAAAATGTTATTTTAATTTCCGCCTGTTTAATGTTAGTGCAAGAATTAGGAATTGATGCAATTACTATTTAGATTAAGCATGTATGATCAACTTTATTATTTCTGATGCTTACTATTTAAATTAGTGAAAAATGCTCCAATACCTGAGCAACATACACTTGTAGTTTTTATGTTGGCAGAAATGTGAATTGCTTTTTGATTCGCTGCAAATTTATCAGTTTTATGGTTCAACTTTAAGTTTCAAATAGTGCGTCCGTGTATTCGCGTGTGTCTTTCTCATAAACATAATGCTTTGATATATAATAATTTCCTATAATTTGATGTTGAAATGAAACGAAATAATATGGGAAAAAGGCATTAAACGTCATCATGTAATTTTGATGAAATACTGATAACTATGCAGGATTTTCATGCGAAATACAGTACCTAATATATCTAATATCAGTGCGTACAACAACACAGGAAATGAAATTTATAAATCGAAATGATTATCAACGAAAGATAATCATGCGGCGGCGTTCAGTTAGAAGAGTTAATAATTTCTCCATAACAGTATGATCCTTTGAAATACACATGAACCTTCAAACGTTATAATTGGGAAAAACCATTTACCAGTATTCCGCAAATTGGTTCCACATCAGTACGAACATGCGCAAAAAATGTTGCAATTGAGTAAAATTTTTTCTCCCAAACAATTTTTGTACATCGTGTGTGCAATGATCTGATTTAATAAAGCAAAACTCATTTCCATAATCTACACCTATATGTGTTTGGGTATTGTGCATGCTTCAGTAGATGAGCATAAATGTAATGTAAAGATTATGAAATGCGTAGGCAAACGTGAGAGAGGAAATTTCATTTAAAAAAAAATATCAGGCAACAAATGAATAACTTATAAGTAAGCAACAGCAATAATATTAGAAAAATTATTATAAATAAAGCTAAGAGAAAAATAAAGCATGATAAATTGACTAAATAGTAAGAATTCAATTGATGAAATATATCGATAATCAACAGTCACAGTAACAACAATGTGTATCTCAGTTTCAAATCTTTTCAGTGTTTAGTTCGTTAGTATGAAAATTCTTTATGTAAGATTTTAAACCATTGTTCAATTTAAAACTATCACCGCAAACAAAATAATTGAAGATGATCCCGTCTTTGCAATGAGTTATCATGTGCATTTTTAAAGTACTCCCTTTAGCAAAACTTCTCCTTCATTCCGAACAACTGTATGGCTTCTCACCGCGATGAGTCCGCATATGCTTTTTCAAGTGCGAAAATTGCGAGAAAGTGTACGGCTTCTCTCATCATGGGTTCGCATATGGATTTTCAAATTACATAAATACGAGAAACTTCTCTTACATTCCTCAACTATAAGGCTTTTCACCGCCATGAATTCGCACATGATTTTTTAAATTCGATTTACGATTTAAATTTCTCTCACATTCCGAACAACTGTAGGGCTTCTCAGCGATGAGTTCGCATATGGTATTTCAAATTCAATAACCGCGAAAAGCTTTTCCTACATTTCGAACAACTGCATGCCTTTCGCATATGGCTTTCTTGCCAGTTTTCTTCCGCATGGAGGAAATTCAATTTTTTTCGGTTTCTTTTTTTCTTCATCCACTTCTTGAAACGAAAATTCGATGGTTCCCTCTGTTTATCATTCATTCCTTTATTTAATTTCGTTGGCTCATTCTCTGCTTTTTGAATTGGTTTGTTATATTTATCCGCTGCTTCTTTTATATTCACTTTTGGAATTGATAAATCTAACAATTCTGTTTGTTCTTCATTCATTTCCATCACTGATAAGTCCAGCAGTTCTATTTGTTCCTTACTCAGTTTCAATGAATCGACCGCTTTATCAGTTATATCGATATTTTCAAACATTTTATATACTATAAAATAAATAGAATTATATTATTTATGGTATCAAGCTATAAGTGAAAAAGACAAGAACTTTCCGAGTATAGATCACATTTACAAAGGAATGGCTGATAAGTTACTGCATCTCAATTTTCTTGACGCGAACACAAATTTATTCTTCATTGATGCATTAATACGATTTATTCATCAACTGCATATGTTCGGAAGTTAAGGAATTCAATAAAAAGTAACATATCTGGTTTTTGCTATTTCTCGAATTGCACCTATTAAAATATGATCGTACCTCGCATGAAATTACTAGCTATACTCATAAGAGTGAAAGCTGCTCAATTCGTAATTAAACAGCTGCATTTCGAAAATGTAACAATGTTATGGACAGATTCTTAAAGTTCGCTATATTAGATATAAAATCATTCTCGATTGTTGCCAACGCTGCACAGAATTGAACCACAACAATTTCATTTCTTCCCAGTGAACACACACTTTAACTAATATGGCAACTAAAGGATTTTCATCTAAAGGATTAAAAATTACGAGCTATGATGGAAAAACTAACATGGCTAAAAGAAGAAGAATTAAACTGGCCACAATGAGAAATCGAAATTAAAGAAGACTATGAAAATGAAGATGGAGATAATTCAGCTGGTTTAAACAGCTGAATTTTGAAAATGTAACAACGTTATGGACAGATTCCTAATTTTAGTCGTTCAAATGCTTATTCAAAAATAAAATTTATTAATGAAAATCATTTAGTGAATGGTTAGGATTATTAGGAACAACCGGCTGAATCCTCAAATTCATAGAATTATCAAAGAAGTAAAAATTATCATGATTACAACCGATTTAAAATCAGAAAAGTCTATTCACTATCAACGATTACAAATTAACAGATTAGATATTAGTCAAAGAAGCACAATAGGATGCTTTGACTAAAGACAAATAAGTAAATGGAGTCTTTAATACGATGAAGAGGAAAAATTTTCGAGATGAAAGGGTTGATTGGGAAACTTAGAACTAGATGAAAATAACAAATATTTAATTTATCTCCATAAGGCTAATCAAGGAACAGAACTTCTTATACAATGAAAACATGAAGAGTTAGTTATATTATGCTGGAACTATCCATCTGAGATGAGGCGTAAATTTTGGTTTCTGAAGAGAAAAACGAAAACAAATGAGTTATTAATAAATGCATAGCATGTGAAAGATGGATCTGAACACGAGTCAAACGTTTTAGATCTTTCTCTCAAGTTAAATTGATTATCTGGACCCTCTTTTAATTTAAATAATATTGGAGAATGAAAAGATTGGATACAATATTCCATTTCCATATTTCACCACAAGAGCCGTATGGTTGGAACTGGTGAAAAGTTTATCTGTAAAAAATTTTTCGCATATTCTAAGAAGGTTTATAGTTCGTCGTGGATACTCAGAATTGATCTAAGTAATAAATCAGCTTAATTCCAGTTAATTTTAGAAGCTATCATGAGAAAAATATCTAACGATTATATGGCAAAAAGGAAATGATCCAATACAATACCGAGAGCCCTGTAGAGCGGAGGAAATTTATGGAAATTAATTGCATTAATAAGAAGGGCAATGAGAAGAGATATTGGAAGAAAATTATTATAGGAAATAAAATTGATAACTTTATTAATAATAAAACTAGAAAGAATACTCAATTCTTGACTACTAGCTAGCGCTTGGTTTATGAAGATTATGTTGTGATCTGCTCAATGTATTTCCTTCCTCTTACTTTACAGTCTATAACGGTCATGATCATGGTGAATCTAATCCTCATAAATCAAACAAACATTAAAGGAGAATTTATTAAATATTGCATATATTTTAAGAAATACGGAAAAATGACTACTTAATTATCCGTGGCGAAAGAACACAAAAAGAACATGTTTTCCCTAAAATTTCAAAAATAAAAATGCCACGTATAGGAGAAATAGCACTGTTCAATGAACCGGAGGTTTCTCATGGATATTGGAATTAAGTAAAATAAAGGAAATCAAAAAGGAATAAAGATGGAGAAGTTAGGAATACGTTGGTAAAAATGCCAAACGGATACAATCTTAATAGACCAATAAATGTATTATATTCTCTAGAAATAGATGATGAAAAATTGATGGAAAACAATAAGCAGAATAAGCTAGAAATTTGATCAACCGAACCAAAGCAATCAGATGAAACTATTGCTCAAGTCTTTCTTAGATCATAAGAAAGATGTTATCTGTCGTATCAAATCTCCAAAATCGGATCAAACCATTATACCATGTCGGTCCAAACAATTATATCGCCTGTTTCTCCACATGTAAAGGTTTAACGAATCAAAAAAACTAAATGATAATAACTTAAAACAAATTTTTTTCAATAAATGGATAATGAATAATGAAATTTAATATTCATTTAGTTAGGTAAGAGATGTCAATCAATTTCAAATTTCACATTTATGGAAGAAGAAATTTATCTATATGATAGAAATATTTAATATACTATGTGAAAATCAAAATGGGAAATAAGTAACTAATAAAAATATTGTTTTCTAGAACGAAAAAGAGTACAAATTATTGTTTAGATAGAAAAATTAGAAAATTTAATACCCAAAAGAATCATGTTACTATAAATGAATTGCAAACTCATTTGTTTTCGATCAGGAAATGAAACAATGGCGTGAATTTATCAGTCTCCATTCAATAAATGGTGATATTATAATCAATATGAAAAATTCAATTAAAACACGAGATGAAGAAATATTCTTAACGAGGTAAACATAAATTTAAAAAGAATCAATTATTTATGACAGAACTAAATTCGGATAAAATACCTGATCCAGGAAACGCTAAACATCAATGCTTACGACTGGAATTCAATCAACTATTGAACACAGTATACCAAAGAAACTGTCAAAATCGAAATAATCGAAATAATCTTTTACTATTGAAAGATTATTACAATTAGTAATATGAATCTGATGGCTAAACTGCTATTATAAAAAAATAATGAAGTGACAAATGATAATTTCATGAGAAGTAAAAACTGAATGACAGAAAATTACTAAGCAGTGCTATGTTCAAAGAAAAGCGTTTTCTTGCAATTTTTTAATTTATAGTAATAAAAATTTTCGCATTATTTGAAGGTTCGGAAATATAATGAATTATTTATAATATATTTTTTAATTCGGAATCTTTTCGTAAAATAAATTAAAAATTATTACCTTTTCCATATATATGTCTTCTCCAAACTTGATGCATCACCTCTAAAATCTTTTTACCAATCACCGCTGAAGTTTCTGCAATTGCAATTCTCGCACTTTTCATAACCTCTAACTTTGCAGCGGCACTTCCACTACTAGAAGAGATAATAGCCCCAGAGTGCCCCATGCGTCTTCCTGGAGGCGCTGTTTGACCAGCTACAAATCCAACGATTCAATCAAAAACCTAGAAAAGGATATACATATGTACTACCTTCTAGTACATATGTAGTACCTTCTTCATTATTCATATTATCTGGCTTACAGATTGGAGATAGAGTTGAAAGGAGGCTATACTTCTTCAATATTGTATTAATATATATTTCATTAATATATATTATGGTCTTTAACAAATTTTATTATCTCATTCACTATATTTGATGTAAAATGGATCTACTCTAAGGTTGTTTCAACCAATATAATTCCTAGGTTGTGTACAATTGTTCTTGCAAACATTATCCTTTTCTTCATTTTACCTGATAGTCGTGTTGGGAAATATGCTTTCTTCTAATCTACAATGTCATGTTAATAATTCAATGCCATTGATTAATGCACTAAACTATTTATCACATAAATCTCCATTTTGATCACTTTAACTTTTCTTACTTCAATTACCTACATGATTACAAAACATTCATCACTTTTTGCTTTTGAGAAAGAAAATACAGCATAGCATTTTAAAAGCATTTTATCAATTTGCAGATTTTTTAATCAGTGATATCGCAGGAATTTCAAAATGAAATTTATTAAGTGCCGAATTAAGAAAAAAATTACAGGATTATAGTAAGTTGGAATGGGTTTAGCAAGCTTTTGTTCCAAGTGATTGCTCATCTTCTTGGATAAATAAAGGAATATAAGAAGACAAATCTTTAAAAAAAATTTACAGAATTATAATAAGTTGGAATGGGTTTAACGGACAGTAAAGCAATTATCATAACGAAGAGCAAATTCAACGAAGGCGTATTAAACATAAGTTAGATTATAACTTTAGCTCCCGGGCTTATTATTTTTAATAAAAATACTGTTGTAAAATCGATTATATGATGATCTTTTTCCGTTCATCGTAAAAGACAATATAATAAAGGCATGATTCAAAAGCACAGTTCTATTTTCTAACGTTTAATTACTTCTATTAACAAAATATAAAATTGCAAGATAGATGAAATTCTTTAGCAGCTCAAATTCTACTATCAGCCTGAATAAAATGAAGTTTTTACTGAAATATTAAACAGGGAATTTTAATTATCCTCGTAAATATCAACAACTCAGAAAAAAGATACCGGAAAATTAACATGCATAATCTTTGACAAGATAAATTAAAAAAAATAATTGTGAAATTTACGATATGCCATGCAAGAATAGCTCTTACTGTTATTACACGAAATGAATTGAAGGAAAATGAATATTTCCTGTTATCAAATAACCTTTCAATGAAGTCCCACAATAAAAGTTTTCTCAGTAAAAGAATCAGATAAAGGAGGAACACTTACGACATAAGCTGGCCTGTGATAATTATAAAAAGAAACAAGTAATATTTCGTGTGTTATCACAAATAAAAACATGTTGATGAAATTCGATCAACGCTTAAATTTGTAGTCACATGCATTACAAGGATATATCCTGAAATAAATTAGGGTTCAAGCAGACAATTTTGCCCTAACCTTTGATCTATTCAAGAGCTATCATGTTAGTAGCAGTAGCCTATCAATGAAGCAGCTGGAACAGTGATTAAAATGGGACAACAAAAATTTTGTTTCAATGATGTTGAAACTGCGAGAACTAGAAAATAAGAAATTCAATGCTTTCCTTTCTGTTGTTGGATTAAAGACAAAGGGTATATGTTGTATGTGCGTATTTTACTGTACGTAAGCTAAAATTGACGCCTTTGTCTATGAGCCGTACTCCTACACGCTAACAACCCTATTCCTTACAATCACAATTGTACCAGGATCCCCACTCACGAAATAAGAGGATCCTGATCACCTAACCGTTATTCAAGATGTCCATCGATGCGGTTGATTTATTCAACAAGGCGGGCGTCTTCTTTTAATCTTATTTTTTTCTTGAATTATGTTATCATCATTAAACTTGTCTTAAATGATATACTTGAAATTGTATGATTGACATTTACAGAAGAAGACAAAGGTATTTTCTCAACTCGGAACCTATGTATTGGATTATATTCAATACATAGATAATCCATTGGTAATCCATTACCATTCGATCGATTTTTAGTGCAAAAATATGTGCTCGAGCAGTTGTTCATTTTCTTAAACAAAGAAAGGAATATAAGAAGACAAATCTTTGTCATCCTGGACAGCGACACTGCAAAATTTAATTGGTAAACATGTCTGCTTGATACCAGTTGAAGAATTAATAGACGATGCGGACTTCGCTATCATCAATGGTAAAATTCTGAAACTTAGTACTATTTATAGTAATTTTTAGTTGTTATTTCTGAAAGTTAAGTAACCATTCAATTCCTTTACTTGTTCAGAATTTTCATCAAACTTTACACCACCGTTTTCTCTATATCAGTAATAACTGCATCGTCTACCGATGGAACAAGGTGGATGAAGTTACGACCACTATAGCGCATATTTGCAAAAGACGGCTAGATTAAAATTGCAAGAACAACGATTGAAAAATCCGAATATTTTACTTGAGTAGAAAATAATGTGCCATATTTCACCCATTTTGCTTTCGCATAATATTTTCACATACTTTAGAGTTAGATTATTTCATTTCTTCGAATGTGAAACTGGTCTTCTTACTTCTTTGGTGAAAGAAATGGATTAGCTCGAATGTGGCAGACTTGTGTAAGGAAAAATGAATAAGTCAATAAGCTACGAAGAAATCATTTCGATAAGAAGTAAATAAAGAAGAGAGCAAAGTGTCATTTGATTTTTAAAGTGAGATTATTATTGCTTAAAATTTATAAAAATCAGGTATAATATGAAAGCTAAATTTTCCAACTACTCGATGAATGTAAAGTTTTCTCATGCTAACTGAGTGCACTCAACGATGGTTAGAAATCTGTCATTAACTTTCTGCCACACTTTAGGAAGAGAAGAGATGAAATTCGGTGATAGTTGGTCGCAAAATCTGAGAGAAAAATCTATCAAAGAATTAAAATTATATTGAAAGTATGATGTTTTTGGATGAATAGTGATGTCGAATCTCAATTTTGCTTTAATAAGAATAGAATTTAATAACACCGAATAGGATCGACAGAAAAAATATAATTTTTGTTAAATATGAGTTTTCACTACCTTAAAAATTTAGTTCAAAAGGGGCGAATAAGTACAGACAACATGCCAGATAATGACTTTTATTTTGATGTGATGTTATGAATGTTATTGATTTATTGTTGTTCTGAAAGTGTTTCAGATCTGCAACAATTAATCTGCTTGTTTTCAGCTTCGATTGTTTATTTTTATTCCTTGCGTATAACAACTTTTCAGATTTTCAAAATATACATAGTTATGAAACTGATAAAGATGTTTATTCCAACCTACTATTATAATACTACTTTTTTATTCTGCTATCGATTATTCCATTATGCGCAGATTAAATAACGTGCTGCATATTAAATTTTACTGATCCATTTATCTTTATGATAAGAAAAAACTTTTTCTTTCTTTATTATAAGACTACTAGCTCACAAAAGATGCATAAATTTTTTTCTTTGTATTAGTGATTTTTCAAATGTATTGTATATTTAAGGAATAAAATCTAAATCTTTGAAAAATAAAATTTGAATTGTTGTAGATGAATGAGTACAAGTTTTTCCCACATGGTTTTAAACTCCAAAAGGATTTTTATATGATTTTTTCTTTATAAGTATTCTGTGATCTTGATAATTATTATAAAGAAATAGAAAGAAATTAATATGGAAATAATCTTGCAAACTTTATATGTAAATAATTAAATTTTGAAAGATGATTTTTATTTTGATATTCATGAATTCTAGAGCAAATGACTTACTATTTTCGAATTATTTTCTGATTATTCGTTTTATGATAGTAAATGATTTCATGTTTTTATTTCATTAAAGTTTAATCCTACAAATTTATGCAGATCTGTGAATGCAGCACTTCAGATTAAAATAAAAATAAGCGAAATCTTTTTAAAATGACAAAAGTCACTGTACTACAGAGGAAAAAATATCAATTAATTAAGAAAACTCAAATCCGTAAACTTTTGTTCACATTACTGCTATCATGCATGGATTTATATATTTCAGCTGTGATGTAAAGTAAATGAAATTATGCGTATACGTTAACGATATGACGCATTAGTAGAAAAGAATTAATGAGTTCTTTATGTAATAAAATTTGTGTTATAGTAAGGATTATTAGATAATTTTTTCCAGATCAGAATTTCATAAAATTTTCCCAATTGGTTCCATAGTCAAAAAAAGAAAAGAAACCAAGTAAATATTTTTAAATCATAACAATCTTAAAATATTTAAAATTCATGTTTCAGTCGTTGAAGGAAGTGAATCAAATGAAAAATTCTAAACAGGTCATATGGCAAAAACAGTTTATGAGTTCATTAATTCGCAAAAAATGTTTTGTAACTGAAAAGATCAAATTTCGATACGCTATACTTTCAGAATGTCTTGGAATATCAAACAATTGATCCACCAGATACGATGCTGATGAAATCTAAATGTTCTGCATAGTAGCAATATCAATTATTGATCTTTGATTTAGAACTGTTTTGTTTATTATGGATTACAAAACATGTAAAAGACTAAAGAAGTTATGTTTGCTAGTACATGCCAGAGGTTTGAATGAAAGTTGTAAAAAAAGCATTTATTGACCGATCGGAGAAATTTGATGTCATAAAATACTGCATGCTTCAAAATAACATTATTATGGATTTTATGAATTCATTAAATGAGTAATAATAACTATTAAAATTTTATCTACTTTTTACTAATGCTGAAACAGTATTATATTGAAGAAATTGTCTGTGGTGCTAAATATTATGAGAGAATTATCATATCCATCATTTATTTCATTTTATCACATTTGAAGTTATTTCTTTGCTGGCTTGATAACATTGAAGCAGTCATTATGAATAAGCCATATCCCATTCACTTTTTCCAAATTTGCAAGTAGGCACCAGATTCTGGCCCACGTGTACCATTTAGGTGATAACTGCCACGTTCAAATGCCCAGTCACCAGCACCATTTACTTCTTCTGTTATTACCTGAACACATCAAGAAATAGAGTGACATTGGAAAAACATGAAACTTCAAAAGGTTATTTTAAAATCCTGTACTTTAAAACCTGACCGATTTTTTACGAACGCATTTTATTTTGGAGACAGGTATTAAATCACTTTTTTCTTCAGATTGTTTTCAAAAAAATTTCAAAAATCCTGAATTCCACATATGCTTAAAATAGAATGTGACTTCAGGTTGGAAAACTCATGCAGTAGTTCAAAGCGTAAATTTAAAAAATATATAACCTGGCAACTTTTAACACCTTCCGACATATCCTGCTTGTAGTACAGCTCAATTCCTGCAACAGAACATTGTTTAACCAACTTGATCCCATATTTCTCGAAGATTCCGTCGAGATTAGCAAACCTATCAGTTCTAGAAAAATATTTGAAAATAACTTCCAACGATGAGTTCCAATCAGTCTTATCTCGAATCTTTTATGAAAGAAATAGAACAAGTTTACTTGCAGAAATTAAATTATCGATCAGTTTATTTTATAATTTTACTTTACTGATGCAGAATTTTCCAAATTTTGGGACGTTTCCACTTTAAGTATATGGAGTTCAATTCTTTAGTACTGGACAAAAGAAAATACCTGCTCGTCCCTTAACTGGATCAATACCATTGGGCATGAAGTATCCTTCTGGATCATACAGTGCAGCAGCACCAGCTGCATCACCTGAATTGAATGCCTTCATAAATTCTGCCTGACGTGACTTGATTTCTTGAAATAGGACTGAAATTTGAAAAGTCTTTTTGAATTAATCTGACAATTTCAAAATGATAAAATTTCCTATATGATTTATTATAATGCTAATGTTCGAACACTCGCTCTTGCCTGCATACTACTTACTGTTACAAAAAGTTTTGATTTTATCTTTTCAAAAAAGCTTACAATTCTAATATCCTAACTATCCTCTCATAATTCGATCAAATTTGATCATTTTAATTTGATTGATGTTGAAAAGCAAAGAAGTACTAGAGAAATGTTATATCATAGGATAGTAGAAATTTGTAAGAGTTGATTTATTTTCATGAGTCGGCGATTAATTTAATTTCTTATTTTAGTCATACATTGATTTAGTCTTGTAATTTATTAATTAGAATTTAGTTCAAGTAGTCATAGCATCAAATATAAAATTTAATGTAATTAGAAAGAATACTGCTTACTGAACTGGTTGAAATCTTTAGTATTATGTAAAATAATATGTACTTAATGGATGTCTGTTTTGGATCCCGTGCTTCGGATTTTATTTCCACCTGATAGTTAAAAAGGTGAAAAAATATGTGATAATCGTAGAAACAAACAGAAAATTCCGTTACCCGGATTCAGGTTGTTGAGAATGATAGAACTGAGCGGTATATCGCGAAAGAAATTCATTATACTAAAATAATACGAAAACTAATCAAAATTTTATTATCACATACCACTCATGTCGATGATGTTGATGGTAATGGGAATGCTTCAGGAAATCTCCAAAAGAAAGTGAAATGGATAATACTTAGAAAGCAAATAGAGATTTATTTGAAGTGGTTTGCTTCTGACAGCTTTCTTCACTTCTTTAACTACTTATATATCGAGTATGGGACAAGAAATCGATCAAGCAATATAAAATTGAGCTTTGCAATGCAGATAATAGACTGGAGGTTAACCGCAATAATAGGTATAACTGATTCTTCGGAGCCTGCAGTAGCTTATCTAGAAAGAAAAGCTTGGTTTATTTATGAGGCAAATACTGGAAAAAATAATTATACTTCCTGTCACATCTAAAAAGAAAATTGTTCATGCGTTTACATGTTTGCCTAAGGTTCATTATCGCAAGATTTGAGTCTAAGCTTCATCAGGAACTACGGTGATACATCACTTCGCAAAGCCTCATTTTCTTTTCCTGCCACATTTGCTTATAAATACTTATCCCTTAATAAATCTTCTTTGTTTTCTTTCGTTCAGCAGCTTTCAGAAACACAAATAGTTGTACTTCATCTGATACATTGAGAGGAACTCAATGCAACCTAATGTTTGGGATTCCAGTTCAAATAAATTATCTCCAGGTAAGTTATAAAGATCATTTTCAAAAAGCAAATTCTTTCATCCACTCCGAATCTAAAAACTAATTAAGTCTCGTAGAACTTGTAATAAATACATTAACTTTTTATGAATATCGTTAATTGATTATAAACATTCCACACGATACAGACAGAAATATCTCGATTCAAAGATGCCGAAAAAGTGCTAATTTCCTAATATTCCGATTTGATTACATAGCAAATTGTAAACATGCAAACTCCATTAAAAAAGATGAACTAAGAGGATAAATATCTATTATTTCAAGCAGCATTCTGTTTGTGGTTGATCAGATAATAAACGAAAAATAGAAAAATTCAAAAAATAGCAATTATTGACTCATCTTTGTCTTATCAATGTGTTGTTTATACGAAAATGATAAAACGATATGTTATATGTGCTGAATAAACATTGATATGACACAGCGATTAATAAACAATATAACAAATTTCATTGTGAACAGAATTATGTGATTAAGAAAATCATAGATATAATGTTCTAAAGATTTTAACAAAAAAAATTATTAAACGAAAGATCAAAAAAAATTCGCTTTTACAAAATTCTCTCTAGATTCAATATCATGAAGTACATTCCTAGGTAAAACAACTTAAAACTAATTCATTATTAATATGCATTGGATACTAATTGCGTTCTCTTATTTTTACTTCTGGTTTATTGTGTATGCTAAACAAGCGAAAAGTTAACTCGATGATTAAGACGACCAGAAATAACCAAAGTGGTACTGCCAACCAGAATATCTGGACCATGCCAAATTTTAATCGAATATAGAGCAATATTTCGAAAATAACTTTGAAAATCAATAATGCTGAAAATATTCATGTGAAGATGCTGGTGATTTGATAGAATTTTTTTCTATTTCAAAAAAACTCATATCTTTATTTAAAAAATCCTTGATAACCAATTAAATTGAACGATCTAGCTTATGTTTGAATACTGTTGCTAAAAAATGAAACAATTACATAATGACAAAGAGCATGGTGATTTTTGATTTAAGAGAACTAAAACTTGCAGTTAAAAATAAAGCGAAATTACCAACAACAACAGCAGAGGTTCGTTTTTCTAGAGGGTAGACATATGCTGTTACCGGATATGGTGCATTCATATCATATTGCCTTCTTCCCATACCACAAATCTGATAGTGACGCATTACTCTGATTACTGTAGCGGACAAAAAAAGAATGTCAAAAAATCCTAAAATCATAAAAAATATTGACGGCTCGCCATCCAAACCACCATCCTGAAAAATTCAGATTCGGTTTTGAGAAAATCCCTGAACATAATTTCAAAATAATTTTAGATGCAGTGAAATCATAAATTATAAACAAAAGCTACCAAGTAAACAACTAGAAAGATAAGGGTGAATAAAAGCAACAGCCAAACGAAAAGCGCTTTATGTCCCGTATCCATATAATTTGTTGAAGATCATAGATTCATAAATTACATTAAAATCTGAAAATAGAAGACGACCTAAAAATTTAAATAAGATATCTCTATGATTTATTATGTATTCCTAGTAACATAATATGAAGAGCAGAAGGATGATAATTAAAGTTGATTAATATGTCCTTCAATCTTTTTCTGTACGCAGACTCAAGTATTTAGACATCAGTGACACTTGATAAGTCTTTCAAAAAATGAAAATAAAAATTCCTTTAATTGACCGTACCAAACTAGTAATGTTGCAACATTACAGTAGTACTGGTGCAAAAAAGATATTTTGACGAAAATTTATCAAAGTTTAAAGCTTAAAATCCTGAACTCTAAACTCTAATACACTTCAAGTTGATACATTCACCAGCAATAATTTTTATTTCGGTAAATTCGTGAAAGTTCTTAGTAAACAATCCATAGTTTTGTGGTTTTACAACATTTCTTGAAACTAGCCATATTGAGAAAAAAAAGAAAAAAACCTTAAACTGTATGATGATAATAGGACAAATTGTATTTCTTGGTACTTGAGACAGCATTAGTTTTGCAAAATAAACGAATGTCTGTAACATATTTAATATTAACATTAAGTTAAACGTTTCAAAGAAATTGAACTCTGATGCCTCTAGTTGCTATTCTGCTTAAACCGAAATATTTGCAAATAATGGATCACAGATCAACTATAATAAAAAATTACGTCAGCTTCTAAAGCGTAATTAATATCTGTAACTTTATTCTTATATTGAGTAGGCCATTTATCCTTGTAAAAGGCATACATGTAAGTGTGGAATAAGATGAAAGATACAAGAAGTGGCTCTAAAACAGCATTCATGAAATCCAAAATTCCCACATTCCACAGATGTATCTTTTTCACTGAATTTCTCAAAATCTGATGAATCTAGTAATATAACTCCAAAATTGTCTTCACCTTTTAATACTCTGATATCATTTTTGTTAAAATATATTTCAGATATCTCTCAAACTTCTATTTCTTGACAATTTATTTGAGGTACTTAATTCTATCTCTCTATAAGGCGACAGAAATATAAATGAAAAAAGGAATAAATAAGGAACGGAGACTATATTGAAGAATACAATTACTCCTTTTTGAATTCCCTTTATTTCACGATGTTCACAAATTTTGAAAAAAAAAAGATTAAATGAAAAAAACAACATTACGATATGATGAAAAAGGTTAAATTAAATTTAACATGAAAATGGCTTTTACACATTCGAATAATATACTCAAATCCCTAAAAAATTTAGAAATTGGTGGATAAAAAAATCTTTGTTAGTTAGAAAACATATGCATATGAATATACAAGAATGCATATAAGATTTGAAGTCTCAAAATCCACCAATAAATTGACACAATGAGATAAAAAGTTAAATACTACTTCTAAATGTCGCTGAAATCACAAGTGAAAATTACGTTTAAATAGCTATTACTCGATCAGTTTTAACAATTATTACAAGAAAAGTTTCAACATAGTTAAAATAAAAAGAATGTAAGCAGCAAAAATTGTTTTTAGGAAATTTCGACATATGCCCACTATCAATATGCATCTTTTCTTTTTGTATATGTGCACAATAACATTATCGATTAAATTTTTAAAAATAGTTCTCACTTTTTTCCAACCAGAAAGCAAGTTGATAAAATGCATACATTAAGTATAATATGTTACCTAGCTTACTGTTCCAAGATAAGAAGACACTCTTTGGAAATCTTTATAAAAATATAAGGACGAATTCCAAGTTTTCGCAAGAATGAATGACTTTCCAAGTTTTCGCAAGAATGAATGACTTTTAGGTTAGTCATTGCAGCCATTGTCACTCACAAATAACTGGTAGAGACTTGGAAACTTTATTCACTGGTTTTGAAAAATATTTTTATTTTTTAATATGAATAAATATGACGGTAATTTTATGGCTTCATAAACAATATAGAACGATAAAGAATAAAGAATCGACATATATCTCATATGACCGAAAAGATATCTTCACATGATCGACACGGTTAACTTTATTCTACATCATTTTTAGCTTATATAATAATAGACAAGTCGATAAATGGCAGAATATTTACTGCCGTTCATTAGTAGCAATTCCGAATTATTATTGCTTTGCTGTTTTCTTTTGACGATTTTATAAATTTCTAAAATTCTTTCAGGACAGCATAACCAGTTTTCTTCAATTTCAGCAAACATTTTTGACTATGTTACTCACAAATAGAAGTAAGCTACAACTCATCACTATTCCTTCGAGAACTAGAAACATATTTCTGAAAGCCTCAAAATATGAAAAACTCCACTGCTAAAATTAGAAGCAGTTTATTTCTACATCCCACTTGTTCTTCAGATATAGAAAGAATTAACGTTGAAAAATGAAGTGATCTCATGACAAAATCATATTTATGAATATGATAAAACTTCTATTTTAAGAACATCTTTTTTCTTCTAAATTAAAAATCCATTTTTTTAACATCATACTACATATCATCTGTTAATATATTGGCTTTTATAGTAGCATATTTTGGTTCTTCTAGTCCTTCTATTAGATAAGTGTAAAAATTTTCATACGAATATACCAATCCTATAAATCTATGATTAAAATTCATATTAAAGATATTCAAAATTATATCTTCAATATTCAAACTGTTATAGTAAACTGAGGAGAGGAGAAAGAAAAAACTCTCCGTGAATCTGATGCTATTAAAAAAATTAATTTAACATGTGTTGAAGGGTACTTAAAGTAAACAAAAGAAACTATTAAACGTAAAACAATAGAGAAATTTCAACATTAATCATACCATGCAACAATTTATTTTAATTTACAATCACAAATTTGATCAGTGTCTTCTTGTTCAAAAAGCATGCCTTTATTTATATATTTAAAATGAATAATTACTGATGTCTCTGTTAACTTCTGTTGTCAAACTCAAAAAAATAGCCATCAAATTTCAGTTTCTTTTATATCGAAATGTGAAATGTTATTAATCCTCATTATTGTAAATAAATCTGAACAACAGATAATTAAATGCTACAGAAACAAAAGACCAAATGTACAAACTTACTCATTTGATTATACAATAACTTGTGTTTACTTCTCCCATACTAAAAGATACTCATTACTGAGCTTATTAAGTATCTAGTAAATATGTAAATAAAAGACGAGAATTTTCATTGCAAATAAAAAACGAAATGACGATCCTTTATTAATTCAAATCTCAATGTCAATTCTTTCAATCATTACAATCTTCGTAACTCCGCAACAGAAATAACAAGCGAATGAGAATGAAATTGGAGATATTGTGCAGGAAGAGACCAGCGATCGCGAGAACAGGAATGAGAGATCACAGAAATGTGAAATAAGAAGCCAGAAGGAAAAGAGAAATGACACAAAGTGAATTGTACAGTCACGATATCATGACAAATAAAGCCACATAGTTCATAATGCTATTTTGCATACACCGAAAATTACTCAGCAAGACCATGCCGTACCTGTTTTTTCACTTTTCATACTGTATTTCGCGGTTAGTTGTCGTCGCGTTCATCATAGTTTGAAATGCTTTATTTGGCGGGAGACAGCTTCTCCTATTATTGAAGGACTAAGTCGGTGGTCGTCACATGGGGTGGTTGTATGGGCTGGTTAATTTACGTCGGATTCATCCAGTCGTTTATATTAATTTGTCGGTAATATATCTTAATAAGTATAAGTTGAATACTGATGATTTAAGAATGGTGTCTGTTCCTCTAATCTTTCCTTTCGCAATTCATAATGACCATGAAGATATCATAATCTTGAGAAATTGTGCTTTCTCGAAATAATGTTCCTATGTTTTTTCAATTGAAATGAGGCCAAAATTTGCAAATATCTCTCTGAGTTAGTTAGATTCAAGCAGAGAAGAATGACATTTATTTACTTGTGCTTATGATGATCCTCTATATATTGATAAATTATATGAATTTAGATTGTATTTCTAATCTACGAATACTTTAGGAATGTAATTTTGGAACGGAACTTAAGTTTTTCCTTCTCTTGCTGTGATTCAATTTAGAATGTTGGATATGGAAGATTATTTATTTATTAAAGCTTATGCTTCATTCACATTTATTAATCGAATCAAGATACTGATGCAATTGAGACGTTTAATGATGTGAAATATAGTTAAAATCGATATTCCAATTTATAAAGTTTTGGTCGAGATACTAAGATAGGCACGGTTAACGAAAGTTTTTGAAAAATTTCTTAATTGTAGATTCGTAACTGATTTTCATAACATAGGAATTGGATAAAAATTCAATCCAATGTGAAATAATTGATGAAAATAAAGAAAATTTTGAGAAATAAATGTCATAAGTAGCCGTGAATTTATGGTTTTTTATGATTTATTTTGTAGAGAAAATAATGCTATATTTGTGGCCCTTTTATTATATGTTGTATTATTTATTGATATATTGTCGTAGCAATATTATGTTGTTTGTTTTAATGTTTGAGCGTTTAATAATGTTTGCTTTTAGCTTGTGATGGAATATCTGATAGATTCTTATGTGTTTCGCTATCTTCCATTCACTATATGTCAAAATACAAGGAAGAATATTATACTAGTGGTGATGAAAATTGTTACAGTTAGTACTTATCTACGCAATATTTATTTTGCTATTTCATTACATCCATTGTTTATTTCAGATTTCAGATTTATAAGTAGATTTTTGAAATTTTCATTTTGGAAACCTGATACTATATCTTGGCGTTATTCTTAATTAAGGTTTCCGGCTTTTAGTAATATATATAATTTGCATTTTTCTTCATAAGAGTTTTCGTAGCTGATGTTGACACTATGAAAAGTTCATCGGAAATAGTTTTAACGCATTTTAAAATTTGTATAGATATAGCTGTCGTTCAGCTCATTTTTACCATTCAATATTTTATTTGTAATTGTTGTAATTGATATTAGTGTTACTGAGACTTATAAATTGGTCCGTAATAGTTTGGAAATTTGCATGTTTTACTTTTTTGATGCATTTCAGGATTTAACAAGGCTGTTTTAAAATATATAAAGAAAAATCTTTAAATTTGATATTTTGCAAGATGTTTAAGATAGCAGATTGGTTGTGTAAGGCTCGTGAACTGCAACCATCAATAGAAAATCACCCAACATTGGTTATCGCTGAATCCATATATTCGATGCTTTTTTGTTATCATTCTGCTGTGGTAAAATTTTACTATACAGTTCGTTTGAATAACTAAGAATTATGTTCTAGAAAAACAGAATGGAATTTTTTAAAAATAGTTCGTAAACACTAATATTTTCTTAATTTAATATTGTGGTCGTGTCTTAATTTTACGTTTCTTTACACTCAACTTTTTACGGTCTAATCGAATACTTATTTCGATTAACTAAATTAGTCTTATTAACTACAAAAAAATCTGTAACAAAATTCCGGAATTTTAAGCTCTTCGTAATGGTTCACGTTATGTGTATACATGGGTTGGCGTTTATTTATTAGCCTTCTTTACTGAAAGCATGAAGTTTGTCGATGGAAGTATAAATGTTGTATTCCACAGTCAAACAATATTAACATTTATGGGAATGCGTACTCCACTTTATTTATTATGTGGTATCTATCATACCTTATTCTACACTTCATATGTTATAGTGAAAAGGTAATTCTCATATTTTTTATCAGTATAATTCGAGTTATGAAATGATTTCTGCTCTCTAGGTTAAAGTACTTAAACTTTCTTATTTATATTGAAAGCGGAGTTTAATTAGATTCATTATTGATATCGGATTTATTTTCTTGTTTAGTATGCAACTTTTTATAGGATTCGTTTGCAATGGTGGGGTGAAGCTGCAGCAAACGGTCTTGTAGTACTTTTATTGTCACTGCCTTTACAAATAATGGGTACAAAGTTGCTTTGGTGGCAGTGGTATGATGGCGATCCGCGACTTATAAGCACGTATGCTTATAAAAATTTGTATTTTATTTAAATGCGTTATAAAGAACAACAATAAAACACTAGCCATTTGTAGAATTCTTTCCTTGTATCTTGTTTGTTCTTATTCACTTTTTAGATTTTACGCCGTCCCATTAGTTGTATTGGCATGGTATGCAATGTTAGGTGCATCATTCAATTTCACTTTATACTTATTTCGAAAAAGATTTCTTCGCGAAAGATATGATTGGAAAAGGT
This sequence comes from Dirofilaria immitis, assembly GCA_024305405.1. NCBI lineage: Eukaryota > Metazoa > Nematoda > Chromadorea > Rhabditida > Onchocercidae > Dirofilaria > Dirofilaria immitis. The sequence continues at coordinate 2,910,165 of JAKNDB010000092.1, read as the reverse complement.
TCTAAATAATTTTTATGTTTTACTGCTAATGAGGATTTTTGTTTTATCGTTCAGAAATTTTAATTTTTTCTAGCTAGATATTTCAATGTTCTTATTTGATGGTGATAAAGACTTAAAGATTTATATCATTTGAAAATTTATTACCGATTTATGATTAACCGACTAAATCAAAGTGTATTTGTCCAAGTAACCTTATTCGAATCAAGTCTAAAACTAGAACTGTCTATTAATTTATTATTGGAAATTTTATAGTTTCTGAAAAAATAGAATTTTCAGATTTGTTGCTGAATTTTTTGTGTTGTTGGCGCAGCTTTGCTTGCTCTTTGCCTTGCTACTTTGCAATATGCAATTTTCTTTCACGTCTTACATGAAATTTTCCGGGTAAACAATTGTTATGTTTTTTTTTCGTGAATTAGTTTTTGTTCATTTGAGCTCTAATTTCTCAAGTCGCGATTGCTATGCTTTTAGATCCATTCCGCCTTTTCATTGGCACTTCTTCTCATTATATATCTAGCTGCATCATTGAAAGCATTGCTTAGTTCTAGAATGAAATATGATTTGTATAATACAGGTTTGGAATTTACATTGTATGCTATATAGAATTTCTCTAAATAATTGTTATTCCATACTATAAAAATCGCGAAGATTAAAATCAAACAGAATTAAAATAATTTTGAAAAGAATTTTCTAGAAGTTTATATTAAAAGCTTGCTGATCTGGGACAGAATGGCATAAATTCAGATTTTATTAGGATTATTGTCTTATTCTTTTATATATTTCAGTGAGAAAAGATCTGTTGGTTGAAGTTCGATTGAATGGAAAGCAGATTCATGTATTGGCTGAACTATCAGGCATAGTGGCAATTCATTTCTTGTTTCATATGTTATTGGCAGTGTTTGGTTCCTCTGAAAATATCGTTTCAGAAGGTATATATCAGGCAATCGGTTCTTGTAATGAAGTGGAGCAAATTTTTTCACCCTTTGGTTTGGTATGTTTTATTTACATTTCATGCATTTATAATTTGTTATAATTAATTAACTATGAGAAAAGCTGATTTTACTGGTGTTGTCGAATCTCTTTTAAATTTTAATAGATTGGAATTATAAAATTATTTATATATGCTGAAATTTTATTAGAGTTGGATCCTTGTTCTTTGTTTTAGGTTTTATACCGCAAAAGTATTTTTGTATAGAACAACAACAGCAGAAGCTGTTTGATTTTCATTGTATTCTCGATGGACAGTTGCCGAGAGTAGTAGATAATGAACCTCTGGAGTACTATGCAATTTGTGGCACGAGTTTTGAGAATCGAATAGAGTATATTGCTTTTATATGGTTAGTAAATTTGCTGAGTTGAAAAGAAGAGAATCTGTTTTCAGTGGATAGAGATTGAGTGTTTTTAATTAATAATAAGCGTAGCAAACAAATTAATTGACAAGATAAGATATCAAGTTAAAATATCCTCCCACTCTACTACCAAAACATTTCATTTATAAAAATTTAATTTCGATATCATCCTTTATTTATAGGATATATTGTGTCATGGTCCTTTTCGTAATCAATTATGCTACATTTTCTTGTGTAATTAAGGTACTTTTTATTCCTTTTCACTCTTTTTTTCCGATTTAAAAATGACTTTGAGATTTAATTGTAGTGATAGTTTTGCTTTACATTAAAATTCTTGATGTAAGAGCACTTACTCCTATCTTTGCAGATCAATAAACCAAAAGCGCATTCTTACATCAAAACTATACAACATAACGATCATAAATGCGGATTTACATCATCAAAAGATTTAAGATTACGCAAAAAAAAATCGGGAATGACAAAATTTTGCAGCAGACTTTGGATAATATCCAAATTCGATATCGGTCAAATATGTTGAATTCTGGTAATAAGAAATCACGACTGCCATACCTACTCGTCTTTCAGGCTATTTCTCAAAGTCATCAGCATAGCTGCTCGCACAGTTGCTTTAATAATACAGCTTTAATATGTATCTTTAAAAGTTGTTTGTTTTATTGAAAACTTGAAAAAACAAAAACTCTAATTTAACCATGCGCATGATCTTGTAATATTTCATTTTTATATTTCTCTATTCTGATGCATTTCTCTGAAGAAATGTTTCTTTCGCAGTCTTATGTATTCTGACTTGAGTTTATCATCCATTACTATAGTACGTAGCATTTTTATGCATGCACTGAAATCTTTTCGTTCAATTACCAACTCACGTTTCGAGGATATGCGTTATAACTTTTAATTCCGATATATGATTACTGTTTAGGATTTTTCGATATTTGGTATTGCATGAAATATATTTGAACTAATTTTATTTTTCGATTTGATTTCAAATGAATTGTTTTTCATTGTGCCGTAAATGGCATTTGTTTTAGTGCATTTTTATTACCTTTTAATTTAGAAGTTATTTTGATAATGGTTGTGATTTGAATAAAATTTTATTAAATTTAGTTTTTAAGTTTGCTTGAGAGATTTTAGTTATTTTCTTTTGTTTATGGTAAACAATTTTGCTCATTGTCATAATTTTTGTACTTTTTTACTAACTAATCAATATTCTTAGTTATGATTCGGAATTTATTTGTAGCTTTCCTTTCAGTTATTTGTGAAGTTTTAGATTTTGTTGGATAGCATGTTGCCGGATATCACTCGAGCACAGTTATGTTCTAAAAGCGGTGCAGTACTGGTAAGTCCTAGTTACGCATAATACACATCGTATGTAGATGGATTAATATATGATATATAAGAAAGTGAATTGTAAAAGGGTATTTGAAAAAAAAAAAAAAAAAAAAGCAAAATCATAAGGAACCACGAAACTATCAAGCTGCAATGGTAAATAGAAATTTTATTATGCTATGTTTTAATTCTTTTATGAGATGTTTCTCTACTTTTGTTTCATTACATTTTTGACATTAATGCTTGTTTCGTTAAGTTTATTAACGATGCAATCTTGCACTGTACATTTATCATCATTAAGTTTGACAAGTATCGAGCTCGTCTTTTAAATGCATCCGATGTACCTGTGCTCAACAGTATGTCTTGGATGATAGGAAAGGAAATTGTGATAATCGATCGCTTCTCAGAATCTGATCACAAAGATTCCTTGGTGAATTTTTTCGTTCACTGTTAATATGAATGTACATTTTAAATTTGATTTATGAAGTCTCATTAGTGAATCTTCTCGGAGTTTGGATTATGTATTTAAATGGTACAGGCATGTGAATATTAATACATAGTGGTCATGAGAAATATGTAATCAATAGAAAAATTCTAGTAAGATATGTAATCAATGGGAAAGTTTTATCGATTTTATCTTTAGATTTTTAAGTGTTTCTTCAATTTCAGTTGGAAGTAGGTTGGTGTGCCATCTTTTATTTGCAAGACTTTTAATAGGGACAACGTTTTAATATTCATTTGTTCAGTCAACAGATGAAGAAAAAGATGATATCCTGCCGGAATTCAAAGATCAAGTACAAGATTATGAAAAGCAAAGTTCTTTAAATAATTCAAGACGTAGTACTTCACCTTTGAAGTATGAATTCTTAACATTGTCAAAGCTGCAGGTTATAGCTTATTTTTTTAGATAAAGATTTAATTTGTAAATATGTCTCTGGGAAATCATTGCTCTTGAGTCAATTGTTAATACCTAAATTATTAAGAATGAAATTATCAGTTATATAAAATTTTCCGAATTTGTGAAACTTATGAAATTTTTCGCTTATAAGTACTAAAACCGAGGTGGTTTTAGAGTTATACAAACTACCTTGTGTGATATTAGAATGTTCATGATTATATTATAAGTAAGTTTTTCCGTCCGGTAGATTTCAGACAAAGAATGCACCAAAGATTTCGATTGATAAGTATTATTCTTTTGCGATGAAGCAGTTTCTTTTCTCTTCCCTGAAAACATCAGAAGCTAGGTCTCTTGCTGGCAAGTATGTTTTGTCATAATGTGCTTGCGTCAATATTTTTAAACATAATGGATGATTCTAATCAATGAAAAATACTTAGATTTAGATTCATTACTAATGGAATCCCATTTGACATGGAAATGATTCAAGATGCAGTTATTTGGATTCCTTGTGATATGAGTGATTACTTTCATACATGTATGTTAGGTTTATGGAAAACATGCGATGGCGTTGCGACATATCATGTTAGAACATTTCGTAAGTTTTTCCTAGTTCGTTGCCTATAAATTATAGATATGGAAAACTTTCCAGAGCACTTTAAATATTTTATGATGTATGAAATGTATATTAGCTTCAGTATACATTATACCATTCCTATCAACTCTCAGTCGATTTAATTAATGACTTGAGGAAATAGTATAAACAAACTTTTTTAGCACGAAATTATAAAAATACCATCAAATTTTTGGAGGATTACATGGAGCATTTTTATGATTCCTACAAGGCATGTTTGGCTTTTATTTCCACGAATTAATAAGATATTTTCTAATCGTACAAAGTTTTATTGTTTTTCATTTCATGAATGATTTTTTCCATCGCTACTGTCACAGTTGTTAAATAATTCGTGTTATCATCGATGTAATTTAATTATTAGCTAATAAGCTATTAGCTTGGGAAAAGTAGAAATATATTTTGGAAGTAACTTTATTCCTGTATTACCTAAATTTTATGTGACTTCAGGCCTCTCCAGAAATTACTTATTGTGTGTATGATGTTGTGCCGAAAATGACTGATCGAGATAACCAAAATAGAGTGTCTGGATTTGTAGAATTTCATGTATCATGGAAATCTTCAAATATGAGTCATTGTTCTGATGGAATACTTTCAAAGCCTGCTCCATCAGCCTCTGTCGTTGCTGTATGTATTGATATATTGATATTTAAAAAATTGTAATATAAGTATGTAATATTTGATTTTTTTACTTCCATTGATTCTGGAATACTTTTGGTTAGGAGAAATTTTAAATTCATTTACAGGAGATATCACCAGGTTGGCTAGATCTACGTTTGCCACATCTTGGCCTTGCTGATGAATTAGAACTGATGTTAATCCTAGCGCGTGCACTACGAACTGGTGAAGTGACTTGGCGAAAAGTGGATTTTGATCGAATGCATGAGGATGAGAAGCTTATGAAATCTGCTTTACAATCTCTACTTAATCAAAATTCAACTTTTTCTAGAAGCATGTTAAAATATTTATGATTTGCGCAGAAAATTTCTTGTAGGCAAGAAATTAATTCATTAGGTTTTATAAAAAGGCAATATATTGATTTTTGAGTTCGTAAATGAATCAGCTCGAAATGATTGCTTCAAGGGGCTTTTTATTTGTAGATAAAAATTTGGAAGAAAGTGTTGTATTGGATATACCTCATGATTTCACAGAAGAGCTATGGCTTATATTACGCTATTGCCATTCAAATCAAAGTCTTACAAAAGCTTTAAAATATGTTTTTAGTGCTTTGCAAGCAGGATATAAGAATACTTCGGTTAGTTCTTTCTCGCTTTTTCTTTTTAATTTCTTGAAGTTAATTTACATTAGCAATAATGCATTGTTTATACCTATAAATTGTTGGTTGTAGGTGCCTGCAAATAATAGATGTACTATGGCGCGTTTATTGCGTGATGCATGTGCTAACGATTTGCTATTACCACGTTTAGAGGGTCTTACACCACTACAAATTTATTTGGAAATGGGTCTGGAGCAGTTGCGAAGAGCTTGCATGGATGAATTTTTAAGTAGAGGTTACTTTTTGTTCTTTTTATTCGATAAACCTTTACCTTACTTTTGGTATAGTAATGCTATTTTGAAGTTTATTAATTTCAAATTTCTCATAGAATATTTTGGATCGGTTGCTGAAATTGATGCAGTTTTTGACTGCTGCACGAAGAAAGAACCCCAAGATCAGGCCGACACATTATTCCTCTTTTATAACAGTCTTTTGGTGATAAATACATGTAAACAATATCTTAGATTGGATCGTCATCATATAAATATCATTGCAAGGTGAGTGTATTTCAATCGAATAGATATAATTAATGCTTTTAAGTTTAAAATATTATATAATAACACAATGAGATTAATCACATGCAACAAATTGCGTTATTCCTTCTATAGGCAAGTCCTTGAGCAATATAGCAAACTGAAGATATCTCCTACAGCTGATGGCATAACTGAGAAAATGGTGGAACAAATGACTTTCACACTTGATTCTAGATTATCATTTACAGATATCTTCAAACCTGTGCATGAAAAGTAAGTTTTAAAATTTTCACGAAATTCACATATGATCTGTGAAGTAGAAAATTCTAGCAATATTTTTATTCCTTATCAAAATTCGCTATTATTCATTACTCTCAGGAAATATTTCCGATACCCTGCAATTAGTGAAAAGTAAATATAGGCATATGAAATATTTCAGATGTTGCTAATTTTGAGGACATGTTTTTATTTGAGTAGCAGTATGGGCAAGAATGCAATACCAAAATTTAATGCACATAAAACTACCGCTTAATTTGCAGCAGTACATCATCAGTTTAATCTAATAAGCCTTTTTGTAGCAGATTTCCTAAAATTTGGAAATCGGAAATTACAGTTGAAACGACTAACAAGCAAGGCTGGATAGCGCGGTGCATGATTTTATGCTCACGTTCTACATGGTTATCTTTTATGAAAAATTCTGATGATAAATCTGATAAACAAAGTCCTAATGTGGAAAGTAGTGCCATAGAATCCGATAGCTCAAAGGTTTTTTTCATTAATTTTAATTGAAACGATAATAATAATTATCAAAGTTGTTCATGTAATTAATTTAACACGTAAAAAATATAGGCAAAATACTAAATTTTATTGTGCGTCATATACTTAGAAGTGGATCTCATTTCTAGTTTCAGTTCCTTTCATTCATTGTTAGTCAAAATCGAATCTTTTTCTTTGTTTGCTAGCGTAAAGTATTCCTTCTCTTCAGATACCACACTTTTCTCTTTTATCTGAGATATTACTGCCAACCTTTTAACATTTTCATGAAATCCTTTTCAGTAATTATTAATGGTATCAATAACTATAGCTGTTCTGTCTTACCCTCCACTGTCGTTATCGAAATGAACTGATTCTACTGTTATTTGATTGTTTTCATCTTTAATTTCCTAATTTTTATTACTCATTACGAACTATGTCCTAATTATTTTTGGGCATCTTGCATTAAAGTAAAAATATATTGAGTTTTATCGACGAATTTCATTTTATTTTTCCGAGCAATAAAATACTAGCTTTCAACGTTTTATCAATGATTTTCTGTTACTCAGTTTTTCAGAAAAGTAAAAACCAGACAATCCTTCAAAGTTCCACACCAGAAAAAATAATTTTTGTCCAAGCGATGAAGAAAAATTGAAACTGGATACAGCTTTGCGTCATTACGAAATTACTGTTGTTACTGGTAGTTTCACCACATCGTTGTTGAGATGTTAATATTATTTCGATACACTGTTGTTATTTAGTTTTAAAGAATGATGAATGAGTGAAATTTTTTTACTCGATAAAAATGTCAAAAGATTTACGGAATTTTTCTTCTGCAGTAGATATAAATTTTTGTGAACATTTTTTTAGTAAGATAAAAACATTCTTTAAATGACATTTTAAGGCTCATAAGTTTTCAAACTGAATCAATTTCAACGAGAGAAATAGTATGCTATATCTATATCTACTACTGCTAGTGAATTAAGAAATAGAAGTATGAAATTGCACATCGTTCTTCTAATCAATAATGAGAAAACTGATATGTGAAGTTGCATATTAATCGATTTTCACTTATTCGTTTTTTCACGTATAGTAAAGTAATTTTGTATTATTCTTAAATAACTTAATAAAAATTGAAGTCAATTTTCATTATTTGTTTGCGATTGTTGATTCTCTGCGGATATTTGTACATCCTTCAACTTACAATTTAATCTTACGTTTTCTTATATTTATAAGTATATATATAAAGCTGCTATAGTCTTTATGACTTAAGTGTATACCGATGTAAAGATATCTGTAATTATATGACAAAAACATTGTCGCTTAGTGTCTAGGATTCTATAAATTCAGGGATTTCTAAATGCGAATTATAACTTGTATGATTTTGTTTTCAGGAGTTATGAAAGGTTACGACTGGGATGGTCTGCATGAGTATGAGGCACAATTTTTGGTTTTCTGCCGAAAGGATTTACTGATGTTGGTCAGGATTTAGCGAGTTTTGTCGTCTTGATTGGGGATTTTTAACTTATTGAGAGTCTCTGCAATGTAAAACATATATCAGATAAATGTATTATCTATGTTTGGCTTTGGAGTGCAGTCTTTCATGCAATTATTTTAACAAATTTTTTTGAAAAAATAGGTAGAATGATATATTATTTGGCAAGTTAAAAGCTTCAAAAATAATTTTGTTTTAGGATATTATTTCTATTCTGCGATTTTATTTTTAGTCTATAATTTAATCCTGGAGGAATGGACAGAAGTTGTTGAGAAGAAAATAATACCTGATTTGTCCCTTAATGATGTGAGCGGTGAAAAGAAGTTACATTTGAAAATGGAGCTTGTCAATATGATTGGCAAAAACAATATCCTGAACTCGCTTATGAATAAATTAGAGGTTGTTTTTGCCGAAGATAAGGTAAACTTTGTAGCATAGTGTTATCTAGTATTGAAGTCATTACAAATTCAGTTAGCGCCTTATAATATTATTTATTCCAATTTTATATTTGTTTTCCTGATTTTTGAAAACAAAATTTTTTTCTGCAAAAGGAATTGTACTTCTAAGCGGTAAGCAATGCTTCATCATGGAATTCTAGGCGTATACTCTGGAATATGTTTTCCGAATACCTGACGAAGTAACATTGCCTGAAGACAGGCCGAATCTAGAAGTGGATAAAGTATGGACCGTAGAAGTTGCTAATAAACATAGACAAGAACTCGAGCACAACATTATTAAAGTGAGTTGAAACTTTGATTTAAGTTTTGATCAAACGAAAAGGGAAGATGCCGGCTTTAGTTAATAAATTTTGATAATCAGACCTTTTTAGTTACGTTTGGCCAACGAATTGTTCGACAAAGAAATCGCAGATAATTTGCAAGCAATAGAGTTGTTGAAAGCTGTGCAACAGATCAATAGCAGTGGTAGTTTTATGAGTACTGATTTTTTAAGTAATTTGGATGCTGGATCTGAAATTTTTATTAGTCGAAGTTCTCTGGATCTATTTATCTGCTGTAGAAATCATAATATTGGATTGTTTACGTTATCAATATTATGTTTCCTTGAAGATGAAAGCAGAAGTAAATTTTCACTAATCAGTAGTAAACCAAATCAGTTTAATCATTTTGTAAATATTTATATGGCATATTTATATGTCAGAATTTCAACATGATTTTTTTCAACATGATTGATTGGAGGGAGATTATGCGTTATGTAAATTGAAATTAGAATGCTTTTTATTGCTGTAGAATTTCTTATGGCTGGCGAGAAAATTAAATAAAGAAAAGGGAATAATATATTTCTTTTGTCTGAGTTAAACTTTAAAACGAGGCAAATCAGGTTTTTCAATTCTTTTAAATGAATTTGCTTAAATCGCTCTCTTTTATCATCTTTTCTTTTTTTTTTTAAACCACTTCCAGATTTGCATCTATGCTGAAGATTCTATTTTACTCTTCTATTCTTTGCACTCTATTACATGGCCGGATACTTATTTGAAACGTCCATGATTAAATTCATATATACCAGTCTTTACCTATTTTTATCATACTCATTTTGATCTTTATGTTCATTTTTCTTAACCAATTTAGCGAATATTTTGTGAATTAACAGATTGCTTCAGCTTCAAAATCTATAAATCAGTTCTTTCACATGCTCATCATCTATGAGAGTTATTTCCCATCTTTTATATCGTTAAAACTTTCTTTATTACGAAGTGAAATATGAAAATCAAATGACCAATCGATTCAGTTTTCTGTATTTTTGTCACATTAAATTGTATGGCTAATCTTTTAATTTTCCAGAATAAGTTAGAAGAGACTCGATAAAGCATACAAAGTACTTCCTTTATTAAAATTACTATCAGAAATACCTATCATACTACCTGCGTAATTTGGATAGTAATTACAGCGAATACTGCATACTTTGGGACTTCGTGTTTTCCATAGGAGCATAGATGCTAATAAAATGCCATTCCTATTGGTCACTGAGTTCATGTACTCTAAAAACCAATGCAGTTATTGGCATTCTCATAGATTCATAGAAGTACATAAGATGGCAGCAATATAATGTAACATATTCGTGCCTATCGAGGAATCGTCGAGTACTCTCTTTGAAATTAGTCAAATAAACAGTCTAATTATCAATAATAACAGTGCAATTGATCTTAATAATTGAAATGTTCAATATAAAAACTGGTAAATAATTGGGTTTTATTTATTTCTTCAGTATTGCGAGGTGTGAATATAATTGCACAGTGTGTCATTAAAAGAAACAACAAAAAGACAAAACTTAGCAAACAAAATGTCATCAAGTAATTCTTAACAAAAAAAAATGATTAAAGTGCTACTCGGTTCTAGTTATTTACAATATATTGCTGGAAAAGATTTAATTTCTACATGGTAAAACTAATATACGATCAACTATTATGAATTGGAAAAAGCAAAAATTGGGCAAGACATAGTAATAAGCTTAAAAAAGTGGTCGAAAATTTTAGGAATTATCTTGATCCTTAAAGTCTTAATGTTTTGACAGATAACGAGAAATTTTAGAATGATCTTGATCTCTTTTGGAGAAATAACAGTAGTTTTTCTAAAACTTCTATTTCTGTTCTAGAAATAAGTCTAATGGAGCCTATAAGTTTTCTTAATAAATTTGTATTAAAAGAAACTTGGTAATTTATGGTTAAGTAAAGTCATATTACTGTTTTTATTTTGAAATTTAACCATAAAATATATCCATTCATGATTTTTGTTATAAAATCCCGAAAAGTAATTGGTTTTAGTTAACCATAAATCATAAAATTTCTTTTATCGCGCCTCTTCAAATCAATAGAAACACATATAAATTCTTCCTATCATTTTGCGCTAAATTTAGCGGTGAGAAGTTCTTATTATAACTAGTTTTATAGAACATAAGTGTGATATTGCCTCTTCAGAATTACTTATAAAATATTGTTTCCCGTAGTACATTTCTCTGTTTTTATCGATCTTAAATAAAACAATTTTAATTTCAAAACCATATTTTTCAGAATATATGAATATATAGGAAAAGCAAAAGTATTTCAAATTTCTCTCAAATGTCACAATCTCGTCATCGAACGTATAACATTAAAAAGAAAAAGAATAATCATATGTCTTTATGTCTTTCGTAAACCAGTGTAACTTTCTAGCACTTTTTGATCAGAAATATCTTGCGAAACAATCGAAAATACCAGAAGACAAAGACGGCAGAAAGTAAAGTTTCAAAAATCTTCGAACCTCGGAAGACTGTGTAAAGGAGTACTGCTAAATTCAATGGCAAGCATGAATTTGTTGTAAGATCGATATAATCTGGCATGGCTGCAATGCTTTGAGAAGTATAATCATGTTATATAACAGAAATTTTTTTTTAATCCTTCAACATAAAAGAATAACTGAGTTAACAAAGTTCAAATCAAAGCCTCCTGCTTTCGTCACTATTTGTCTTGATGGCGCAAGCGTAAATGATTCGATGGAATGTAACAACGGGCTTGTTCATGCTAAATTTTCATCGATGCCACCAATATTTTTCTTGTAATCCTCATTTAATCTCTCTCAATGCTTGATGAAATTGAATGAAACTGTCTCTTGAGAAGATAAATCTGGAGCTTGAAATTCCTTTCTTGATTTACATTTTGCTGTAAGTTCCTTTAAATATTTTAAACAGAACATACGATTATTCAAAGAAAAGATCATTCCATTTGTTTTTGTATTTTCATTTATTCATTCATTATTTATTATCTTTTTTATAGGACGAAAACTGATGACTGCTTCATTTCCTTTTTGCTTTTGCTAGTACGGACTTGAACTAAACATTGGATTGCAGCATCTTTAAGTTAGGTTGTAATGATTTCTTTCAACATATAGCGAAACCAACTTATTTCATTAGAAGGATTGTACTAGAACTTAAAAGACACTCCATAAAATAGAATTTTCCTGACCTTACTGAGAAGTGTAGATATAAAATATGAAATACCTGCACTGGACAATTTACGATTCCGTTTTCTTTTTAGTGTCTTCATAATACCAATATTTTTAGCTGTCACCTTCCTAAAAGTTCCACAACAAAATAATGCCCTTTTCATTCGCTATATCCAACGCTGTACATCCGAGCTAAAACTATAATATTTCAAGCACGAAACAGAAAAATATATATCCCAAAATTTCCTTTTCGCAAACATACTCGATCACTGATTTTACCGTTTGCACTAATCGACAGTGATAAATCAACCACATCCATATGGCTTCGCGGGAAGCCAGATATAAGGGCGTCTCTCCCTAAAATTTCAAAGATAATATTATATTTGAAACATCGCCATAAATAGCTGAATTCGGACAGCTATTAGGTCTGGTTATACGAATGGATAGGTAGCCCATGAATAGGTATGATGAAGATTTCCAAAAAAATCACAAAGAAAAAAACCTTGCCATTTGTTAAGATCAAATGAGATCAAATGAGTATAACACCGGTAAAAGATCAATATGTCTATTAAGTACAGCATAATGAAACCATCAAACCACTGCCTACTTCTGAAATAGATTCGCTGCAAATAATGATATGTTTTTAATCCATTTTTAAATTTTTTCACTTATCGATAAAAGACCAAACTATCGAACATTACTAGAGATTATAAATGTCGATTGTGATAAAACATTTTGTCTGGAAATGAAAATCAAAAAGACATTGATAAGATATGTAGAAAAATAATGAATGAACGACGTGGAAATGCATAAACAAACACGAATTAGTTTGATTTAATCCATGATGTACCATTTGAATAAAAGCATAAAGCAAAACCCTGTACAGTAACTTCGAAGAAATAATAAAAATAACACACGAAAACGAAGCAACTAACTGCAGGGTGAAAGTATCATTTGTGATTTGATTTGACAGTAATATTCAGTATACATGAAGTCCAGAATACAATATGCACATAGACCAGAGACATGAGCAAATTTAACGGTTAGAGTATTTGTCCTAAGATGTTTACAGCTCGCAGCTATAGAAAATTATATTTTATAAACTTTAAGGAAGTAATGACGAAAACAACGGAAAAATTGAAGTGTTCAGATATCCCATAAAATCGGATCGGAAGTAAAATTTTTTATAAAGATAATGAAGAAAAAAGATAATGTTGCGTCTACTCTAAATAAGCGATAAATATTCTCCTCTCAATAACTGAAGTTTGCGCATTACTGCAGAAAACCGGATGCATGTGAGGAAAAATTTTAAGCTTTGTCTTAACACCATTTTATATAAAATATATAAAGTGATAAGTACAGAATACTAAGTCGTCATCCGGCTAGCTATTATAGATATTTGGAATTCTTTCATGCACAGAACAGTGAAATATTACCAAAAAACATGCCATTAGTTATCTGCATCATTATGCCGTAATTCTTTTAACCTAAAAATCGTAGTGCCGTAAAATTCTGTTTTTTGGTGCAATATTACTTAAATAGTGTGAAATATTGTTTTGAAATTTAATTATAAATCGGTAGCGATCTGAATTTAAAAATATGAAGAAGACTATTAAGCGCTAATTTTTCAACACCATATTCCCTTGACTAACTTTAACATTTAACTACATTTTCCTCAATTATTCTTACTTCGATAAAATTGTAAAATTATTCGCAATAACCGAAACATTCCTATCTTCGTGAAAAGACAAATACTTTCTCATATAGTAAATTCAGAAAGCATCAAAAACATTCAGAAAAATGCATTACTTTTGAATACATGAAAAAAGCCATTAAGGATCAAAAACCATCAAATTATCTATTTATTAATTAATTTCATTTTTGATTTCTTAACAATGTCCACAGAGGAACGATCAAGTACTTCAGAAAATTAATGATAACTTGTGCATTGCTGAAACGATAGTGTTATTCATAATAATGATCAACTTCAACGAATTAGAGTTGTTGCATATTACAAAACTACAAAAGGCTGTGAAATGGTTTCGCTATGAAAATACGCCACATTCAGCATATTTCAAATGAATATGCATTTCACTCAAATCTTTTCGCAATTTGTAGTCTAAGATAAATATAAATAATCGAAAATAAGAAATAAAACAGACATGGTACTTTCCAAATAGTGGCATGATTCTTTCCGATATTCCGTTTCTTCAATATATCATAAAATCCATAAGTTCCATAGAAATATGATAATATTATTCCAGCTAAAATAAAACATACAATGAAGATAGCAGTACCGGAAAAGAACGGTTTCTACCATTTTCTACGAAAAGTCTTTCAATAGTAACATCGCCCAAACTTATTCGGTCCTTCGTTTAGAATGATTATTTAAGTAATATTTTTCAAGCTAGGAATAAAAATTAGTACCATAGAATGAATAAGATAAACATAAAACTTGAAAACGGAATATAAAAATAACCTCATCATAGGGAACGGTATGAAGATAAGCAACAGTATTAAAAATATCTGTGAAACACGGCAAAACATTTGCATGTTTGAATGAAGACATTGACAAAATACAAAATATATTGAATCAATGTTCACATAAGGTAAAACACCTGTTTCATTTCTGAAAAATTTGTAAATTGATATAATTGTTCTTTGTCCTATGTCTTTTCGAATTCTTACTAAGCTAAAAACTATTCGCAGTTTGGATTTTGTGAAAATATATGAGTAATAACGAATGTTTCTAATTCAACGTGGAATAATTGGAAATTAGAAATAAACAAAACTTCAGAATCTAAAAATCACTGTCAAAAGTGTCTTCTTAATACGTTCTGAAGATGATATAAAATGTATTCTTATAAAAATATAAAGCAATTAATAAACATGAAATTCCAATTGAGTGCAAAAGTTCATTTGATGAAAAAACAATTTTACCTTAAATTTTCCCATCATTTCCTCAAATTAATCTCTTTTCCAACTTCATTTGCAAATGATCATTAATAAATTCGAGTTGTATTGTATTATCTAAAATCAAATATACTGGATTTGTAATTTCTGGAAATTTTAAAAGTATTTTATTGATTTATTTAGAAAATAAAATAAGCAATTCTTATCCTTATCTGTATTCAATATTCGATATTAGATGCATCTGCAATCTTATTTTCACTACATATTTTATAATTTTTTATTGCCAAAATATTTCATTTCTGGTAACTAATTCGTGCAAGTTTTTGCAAGAAGTAAATATATTTTGCCAAAAATTCAGTGGTGTGACTCTTTTAAAATGATGCCAATCATATTGCTCCCTTTTAAACCGTATTGCTATCATACTCTATACCGTAATATTCACATTCTACTATTGTACATTTTTCATCGCATTTGCCATCCAAATAGTGCAGAGCGCAGTTTAATCATCATACCTAGATGAAAGGGAATTTTCATTTTGTTCGAAAAGAAAACTGTCAGGCAGTGAGATCAAGAATGAATTATGATTTCATTGAACTAAATTTTATGAAACTCGTGAATTTGTTTACAATCAAAAAAAAAAAAAAAAAGAAAAAAACAGTGTTGCTACTTACCTACACTGTTGTCTACTTACAATACAATCGAAACCATTAAAAACAGGTTTTATCATTACTCTTTACAAGTTCCATCGGCAAAACGCAGTGCACAAAAAAATCTGGATATTCTTCACATCCAACCCACAAATAGTCATCTCTTTCTGGTACATGTCTTTCACAAATTTCACCGCTAAGTCTTAAAGAAAAAAAATACGATACTGCAAATTAGTGGTAGAAGAGCAAGTTACAACAAACTTCTTAGCTGCAAAGCACTTTAATATAGTGATCAATAAGACAAACAAATGATAGTCAGTACAAAAGCAAATATAATCAACATAAGTGCCGCAATTTCTGCATGTGTTTCCAAAGTTACATCTATGAGCAATAATATAAATTAAGAAAATCAATAAAGATAGAATCTAATAAAACAAAACTCTGATTTGGTTTCAAAGTTATAAACTTTTGTATAATTCCGCAACAGAGGCGGTAATGTATTTCAAAGTACACCAACAAAAAGTACAAACTTAGGATGAAATTATATTGGCAAAATATTTAAAAATAAGCGGAAAGCGTGAGAAGCAAGAGGCATCATAACTAATCACGGAATGACAAGTTACATCGCAGATTAAATAAGTAAAAGAATTCGACCACATGAGAATCAGAACTTTTAGAACATAATGAACAGTGAGAAGATAAACTAACTTGTTGAAAGTGTATTCACAGTTTTACCGAATATCCCATTGAACAGTAACGTATAGCAATCCATTCAACAATCCGTTTACGTTTACATTTACATTTCCATAGATATTACATCATCACCATTGCAGTAATAAGGAAATACTTTACAAATGTCAACAACTTTTTGAATTTTTTCCACCATAACTTGTTGAACATGAACATTGAAATAGTATGAAATATTTTTTTCAGCAGTTTCTGTAAACGTTCAGTTTAATTTTAAATTCTGGAGTAACTCGCGTTAAGAAACTTTTTACGAGCGAGAAAGTGGAAGATGAGATGTATTTCACGCAGTTTATGCCAGATTTGTTGAAGTGATTTTTAAAATTTGAGTTTCTCCTTGCTTATCAATTTTCAAGAAAAGTCTGTATAAACGACTTGTGAAAGAAATAGCATGAAAAAGAAGTGAAACAGAAATAATAAGTAAATTATAAGTATATTTCTTATTATAATATAATTCGAAGTTAATTTTGAGTAAAATAAACTAATAAAACTATAAATGCAAATAAGCAATAGCATATAAAACAATAAGTCGTGAATGCTTCAAAAAGCCAAATTGGGAGCTCATCTTGTTCAAGTTCAGTTTATGCAAATTGATCTGAATCATGAAATAAACATTTCGCCAGAGCAAATAGCAAAAGGGCAAATAGGTATGAATCCAAACAGCAATGAGCAGGTTGATAACAATAGAAGATGAAACCAGGATTTGTAAAATAAGATGATCTAATTTGTTTAGTCAGTGAATAAGTCAATGTTTTATTAGATTATAAAATAACTCCACATTACTGCAAATAGCTAACAACTGAATGGGTTCCATTCGTATTTTCTAACAACTGAATGGGTTCCATTCGTATTTTCCTTTACACACACTCTGCCATTTAAATAACGTTACATCGAATTGAAACAACTTGACAATGCTGGCAAAGAGTTTAGTAGTAGTGCCAATGCGATATTTATTACAATCATCATAGCGAAAACGTATTAAAATAAAATTTTATGAGAGCGTAAAACATTAGGAACTATTAATGCAAAAGTTCCCATAACCCATTTTTCTTTCAAAATAAAATGCATTTTTATATTTGGGTATTATATTTTTCCATACCAACTTGACAGTAGTTTAGACGCTACTAATAATTATTAGCCTAAACTAAAGTGAGACACTTGAAAATGTAGCAGTGTTTTTTCAACTCTTATCTATTTCAATCATCTCTTTACTACTACTACTACTACGACTTTTAATCCGATGCCTCCACTTATCCATTGCACTCCATTGAAAATCGCTAGCACTCTGTTAATAAATGTGATAAAACTTAAACGCTTGCAGCGTCGATTAACATCTAGTTTAACAAATTTAAATAAAATGAGCTAGCAAAACATATTGTATAAATTATCATTATTTTCTATCTTATTGTTAAGCAGATGACTGGAAACATGGCCAAAGAAATTAGGAATCAAAATATCGTATACACATTTTAATCTTTTATACGATCTAACACATATAGCCTATTCTAACAACTTACCATTAGAGCAAAAGTAAAAAAGATTTCGGAAAGAAAAAAATCCACTCTTCATGGTCAGTGTGATTGGTGTTTTTACTGGTCACTAATTAGTATAAGAATACATACCTTCAGAATAGCACTTTTTTCTGGTTTGTCGATATATGCTCAATGGTAAAACAAAAAAGAAGTGGATGAAGTCAGTCGATTAATTATAAGCTTCATCGAATTGATCTCTCTCTTTCTTTATTATTAAATTTAATTGATCCAATTTATATCTCCATTAATTTAGCACTGAAAATGACTAAATGATGTAATATTTTCCAATGCTAAATATTCTATATAATTCTTGATTCACCTATAATCGACTAGATATTCGTAGATTATCCTCACAATATTATTAATTCTTAGCTATCTATGTCTGGTGAAAGTTAGATAGAATAGCTTTATTGTGCTCATAAATTTTACTATTTTTAAAATGTTAACGAAAGTGAGGTTAATTTGTTTAATATTTATATGCTTTCTTCACCAATTTGCAAAATTTTTTTTGTCTTTTAGTTAATCGAAAAAGTTTAGTTTTTTATTTTTATTTTTTCTTCAAAAAATCAATGAATTTATTATCTCTCTTTTGTAAACTAAAGAATATATATATATATATATATATATATATATATATATATATATACATTATATTAAAAGCAATGTAATCATCATTGCTCTTTATTTTCTCTAATATTAAATTATTTTTGAAAATTAGCATAGCAGAATGTGGTACATTTCATATACTTCATTATATGAAATTTAAGCAAGCAAATTGCATTGAATTTCATGGCCCAATGGCACTGAGCTTTATGGCTCAGTGGACTGTTTTTGTCTTAAAAATAGGTTGCTAATTACTTTAACAAATAATACATATAGTATATAACTTTTATACTCTATATTATACTGGCATAGTTGCGCGCTTGGCCAGGAGAATAATTCTTTCGAGATAACATTTGCTTCTTTCTTCATACATTATACATTTCAATCCTTATTCTAATTTGCTCTGTATTACGTTATTTACGTAGTCTGAAATGAAGCACTATCTTTATCCGTCTTATAATAACTTATATACATTTCTTTGTATGGCTTGACTGGCGAACTTTATGATCGCAACACAATAAAATTATTGCTGCCATCATGTATTAGAATGTCTGTTTAAGGGATCGGAAATCATAAATTCTATAATCGATAGTGATGAAGTTTCAATCAGTGGTCCTAAACTTCTTTCAATTTAATCATTTCGTTTTGAAGTTAGAAAAGATCTTCTGAAAAGTACATTTTTGTTATTAGATAATTGTTGCATTTTCTATTTTCAAATAAACGACATTTGCTGAACTTTTTGTGTTAGGCGTGCAGGAAAAAAATAAACATTGTGCCACTAATCTCGTAATTCTCTTTTATTTTATTGCAGTATTACTCATTTAGCAAAAAGTAAAAAAGATCTGATTAAAAGGAATATATAAGTGATGAAATTTTTCTAGTTTATTTGCAATATAAATGAATAAATTTGTCTGCAAAACCATATCTTATCCGTTGGACTGATACTTGACTGAATGGGTTTAGATAATATCTAAATATTTCTGAGGTAAGCTCAATGCGAATTACAGCTGTTTATGGATTATAGCACAAGAAGATAAATTTGTATCTTGCAGTAATAAAAGATGATTCTTTTTTCACTTAATGTCATGATCTTTCATTCATCATTCTAAAATGATTACAGTGTTTTAAAGCATGTTGGATGATGGGTTATTACTTGTTTGATTCATACTTTCTCATTTATTTGTGCAGTTTAATCTTATGGCTCAAAATATTAAAGATTTATTGCGAGACTGATTCTTCCATGAATTCTACTGTTTTCTCCACCATACTCATTTTCCAGCTCATCTTTTTGATCTTTTCAAGTTCACTTTCTATTGGTTTAGATGTCTCATCCATCGCACCGCTAAATATAAGGTCCTGATATATTGCACATCGTGAACCTGTTGATTGTTCATTGTACTGTTTTCTATAAAAATTGTTTATACTCGTATTTGTTTAAGGATATCTTTAAGAATTTATAAAATTATAAGCTTTTCAAGTAATTGTTTAATGCTAATTAAGTAGTAAATGATATATTTAACAAAATATATGTTGATTTTGCTGTAAATCTCTTATGCCGTGATTTTATGAGCGATGTTGATACGGCTATATATTTCTGGATTTTTCTTTAATATTTATATTGATAAACAGACTAAATGTGCTGTCGAAACATGAACTAAAACAAATTTGGAATAACTACCTTTTTTAATACAAAAAGTGCTAATTGAGATATTTTCCGATTACGAAGAGAGAATGAATGAAGTTACACTTTGCTAAATGAGTAGCGCAGAAGAATGATAGTAATCTTGGAAAAATTAAAATTTTATTACTTATTCTTCATTGTTTACTTCATGCTTCAGTATGATTTAATTAATAATTATTCAACCTATCAATTTTATGTCACAAATCGTAGATAGCATCTATGGAGAAGCAATCTTAATAATACATGGAAGATGGACAAAATTTTCTCATAATTCTTGCGATTGATTGATTTATATATATGAAGATTCTTACTGAAATTGTTTGCTGTGAACATCGAGGATCACAGAGCGCGCTGCAACTTTTAATTCCTCTAATTCCCAGTATTTCGGCAATGTTAGTATTCGCACTAATTCATCTAAGTCTAAATATTTCCATTCCTGTAAAATTTTTTTTCTTAACGAATATATATAATTTCATACCTATACAAGAAGATTTCACGCTTTACATTATGAATCCTTAATTTGAGAACTTTTGAAAGCAAACATTTCCCATTATATTGCAAATTAATTTCATCGGAGAAAACATCCAACCCACTGATGAAATAACACTCTGTCAGTAGCTATTAATTATAAATACGACCGAATATTTGCTTTTCGAGAAGATTTTGTCATTAGGCAAGCTCTACCTTCTTAATAAACTTATCTGTTATATTATTATTCTGTCAAAGAGTAATAATAGCAAGCTTCCTTTATGTTTCATTAAGCATAATTTTCGCCTAAATGCTTTTAAAAGAATTTACGTATTAATTTTATCCAAATATTTCACAAAATCAAAATTTAGGCAATTTTGTTAATGAATTCATAAGAACATTACGATTTCCCGCGAAAATTAGAGAGAAATTTACATCGAAAATGGCAGATTCGAGTTCTATAGCAACGGTTTCGATAGCTAGATCCACGTTAATCGGTTCTAGTATGCAAAGTAATTCGAGTATCTGACGCATTTTTTTAATATCCTTCTGCAATTCTTCATGGAACCAATTTTGCAATGCTAAAGAAAACGCCTGAAAAAAAATTAATCTTCGAACATCGAAAACAAAAGTAACGATTGCAAACAATTTTTAAATATTAATTGTCCGATTCGTCCGGTTTATTCGATTACTAATTTGCATATTTTCCTTAATATTTAACTTGTTTTGTCAATTAACTTTCATGATCTATACTTCCTGTTAGCTGCAATTCTAAAAAAATTAAAGTGTCAAATTTTTGGTTTGATGGAAATTCTTGATGTAGCTGGAAAATAGTTTTGAAATAGGTATTACATAGTCTATAACATCATCAGGATAGTCTAATCTTGCGTAGTTGACACTTGAATTTTCATTGATTAAACGGTGAAAATATTTGGTACCCATATAAAGCGTCCATTTTGAATACATTAAAGAATGTGAATCTGTACTGAACACCTCGAAATCTCTGTAAATTATTGTCAAACTCGACTTCTATTTCATAAATCTAAGTAGACATTTGAGCAATAGATTCGATATGATCAGTATAAATACTTGTAAACTCTGGAGTTTAGCTGGCTATTCCAAAGTTCTACGACTGATAGCGATCGGAGTCTGCTTTTCTGTTTAACAAATTGCATGAATTCTATTGCGTGATATGAAATAAGAATGCTGAGACCAATCAAACCATTTCTATATTCCACTGATGTAATAATGCTGTGCATTGATTCCAAAATGGATCCATGCTACGCATGACAAATGTATGCTCAAAATCCATTTCCTGCATTTCATTTAGTACTGCTGCAAAAGTTCGGACTAAAAACATGATATAGATACTTCACTAAAATGTTTCCAAGATCTTTTTAAATCGTATTCAGTGATGTTTGAAGATAAATTTATATTACTATTGACTAGCTAATTCTGGTTTACTTTATAATCTAGCAAATTCTATAACTAATCTTGCTTTTTGCAAATATGAATTTGATGTTTATCAATGAAGTTATTTCATGCTGAATTTATCTGTTAATTTTAAGTAAATTTACCGGAAATTTGCCATTGATATTCATTTTTATTTCATGATGAAATAATAAATAATGATTGAGGATCGATTATAATATTTACATAAATTCGAGCACTAAATTTAAAGGAATTAAAAATTGTAAACCATACTTTCTGCATCTACAATATTATCAATATCTTTTGAAGCACCGAAACGTATTGCTATTAATCCGGAAATTTGCGTACGCAATTCACTTTGACTATTCACTATTAGCGTTGAATTTTCTGGATGAAGACCCGCTACATTAATTTTAAGTTCGCTGAAAAATATTTGTATTTTATTTTAAGTCTGGCATAAGTAATTAAAATGATTAGAATTCAAGTTGGTTTAGAAATAAAATAAGAAAGGTGGAATCAAATCTTGCAGTTATGCGAAACTTAATTTCATCGTAGGATCCGATTTATAATTAATCATATAATTTCCTAAACAGGGAATTCATAACGATCTTAAACCGTAAAAAATTTACAACGATCTTACTCCATGTTTTATATATTTATCTTAAAATTTGGACACTTTGAAGAAAGAAGATTTCATTCCAATGAGCATAAACTGGAATTTTACAATTTATGAATCGCGTCACAACACATTGATATTTCTGTGGAAGTCTTCAATTTTACCGTTTTTGGGTACGATTTCAAAAGTAAGAGATAAGCTATCTAACATTACTATATCAAATGAAAAATCAAGATAAACAGTAATGAGATAAGCTATAATCACTCGTGAATGGATGGAAAATTAGAACTTTCAGAAATTTTTTTACTAACAATTCTATTGAGCGTGGTCCATGGACTACAATAAATGGTACACGGCATTCTTCACGACGTAGCATCTGAGCTGGAATGTTTATTTTAGCATTAAATATGAAACGTGATGGCACTCGCACTAATTTGCTCAGATTTTTTCTGGAAGTAATTGAAGAGCCATGTTTTATTTAAATGAATGGTCCTTTTGTACTTTGAAAATCAGTAAAAATGATTGGCCCACAAGTGATTCCTCAGTTTATAATGGTTGGTTATTTGGTCGGATGCAGAATTTTGCATTATAATTGAAGATTTGAATGGAGTTAAAAATTTGCATTAATCGTGTTATAATTTTTCTTTTGTAGAATGGAGAAATGAATATTTTGGTAGTAGAAGATTGTCGCCAAATTTGGTTATGCGACAGGTAAAGTCCATTTTATTAGCTTCACTTTTCTGTCCCTTCGCTCGAAATTAGAAGTTGAAATATTCGGAATGGATTAATTTTGCTTGAAAATAGTAAGCAGAAATATTCTTTATTTTACCAGCAGAAAACATTGTAATGGCTATATTAGTGATTCATGAAAGAAAATCCGTTAAGATGGATTTTTCAAATTTGAGATAAGAGAAATAGAATAGTTAAAGAAGTCGTTTTTAATGATAATCTGTTTTAAATTTAAATTTCGAAATTCTTTTTTCTAGCTGTTTCACCAATTTTATTCCTCTGAGGAGAGGATAATGATATATATTAATTATTAATTACTTAATTTCATAAGAACGGTCTATATTGTTTAAAAAGTCAAAATAACTGCACAGAACATTCAAAAGAATCAAAACATATATCATTCACAAATTGCCTCTATAATTTCAACTTTTAACGAAGATACAAGTGCAAAGAAATTAAAAGTGAGAGAAACAATCAACATTATTACTGATCTTAAATAGTAATATGAATGAATTATGGCTGAATTATCAACGACAAAAACATAGTAGTAATTTATCTCATTCTGTATAATATTGTCCTTTGCTAAACAGCTGTGAGTCCATTTACCTTTTCGGAATATACTTTGCTATATTTTGCTGAAAAAAGGACGATTGAATTGATTTTATTTTTTCCAAAAATAAATATCAGAAAGCGAATAAAAGACAACAAATATTTTTAAAAATACCAAGTAAATTCAGGTTTCTGTAAACTTTTCAGAAATCCTAATTTAATGTGAATAATATAATTTTTAGTAGATTAAAATAAATTCAATAAATTGCAAGCTATGAACTTTCTACAAATTTTTCTTTTCAATAAACTGAAATCAATGAAATATACCACTGACATGATTGGTGTACCGGCATAGAGTTTCTGGCGGTGAAATGCTCGAAATATGATTTCGGCCTAGTTGATTTATCGAAGACAAACAGTGCCAAATAAACTGCATTAAATGCAAACTGACTGAAAATAACTGGTGCTTATAAACAAACGCATATTATAAAATTTCATGATCTGTAATTATTTTAAAAAATTACTTAAGAATTGTTTATTTTAGATATAAACATAAACAAGTGGCATATTTCGATTATGGAAAGTAATTAATACTGAAATGGACAGAACGAAAAATGAATGAAGAAAATAGTGAAAGTGCAAAGAAAATGACTGTCGCAGAATCCAACCAACTTGCAAAAGTAAGATTTTTATATTTACTATTCATTTCTCAAAGACTCAGTTATCACTACTTTTATATAAAAATGCTCAAAATCAGCAAATTATTTAATATTATTGTTAATGGAATTTAGAAGAAGATTACTGAGCAAATATAAATTTTCTAAAAATCACATAAATCGAAAAAATAAAGAAATTTGTAGGGATAACCGAAAATAATTTTAGCATAAATTTGTTCAAATAATCAAAAGAATATTTTTATCAATGATTTATCTTTTAATACTGAATATAAATAAATTTTACTATGCTTAATGTAATGAAACAAAACATTTATCTTATCCTCGTATTTATCAATTGTTACCGAACTTTATCTTCAAAAGTAAAAACATACAATGAATATTTAAAATATTGTTCAGATCTTTCCCTTTCGTATGATAATAAGGTTTATACAATATTTAATATACGTTGTAACTTAACTTCCATTATAAAAGGATTGTTACCTGTTGAACGAGTTCGATTTCCTTTTTCTTTCATTTGTTTCTTTTTTTTTCGCTCTAATTTGTTAACTACAAGCGACTTTTTCAACTCAATTATCATTTTCTTATATCAACAAATTCTGGTTAACTTCCTTACAATCAAAACGTATTTATCTATCGCTTTATTTTAACTATATTATCAGTATTCCTTTACTATATTGTGCATCATTAGCTGTTACGATAAAAGTCCGTTGTAACAAATTACACAACAAATTCCCTAATCACCACTTACATCCTTCAACAAGAAAAACCTTTCACGATAGGAAAAATGCATATCAAAAGATATGGCTCAATTGATAAAATAGCAGCACATTAATCAAATAGCGCAGTTATATGATCAGCAGATAAGAAATTATAAAAAAATCTGTAACAGTATAGGATTTATGTCGAATTAAATCATTTTATATTATTGTTTGTAAATTTTTTTGAAATGTTGACGCCAAAATTATATATTACGCCTTTTCAGAAAATGATAACTGGTATTTAATCACTTGGTTTTTAACTGATATTTAATCATTTGGTCAATTACTGAATGTTTAGAGTGGAAAGCTTCATGTGATAACACATCAAGTAATTTATATAATGATTTCCATATGTAACACCTGAAATAGAGCGCTTGTGCAAGCATTCGTGCTGAGAAATGAAGCGCCTCCTCATGAATATCAGGCATTCCGAATAATATTACCATTCGATACATGTTCTCCGGTGTATTCAATATTATGCAAATTAATGCAATCACTAACCACCTCCATAACGTTCTGTTATGCTTGTGCTGCAAAGTTTGCAAAATTATCGAATCTCAAACATCATGAATTAATGCAATAGCCATAGAGTTTCATTTACTACTTATTCTAATAAACCAAATCAGAAACTATAATATTGTTAATTTGTTGAAGTTTAACAAGGCTAATATTATTCATTATACATATTCGTTACTTTTCACTCAGTAATCTTTTTTTTTTTTTTTTTTTTCAGAAAAATCACTGATGATAAATGTCATCTATTTGGTGAAGGAGAAATGGAGAAATGATTTGTCTCTCAGTGAGGATGACATTCGTCTATAATTTTTAAAATCAATAAATATTATTAAACTTAATCGATTAAGTATTTGGCTATTTCTGGAATATATATAATCAATAGTAAGGGGTTCAAAGTTTTTCCAGATCTATTTTGTACCGAAAACATTTGCATTAAGCCAATGTTACATGATCCCGTCCTGCAATGATCTTCAATATAATGTTAATTAAATTTATCAAAATGTTAATATCATTCAATCTTGGATTTCGTTCTTCTATGAATTTAAATTTTGCAATGAAATTAATTAAATTTAAAATCAGCTGAGAAATGCGATTATAATTTTTTAAAGTTTAGCGCTGTTTTGTCGTAAAAAAATGCTGCTTATGCAGAAATATTCATAAGCAGATTAAGCAAGAGTTGTAAATTTTATTATCATTATATTATATTATACATTTATTTTTTGACTTGTTAATTCTAAAAGAAAAAAATTTTGATTACTTTAACTTAACATCAGTTTTGAATTGATACTATTCATCTAAAATATATAAAAATGATGTAGTTATTAATTAGCTACTTCAAATGATAATAAAAATAGCTAACGTGCTCTTGATGAGTACAGAAATATCCATAATAAAAATAAGTAAGAAGGGGACACAAAATGACCAAGTACATTCGACAATGTGGAGCAAGCGATTCCAAACAATGGAGCGAAATAATGCTTGCTGGATACAACCGAATTGGGTGGAGTGAACGGCTAACAGAAGCCAAGCATTCAACGCCAATGATACCATCTTCAATGCGTATGCATTTATCATAGAAACATCAGATATTATAAAGCAATCCCGGATTGTTCGGAGCTTGCCGAAACCGAAAAAAACGGAGCAACCGGAATTTCCACAGAATCATCCAATATAGAGCATTGATTTTTGGATTAGCTATTTATTTCTCTCTAAGCGATGAAATGATATTACAGAAGATTTTAGAAACATTGAAAAAATGGTTAAACATTTCTTTGATCATCGCAATCCGAACTTTTTGTCTCCACCTCGAAAAAATGTATTCGTTATGCCATTGAATATGCTATGGCGAAATTGAAAGAGATATAAAAATAAAAACTGACTACGATGAATGATAAGGCTCGATACGGCATTTGCCATAATCGAAGATGGAAGAGTGGATGCTTTATCGCGAGGTAACGAAGTGTTGATAGTAAAAGCCATGACCAGATAGAAATACCCGTTACTGTATGCGTCAGAAATAATATCACCTGCAATTTATATTTATTGAAAATTCCGCTATGTAAATAAAAGATGGGCAAAATGACTGAATAAAAAATCTTTAATTTGGTATACGAATAGATAATGAAAAGAAATCAAAGAACAATTGAAAATCGTTTGGATGCTACTGATTTAATCTTATCAATATTTTGATATAAATATGAAAGGCAGAACTAATTCAAGTTAATCTAGTATCTACAATTATCCAGAATTCAAATCCAGTCAGCAATGACAATTAACAAAGTCTTAGCATGGCTTGTTTAAACATTAGAATAATCAATAAGAGTCACTACTCACATTCCATGGAATTCGGATGCAATTTTATCCAAAAAAGATGAAGACAATTTTAAAAATAAATTTTAAAGATAAAGAACAAGCCTAATTACCAAAGAAGATGAAGAATAAAATGTTTAAGAAAATTTCAGCTGTTTCCCAATATTATTTCAAATTTCACATATTTCAGCAACATTGCAAAGACATCTAGTCTGCAAATTCTTTTGCCATCTGACAGAGATGACGAATGGAATCTTTTTTTTCATTCTGAACGTTCATACACACAATATTCATGTAAATACTTACCTCACATATTATTTAAATTCTTATATTGTTTTTACTTAACCTGAGTAATGAAAAAATAATAAAAAAAGTTTTGAAACGATATTTCCGCTTCCTTCTAGAGTCATCAGAGTAATTTTTTTGTTTTGAGATTTCTCCATTTCAGATTTTGAATTCCACAACAATTGGGTAAAGCTTGAGATAAAATTTGTATTTTATTTTAATTTAATGAAACAACTTATACTACTAAAAATATTACGCATAATCTAAATTATGAATAATCTAATCTTACAGACTTCGTTTTATGCTGACTTTCTTTAAACATAACAAAACCATCACTTATGTCTGTTCTTCTTCTCTTCAATATTCAGAATGGTGGGTATTTATACTTATATGTAGTGTTGATCTCAAACTAACTTTCTTACTGTTACTCATTCTCATAATTCATTTCTACATAAGTTTTCGAATCTTCTGTTTTAAAAGAATTAGTTTCTTGAGATTGTAAACGTTTTCTTTATTCTTTTTTTTTTTCAATTTGGCTTTCTGAATACTATTTTTTAGAATTATTATAAAAAGACTAGGTTTCCTCATTCCCTTCTCAAAGAACACTTTCCATTTTAAAGATAACAGTTAAGCACTCATTGCTATGTTCTTCCACTTTATATATTTCTGCATTAACGTTTTGCTCCAATGAAGCCTGAAAGATAAACATAATTGAGTGCTATCTTCACATTCCATAAAAAGAATTTAAAATGGGTTTTATCTATTGAGCTATGATTTCCTTGAATCCGTTTAGTATGTGAGTTCATTATTTGTAATAGAATCTGGCTAACCAGACTTTTTGTCAACATTTCCGTGAGTATTTTATGACTATGTAAAGTCAGTAAATTGAGCGACGATTCATAATTACTTTTCTATCATTTGTTTTATATAATATATCTATAACTTCTCTACATGGTTGAACTTTTTTACAGATATGATGAGCCGACCAGCCATTCCATTTAATTTTATATGCCAAGTCCAGATTAGTTTCATTTTTAATTCTATTCGATCTTGCCTCAATAGGCTATTATCATTTTGATGTTTTTCACCTTTTTTTTAATCGACTGCCAGTTTCTCTTCTCCGCTGCTTTTTCAAGTTTTGTTTTAAAATTTTTTACGTAAATCGATTAGTAAGCTTCAAATCACAGCAGAAATCTTTTGATTGCTATAGATTATAATCCAAGATGATTATAAATCTCTTCTTGCCATCAATGTCCGGAACAATGATATGTAATAAAATGAAATAAGAGGAAAAGATTTGTCACTTCTGATACATGAAAAAGAAAGAAGGTAGATGATTGAGATAGTATGAGAAAATTTTTTACTTATTAAGTAGCTATCAAATTATTAATGTTCGTAATGAAACCAAATTCTTTCAGTCTTTTGATTACTGCTGTGTGAGATAATTTTCATAAATATTTATAGTATTAAATGATATTTTATTTTTATATAATCAGTCATTGTAGCATACAATGAAAAAAACAAACCGTAGTTTTTGAGAAGCCTAAAAATATTAGGCTTTTCGGTGATTTGATTTTTCATTATATCTACAGTGTTTCTTAGCATTTCCTTTATTGCCGTAAAAAGCTGGAAAGATCAGTATAACAATTTAATCTTGTTGTCTAGTCGCCTTAATCATCTATTATTTCTTCTAAGTAAAGTGTTTCTTGATTCCGGCTAAACAAATCTTATAATAGAATTACTAACTTATGTTGAGAACTGATGTAATCTGGTTCGTCTTGTTCAATAATCATTAAATTCAAACTTTGTTAAATTTACGCTAACTTTTGCACCGACATTTTGTGATAATGAGGCGGATGCTTGAAACTCTAGGGTAGTTGTTTAGACTGAAAATTGCAAAATTATGGTACCTTACAAACATAATGCATAAATACTTCATCGCCATTAAATTGTGGATATAATTGCATAAGATTCTGCGATAATATCAATAATAAAGAACAGAGATCAGCAGCCGCCATTGAGCAAAGTGCTATACCGGTACCATTGCGGTATTTTTCTTGATCGTCCCTGAAATGACATATATATGTTTGTTTTGAAAATTTTCAGTTATTTCAGAGTCGAATCGTTCCTGCAATTTTCTGTTGTGTTGAGCGAATATTTATTATAAAAGTTAGTTAATAAAACTTCATAAATATAATTATTGTAGGAAGAGTCTATATAAAGTCCAAAAATTAAATCAAATTTTTAAACTTCAAGAGGATAGTTGCGTACTCTATGAATACATCTCCTTATTAATGAATATATCGAGCTATTTTAAAATTATGCAAATGATGAAAAAAGCAAATAATTAGTGGGAAATTACTTAGCTAGCCTTTTCATTCGAATCAGCACATAAATATTTGCTGGAATGCCAACAACAGCAGCAATGAAATAAAGAAATAATGTTATCGCGGCAACATTCCTCACGATCGGATCTTCTGCCAAAAAGTCTTGTTCATCCAAATACTGCAAGGAAATTGCAATATTCTTTCTGCAATTTTCCATTGATTTTTCCAGTTTATCTATGCTTCAAACAGTTGCAACTTCTCATCAAAAATCACAAACTAATTTTAACAAAATTCAAGAAAGAAATCATTATTTTTGTCAACGAATCACTGAATTAGATAGAAAAGATTTCAAATTATATATGCATTTCATTGTTCACATTTTCCGCCGTCCACTTCGTTTTATTATTGTTT
Organism: Dirofilaria immitis; assembly: GCA_024305405.1. Lineage (NCBI taxonomy): Eukaryota > Metazoa > Nematoda > Chromadorea > Rhabditida > Onchocercidae > Dirofilaria > Dirofilaria immitis. The sequence continues at coordinate 2,879,321 of JAKNDB010000092.1, read as the reverse complement.
CATCAAAACTTTATGGAGAGTCTAAAATAGGCGTATTATGAATAAATTCTAGCTATATGAGGGATGTTATAATTCAATTTTTATGAGAAAATTGATTATAATATTTAATTTAGAATACGGATTATAATATTCAGTTTTTATAAACTTTTTTAACGAAAGCTGTTGCAAAAAATCCGTGTTGAGAAAATATTTAAATTTTTCAACAAATGAATTGAATTTTATTTATTGTTTTCCGAAATATCCAAAATTTTTTAGAATAACAGTGTTTTCTTTCAAAAATTTTCTAGAAAGAAATAAAAAATTAAGTTTCTAAATTTTCATCCTTTCATCACTGAATAAATTATCTGACTAGCTAGAATAATTTGAAACAAAAATATCGTCATGCTTAACTAAATATTATAATCCGTATTTGCTATCTTCTTTCACTTTATACAATTTGAATAATTAGGAAGATTTAGAGGTAAATTTCCATTTATATCCATCATTTATCTTATTTAACCCACAATAACAATATTCTGTAAAATATACTATAGCCCATACTATCTAAATTATTCGCATAGAAATTTCAAAAACCCTGCACTACATATTTTCTTAGTATTTAATATTGCTAAATAATAAGAGAGTTTAAAACATTTATTATTTAAATTTTTTTGTTTCTCCTGAATAGTGAACTGGAGAAAAGATTCTGATGATTTGCAAAAATTTCAGATAATTTTCAATTTTTATTTGAATATTTCAATTTTTTCTTGTACTGCTCGGCTCGAAGATGTTAACAGATTGATTATTCGTTTCAGGCTTTTCTTTCAGTCACTTCTTACTCGACTGTCAAACATAACAATCAGCTTCATCAAGGCAAGTGCAGTATTCTGATTCACAATTCTTCAGAATAAGGCTTATTATCAAACAAAAATCTACTTTTTTGTTTTCAAGTTTTGTCTTTTCTATTTCAATTTCGCAACCTTTTTATTATTGCCTTCTCAGTACTCTCTTCACAAATAAGCATTCTAAGATAATCTTTTCTAAATAATCTGTTTCAATAATCAGAAGTATTGTCTACTGTTAATGATGGACGCCTGCGAAGTTGTAGCTTATTTCATATTTCAATAGTAAATCTAATACGATTTTTGCTCATCTAAATATTTTCAACAAGAACCCTTATTTGCTTTTTATTTGTACTCTAATCTTAAATATATTTAACATTCCTTTAAAGCTCAATAACTTATTATTTCATGATACAGTAATCACTACCATATTTCACAAAATATTCCATTTTTTTACCTGCAATTTCTGAATAAAATAGCATTTTTTACACTGCAAATTAGTCTTTCAATCTCAACAAAAAAAACAATTCTGTACTACCAGGATATTGGTTAAATCTTATAACTTCAGTAAGCAATATTGTTGGATTATACTAAATGTGATCGCTTCTGAAGTTACCACATAACAATAATAAATTATGGAATTAAAAAGCTACTAACTTCATAATAATCGTAGCTAAAATTTGCAAAATTGTCGTTGCTTTTTATAGATTTGATGGCATCTTTCATTCTGAAAATTCACGAATGTTTCGAATTTCTATGTATAAACAAAAATATTAAACAAATTTTAATTAAAGCACGAATAAGGAAGAGAAACTAAAGTTTGCCAGGAAATGAAAATTAAGATAATGCATATTTATTATTTTGCTTTGTTTTCTACTTTTAGATTTCTTTATGTGTACAAGAAAATACAACAACAATTAAAATAAAATTTGACATAACGTTAGCTTGAAATTCATATAATTTAGTCGAACAAGTATCTCCATTTTTCTTCTATATTTCTTGAATTAATGAACAAAATGGGATATATATCAAAAATTCTAGAATTCACATTTAAAATCTTTTGGTCAAAATATTGATACCTACAATTTTATTGAGCGTTTAATTTTATTTAGAATAAAGAAACTAATGATTGATTTGCAGCAGAAAAAGTTTAATCTAAAAGGATTATGAAACTTTTAATGGCATTCTAGTTATCCACGTGGTTTCATAATGATATAAATTTGATCTGCTATGCTATTCTGTTGTGACGTAATCTATTAAGAAAAATCTCCTAGGAAGTTACTCATTTTTAAATTGTAGAATTGCCCAAATATTCATAAATTTATCTTTTTGGAAGTGTTTTGAAATAAATGAATTTTTTTGCTAATTTTAATAACTCACTAATTACTATAAATATACTGTTTATAGAAGATATAATATTATGAATTTTATTTTAATGTCACCAATAAAAACGATGTCATCTTATTTTAGTTATGAATTATGAATTACTAGTAATTCGATCAAAACTATGTAGTTTATACATTATTCTATTTCATTGACAATTAATTTATTTGCGTTTTTAAATTATGATATAACCATCATTCAGTACATTATTTCGTCCATGTCTCAATGACTTATTTTGTGATCAGATCCTTTCCAACATATTACAAATTGTTTGCATCTATCATTCGTTTAAAAAAAATAAAAAAATAATGCATTTTTCAAACGTTATATTCATATTGTTGAAAAAGAATTCTTCAAAAATAAACGAATAATGAATTTTTCCTTATCAGATTCTTACCAGACTGCTTTCAAATGACATAAACTTTTTTTAGGAATGGAGAAAAAGTTTTACAGTAGAATTGACTTTAAAAATTTATCAATTCAAATTCGAATTGAGTACGGATTCAAAAATCCGACAAAAATAATCTCCGTAAATTTTGACTTATCAGCTTTAAAAAGAAATTTTTTTCTATTTTTAAAAGTTAACTTAATTTAAAAATCAACTGAACATAAAAAAACATAAAAACACCAATATGAGAAGATTTTTTTCTGCTAAACTATGCAAATAGAGAATACATTGTTAGTTTTTTTGGTTTTAAAAGTACATATTGAGAAAAATCTTTCAAAAAGCGTTTGTACTTCAGAACATTTAGAAATGAATAGCAAGCAATATTTTACATTGAGCGATGCAGATGATATGAGTTTACTAATTTCAATGATTAAATGAGAAAAGTTTTTACAGAACTAAAAAGAAAGGAAATTCTTTATCAAAAATAACATGATATTAATATTTTTCATGATTTCTTTTTTAATCTCTGACACGATCTAAAAAACTTGAAGTAAAGTTCAATACGTTGCCAAAATTTGTGAGTATAATTTTGAATACAAGGTCGAGCTGATAAAAAAAGTGACAAAGTTTTAAAAGCTTACATCACCAATATAAGTATTTTTATACTATTAACATAGAAGTTTGAATTGCTTACCAAATATAACAAATTCTTTTTGTTGCTAAGAAAATATTGCACATTAAGTTTATCTATCAAGCCATTTCTTAAGTTATTGTCTACAGGGTTGTATTCTTAATACTTATCCACACATTTTCTTGATTGAATTGATCAAAATAAAATTTCTCGTGTATAATTGTTATATAGATTTTTCTAACGCGAGGAAAAGTTTATGAGTTAAATTCTATGAAATTATTCTGAGCTGAGAGAAAAAGAATTAAGCATCTAAAATGAAGTTTTTCTTTCCAAATTATCGTATCAAGAAGATTAATTTTTCGAGGTGTATTAAACCAGTTTTACAAAAGCTTTCTAGAAAACCAAAATTTTATCCGTCTTATAGAAATATTTGATAAATTCCATTTTAGATCATTTTCTGCAATTCCAAAAATAAATGACGCCTATCCTATCTAGTAAAAAGAAACAAGCAAGCAGAGTTTTCAATCGTTTTAAAATAATTAAGCTCATACCTTCGAAATTTCTTTTTTCTAAATTTGATTTTCAAAATTTCACTATAAATATTAGTTATATTTGCTTTCGTTAAATCTTCATCCATTTGTTTTGATAAAATAAAATGAAGTATCCATGCAAGTGATACTTTTGTGCTGCTGTTATCTATAAAAGTATATAAAACACTAATGAAGAAGTCTTTTAAAATGAAAATGAAAGAATAGACCACCAGTTGGCAGTAATAATAACAACAGTAATACATACGTTCTACTGGAAAATGGAAATACATAATATTTTTAGCATTGAAGATGTCATACTAATATTTACAGTACTTAATCCATTTGTGAAGAGAAGTAAAGTGCAATGATGTTGGCGAAATCGACATGGCATTCCAGTACTCTTGGGAGATACAGTGAGATAAGAATGGAATAAAGTAAGATATGGTGGTACTTCAAATTCTTCCTTCAATATTTCAATTTCAAAATTGTTTTGGTTTTTTGGAAATTAGTTTTATCGTTTTACATTACACCAAAATGCGTTTTCTATATGCGTTATGCATTCTAAGCCTACGTCTATTTTGCAAATCATCACCTTCAATCTTATATAGCGTTTTCTTTTCTTTCTCCGGTCTCTACATTTCATGAAGATATATTAACCAGTTCCATACCTCTGTATCAGGGATTCGGATCATATAATAAAACTTTCATATTAAGCTCATTTATTTACCGAAATAGACTCATAATAATAGTTATTAAATCGTTACATTTGCGCATTCCAAATAATAGAAATAACTTTCTTAAATAACGGAAATTGAAAGTGGCGAACTGGTCCACTGATCAGTAAGATATGATATAGTCGTCGATAGAAACGGAGAGTGATGTGATGGGAAGATATCGATAGGATTGACAATGCTATGCAAACATTCCGTAAAAGAATAGTAATGAGAGTGATAATAGAGTAATAACGAGCTAACTAAAGATAATAATGGCTAATAACGTGAGTGATAATAGCAAGGGTTATAATATGCTAACTGCAAGAGATGTGAAATCCGAAGGTAATCATATGTTTACCTTACTAATAGATGTGGATGTGCGGTCCATGCATTAATGTTAGTGAAAAAGAAAGTAACTATGAAGCCAGCTATCATATAGGCGCTCGTTATTACGATATAGTGATAGATCACTGTTAGGAAGACATTTGACTGAATACGAAAGGATTATGCTTAATTGTAATTAACCGTCAGACATTGTTCGATAAAGTCTTTAAACGACGTTTAGATTATCGATGAGACGACATCCCAATGGTGACAGTGTCGCAACGAAAATCATTTGCGAGCAAAGTGGAAGCAAGCATAACATATTAACGTTTCGTGTTTGGTGCTTCTTCCATTAACTCTCTGTAGTATGAAGTGCCAATGATTTACGATGGATAATGAAATCCAAGTGTGAGCTTGCATTTCATTTCAAAATGTTGTAAGGAAAACTTTTTCCCATTGATGTTTTTTTTCATCTTTCTTGGAATTGAAAAAATGAAAATCATTTTCAAATCTTTTTAACGTTGCATATCTTCTGTATAAAAAGGATAGTTTTTTATGTGGTAGTCTTCTTGCATGAAAATACGATCGTTATTAAAACAGATAACAGTACAAGCATGATAATATAGATTCAAACTTATTTTAGATCCGCTGTCTCATGTTGGTTCTGAATTTCGAAAATAGCACCAAAAAGTTGAAATTTTCTTAAAAAAACTTGGGCGAGTTAAAAAATAATATGCCATTTTGACGCTTTCATTTCAAAATTCAAAAATGCATTTTTCGCCTCATTTGCTATGTTGAAAAATACATAAAAAGATTGTTTGGAAATGAAAGATATTTGTGAAACAAATGCAAATGATGCCAGAAATGCTTAAAAATTATATCATTTATGCATATATTAAGATATTTTGTTTATTAGTATATATAAATTTCATTAAATAACTACCGCAAATTTTTCTACGATTAATGTTAAATATATTTTTAAAATAGACGTGAAATTCATTAACGAAAGATGATTTTGAAGTAGGAAAAAAACTATACAAAAAGGTATATAGTATGTTGTGTATAATGTTCACTATAGACCGCTTGAATTATGAAAAGCTTATTGCACAGGTATAATTTAAAATAGAATATAACTGATCTTATGCTTAAATAGATTTGTGAAGAATGAATTTGATACTTGATTGATTTGTTTTACTAAATATGGGATCAAATTAAAATATAATTTTGACATCTAATGGAATAATTAGGATTCAAATTCATTAACTTTCAACAAATCACATCCCAGATTATACATAACTCAGCACATCAAGGAAATGCATTAGAATTTATTCTGAATAATTTTTGAAACGATTTTAAGCTACAAAACTGTAAGTAACAAATAGGAAAATGAGAAAGCTATTTGTGACAAAAATTTTAAGTAAGCAACCATTATCATTGCTAACAAAAAAAATCTTTGAAAACAAGATGCTTTTTAAAGAATCACTAGTTTTTAATCTTCATCCCCAAAGTAAAAGATACATCAGAATAAACGACCACGTTAAACTAGTTTGTAATAAAGCGAACATATCCACTATTGGCAAGGAAAAGGAAAATAGGAAAGATCAGTTTCTAATTAGCAGAAAATAGTTAAACGTGAAATTCCACGATCAGGTTTAACTACTCAAGTTTACAAAATATTATTGCCATAAAAGAAGAAATCATAATGCATGCAGTTGCTAAAGAAGGAAAAATAGCGGAAAATCTCTTATTCTGTCGAGAATGATCTGTATGAGAAGTGAACCACTTCGTGTTGTCAATTTTGTTCAAATTTTATCGGAGAATAGATTAAACAATCGTAAAGCTCAAAACGAGCACTTTTTAAAACGTTGTATTCCGCGATATGATTCAATAACAATCATCTGTTGGTAAATGGAAAAATAGTCCTATATGTAGATGTGCTGGAAATTTTGAATATCTATAATAGTTTTGTATCGATGAAACCTGCAAAGATCAGACCGATTTAGTATGAAAGTGAGATAAATGTGTTATCTCTTCTTCAAAGCAGCGAAATTGCGCAATTATTAGATGCTGAAATGTATTTCAATAAACATTCGCTATCTGTAATATCAATTAACAGATTATTGGTCAACCTCGCGGATTTTGGATCCATTGAGACTTGTTGGCCAAAGCTGAGTTGTATATAAGTATATCAAAAGATTAAATGGAATGTTTGTAAAATCAAAGGATTTATATAGGTTTGTTTTTTCGTTAGCTGTCGTGAGGAACCGGAAGAAAGTGTTTATTCAATAGTTATAGAACAATATAATACGACGGTGCTTGAAAATATGAAATAGAGAATAAAATTAAACTGATTAAGTAATTTTAATCAATAAAGGTCAATAATTACGTCAAGAAAGACGAATCTAGTTTGAACCAATGTAACATGATGAATCAAAGGAGACGTGCATAGCGCTGAATCCAAAAGAAGAATATTTCCTTTAAAATAAGAATAGAGAGCATATATAATACTACCTATATGTGTATTGGGCTTACAATGTTATGTAAATTACTTGAGAAATGACAGAATTAATTTTTTCATTAAAGCGGAAATTGTAGTGGAATTATTAGAAAGAATTTCAACACTTCACGCTGGATTTCCTTTTGGAATGAGAAAGACGCACTTAGTCCTTGACCCACCAATCAAGCAATGAAATGATCAAATGAATATGCAATTGATTCTGGATAAGAAGACGATATAATGAGAGATGTTAGGCAGTAAATCCCGGTTGGTTAAGATAAGAAAGAAAAGAAATATATCGTTCATCCTCTTCTACCGCCTGCTAGATTAACTTTATTCCGCATGACGGAAGATGCTTCAGTGGAGAGAACTAGCGCTCTATTTTTTATCAGATCTCAAAATTGTAATAACAATCATGTAGAAGTGCTAGATGACACTTATGTATTAATGGGTATTTTCATTGAAAATAAGCACTAACTTAAAATTCTTATTAAGGAAAATTACAGCTTGTTCGCAAGGAGTATTTTGAAGCGATCGATTAAGCTAGTCATGAAATAGTTCTGAGATGAACCAATTTCGAATATCCGCGTTAGATGATCTCATGTTTATTTTGCTTGCATAGGGATCATGGCATAATAGAATTGAAATGGCAAAGCAACCCATCATTTAATACAACAACAAATTTACTCGAATAAAAAATGAATTTTAGGAAGCGAACGAAGGAATCAATCACTAAAGTATGTTTCAGCGCAAACTAGAGAAATGAAGCTATGGTAAAATACATGACGGTAGAAAATTAGACTCTCATGATTAAATTCATATTTACCAGTTGTTAGAAGAGTTTGTCTTTGCAGTTTGCCCTAGATACTACTTCCAAAGTAGTAGAGACCAAATGTTGCTGAAATCACGAAGACATTCCCTAATAAAACAAAATATAAAGATTCATAAGGGAATTTGTTAGGATGAATTAAATTGTAGGTCAGGACGTTATAAATCATATTAGTTATCATATGTATGTGCTCCAAATAAAAGCATGCCTTTCGTGGCCTCAGAACTGACCTTCAAAAATGATCTCAGAATGGAGCAAGGGATTCTAATCAACAACATCATCTTCACAAGATGTGCCCCATGAGGTCAATCGAGAGGACATATCGGGCGTTAATCTCTCCTTTGAGTTATGATGTCGTCATTAAGATTGTTCATTGAAATGATTTAATTCGCATTATTGACCCTATGATTGCTGCTGTCCTGATATATTATTAAATTTATCGTAATATATGTTTAATTACCCAAGTTTGAGGTGCTACCACTGAAAGGAGAAAGAATCCTCAATTTTTGTCACTAAATGATTGAAAAAAAAGCTTCAGATAACCATCCAATTTTTTTTAAATGTCTGAGAGCTAGTTGGAATGAAATTCTGAATTCGAGATTATTTTTGGTTCTGTTAAGTACGACTTGCAAAAAGTATTGGTATAGAAAAAACAGAAACATTCGTAAAAATCATACAAACGCAAGTTTGACAAACGAATTTGAATATCACTTTTATTTTAAATTTTTAGTTTTTTCTTAAATCTTTCAAATAATTGTTAGAAATTTAGCCTCGTAAATTCAAATTATATCATCATCTGAAATTAACTTCTTGAGAAAAGTTGAATTTCTCTATTTATCCGCCATTTTTCATTTTTCAAATTGCACAAGTTCACAAATGCAAAGATGAGGTATTACTGTTAAAATATATGGAATACATCAATCAGAAGAGTTTTTTTCCCAAAGCATTTTGGAAAATGTATAGGTCCCATCAAAGTTTTATAATTAAGAAAGTAATGTGCAGTTGATACTTCTAAGCATACGATTAAATAGGGGAAGAGCGAAAAGTTGAAATAAAAAGGATCAACAAATAGGAACATTCAGAAAACATTATGGTCAAAACAATTATAGTTTGTTGCAATTTTCATTTAAATTGGTCTCGACCTTGATGAATCATTCCGTCTCTTCGGATGACACATCTTTTCGCATCAAATACCACAAATTACGAATAAGCTGAAATATTTTTGGTTTTGCTATTGGTTATTTTATCAATACTGAATTAAGATATGAACATTAACATTTCTTTTTACTTATTTGATCATATAAAATTCAACAATTTGAATAAACTGAAAAATAACTTTATGTTATTAAGTTTCCTGTAAAAAGCAACATTAGAATATTCGGGAAAGAAAACCTTTTGTAATTTAGAAAAAAATCATGAATGCACAAAACGAAAACAATTTGAATTCGAATGAAATATAACGAAACAACTCAGAAAAGTTCTGCTTGAGTAATTCTTTTTATCTATAGAAAAAAAATTGTAAGCAGTTAAACAACATCTCAGTTTCCAAATATTGGTAACATTTGACTAGATGTTCTTTATATCTAGGCTCAGATTTATTGATATGAAAGGATAAAGAGAATAATTGTATTAAGAATAGGAAATAATATGTTTTTAAAGGATATGTATATAAAGAAGAGAGATATAAATTAGATAGATTGGATAGATAGGTTGGATAGATTAAATTAGATAGATAGATAAATTAGATAAGATAAATGGAGAAATCAAATAGATCAATTAAATTTTGATATTGACCACGTCAATATGATTAATCACTTCTGAACATTCAATCCTTTTCTTCAAAGATATGTCTATCCGACTTTTCAGCAAGACATAAAACTCGGACCGAAAATTGTTTTCTCAAGTTGATAGAAAATCATTTTGCGGTCTCACGAAACAATAATCTATCTTTATATATGTAATGTATCCTCTTGTTTTTATATATTTTAAATCATTTTTTAGATCACTTTTTTAGACCGGTATTACTTACTTTAGATGCTGCAAAATCTTTAATAAAATTGTCTTTTAAACGAAATTTTGACTGTGCTATTTTGATGAAATGCCGACTTCTAATGTAAATTAATCATTAATACATATCACCGAGATATTCTGAATCATTTTTAAATCATCCTTTTGTAGAATGATGTGCAGTTTCAATGAAATATTATATTTTACTTCTTGTGCTTAATTATCATTTCAAAGCATATATATTGGCATATAAACACCTTAGAATTTAAGTATCGCGGCAGTCAATTCTAGTTACAGAAACAAATAGTTTATCATAATATTTTCCTCATATGTCATATATCGAAAGCAATTTCCCACTTAATATCAATGCCACAAATATTTTCACTATAGTGTTTGAATTCCTACCGCCTTCATACTTATACTATTTAGAAGCTATTACTTTTGATTTCATTCCTTTTAGACATTTTCCGCCAACATTACAGAGCTTTTTATACACCTCTCCAACTTTCTAAATTTGTTATTTCTGAATTTTTTTATGTGAGAAAAGCGTCTAACTTTTCCTAGTTGAATCTCCAAGAATTCAGTCTTTAAAATATCATCTTATGTGATCAGTGTAATATCAGTGTAATCCAGTGGACTGGATTATCTCATTTTGCATTCTCGCTCCTCTATTTATTTCGAGAAACAAATAGCATGAATTAAAAATCAGAGATATTTATAGATTCATTTAATTACTGATGAAATGCCAATGTATCTTGCAATGCATGACCTTATTTAAATCAAGCTTGTTAAACATCCCACATACATAGGAACTTGAAAAGATCAACTGGACATATTAGAAAAAGTAAACTCTAATTTATCAGGCATATCTCAGCTAACAATAATCCTGATGATCTAATATCCCTGGCCCGGAAGTATTTCAGGGCATCTTTTAGTCACATTACTACTGCATGTATCGCAGCAACGATGTCGTCCCCATCTCCTACCTTTCTTCGTCGCGCATCTCCCCATACTTTCGACGAATAATCGATAAAAATTTATGCATAGATGTATATGTATGTCTATCTGTCTGTATGTATATATGTCTGTATGTATGTATGTATGTATGTATGTATGTATGTATGTATGTATGTGTGTATGTATATATATATATACGATGTGTATGTGTATGTGTATGTGTATGTGAGTATAATGATGTGTGTATGTGAGTGCAAGTATATGGGTATACAAGGCGGATGATCGGATATATTGAACTGGATGAACTGTCGGAGAGTAGTGATGTCAGGCAAATGTTGGCGTTGTATATTTGTAGAATTCTCTCTTATAGTTAGTCTAGCAATGCTTCTTGAGGTGGATATTGACGGTTGTATGTGTTAAAACATTGCAATGCAGACACTTCTCGTTCATCCTTGCATATTTGCCTGTATATCGTAGGCTGCGTAACTACGCGACGCTTAGCGACATGCATTGCGTACGATTAAACGTGGGTAGCGCAGAGCCCCACCTTACTCACACTTTTATGAACGTTGAAAATTAGTTCATTGAAAATGTCGCTGAGAGGCATGTGTTACTTGCGTAATGACAATTTTTTCTTCTTTATCGATTTTTAGTTTGTGTGATATATGTTGCTGCTAATCGATTTTGTTATTCATAGATATAAACAAAAGAGCTATATATCAGCGAAACATCCATTTAACAACTTCTGTAGCGTTTATGGAGGAAATGAATGATAGTGAAGACGAAAACATCAGAGGAAAAGTCGAGAAATATACACGGATGTTAAAATGTGATAGTAAAGTCGGTGATACTTTTATTGTTTCCTTATTTGAAGCTCTTTTAAATCTGTTTGCGTTTCGTAAGCGTTTGGTTTAGTAAATTTGGGTGACTTATTAGTAGTAAAATAAAGAATTAAACTTCATCGCAAAATATTTTACCTCATTGTTCGGAATAAATAGCAATAACAAGCATGTTACAGATTGGTCATGCTTTAAGACGCTTAGCAAACATTAACATGACATTGGAGTTGTTATCAGAAACAGGAGTAGGAAAAGCAGTGAATCAACTGAAGGATCACGAACAATATGGCACGAAGGCATTGCGAATTGTCGAGAAATGGAAAGATATGGCAAGAAATTGTGGTTTGAAACAGCGAAGGTTCTTAATTTTCAAAAACAATATGTCATTTTGGAAATAGAAGAGATGATTTGGGAAACAGAGCGAATTTGGTGAAAAAGATTTGAGTGGTCTAGTAAACAGTAAATATGTGTTTTAGGTCTAGTAAATATGTGTTTTAGAAAACGATTCCTTTCACCAAGTTCAGAACAAGAAGAAAATTTTCCAAAAAAATCGAAGAAAGGAAATCGAAAGAAGGAAATGGGAAGCAAAATGAACAAGAAATAAATAATAGAGCGGATGAAGTTCATCATAGTAAGGTTGAAGTAAGTAATATGAACATTCGTGATTTTTTTGATTCTGCTTTTCAGATCATTTCATTACAGTTTGGTTTTGGATTGGATTTTTTTTGTTTAATTTGATGTTCCTTCTGAATAAGCTACGGAATTATAGAAAGTCGTGGTATCCAATGTTCATTGAGTAGATCCAGTAAATTAGTAAATTTAATTGCATAGTTTTTGTTCCCTAAATCTTGAGAAATTGACAGTGTTCTATTTCAGCCACCAAATAATGGATTAGAAAATGTTTGCACCGGTTTGAGCTTTGCAGACATGTTAGCTCGAGCCGATATTGCTAAGCCATTTAAACTCAAAAAATGAAAACTGACTGTAATGATTGGAAGTCATCTAAAGTGGATGTTAATTATAAACCATCCAAAGTATTGAATTTTGAACCCATACCGAAAGGACATAATAGAGGTATAATTTTTAATGGATTCAATTAGATAACGATTGTACATTCATATTTTTGAATTCACTGTAGATTATATTAGATTGTCTCACTTCAGTTTTTCAGTAGTGGAAAAAACTAAAAAGTGTACTCGTCACTTTCAACAGCTTCTTGTTGAAGAATTAAATGTATCAAATATAAATTTTATTACTTTTTCTTTTGAATTATTTTTCGGAATTTTTTTGCATCGTTTATCAAAAATGAAATACTTAACAAATGTACTATCTCTAAAAGCATAATTCCAAATAAGCTAATTTTTTTGAAGGTGATTCGCTTGTTACTAAGCAGTCTCAGTGTGGTTTCTTCAAGTTGTTTGTCAAATATTGGAAAACGTTTTTCAGATATATCTAAAACAGCTGCGATGGATGTATTAATGTTTAAACCACGTAAATCTGTACGCAAAATCTATGCTGGACGTCCGAAAATGATATTGCTAGGGAAGTACCAACATTACAAAATTTGTGTATTAAAATATTAATTGCTAACATCAATTGTAAGTTTTATTTTCATATAACTGAAAACTCCGTGAAAGGTTTTGAGATTTTATTTTCTCAGTGCAAATTAAATTTCCATATTTTGGATGAACTATATGACCTTTTCCAAAATCTTATTTTATGTGTCGTGTTTGTTCAGAGAAGTTCTCTTAATTTAGGAGATTCGAATATCAGTCTTGAAACGAACACTTATGCATAATATATTTTGAAGACCTTGAATCATTGAATTTTGAAGAAAATTTTCGCTCTATCAATCTAATTCTAGAATTCGAGAAATCCTAGCAGTCTTTTAACGAATACATCTATTATAAGCGTTTCTGTTTTATGTTAAAAAGTTTTGTAGTTTTCTAGCAATCGAGGAAGTCGGCGATACACCATATTTCTTATTGAAACCGGTGCTTGAGAAATGCTCCTTGAATCAATTATGTTTAATTGAAAGGCGAAATCCGGTAAGTGACATGAAAAAACATGCAAATAAAGCACAGCTTTTAATTGTGTCATTTATATCAGTATTATTGTAATTACGAGTGTCTGAATTTTTTTTCTTCAACTTTTTAGCTAAGTTTTCTTTGCTTATGCTAGTATTAACACGGCCCTGCAACTTTTTCTTCTTTAGAAGTTCTCTACGTTTCTCATATAGTTTGTATGATTCGGCAAAATCTTCGTCTTTATAAAAACTTGCTTCCAGTTTACAAATTTATTCTGTAATAAAGTAATTCCTTCTACAGCAACTAATGGAAGAGAGTGATGAATTATGGGAGCGAATTGTAAGTCGTGCCTTCCCAAAATGTGAAACAGCAAATGATGAGACGTGGCGAGATTGTTATTATGTTAGGTTTCATTTCATTTCATTTTACTGTTTTGGAATAAAAATTAATCTCAGAGAAGTATGGTATCGTAATACATGGGAATTTTTTATTGGGATACTAAAAATATTTGATGAATGAAAGATTCATGTGCCTTATTTAATCGTTTAAAAATTTGCTGCGATGTCAGAAAAATCTTATGGCCACTTATTTCTTTGTCGGCTGAATAAATGAGTTGAATCTTGCTATGTTATTAGGAATTTGCAGGCATAAAAAGTAATGAAAAATAATTAAAGAAGGATGAGCCGTGATCGCTGTTGAAAAATGTTGCATTGCAGCGTTTATGTAAAGAAAATGAGCGCAAACTGAAGTTGCTTTCAACCAAAATAACTCAACATAATCGAGAAACAACTGCACCAGTAAAAACAGCGTTACTTGCGGATGCGAAAGCTCCACGTGAAATTCGTCGTCGACAGATACGTTATGGCACTCAACATTCGACTTATCCATTACCAACTGCTAATGAAATTTCAAAAGCACGCAAGGAAATTTTTGATAAAGGTTATTCTTTGATCCATTATGCCTTTTCATATTTCTCTGCATTACAGATTTGTTTTTTTACTATAGAACTTGTTATAGGCAGATGCGCTTTCTCCTATTTTTTATTTGAAGATCAGATTCTGATAAATTTTTGCCATTTGAAATCCTTCTCGTTTTAAAAAATTCTCAAAAAAGAAAGATGCTTTTAACTATGAAACTATAAAATAAGCCCTAAACCATACATGTCATATTTTAGGTTGACAGTATATTAACATATTTACATATCTTGAAATTAAAGATTGAATTTTTATTATCGTAGAAATTTTTTATCTGCTGACTAGTATTTTTACGCCATTTCCAACATATTATGATCACAGACATCAGTCTCGCTAATTGTTTCTTTTTCGATTATCTCTTTATCTTCATCATGATTTCTCATTTCAGAAATATAAATTTTCAATGTTATAATTAAATGGAAATATCGCAGTTTTGCGAATTATGATAAGGATTTATTCATTGATTAGGGTGATATATCTGTAACATCACTTCATGGAAATTATTGTAGGAAACAAGGAAACTTTATCCCATTTGCCCGAAGCAATCAGAAATACCAGTTCTTCGTTGGATTCGCATTCGAAAAAGAAAATAATGATACCGAAAAAAGGAGCGTTGATGATAAAAACACTAAGAATGCTCAATGTAAAACGTAAAAGATAATCGTTATTTTCATTTGAGAATTACGAAAACAACAACTTTGTTGCAAATTGGAAAAGGAAATATGCACTTCAGAACAAAAAATCAACTAATAAATGAAATTTTAGTAATCATAGAAGTTTAAAATCGTTAAATTATTGTACTTCTATTATTATAATGAAACTTCTTGAAATCAGTGAAATCCATTTTTTAGCGTCGAAAATTAGTAAATATTTCACAGTTTATCAGAACAGCGAGGAAGTTGAAATTATCAGAATTCATTAGCAATTCCCTAAATTTATGTAAGCATTCCCAGCGACGATTAAAGCTTAGGTAAGGCGTTTACTAATTTAGATATCTATATAAAAGGTTAAACAGCCAAAACATTGGTATCATCTAGAGGTAGGTGGTATCTTAGATTCAATATCAGCAATGCCACAAATAATAAATTGTTGAAGCTCTTGATTTCTATGATTTCCTAGATAGCTTTTTCTGATATATTTTTTAAAAATATATTTTAGTATATTTCAAGTATATTTTTAGCATATTTTTAATTTACCTGCTCATATAAAACTGCAACAGTTTCAGTGTTGCTGTATTGGTTTTTATTTGATCATAACTGCGCTAACTATGCTTCGATTATTCGTTTTTTCTTATTTTTTTTGTGCGGTATACACAACTTTATAATATAGGTTGTTTTATGAAGTTTTTTCCAGCTACTTTTATTCTTTCAATCGTTCTTTCAAATATGTTACCGGTGTCACATTATCGTTTTTTATTATTTCTTGTTAGAGTTTCTCATTCTTTTTGGGGTAATCGCTGTTCGGTTGTTTACTATCAGAACGAATTTTTTGTTAAAAAAAAATTCTTAAGTATTATTAATGATAGCAAAGATTATTAGAATGTCATTGATGCTAATCGACTTTTAACTCATACATATCTTAAAAGTTCCTATTGCTTTTGTGGGCTTTGCTCAGTTATTTTCTTTTTCATTAAAATTATCCTTTAGAAAGAACTATATAATAAATATATATAATAAAATCATTCTTTGTTCTTTTTGTATTTCTATGAGCCGCTTTTTTCACTCTGTTTTTTGATACAAAAATTTTTATTTCATGATTTGTACTATATGTATTTATCATCTCTTTATAAAAGATAATTTTCAATCGATTATTTACATTTAATTTGAAATAAATATTTACTAACATTAAAATATGAATAAATATATTCTGTCGCATTTATTTGATGAATTCTAAAACTGGGTTTCCATTTTGTTACTTTAGTCGATTGTTTTTAGATCATTCAGTTATTATCTATAATAGCCTTGAAAAATTAAGCTTTGTTATGTAATCGGACATTAATGGATCTGTTATTGTCTAATCATTGCTGACCGCTCGGTTTTCCAACTTCGCGAGATTGAGATATAATTATGGTTTAGAAATTAATGGAAATCTGGGTAAGCGACATTAACAATTCTTAATCTTAACTTGAGCGATTGTCGCTTTATCAAAATAAGTTAGCTTGGACTACCAGTTATATGACTATCACGATATTCGAGTGGTAATAATTATATTTTTGTAAGTGTAATTGTTGGCTTCCATTTCATATTTCAATTCAAGCATTATTTTTTAAAGTTCGCATATTTGTATCGCTCTTATGAAAGGTATAGGCCTGATTTGTAAAAATAAATCACCTGAGTCTTTTACCTTAATAAATTTAGGGTTATTAAAGGTCGTTGTTGACTTGTCATCTTGGGTAGGCTTAAACTGAGATGATTTTGATCTTGGAAATGAAATTGTCAGTAAGATTTTAATGATAGTAGAATGTTGTACTTTTTTTTAAACTGCTCAAAACACTGTTTCAGAAGTTTCCTTCAATTTTCAATGAATAGTAATAAGTTCATTCCAGTTTATAGAAATAGTTAGTTATTACTTTTCCTGTTTAAACATCTATATTGATTGCTTTCCTTTTCGTAGTGAAATCAGAGTCTGTCATCGTTTTCAAATTTAATCGGGAAAGCATATAGTGACCACGGTTCCAAAATTTTCAGGAATTTCATTTATATAAAGAGCATATTATTTGAATGTTCTATCGGCAGCAGTTAATTTAGTTCTTATTTTGCTGTTTTCTACAAAGATTAATTTGACTGTATCAGTTTCACGCAATTATCGCTAATCCTTTGAGCGTTTACGATCATCAGGTCATTTTTTAAATCTTCAAATATGATCCAGTTGACGACTGATATCTTTCTCAAAATTATTGGGATCTACTCCAATAATTACTTTTTTCTGCTTCGATTCAAATTTACTTATAGGTATGAACGGTTATTATCGGAATGGACCACGTTTTGATCGTATCGATCAAGATGAAGTTCCTGAAAGCAAGCACACCGTATTTATTAGAGGCCTTCCTGGACATATTAAAACAGATGAAGTAAAGTGAGTTATCATATTTTTTTATCCGTAAGTGGAAATTAAAAAGTATTGGAAATTTTATGAGAGTGATATAATAGAAATAGGAACAAAAGCATGTTTTACTTTTCATGATTTAATGAAAGAGTATAATCTGGAACAATGGCTAAGACACGAAACTTGTTTTCCTTCCAGTATCTTATCTGAATTAGTTACACATTCATCAAAATATCCTGATGATGATGAATTTCTTTAGTCTTCATTTATTTCCGAATTCTCTGCTGGCACTTTGTGCAGTTATCTTCGAAGTGAAGTTTTACGATAAAAAGGTAATCAAAAGATCAAAATGTTGATGTTATTACAGGCGAAATTTAAATTTTGTGTTATCTTGAAATATTTGTATGTGTTACTTCCACTCTTCTTTTTGGAACGATAAGACGAAATCTTGTGGTTTATTTGAATGAATTATTGTCATACATACAGCAATATTTTCATCGAATCTTACTCTCTTGGTTGAATTTTGTTTGTGGAGAAATACATCTTGTGCTGGCGCAGTTACCATGTGCTTACCTTTGAGTAGGGAATTTGCAAAAATACCAGTTTATTCTCTTGGTTATTACTCTTGTTACATTGTCGATTTGGATTAAGGTAAGTAAAATAAGTTGAAGCAAGAATTTTTGTCTTGCCAAAGTTTTATCAATTTTTAATGTCTAAGTTTTTATCGACTTGAATACTAATCCTGCTGCAATGTTTCTCTATCTCTAATATTTTCAGGGACTTTTTCGAGGACCATGTTGGGCCATGCTCATTTGACTTTATCAAGCTTTCGCAAGATCAGCTGAAACTATTTGTAGCAGTGCGTTTCGAAACGCGTGATGCTGCAAAAGAATGCATGCACAAGTATATTCTAACTTTTCTAAAAAGAAAGTGGGTAAAAAATATGCTATTGTTTGCGATACTAGGCGTCAGGATACTCCGCAATATGTTGATTTTCAATTTCTTGGCGAATTCAAAATAAACATACCTTTATTATTTGTGAATGAAAGTGAAGGAACGAAAAAATTGGAAATAATTTCATCGAAATACTGATTCCTGTGTAAATTTCAATAAATCTAGAGTTTGGAAGGCTCTTATTTCCAGTTTTTTATTTAAACTAAATTTCAGATACAAAGATGGTGATGTTCTTGGTTATCCAGTTGAAATGACGTGGTTTCGGGATATACGACGTTATGTATCGTATCAGCAGAGTCAAGGTAGTAAGCTCTTTTCATAATGGCATTGTTACTCTGAAACTTCATTGAAATAAGTAAGATAATTTCTTATAAATCCCTTAAAAAAAATTTTTTTATAGGTCTTCGACCTGCTAAAATTCCTCGCAGTCGCGGTTATAGTGGTCGAAATCGAACTAGTTACGATCGTTCGTCAAGAAATGATTATAGGTACAAAGATTTTGCATAACAAGCTGTGAACAAATGCCACTCTTTTTAAGCCTTATGATTCTAAATTATTAATTTGAGGTACGCTTGGCATCAGAATATAGAAGTAGATTAAATAAGAATATAGAAGTAGATTAACTATTTTCTGTGAGCAGCGCAAGTATTTCTTAATCATTTTTCATTATTTATATATAATGATACTTTTTATTTGTTATTAGATCTCTGTTAAAATTCCCTGCAAACATTATGATTAGATTAATTTTCCTTTTTCGGCCAGGTAGTAACTTTGTGCAAAATTTCAAGGATTGGAAAAATATTTTTAGGGATGATGATGATTATGATAAAGGAAATAAAAGAAAATGCGCATCGTCAGATGGTGAGGATTCAAAAAATCTCGTTCATCCAACAGGTGTTTGTTTTGTTTTTTCTTGCTTTCAGATGCGGATTAGCATGTTGCATTTTATTGGATTTGTTCATGAGTAAATGTAGATTGTGAGCTTTTGTTCAAAATTATGTAAGTTGTAATCATCAATTTCTTTTGTCCAGAAAATGATATTCTTGGATTCTTCAAAAACTAAGATCAGATCGAATTGTTTCTAGTTCCTCACGATCCCCAAGCCAACGTCGTTTGTCACATGAGCGTTCAACGAGTCGTAATAGTATCAAAAGTCAGCACAGCGAAAAATCTCATCGTTCTCAATCGCATACATCTTCATATTTGGCACCAGCTCACGAACGTTCTTCTTCACCAGCTCCACCAGCTCTATTTCCACAAATTAAGCGAGAAGTCATATTTATTTTATTTCTCTTTAACATTTCTTTTTATTATGCTGAGGCCATAGAAAAGATAACTGCATAGATAAAGTAATCCTCTATCACTTATAACGTAACAATTTGAAATCAGTGACATAACGCAAATTCACAAATCTAAAATGTTTTATGTTACTTGAAAATATTAATCTACTGCTTAAGATTTTTCTATTAATGAAAGTTACATCAAAAGTTATTTAGACCATTGAAAGAGGTGAAACTCCACCACTTCCACCACTTCCTCCTCCGCCAAATGTAAAATCTGATGATATAGAACCGAAAAAATTAAGCCCGGTTGGTTTTTTTAGTAGTTTATATTGTTTCACACCGGTTATGTTTGATAGAGAATAATAGATTAAAATATTAATTTCAAATTTTAGTAAGCCATGATATTTATTTTATCATTAAAACTAACCAAAGCATTATGTTGTAAGATACGCGGAACTTTTTAGAGATCAAAGTTCAGCTTGTGTTGTTTGAAAATATTTTTATTGAAATATCTCTTGGATATTTTAAATATTAGATAGGTGAGAAATCAAGGAAAGACATGTTTTTTGAAAAGGATTTTGCAAAATTATTAAAATCCCTTCAATTTGAAGATATCTATAACTATGTACCATTGAGCTGTACAGCATGCAACACGGTCAGTAAATTTTAGAATTTCTGGAAACTATAAAAAAGATTGCTATTATTTGCATGAGTTCAGAGTGGCTCACAATCTCCTATTGAACGTAAATCGCGAAAATCCAAGAAAAGCAAAAAAAGCGTCGGCGTCGTAGTCCTTCATCAAGTTCACCCAATTCAGTTAATGAACACACTTCAGATGAACTTAGTGAAGGTGAACTTCGAAAAAGATTTTGAAAAAACGAAAAGAAGTTTTGAAAGATATCGAAGAAGGTTAGTGATACTTGTCGTTGAAAACTCTGTAACTTTTTTATTTGATATCAGTTAAATCTAATCCAACAATTTGGAATTTCAAGTTTGTTTTTATATAAATAATGGTATACTGCTCCTTTTATAATTTAAAGCTTTGCCATTTTCTCACGTATCATTATAAATTTTTTAAGGTTTGAAGCCTGTAGTAAAACCAACTCTGGGCAAATGGGAAGAGCAAGAAGCGGAAACAACACTGTTACAAAATACCACGTTGAAGTTCGGTTTAGAAAGCACGGTAAATGTTAATCTTAACTCACTTTAAAAGCTCCCTATACTCAACATTTCTTTTAAATTGATTGTAGTGTTTTTCTTTGTTGCAATATATTTGAAGTATTTGAATAGTTTTAAAGTCTTTTTGCTTTTTTCCTGGTTTTGGCATGTGTAACTATTTCTGTTTGATAGGAGGATGTGCCAAAACGAGTTTTACGTGATACAGCCCATCAGTTTCAATCATCAAAAATGTAATTTTGCAAACAAATATGAACAAACTTGATGGAATTGGAATGGTAATTTGTCTGTTTTAAAGTCATCTTTATTTTAAACTCTTGGATTTTTGCAAAATACTTTGATATATTTCGTATATATTACTAAGTTACTAAGTTTTGGGTATATCTTATGAAGATCTTTTTTATACGTTGAACGTTGCATGATATGAGTTTTTGTTATCAAAAATATTGATTGGATAGTTATATCGAACAGCATATATTTTTCGTTCGATATTTTGATTTCTCGTAGAATATTTCAGTATGCTACAATGTCACAAGCAGCAGGAATTGAAAATTCATTTTCATGCAAGAAAGGAGCTAAAGAATTAGGTAAATAATCCCGATTCTATATATTATAGATTCAGTTTAAAAATAAATATATAAATATTCTTAAGATATATAAAATTTTTCTGTTGGTAGATTTAAATAATTAATAGTTTAATCGGATTTATCTTAAGCATGTTCAAGTTGACATTTTTTTGCAGAAAAACAGCTGGATTTGTCGAAAGGCGAAGCACCATCATCAGGTGCACTATTTACTAGTGATATTGATGCATATTTGGGGAAGCGTGAACAGATCGGTCCAATAAATGATCTCAAAAACACGCAGGTTCGTATGTGTTTATATGTTATTTCTTTCTATTTAATTGATAATCTTATGAATAATTATTCTTCTTCATAAGGTATAGATTTACAGAGAAAAAGGATAACATGAACGAAAAATGAAATTGCAGTATTTCACATATCTATCCTAATAATCATTGCTGGATTAGATTTACTATAATTTAATCAACCAAACTAAACTCCTTATGTTGTCGCCGATATTCTGTTCTAAGTCGCAAATCATTAGAAGATTTACAATAGAAGATTTACAAAATTCTAAACAGATTATATTTAGAAGCATAGGGCATGATGAGTTTTCTTTAAAGAATTGACTTAGAACAATTCATGCATTGATGTTAAAAACAATTCTTTTGCGGTGCAAAAAATAGCGAATATGCAAGGTGTATCATGCAAATGTTGTCTTCCCTACAGTTGAAAAAGATATTGTTATTCGTTTCTTTCTATCGATCCAACAACTCTGGATTGTTTTGATATAAACTCTGCGAAGGAGAAAAAAGTTGGCAGTAAATGAATAGGAAAATCGATTTTAACCCGGTGGAATGTTGAGTAATTCCTCGAATTTCTTACTATCCTATTTATTGCTTTGCAATAAAAATTAGAGAAAATTTGCAAGTATAAGCAGTGAACAGTTCAATCATCAATACATTTCATGAGATAACGGTGGTTATTAATCACAAACAACTTCCGAACTGAAGGAAATATTCTAAAGAATATACAGCAAGCGAAAAAGTTCAATTTTAAATGAAAGTCGCATGACAAAATAAAATAATATATCATTGAATGTATTTTGAGTCACTGAGTAGATGAGAGGCTTCATTTAAAAATCAGCGTTAGTGCGAATGTTTACGTACAGTACTGTAGGTTTCTGAAAGATACAGATTGATGTTCTTCAGAAATATATCTTGAAAAATATCTCATTAAGAAGTTCAGAAAATTCTACTGAAGTTTTGCATACAAATGCTGTTTAAAAAATCATGTTGAAGTAGGATGGTTCTAGTGACTGGAATATTTTGTGCTGAATTTTTTCAGACCAATATGTTCGGTACAGCTCGTGGACAGCAAGTGGTTTCATTTTTTGATGACGCTAGTGATACGTTGCAACCTCCGCAAGGAAGTGAGTTACTAGGGCAAATATTGATTTCAGAAGAAAAAGTTATGAAAATTTTGAAAAAAAGTGACATTCTTTTAATACTATTTTAGAAATTAAGCTTGTCTTATCGTGCAATTACTCTCATTATAAAATTCATTACATTACGAAACCATATTGTATTCGTTTTTTCAGCCTTTTATAAACTAAATATTTCAAAATGTTAAATTATTACGATTTAATTTAGACCCTTCACCGTGATATTTTATGATATAAAAACATGCAAAACGATGAAATGCTTATTTGCTATATGCTTATATATGCAAAATGAAGCTATCAGTTGTAATTTACGAGCATCTTTCTTTTAAGCGCTCCGATTAAGCTCGCTAACGCTTCAGTTGAATGCAGAAACGGAACGTGAACGAAAGCTTGCTCGTTTACCACCGGAAGTTCTTACCAAATACACGACAAAGAAAAAACAACTTGAAACGGTCATCTTTTTTTCAGGATCTATTCTTTTTCTGCTCTGTGATGCTTTTTAAATTGGGTTGAACCAGCACATTTAGATTAGCTTAGTTTTTTTTAAACTTTGTGTTTTTGCTTTACCAATGACTTTTATATGTAATTTAATTTCGTTTGTTTGGAAGTAATTTATTTATCATTTCGGAAACTGCACATTTGCAGGCATTCAAAGCAGATCGTGAGACGTTTGGTTTTGTTACAAAGATGCTGATCGAAAAAGATCCAAGTCTGGAAGATCGTCTTTGGTTGGCGCTTGCCGAAGCAATTAAAGATATGGAAGAAGCATTCACGCGAAAAATGGATCAATATCTTGATCAACTAATTATGTTCGTTTCCTTGTAACGGCAAATAGTTTTAACACTTGTCATTTATAAATAAGGGACAAGAATCATTGATTCATATGTTTTGGATGGAGTTTTTGGTAAATTTTCAGCGAAGTGTAATCTACTGATATCTGTCATTTAGATAAACCTTCTCGTCTTATATCTTTTTATTCAAACAATTTAAAATTCTTCTTGCATTATTATTTGGTTTCATCAATATTCCGTATTTTATTTGTAATTTTTTAATTCTGGTTGGTCTCCGGATTTGTTTTAATTTCAGAACTTTTTTCTATGAGGAATGCGGTTTTTTTTCTGCCAATAGTAAATTGTGAGAAATAAATTACTTATCAGTGTACTACTATCGTACCTTCTTTGGCTTTTCTTAAAATCTTGAAATTCAATTCTTTGATCGTTAGTAGTGTTCATATTGTTGCTTGTCCGTATCGCATAAACTTTTTTTATGCTTTGGTAACATTTTAATTTCAGTCATTCTCATTTATTATAAAATATTTCTAATTGCAAAGAACATTACATCAATTTTATTTGGATGAACGTGCTCATGGTGATGCTAAATTTTTGAATTTTGCTGTATCAAATTTCATATTCTGTGTGTCTTGCTTATTCATCTATTGCGATATGTGGAGATAAAGTCATATTTCTAAGATTTAAAAGTTAGATTTTGAAGTACAGAAGACTTTTTGTGAGTGGTTTTTGGTACCGAAAAGTTTGGTAATTTGAAACTGTTGTAAATACGAAAAATAGATGTGCATCGACTTCAATGAAAGTCTCCCGTTCTGGAAAACGGAAAAGAGGTAGTTTATTTTTCAGATCAGATAATTTTTAGCTTCTGTTTTTTCAATTTCAGTTGGTCAGAAATTAGTAAAGGGTGATGGAAGTCCCCGGTATGCCGGGAAAACGCTTATGCATTATGGCAAATTTATGCGGAGGCATGAGCGTAACGAGTATCTGAAATATAAGCCATACGATAACCTATAGCTATCTAATATCGAAGACAATTTTCACTGAATGATCAGTGAAATTCTTGATATTCATTCCACTTCACATTAATTTTGCAGAGGAAAAAAGGTCGGAGCAATTATTTGAAAAATACTGCCTATTATTTATGAAAAGACTTGAACAACAAAATATCGGTGTCTTGGTTTGTTTTTGAGTGTATTTATTTTCGCAAGAACTGTATTTTATACTAAATATTTTGTCAAAGGAAGTCGTTGCTAGGCCGAAAAAGAAGCGGTTGATAAATGCTTGCAATTAAATGTTAGTGATATAGTTAAATTTTCAATTTTTTGCAGTTGATTGTTGTCACTAAATTTTAGATGTTTGTTTTAGACTGTTGGTGACTTATTTGCAATTGCAATCAAGTATGGTTTCAAAGAGGTGGGTTTTCGATATTTTAAAGAAATTGCTGCTCGTTGGATGTGTAGAAGGCTAGAAGTTATAATGCGAAACAAAGGATTATATGGACTACCTCGTAATCTCAGCCTTATAAATATGTGAGACTTTTGATGGATTAGTGTCACAGTACCATTGATTTCGGATCAAAATGATGCGTTTCAAGTTCTTTTCCAGTGAGCATCTATATTAAAATTGTTGTTTTTAAAAAGCGCCTTATTCAAAAAATTCTCAAAAAATCCTGATATTTTGTGGAGTAAAAAAAATAGAAGACGATTAATAGTGACAACAAAGTGCTGTGTAGCGTATTTTTGGATGCTTCAAGAAAGTTAAAAAGATTGTCATCTGTTATCCATAAAATCAAGTGTTTTAGAGCATGTATAGATTAGTGATCGAATAGAGAACAGTTTGATGATTAATATCACGAGTCACAGTTACATTCAAAGCTTTCCCTATAATTGTTTTGAATCTTAACATGTAATAAATTTCTAGATCCTAATGATTTTGAAAAACAAGGAAATTTATTAAAATATTTGAAAAAATGAGACAGCCAAGAATTCTTACGTAAATTCGCTCTGTTTTTATTTGTTATTTGTATTTTTTCTGATTTGTCGCATAAAATCAAATTATAATTGTTTGTTCGATTTCATTCACATCATAAAAATCAAATATTGGTAGTAGCTCACTGTGATTTTGTTAACGAGCGTCTCAACAAACATTTTAGAAATATTTCCATTTTTAGATTCATAGAAATAGATGATTTGGAATGTTCTCTTGATTATTCGAAATGGCTGGAAGAATTTATGACTCCTTTTTTCGGTTGGTTCAATATTTTACTTATTGTACTATTCGTTTCTGAAAATTGGAAACATGGAAGCACTGTTTTTATTTTTATTTTCATTTTTACTTTCGTTGATCAATTCATTCAATAATCCGACTGCGGAAAAATCTGTTTTTTTGGGAGGGAGGGGAGATTACTTTATATTATTTATTTCTCAGTGTACTACTTTTTTCATTGTTTCTTTACAAAGACAAAAAGATAGCATTTATCGTGAAGTACGCCAGCATGACTTCAAGCAACGAATTATATTAATTCGAGAAGCAGTACTAAATCAAGATTGGTCACAAGTTGGCGCTTTTATAGGTGATCATATGTATAATCCGTATATTGATTGTTGTTGAAATTTTGCTTTTCAAAGAGAAAATTTTATTACTTACGTTTTAATATGCCGTTGAGTGATACTATTTATATAATTTTTCGTTAACTGTGAATAAATTTGTTCTTTCGAATTGATGAAGCGCTGTTTTGAAATTCTTTAACTGTTAGCGTTATTATAAACTTTTTGAAGTTTTGAAACGACTAACTAAATCTTATGTTGATCTTATGTTATGGTCTTAGTATCATATTCTCAACTGAATCATTTAAATCCAACTTTTCAGGTCACTTGCCTTCTTTTCGACAAAACTTAAGAAATGTCCCTGAAACCTTTCGTAAACAACTTGGTGGTAATTTGGATAAAACATGTCGAATGTTGTTTCCATATGCTTCAACAATATTTCGAACTGGTGTTGAGCGTTTTATGCAGTACGATATTCCACGTGATATGATAACTAAATCGGCAGCAGAATTGATGCTTGTCTTGATTGACGCTGATCGAAAATATTCTGTAGGTTCTTTTATAAATATAGATTATCCTAGCCGTAGCATATCTGCATTTATGTAGTAAATAGCAGTGGAAAATGATGAAAAGGGAATAAAACGAGGAAGTAAGCAAACATTGAATTCAATCGATTGTTTAATTTAGCGTAGTAATGTAACGTATTAATTAATGATTTCAGAATTTCACATATGACGTTGAAAATAATTCACTGTTTTACATTACGGAATTGCTTATATATGCCGTTGCAAATGGTCAGAAACAAGAAATGCACGATTTAATTACTGTAATTTTATCCTTACCATCCGTTGCTCAAAAACATAAGGTTTTATTTCAGATATGTTTTTATACACTTAATTACGTTTTCATCCTTATGACTTTGCTGAAATATGGGCTACTCTATTAGCACGTTGGTAGCTTTTGTTGCATAACTTTTGATTAAAATTTGCAGCAGTCTCATTTGTCAAAATTTTAGTATATAACTATCCTTCGAGCTTATAAAGTATTGTCTCGTTATGAATGCTGGCGCTTAGGAAGAGAAGAAAATGTGAGTCAAAGCAGTTCATTTGATTTAGGCGATGAAATCATTGCAGCTCTACTGGTAAAATTTATGAATTTTATTAAGTAAATTCTTAAACTCAGAGATATTATAATTCAGTTAATTGTTTTAAAACTTTTGATATCGATATTTTTTCCCAGTTTTATCGATTTAATTATTTAGCATGAGAAATTAGAGACTCTTGTGTATTCGATGAAGTGTTATACAAGATTTTTGTTCTTTCTTTTTGTTTTTTTCCAAGCAAAGTTTTTTGCTATTTTTGGAATTGGTTATCATTTTAGGATGTTGAATCTGGACAAGCGAGTGTTTTCACCTATACGGCAGTGCATTACTTGCATTGCATTGGCAAAATTAATGTATTAATGGATGCTTTAGTAGAATGCTGTCATAAAACACCTTGCATGATCATTGATTGTTACCGTGCTTTGTTGCTAAATAATATGGTTGATAAAGCTAGTTTGTTACTTGATGCCGTAAGTTTTTTTTCTCTTAATAT
Organism: Dirofilaria immitis; assembly: GCA_024305405.1. Classification (NCBI taxonomy): domain Eukaryota; kingdom Metazoa; phylum Nematoda; class Chromadorea; order Rhabditida; family Onchocercidae; genus Dirofilaria; species Dirofilaria immitis. Next base: position 2,851,007 of record JAKNDB010000092.1, on the reverse strand, counting down.
ACTAGCCTTGAACTCAGATAATTTAAAACGATATTTACTCCAATTTAGCTCCATTAGCTTTCATAAAGGTTCGAAAGCAGATTACATCTTATATTTAAAAGAAGCTTCATTTAATTCTCATCATATAAGCAATGATGAAACAGTTGTTGAATAATGTTGTTGTTTCAGGTTTTACCACAGTGCAGCTTTATCACTCATCCGATTTTATTAGATTGGTTAAAACCGCGACTTCTGAATCCTCATGATTATGACCTTCCAAGAGAAATGTTACAGCACATTTGCAAAATTTTGTTTATTTTTTTGGATTATGGAATGAACAGGTTGTGTAGTTTACGTTGTTATAATTAGTTCAACCTAATCTTTCTGTATAGCTCCGCGGATTTATTACATTATTTTCAAACAAGATTGCCTCGTTAATTTTCAAAATCATATATTGGCTATTTTTTTAAATTAAATTTTGTACAGTAAAGAAATTTATCGATATTCAGGAGAAATGACTATGCTTGGATGTTTTTATGGGCAGCGGTGCAACATATGCATGATGATAATCTATATTTGCACTGGGATTCACGGAAATCATGGTGGCCAAAATTCCATCGTGCTGAGCTATCTGAAGCAGGAGCCGATTGCAGACATCGAGTTTTTACGAAACTCTTCAGTTTGAATGTATAGTAAAATATGATGTCTTTTTGATGTTTGAGATTAAAAATATAACGACAGAATATCTTTGCTATAAAATCTAATCTCTTGTGAATATATATGACAAATCTCTATTTGTTCCAAAAAATTCTTTGCTTTTCTTCAGAAGAACGTATCGCTCACGAAAAGATATTTTATAAAGCTGACGAACTCTAAAAATTGCAAGAATCGGTAGAGATTTCTCTTGCCGGGACGAAAAGCTTCATTAACATTGCAAGGATCTCTACTTATAATTTTATTTTTTTGTACAATTGTTTTCAGAAAAAAATTAAAGATTGAAGTTTGGTTCTTTAATCTGGAAAATACTGAATTAAATCTTGATTTTTTTTCACATTAATAACAAAAGTACGAATTTTCAAATATGAATATATATAACTTTATCGCGTTATACAACCACGTATATTGCCATTGCTAGAGTGACGATCCCAAAAATGACGAGGCAAATAATAGCCATCCAGTTTTCATGTCAGATATTACCAATAGAAGCAGTCGAACACACATCTTAGCAATCAGTCCAATCATTCATTAAAGTAAAACCAAACAAACCAGTCAGATAAAAATTTCATTCCAGAACAAATTATTTTGAGGAATAAAGCTATGTTTCATTCATACTCTCTGTAATCCTTCATCTTTCAACTTCATATATAATCCTCTTTTACTATCGATTTACGCTAACTGTAGAATTTAGTAAGGATTAATGACAATATTGTAATGAATGTTGTTCTATGACTTTACCTTCCCAAAGTTTTGATTTTTTTAAATTAAATTATTTGAAACAGTCATTACGAACTCCTGCAGTGCCTTGTCAAATTTGAGAATAACTTTATTACAATGAAACTCTCCAATATTTTTACAATTGTTCTTTAATTTTGTCTTTTAATAAAGAGCAACACATGCTTCTTAACAAAAAGTAAAATGAACTTCTCGACCTTGATCTCATAAAAACTGGACAATTCAAACAAATCCATCTGTAACTTTGCGCTTCAATATTAAGGATGTGCGAAAGCATTGTAGCAAGTTGGGTCGTTCATTTTCTTTCATTTTATAAATTAAGATATAAAAGAGGACAATTCGCGAACAATGTTTCATTTATTCTATCCGATATTTGCTATACGTAATCATTCATATAATTAAATTAAATTTGATGATTTGAAAAGGAAAGCATTTTAAGTATTTCCAGTTTTTCTCAATTCATGTCTCTGCAACTTCGAAAAAAGACAACGAACTTGAAAATGTCATTAGTAACAATTAATGCTATCAGAGAATTATTGATGAATTTAATAGGAATATTTTTGCTAGCGCAGCAAATTATGGTAGAGTTGAAGTTGATGAATGCTATCAGTTAAGCGATGAAACAAACAAATGAAACGAAATAGCTGAAATGGTAGGGCAAGAAGTATGATATCTTTTAAGATATGATTAAGTTTTCTTTTTATATTCTCTACAACGAAGGATGTTTTTATATTCTCTTTTATATTCTCTTTTTCTATTTTCTTTTTTATTCTATTTTTTTTCTGTTTTTTTATTCTCTTTTTTTATTCTCTACAACGAAGGACATGCGAAAGCATAATAGCAAGTTGGATCGTATTCAAATGAAGTTAGTTCTTTCATATTTCATACATCATCCTCCATGGAAATGAATTATTAGTATAAGTTCATTCACAATTTTCTACTATCAGTCAATAAGGTGATAAAGATTGATCAGTAGAAGATATCGTTCGCATTGCATACGCTTTTTGCTTCTACTGAAATATATATTTCTGTGCAAATGAATGTATCTCTTTTGTATGGAGATTTTTATCTCCTATACATGAAGATAGATCTTACTGAGATTGGACGAGAAGACATACATTTATTATTGACAGAATCAAGAACTCGGAAAACCGGACCTTAGAATTTACTATTTTAAGACATGGTTAAAAAGAGCATGTGAAACTTAATGACTGCTATCGACACATGAATATCGAGTATTATTATTATTATCATCTCTATCTTTATTTTCTAAAATATTATAGGCCACAAACTTTGAACTGCTGAAGTGGGTATCTTCAATTATTATATTTTTTAATATCTTCTAACGCCTTACCGATTTCCTGCAAAGCTAATAAAGTAATTATGAGGACATATAATAGCAGGCAGAGTGATTATCAGTATTTATTATTAGCCTATTTACTTGAATTAATCATCTATGCAAATTTATTTATGAAACTGATTATCTACAATTCTTACTATACAACGACAACCCCATACTTCGTTCTTTTCACTCCTTATGGCGATCACAAAGATCAATTAAAATAATTGCTGTCAGCTTCCAACACCCTTGCTTTTATGTTCCTAGCATTGGCTTGAGCTATGAAGAAATAGAATGATTGGTGATTGTTTTATTTATATCGTCAAATAGAGTCATTTCAATAATGATGAATCTTATAATATGATTAAATTTATAAATCTTGTATGTTGTAACAATACTTGAACTTCTTGCAAATTTCATCTTTCTATTTAATTTATTTTACATATCCAACTTATTTTGTCGTTTCTTTTTTTGATTTCATGCCAAGCAGTATTGTTTCGATTTTTTTAATTCTTTAAATATTATGTATGTTTAGCGCATGAAAGGCAAATTTGGATTTTAGCTGTAAAAACAATGAAATAAGCCGATTTGATAATTTTTTCAGATTTTATTTTACTGCCAAACATTATCTAAATCAGTTTTATCTTGTTTAGATTCTGTCAATTTCATCTTACAGTCTTAAAAATATTTGTTATGATGTTTGAATTAGGGCAAAAGATCAATACAAAACTTTACCGATTCGTCATCCAGGTTTTCCACCTGAAAATTCTGTGTTTTGTTAAATTTCTACTAGCTCTTTAGATATTAGACCTTTCATTGTATTTTTAAAACAATTTTCCTCTAAAAATTGATTACTTGATCAAACCACCATGTAGTTGTTTCAGCTGGACTGAGTGACCAAACTCCATTTTTGATTTCTAACCGCGATATTAATATCCAAATCTGATGAAGTTTGAGGTAATTTTCATGGAATAACCTAACCTTATATGATATCATTGTCAGAATATAACGCAAGATTTTGTCGGAGGAAAATCGGATGGAAAGTTTTTAACATAAATTATATTAAATAAGTTATAGTCGCTGATTTGAGTATATGAGCTTAGCTAGCCAAGTTCTAAGTGGCTTGTTTCTTTTGTCCCCTAAACATATTAAAATTATACTAAGAAGTTAAGAATGATCAAATCCAAAAGTTACAAATGTAAGAAATTTTGACATTACAAATCATACCTGCTAACAAAAATTTACAAACCTGAACTGAAAGTATCAAAAAGAAGTATGTCCCTAGCGAAACACTGCAGAATGTAAGAAAGCTTCCACGATAAATAAATATCTTTTTAGCATATTGAGATTCTTTAATTGTCGTTGTGTTAATTTGTTTTCGAGATTTTCGAATGACACGCTTCCCTTTGAGTTCCTTGACCAAGATTGGATTTTGAAAAATGAATTCAGAATTGAGGAGCGAATCCAAAAGATCTTCTTAAAATTATAAAACATTCTAGGTATATGAATCTCTTAAATAGAATTGATTATTGAACAAATTTTAGGATTTCTCTCTATCGATCATGGATTTAAAAGTATTGTTAAAATACTTTTAAAGATGTATATGATTAGAGCGATAAATATAATTTGACCAATATCATTAACACATGAATTCATTAGTCGATATTGCATTTCCTAAAGCACAACCTGTCCAGATGTTATGCTCTAACAATGTACTGCTGCTGCTCCTGATGCACCTGAAATTATTGCATTTCAAAATTTTCAAAATAATAAAATTATTTTATAACATTTATCTATGAAAATATCAAATAAATTGATCTTTCTTAAAAAAAAAAAAAAAAAAACTTCTATTATAGTCGCGATGTAAGAACAAATCTGGATTTCAGGAACAAATAACTTGTAAAAAATTTTAGGAAATTTAAAATCATAAATGAATTCAACCTGACTGATTTCATCTTCTTTAGTGAGAACAGTAAGAAGCAAAGAATACAAAACGAAATTTCTAAACATTACTAGAAGAATTGATTCAATAGAAATAAATGAAACCGAACTTAAATAAAAATTTTCCGTATGTAAATGTAAAATGAAAGACAAATTGCATTCGTTTCAAACTCCATTTAAATTTCGTTTGTTCTAACTTTCTCACTTTTACATATCAGTAAGGACAAACGATTTACAATCTACAATGTGCATTGTGTACTCATATACAAAATTTCTCACTCTTTCCCTGAAGATTCAAATTCTAGCAAGTCTCGGGAAAAAAAGAAACCGCGAAAATAAGATTAATTGATTAGCCTGACGAGTAACCATCTCTGTATCCATCGAATCCAATAGTTTTTCCTTCTTTACTCTTCTAGTTATTTTCTATTTCTCCCAGTCTAATCGTTACTTCAGACTTCCGAAACAAGCTGATTTTCATGAATTCTGAACTTTAACATGGTATACTATTTTCAAGACTTGTTAATCCATATTTCTTACGATATTTTATCTTTCTCTCTCTGTCTCGCATCAAATTCTATAATGCAACTTTCTGAATAAAACGCGGATTATTCGCAATTAAAATTGGTGATGCGTGTTGGATGATGATACTGTAATTGCCGACTTATTAACCCGAATAATCAAAAAAACCTTGCAATTGATGGCTTTAATTTTTCTCTTAAAAAGACTGATCTGTGATCAATGAATAATGATCTAATAGGAGTGACTTCATCTCTCATTAATCGTTTTTTGAAATGATTCACTAATTGTACATTAGCAACAGCAAGCCAACCATTCCAGAATTTTTCTTATACAGTCAGTTTGTTTAGTGAAATTGACAGTATGTATAGCTGTTGCAGTGAAATGCAGAATTTATTAGGAAAATATTAAACGAGTATTAAAGGTAAAAGTATATAAAAACAGGACAAGTGTAAACTGTGTTCGGTTCGGTTTATTATCGACGATCAAAAATCGCGTCGTTAAAATTTTTGAACGGATGCCGGGAATACCGCTGATTGTGATGTTTTAGTGTGACTGTGAAAATCACTTAAATGTTAAATGGATTCATATCTCTTCATATAATATGTATATAATAAGTTGCTATTAACTTAATTTATAAATGTTTCAAATAGAAAACTATCTGTTCTATCTTTTTCTCCCATTAGCTCTTGATTAATACAAAGTATTGCATCGACGATCAGAAAGAATTTACGAAAATGTCATTATGTTCAACAATCTCTATATCAATTTCGCTATTTAACATTTCTTAGAGATAATGAAAAATGACGAGAATGTCTAAAGAATAGTTTTGTTTAAAAAAATCAATCAAATTTCTAGTAACAATGAATCAAAATGTTGTTTTTTGAATGAATCGATAAAGATATATTGCTTAGATCAATTTTGCGCTCAAAAAATTTATAGCCGTAAATGTGATATGTGATATATTAGTAGAAGAATTGATTTAAATATTAATGACTTCTGCAGGATAGTAAATTCTGGCTGGTAAATTCAAGTTATAATTATAGTCTTGGCGGAAAGGTTTCAAAAAGTAATTTTCACTGTAATTTCTCAATTTCTTTCTTGCAAATTAAGTGTTTCTAGAGGATTTTATGAAAAACTTTAATTTTTTTAACTATAGATTCTAAAGTTTGTCAAACAAAAGAATTGTTCTAACATTTAAAACTATGGAGAGACCTAGAAAGACATGGACTATATTAGTGAGATAGGTAATTTCGATTCCATTCCAAAAAATATTAAAAGAGAATGGCAGTGTAAAATGAATTTGTGTGGCTATCAGGAGTACTACAAAAATGATTCTCAATTTGGTAAAAGTGAATGCAACTGCTACCTCAAAAATTCATATAATCTTAGGAAACGATGTTCAGTAGAACTCAGAATACTAAATTATTATAAATATTTAGAAAATGATAGGATCGACTGATTAATAGATAGCAAGATAAACATGTATGAAGTGATATTTCTATATGAGGGAAGTGAATACCATGTAACTTTACTATAAAAGTATTTATACTGTACTGATAAGAAGATCAAATAAGATTTTCTTTGATTCATCTGTTTAAAAAAATTAACTTCAATATCATTACATGTAAAAATTAAAATCACATGAAATGTTAATTCCATGATTAAGTGAGTGTTGATACAATTCATTTAATACTTTTGCAGCAAAGATAATGTACAATAAGCTATTTTCTAAGGATAATTACGATAAATTATCTCTCAATGTTAATAATAGAATTATTTTGAAGTTTGCCGAAAGAAGGCTGTAGACCAATTATTGAATCATGTTGAAATATGACAAAAGAAAGGGACGCTACTAAGATTTTATTGAAGATAACAACTTTAAAAAGATTATGCAGGTAATGAATGAGAAATTTTGAAAAAGGGAAAACTTGAGCTTAGAAGAAGACAAAATAATGAGTTTAGACGAATTGTTTATTAATAAATTTTGGATGTGAGAAATAAGCTTGTGATATTTATTTTTTCTTCTAGTATTTACTTCTCATTCCCATCATTTGTCAGAAAAAGTAAAAAGAACACATGAGATAAATATGTATGAAGTAATATTTCTATATGAGGGAAGTGAATATCATGTAATTAATAGTGTTTCAATCATGCATGATATAATTTCAATACCTAACTTTAAATCTGAATAGCTTTCCTTATCTGTACAACATTACATTTTTATTTCGCAGGTGGCAGTTATAAACCTTTGAACAATTTTGCGATTTGGGATGCAGTACTTCTTAATGGTTGATCGTTTGTTTACATGCAGAAATTGCAGAACAAAAATTTGCACAAAAATAGAACAACAAAGTAATCGAAACAATATAAAGCATACATTTCCAAAAATCTCTTGGGAGCATTTCAACAGAAGTTTTTACATTGTTTCTGTAGTCTCTCCATCTGTGCACCATAGCAAATCAAAAGTGAAAAGGAAATAGATTACGGTATTGGAATTAATTGTATTTAATAGACAAGAAGAAGTGGCGTATTGATTGAGCCTCAATCACTTAGGAAGGATAAAACTAAAAGTTTAACTGCCTCTAGTGGCATATTTTTTTACTATGAACTTTTCAAGCTGCCTCATTAATGACAGTTCTAATTAATAGGAAATAATTTAGTTAATTGCTTCAGAAATAAATGCATTTAATAATATGAGGCATGCAGGATTATAACAGCAGAAGTATAATCATATCTTTTGATAATGATAAGTCATACGAACTAACATTCAACATGATTGAAAAAAAGAGCGAATTTTTGTCACTAATCTCATGATTATTTTCTGTGTATTTTTATTTTTACTATGTATGAAGGACAATATCATATCGTTAAAAATCTCTAATCGAAACTGATTATGAAAGATATCAATGAGAAATGTATAAACAGCGTTTTCGGCTGGATGCGAATAACGACATCTGATACGAAGAAATTATTCTTACATCCATCTTAATGACCACAACTACAAATCCTTTTATCTCTTTGCTATATATCTCACTGCTGTCAATGAAAAGTGACACTGTCTTCGTACATCTTTATTATCAATGATAAGACTATTAACGAAATGATCACTAATCATTATCGGGTACGTCATAATTCTCTGATCGTAATATTTCTCATCGGTGACAATCACACTGAAGTCATTTAGAATTTTGTTTCCACTCTATTATAATTTAAGCTTTTAAGATTTTTTGAGATCTAAATCTTATTTAAGTAAAATGAATATGCCATGTAAAGAAAGAGCAAAGAGAAATTTCAAATTTTAATTTATTATTTTAATCCTTAATCTGATCCTTGACAATTCGATGATAGCACGAAATTTTATTTCACATCTGCACTTTACATGCAAAACAAGTATGAAGTGCTACTCGTGATGGGTTTAGATCACTCATACCAAATTTTATCGAACTTTAGCAATATATTCACAACTATCATCTATTAAGCATAATTTTTAATTAGTTCTTCAGCATCTCCTGCTTTTTAACCAAGGACAATGAAAAAATTTTGGTAACTAAGCTTCATCACAATGATAGTCATGATAAGGACAGTGATGCAAAGCGATTCTTATGATGAGAATGACGAAAATATCTGAAGAAAAAGATTAGCTACTGTTAATTTTTATCTTTTGTAGATTTAAGCTAAAATATTCTCTTTATTGACCAAAGTATCGGTTTATCAGCAATGGAAATAGAAATAATGAACGCAGTGTATAGTCAGGTAATTAAATAATTTAATCAAGTTCATATGACGAAAAGCAATCATTAGTATATTCATTTTCATATTTTCTACCAAGTGTTGTTAAACAGAATGCAGTATTTATTCTTTAATATACAGTTTCCACAATATTGCATTTATTAAGATTTATTTATTTGTTTTTTATCTCATCCAGTTGGCACTTTGTTCATCGTAAGTCTTGACTTAAGGATATTGAGTAATGCATTCGTATTGTTACGCAATTCACTTTGCCACAATTGAGATTTTAGATTTATCATCCAATTTCGATAATCACTGATAGTTGTTAAAACTATACTTGCATTTGTTTTCGTTTTCAAGATCTTCATAGTTTAAAAGTAAGTGTACCAAACAATAAGTAATTTTGATTTCTTTTAACCAATATAAATAAATTCTATGAAATTTGATGACTATCATGAAAAGCAGGAAAAAACGTTAAAAGTGGCGTGTTAGATGCCATCTGTGAATCAGAAATGTTGTTTCGCGTAATTGCTAGTAGCATTGGTTTTCGTGATGTTTTTACTAATTAAGATAATATGAATCTTGGAAGATTTCGCAGCTCGTAAAGTCATATCTAAAATGTCGATTGAACTGAAATATTATTTAAGACGAAGAAAGATAAATCATGTAGAATGACTACTGAAATTTTGTAACAAATAGAACAAGGAGAGTAAAAAAATATTAGTTAATTAAATTCGAAAATGAAAAAAGAAGCAAAAGGATTGATCTGGAGATTCAATAAGTAGATCAATTTCCTATAGGCGAGGTCATGCCAATCACAGAAACTTCTGTTAATTGAATTAATGACTATGACTGGATGAAATTCTGAAGCAAATAGTATATAAATCAATCCGAAGTTCAATATTAATGTCAAATTGAGAAAAAGTCGTCCTTCTAATTTTCTTCATTCAGCTAGATTGATATTTAATAATATTGGGTAGTATATAATTTTTGGGAATTATCACTCCGAGATGGTCTTGAGCATTTTCATCAGTATGATTACTCAAAAAATAAAAGAAAAAGTGCATCAGTTTAAAAATTTTTGAAAAGACTACTTCATTGTCCTTGGTTCTTTGTAAATCAAAAACAGTGTCGAACCAATTTTTTACTTCAGTCAAGGACGTTAGACAAAATTCTGTACAGTTCTTATTTTGTTCGCCCATTTTTAAATCATCAAAATATGTAATTGTTAGCACTGAAAAAATAAAAACTTTTTTTAACAAACAAAGCTTGAATAATTTTTAAAGAGCATTCAGAAACAAAGTTTTTTTTTCATACGTTTTTTGAAGTTTCTCATAAATATTATATTTAGAATACATAAAGTAATCAAATGTTCAATTTTATGAGAAAGTTGTATAATTAGTTTCTTTCTGCAAGAAGTACTAATTATTTTTTAGTTAGTTGAATCCTTTCCTCTAATTAGTCAGCTATAAATAATGCCCAATTGCTTCACATATTATACACAAAATTAGTTCAATAGTTTAATTTAAACTACGTCTTTTAATCATTTAAATACTTGAACAAATATTTTCTTATTACAAAACTTCAAAAATATTTTATTTAGCTCATGACACCTTCATTCACCACTTCCATGAAAGGAATATTCTCGTTCTTTATTCCATAGCTATCAACCAAACATTACACACTATGACATTCGTCATTTCGAACAACTTTATTTAACACTCTCTTCTTCTTATGTGCCATTTGAAGGAATAATTCATATAGTGTCTCACTCCAATTAGTCATTCTATCGTTGATGAAATAATGAATCATATTGATCACAGCCTTTTCAGTACTATTATGTCGTCCTAATTATTTTCAATTTCTTTTTAAAAAGTGAATTTTTGGTTCAACTGAAACAATAGCAAGGCAAGAGAGTAAAGAGAGATGAATCAATCTGAAATATAAATTCTTCACGTAATAGCTTTCAAAAAACTGTGAAAGTTTTCCAACCGAAATTGACAAGTACATCCGTGGCAAACTTATTATTAACAGATTTCATCTATTTGATGCAGATATCAATTTCATATACTCATTGTTTCAGATGTAGCGGTATAAAATGATTTATAAAAATAATATTAATGTTATTATTTAGGTCTAATTGAATGAAGAAAAATAAAAATTTAATGAAATATGATAAATAAAATTCAAAATCACAAAAAGCATTTTAACTAACTTAAAATAGTTTTTGCCGATTTTTTTCTTAGTAGTTGAAGATCACTTTCAGACTATCTTTTCAATTATAACAAATTGGCGCTACTTGAGTAACTTATTTCTACTCTCGCATCATATATCTTTATTTCAAATAATAAATATTCTTTAAGATGTTTTTCATAAAATCAAATTCTTTCAAAGCAAATTTCCGTAAAAATATTAAATTTAATTTGCGAAAAAAATCGAAATCTGTAAATAAGTAACTTAATAGAACGCATAGGCATTCTGCAGCAAATGAGAAAATCTTGAAATGTAAATAAGAACTCTGTATTGCAATTATGCCGTCAGTAGTACAATCGTATGATAAGGAAACATTAGGAAGTACAATGTGGAATATATAAATGAAAAAAAAAGTCCTAAGCAAAAATATACCAGAATTCTTGAATTAGTGGATTAGGGAAGCATTTTCAGGAATGTGCATTTGCGTAGTTAAGATAACAATAGATAGCATAGTATTAAAAGGAACGAAAAGTTTCAGTTTTTTTTGTAAGAATACTAATAGAAAATAAGGAAAAAATGATATGATATTTAATACTAAAAATTTCGATGGAAGTAAAATAAATGATACTTTTAGAACCGCTTCTGCACATATCACACTATCTTTAAATATTTTCTTTATAGATTCCGATATTTTGAACTTTCTTCGGTAATTTTGGTTATTCAAATATCCCGGCATTGACAATTATTTTCTTATATATAACAAAATGTAAGTCTATTTGTTTTATTAATTTTTATGCTCGTTCTTAATTGTTAAACTTTCATTAGTTAGTTATTCCCTCCTCCAATGAAAATAAGACGAAATGATAAAATTTGTATGATACTGCATTGTTAGCTATTGATAAAATAATTTTAAATTATTGAAGTACTGTATTGCCAGAGAATAATCATTCATTCTCTTACAGATAATTATTCTTGTCAAAAACTTTGCAAGATATCGTAATTAAATCATATATTTTTGATTGCGGCAATAGTGAATAAGAACTATTGTACATGGAAGCAGAAAAGCCGCATAAATGTCATTTATTAATAATAAGAAATCGGTACGCTGGCGGTTCACAAGATTACTAACGATAATTACAACGGATAAAAGAAGATTAAATTGCCCATTTAACCGTCCTTTAATCTATTCTTTGTTATACTAATTACGTGTATAAAATGGATTTAATCCCATTGACATATTTTATTACAGAATTAAGCTTAAATATTTCTATTATTTATATTGTTCGTAATTCTTATTTAATTCTTTTTCAGTATGAATAAGATATTTAGACTCGTACCAGTTAATAATGTGATGCAGATACAAGTACAGATATGAGCATATTTTTTTATAATGAATTCGTCTATTGTGGTATGATAGTAATTGGCAATAAAACCTAGACTAGGAAGACTAACGCCATATGAAGATGAATATGTCTAAACCACTAAGTTACAAAATGATTTGAAGATTTTGTCTTATTTTATTCGAAGAACATGTGAATAAATATAGCAAGCGCCAGTGATAAAATGAGTAACGAAGATATCAGTTAATAATGCCCTTCTTCCCAAGACATACTTAACCTCTGTTTATTTGTTTATAGTTACTTCATGAATAGAATGATAAACCCTTAATGAGTCTTACTTTTTCATTAATAGCTTATCATTAGTTTTGAACAAAAAAATGCAATGCCTTAAGCATTCCAAAGTACATCACAGTGCAATTGAAAAAAAAATTAAGGTGATATGAATGAACGATATTTCTTGATAGACATTTCAAATAGTTGTAATTTTCTTACTTTATTCCAAGTCGATCGGTGATGTTTCTTTTTTATTTTTATCAACAATTCTGCAGAATGCAAAATGTAATGCGAAATATATCGGAAATGAAACATTCATATTATATGTTATTGTTACTTCTCTTTAGCATTCTGTATATATTGTTTGATCACCATGCTATGTTAGTTATCACGAATAATGAATAGCTCAGAAAAGATCAGTTACTCCAAATTTGGAAATTATCTATCCTTTAGGTTGTTGTTTAAATTAGTTTACTTTTTCTAATAATTATTGAAATTGAAAAATTGCATCATAAAATAGTAAGAACTAGAAAAAAGTTTAATATTGCTTACACTATCAATTTACACTATGCTAAGAACCGTCCTAGATATGAGTATAACTTGTGTACCATTTCAGCAGTATCTTTATTTTGCTGAAAGAGTGTAAAAATGATAATATTCAAATTATTTTATGTTCATTGATATCAATCAATATTTTTTAGTGTTAAAATGAACGAAAGCATTAACGTGGCGCAACTCATTTCTACTTTTGCTCCAGAATTTTACTATTTACTTTAAATAAAAACGTGGCAATCTATTGAGAGCAAAACTGAAATCGAGAGGAAAAAAAAGCAATAAAATATATGATAGGAATGATACTGAATAAGAAATCTTTTCCTGTTCATTTCTTTCTTCCACTATTCATAAACTGATGTCATTTATTTTCTAATAATATTCTTTCATGCAAACATAATATGACAACTTTGGATAAGATAATTTTCTAATTTTTCTTTTTGATTTCATTTACTGCCACTTTAATCGTTAATTTTCATAATGATTTAAAAATAAAAATATATGAATAATATGTTTTCTTAATATCTGAGTTATAACTAACGTTTTTGATATTCGCTTTTTTTCACTATTAATAATGATGATTTAAATTATGAAATATTGCAATAAATAATTATTTTGCATATATTTAATGTCAAAAGATCAATTATAATGTTCATCTCAAAATTTAACTCCTGCATATAATCAAATTTTAACAAAGGATTCGATAGCAGACCTTTTTTCTTTTTTTTATTTTTAACTCTAATAACTTTCTCAAAGCACTTTCCTTGATGGTTCAAAGTGCTAGTAGGGTCGCATAAAGCAATTTGAAAAGTTGTTTTCTGATTACATCTTTGTGTTTTATTTATATATGAAACAATCAGCTCCTCCGCGTGTGTGAAGGAAGTAAAGCAATTGAAATGATAGAAGATAGCGTTGGCTGCCGAAACATTGATTTTATTCATTCCCGACTTCCTCGCTAGTGTTAGATAGACCTAAAGGTACCATCAGTTACAAAATGTTTAATATCCTCGTAGGATTGTGAAGCGTACACATTTAAATTGGCTTGAAGAATTTAAATTTTTCAGTTTGAGTTTCGAATAACTAAAGCTAATATGTCAAATCGAACAGCGGAATAGAAAATAAAAATTATTCGGTACAGGAGCTATTCTTCCGCAACTTAAAATTATATATGAGCCAGTTCCGCGTTATTAGATTTACAGGTTAAAAAATTTATAAAAGCTGAAGGAATTGCATAACCGGTTCCGGAATTGGTAAGGGGAAAGGAGATGCTGCCTCAGCATGCATAATTGATTCCCTTCATTCTTGGGCTGTATCACTCGAATGCTTTTGAAAAATGTCCTTACCTTGCCCGAAACCGAAGTGTCATCTGTATGTTAGCCGACCACCTCCTCTAATCGACTGTTCTGCTGTCTATCTTTTCTGCTGTCTCCCTCTTCCAAGCCCAACAAACAATCCTTATGCAGTTGTTCCCACTCTCGACAACAAAAATTTGCGTCATTCAACAGCTTCACTCTTTCTATCCGCTCACTTATCCATTATGCATCATCCACTATTTTTTCTGCCGCTTACCATGCAGTTACTTCAGTCATTCTTGCTCACATAAACATACATGCATGCATGCATGCATGCATGCACATAATGCACAAAAAGATGTCAATATTTGGGTTATGTATGTAAAGGAGATTTACTGTGCCGGAAAGCGCTGAGAAAAAGGACAATGATTTCATTAGATGAAAGTTTTATTTAGCGTTGTAAAGGTCGAAAACTGAGAAGAGTATATAGTTAGTATTCCCAAAAGGCCGATTCCCTCTTAATCTTCAGTCTGAACTTTTGGCAAAGAATGAATCTTTCTATAAAAGCATTTTTATTTCCTGTCAGGATGAAGTTATCACAACAGCAAGGCTTCCGAAACTTTCACATATCTCAGAAGCGGAATATTCCTCAGATATTGATCTAGAGAGAATTTCTTACTAATCACTGCTTACTCATGCGGTCAGCATACTTATTGTCATCGTAAAATTCCAAATTTGGACTTTAAATTTTAAGGTGCACTTTCATCAGTAAAGATCTCTCATGTTGTCAACCAATTGCTATAAAATAGTTCTATCTGTTCTATCCAAGTAAATGTTGTAAATCGGTGATAAAGCAATTATAGTTTTCAACTATACCATGCAAGCATTCATCCTTCTCAACAATTTCAGCTAGTTATTGACAATAATAGCTCAATCTGCTCAAACTTCTCAAACTGCTAAAAGCAATTTTTGTTTACAGATCGGTCTTTTACATGCATGAATAACTGATTACTTCTCGAGCTTTCGTAATGCAGTTTGTTGTGTTGAGAAGATTGAATTAATTCAAATCGCTACAAGCCATTGATTATTGGTAGATGAACTTGTTGACTAATACAAATACAAACATGATGACAGATTAAAGGAGAAAAGAAAAAGCTGAAGAGATGCAAAGGAAAGCTCACTCGACTGCGAAAAGTCACTTTATTTTTTTTTTGCTCATTAAATACTCAAAGGTTTTCGTGGGAAAGAATAGTTCATGAAATTTTAATCATTTTTAACAAATAGCACTGGCATTCTTCATTCCTTCAGAGATACATCTTTCTAAAGTTCTCTTGACCCATTTACAATTCTGGACTCCAATTCTCGACATTCTATTTGCTTCAGTACTATATCTCTCATTTAATAAAAGATGCAAAAACAAGCACCACACAAACGGTTCATTTGCCTTATCTTGAAATTTGTCTTCTCTTTTCTACTTCATCCTATCAGCACATAAACAGCTATGTCTCATTTGCCATCTTTCGCTACTCATGCAAAGAATATGCAGTATTTCTTCTGCACAGTGCAAATTATTTAGCAATATAAGAACTGCGGTACCATTGAAGATATGTAAACCACACCTTCCTATTCGAACCGGATCTTTAAATTTAGTTTATTGTAAAAAAACTAATGACTTCAAATCATCTATCATAAAAAGATAATGTTTCTCCTCAGTATACTGTGAACATTTTTTAATTTTCTCCAAACGCGAGAGAGAGATCAGCATGGAATTTAGGAGCTCTTCCGATTTCTTTTCCATATATCTTAATCAGGATATCCTAATCAAGAGAAAGATAAGCAAATAGGATAACATTTTCCAGCCTATATTTCTCCACTATCTTCTACAATTCCCACTAATAATAAATATTGACTTGGAAAGTATTTGTAACAGTTGTGAGATCGCAGCAGCCTTATTTGTTTGCATCATCCCATTCTTGCCTAATATCTTTTTTTTCCATTAATACATTCACGTACATATATATATATATATATATATATATAGATATGTTGATTTTGATATTGATATGAAGCGATAGTGTTTTACACTATCGCAGGGCAATTCATACTATAATAGAAATTTGGTGTCATGAATATCTGCAGAAATTCGAGCGGGGCTGTTTGATTGTTCATTTCATAAGTATTTCATTAAAGAATTATTTTTCCTACCATCCGGAAAATAAAATGACGAATTGTCTCAATACTTGATGAGAAGTTAGTAGCTAAACTAGTTATTAATATAGAAATTATTTTAAAAAAAAAGAGTTTTCAAGCTGTTTGTATGCGAATGATTTATGAATCTGCAAATGTTTTTTTGTCTATGGGAGTAGGAGGAAAGTCTAGACTTGAAACATGTACTTTGTGTTGACGATGTTCACCTTGCTATTTTCCGAAGTCTTTCGACTGCATTCTTCAAAATTTAATTCTTTATTTCCGTTCCATTAAATTTGGTAGATTTCAAAAATAGATGGCATTATACTTGATTACATTATTCTCAGTCTCATATATACTTAATTTCCATCTTGGCTAAGCATAATAGTTCATGCATATTTAAAAGCTTGCATAGTTTTAGATCTGATGCTATTACAGAATCCTTTAAATAACATTGCTTGCTATACCATCTTGAATGAAAGATTTATTCAGAAATAGCTCTATCAGCGAGATTTATTTACAGCCGAAACTTCCGAATAGAAATATGCGTACGCAGAACTAACTGAATGAGTCGTTAATCTTTAGGACTTCAACTAGTAGTCCATTAGACGTAAAAAGAAATTGTGCGACATTGTTATTATGTAGAAAGTTGGGATTTATTCTCTTATCATTTTATTCATTTTTATTGCTGTGCAAATATCAGTCAATTACTGTGCTGCGTCTACAAATTTTTGCTTTCAACTTCTTCTGCTATGATAAATTATTATTATCAATTTTACTGAGATGTCTAATGCTATATAACCATTGAGCAACTGAGATAGTTTCACAAAACTAAAGATTAAGAGTATCAGCTGATGCAATATTACATAAATTTTGTCGGGAGACATTTATAATGAAGCACTTTTACAATCGCTGGTCAGTCAAGTTAACCCGTTTCTCTGTCTATTTACTTCCAAACAATTTAATACAATACCTGTTTGTAAATTGTTGTGATTATTGATATATACCGGGGCAATTACTGTTTCTTTCAAAAACTGGCTAAAATAGTTAAATTATTCGCTCTTGTTGTTGTAACTATTGATTTTTACCTACGGCCATGATGAATATCACATTGGCATTGTTCGTTATTGAATAGGTCAGTTTCAAGCGTTGAAGTCATCAGAGATAATTTTTTATCCGAATTCCCGCATAAGGAAGCATCTGATGGAAAGGTAGCACAAGGATGATTCATTGGTTTGGAATGAATGACGCACATCTTTACGACAGGTAATAGGGTTTGAAGCCAGACACAACTAGAAGAGCCGATCTGTTCCAGTGGACAGGCCGACAATGGCAATATGCCCTTCGAGTGGCTACTGCTTTTGTCTTCCAGGCGATTCGATGCTCACACTCTTAAAAGAAAGGACGACGGCATCGGTGTCGGTGTCTCCTTTCGGGTGTCTCCTTCTACACTGCCATAATGTTTACTCATTCCTACCTCTTCCGTCTCTCCCTGCCACAGCACCTGTTCAGACATCCCTTAATCACCATCAAGAATTTCGTCATTTCCGTCTTTCCTTCCCTCCCCATTTACTAAACTATTTGTGGGTGGGAGGCCAATCGGACAAGTAGAGTTTGTTATGTCTGGAAGGAGGGTCAGCCGCTCTTTCTTCTTCTGAAGAGTCGTAAGTCGCCCTCGTCACAGTTGCCGTCTGCGGTCGTTGCTCGATTCCAAGATACCTGTTGCGCCCTCTCCCCTTGCCTGTTCTCTGTCTTTTTAGGAGTTCATTGTGGGAGGTATGTCTACCCGTTCATTGTTTGTCT
The DNA here is from genome assembly GCA_024305405.1 of Dirofilaria immitis. Taxonomy (NCBI): domain Eukaryota; kingdom Metazoa; phylum Nematoda; class Chromadorea; order Rhabditida; family Onchocercidae; genus Dirofilaria; species Dirofilaria immitis. The sequence continues at coordinate 2,832,408 of JAKNDB010000092.1, read as the reverse complement.
ATCTATCTGTCTGTTTGTTTGTCTGTCTGTCTGTCTGTCTGTCTGTATTAGTTGATGGAAGAGAGAATTTTCTTACTGCCACCCTTCCCGATGATGTCTGTCCGCCACTAACCATTCCGCAGTTTTGTCGCCTGACCTTCGGTGCTTCACGGACTCCAATTCACTTCCCTAGCACATTTCTTTCATACCTTGAAGTCGTCGTCACCTACTTGCCGTTAATTGCTTGTTGTCTTACAGTAATTCACTTAATCACACCTGTCTCTTCTGCTCACTACTCATTGTTATCATTCATTCTAAACAAACCGCAATTACGCATTTATTGCAACCAGTGATCTTGTTTATAATAATCCGTGTGAATGGATTGTTATGACGGTGCTATCATCTTTTCCATGAACCTATGCTATGATAAGTGCAATTACTATAGCTACGCAAAGAAAAAAGCGTTTTGTTAAAAATCGCATTTGGTGCATAAGAACTAGAATGAATAGCTAGTTGTAGCCATAGAATAATTCGTATTTTACTATTTCAACTTATCAAATAAAGTTTGTTTGATTCGTTTTTATATGTTAAGTAGTATTCGCTTCCGTGCGATATGCGTTAAAATTATTCCAATTAGTTCTATTTTTCACTGGAGACAAATTTGTTGGATTTTTTCTTCTACCATAATAATAATAATAATAATAATTATATAGACACGGATTCAGTAATACGACTGGCTTACTGAAGATTAAGTGTATCTTGAACATGACATAAAACTTCAGATATTCAAAACAATTCATTCTAGTGGAGAGATATTTCTAAAAAAAAATTAGAACAAAGTCTGAATAAAAACAAGTCTATAAGTTCCGAAGAAACGATAAAAATAAGGAGAAATGAATTGATTGCAAGTTAGTTTAGAGATGACATATTTATTCATAAATAAACTGATTAAGAGCTGCACTTTAATGATCTTACGGAAAGGAGGGCGGAAAAGGATTCTTTTCTAAAAGCAATAATGGTAGAATTGAACAAAAAGGAGCATTTCGTCTTTTTCGTTTCTATTTTAAAATGCCCTTTAAAGTGCACTACACTACATATAAAAGGGCAAAACTCTCTATTTTGCATTTCGAAGTTGTCGATAGTCTGGTAGGGTATATGACTGCCTAACTAACAACTACTATTTCCTACATTACTAATTCTGATAGCTTCCCGTAATCATTTTGGATGAAGCTTCGTGATATGATCTTCATTAAATCATAGCTATTGAAATTGAAAGTATGTTAATCATAATCATAATGATGAATATTGCAGTACTGTTGTTAACTAATCTGCAATGGCATCATTAACATCGACATTATCCAAAATATTTGTACTTATCCTACTGTGCTCTACCAATCTGCTACAGACGAAGTCTTTGAGCCGGAATACGGTAGTGGATGATGACGAATTGGATGTGTCCGCTTTGATTGATAGTTTCCTGGAGCGTGCAAAACAGAACACTCGACATCACAGGACACATCGGTAGGCTAGCAAGGTTTTTCTCACTCTCCTTTGTCACCTGCTCTCTCTCCTCTCACCTCTTTTCCCCGGCTTAACAAAAGTCCTGTTTTTCATTTCCAAGAATTGATGTTTCTTTTCATACCGTAATTTTAAATGGAAATTTATTTTACGGTTTAATTTTGACAATCGAATCATGATGGAAATCTAATCTCAAATTTAAATTCAGGACATTTATAAAGAGACCTTATCTTTGAAACTTCAGGTCGGATTTGTTTGATCAAATTTCCAGGATGAGGGAGGAAGGAACCTTGTTTTCATAGTCCGCTATCTATTACGTCAAAGTGATTGCATGCGCTCACAATTGTAAAACATTTGAAGACTGCTACGTCGACATCGCATACAATCGTCCATTCAGCAGCTTACAAGTTTCGATGTTCACGGACGAGAATACGTGAAATGCCGGAAAAGTCTGCTCGATGGAAGCTCTGTGGTTCGTCTTTTAATTCTCACTGTTAGAACTATCTGTTCTTCTCCCCAGAAACTGACCATTTTCCATTACTTATTTTTCACATCCTACAACAAAATAAAATTTAGTAAAAATGCAAAATTTGTTAGTTGCTAAATAGCAGATGAAACGATGCTACCGACCACTATCAGATGATATGCGCGTTGGGTGCTATGCGATTTGGAACATGAAGAATGAAGCACTCGTGCAAGACTGCTGGGTGCAGCAAGCGGTAATTTTACTTTTACGTTTCGTTTTTGAATGAGTGAGATTTGCTTAAAAATTAAATAATAGGTAGTAAGAAAGAGAAGCAAAGAGAGAAGCATCAGATATTTCACAGAAAACTTAATCAGTCTTTTCATCAAATTTTTTTAAATTGCCTAAAAACTATGATACCTTCGAGATAGAGAGACTAGCATGTTGGTTCTGAATTTGAAATCAATGGAAATGTATAACTTCTTCCATCAATCTCTAGAACTAATTCACTCAACACTAATTATAGATATCGATGAATAACTGCGAGCAACGCAAATGTGTTGCTGACAGGAGTACATTTTGCTGTTGTTACGGGCATAACTGCAACAGTCGATTTGAACTACAGGAAGAAATTTCGAAAGAAAATTCGTGAAATGTTACTCTGTACAGCCCATGACTGATTCTTATTTTATAATATATATAGCATAATTTCGTAGCAAACATATTTCAGAGCTTATTTTCAACATAACTTCAAAGATATGTCGAATTATCTTCTTGAAAATTTTAAAATAAGAAGACGAGATCTGATTGGATTTTTAGCTTTGTCTTACTGGACTAAGATTTTGTAAGTTTTGTTTCAAAAAATTCGTCAGGAATTATCATTAGTATTTAAATCGAATTTTTAGCATGAATGGATTTTTGAATAAAATATAGGCCAACAGTAAAGCAAGTATATTTTTAAATGGATCTCAGTATTATTTGTGGGCACTTACAACTAATATTTTTAAAATTATTTTATTATTTTCTGTCGCCTCTTACAAATTTATGTTATTGATCCTCGGAGCAGTACAGCTCGGCAGATTTATTCGGTGTTCAACTTAATTTAAAGGTAAATTTTTGATGTTAAAACGATCTTGGTTTTGACATACTTTTTGAGCTGGAAATTAAATTTTCTACCTCAGCTCTGTCAGTTTAAAACATCTTCAGATATTGAAGCCATATTATTTGCAAATCATCTAATTTTTTTACATTTTTAACAAATCTCATCGAAATAATTCTAAGAGTTTGGGATAAAAAGCATCTCATAACATGAGAAAATGCGGCCAAAATTTTTAAAATGTCTAATTTATATATATCAAATTATACTGCAGATAGTGTGGCTAGTTATCATACGACAGTTACATATTGGATAGATATTATATAATGCAACGCTAGTGAAATATTTATTTCTTGGCCTTGCCAACTTTTCTTTCTTTTGTTCTCAATCCTACAGTGCTCATATTTTCATCTTTTAAAATATTGTAATCTGTAGATCGTGTGTATTCATCAAAAATTTGAAGCTTCTTTTCGAAACAACATAGTTCATAATACGGGAGTTTCATAATGAAGCAAGAAATTATTTGACTTATGTTCGTCATGTTCACATGTAAAAGTTAAAATCCCATTAATTTATTTTTAAGGATTCTAAAGGTAAATTTTAAAAACTGGTGGATGAATGGATGAGTGATGCTTAGTACTTTTGGAATTTGCTTCGGTTCAGTTATAAAAATTATGAAAAATGTGTTATTACTAAACAAGAGATTAACTGGTATCAAAATGTATTACTTCATTCTTCCTAAATTTTGTTTACATCTCGGACTTATTGTTATTTTTAGGAATTCCTCTTCGTATTTGCCTTTGTAGCATTTATATAAATAAATATAGTCAACTTACGCGCGTTTTATTTTTATAATCGCTCAAAATTCTACGAAAGCCAAAATCGATTTGAAAAATCCAAAAAGTTGAACAAACGATAAAGTATACCAGTATACCAAATTTTCAATCCTTCATTAAGATTAAGAATTTCGTAGCAATCTTACTTCGATGAGTGAAAATCTGTTTCGATTTAAATTAAACAAATAACTGAGAATAAAAAAATCAGAAAATACTACTGTACTTTCAAGTGCTATGTTTTAGAGTTTTAAAAAACATCAGAAGAGAAGAAAATGCAAAGGAACTATTAATGAAATGGAATGGCTACTTCTATAAAACATTTAAAAATTAAATACGTTACTTTTGAACATCCGATTAAGCAAATTCTGGACTTCGATTAAGCAAATTCTGGACCACAGATGTTTCAGATTAGAGCATGTGAAATCAGTTCAACATCTTTTTTTTTTTTAATATTTGTTAGAAATTTCATTCCATCAAAAAAAACCACTAATTGCTAATGCCATTCTTGTATTTCCCATTCATATATTATCAAAATTAATTAATTGATAATAAATAATACCGATGAATAATGTAGTAAAAAAGATCCGAATTTTTTCCTTATCTTAACTTTCCCATAGGACCAGTCCTTTAGGGCTCATGATACTACGAAGCACTGACAGTAATTTTTATCGAATTAACTTAAATTTGCGTAATCTTCAGTATGCCTCAGACAATTCTAGAAAATTCTCGATCGTATATTTTGTTTAGCAGGAATTTGAGATTTTTTGATACTGCTGAACGAATAGAAAATAATATTTCAGAAAAAAATTTTTATATTTCCTATTTTGAAATATATGAAATGATATAATCTGAATAGCATCTTCATCAAAGTTTCTAGTTATAAATGCTTGTAAAGTGTTGAGTAACACATTAATTTACCATAAATACAGAAGGGATGGTAATGCTTAGCATATAACTAAATGTTAAGAACGATATTTCTGAATGTCTTTAGCTCTACTTCTCAGCAACTTCGTTATATCGTAAGAAAAAAGATGTGGAAAAATATTTGACATAGTACGAATAGATAACATAGTGCTATATAAATTACCGCCATGAAATTTATGCATGAGAAATATAATACATAGCGAAAGATTTCTTCTGAAGTATTTATTATTCAACATTCAATCTCGAAAACCTGACTTATAAATGTTGGTAGAATGGATTATATAGGTCGATAATAACAGAAATTGCATGCGCCGACAATAACGGAATAGAAAATGAAATTATAGTCAACCGTGGCATGAGCAACAAGAAATAAAGAATGAAACGCATATTGCTCGATATGAAACGCGAAAATCAACTTGTACAACTCGTCTAGAGCGGTTGTACAGGAGAGTGGAAAATTAGGCAGAAGAGGAAAATCGAGTTGAATCACCCGCTCCCTTTCCCTACATTAACTTCACTATTTTCTCTAACATCACACCTGGGAAGCACAGTTTTTTACTTTTGTCATTCTGGTCCACGATGCGATCACGCTTGCTAAAGAAGAGATGGACTATAAGCGATCATGATAAATATCAACATATTGTAATAAATATTCAACGAGCAAAAGCTTCCAATCTCACTCCCATGCAAAGGACACTTCTGAAATGACGTAAGTCAAACAAGATAACTTTGGCGATTTGCATGATAAATATAATGGGAACGGATTATTGACTTGCTCAGCATGTCCTGCATGAAGTTAATGAATGAAGTAAATTCGGAACAAGAATGTTTTCTAGAAGTAGCAGCAAAACGAAATAAACATAAAAATAGAGTTTTACTACGATCGAAATGAAAATATTAGCTCTTCTCATGAGGTAGTATCTAATGAATGAAATTGAAAAAAATCCCGTAAAGGTATTTATAATGAAAAAACCAGCATGAGTACTTATTTAGATATCCATAAAGATAGATAAATTGATATATAGAAATGATAATTGCTCCATGTATTTTCTGACAAGCAAACTGACTAAAAGTCATTGTCAAAGTTCTATCCATTATGAAGCAATTCTTTTTGGAACAATATATCATCCGAAGTATGACTTTTCTTGAATCAGCATATGACTATACTTTCCTGAATCAACATATGTTCTCTCATGTTGCTCAATTCATGCTAATTGGCAATTTTGCTAATAGCCTGCAGCTAATAAAGGAACTGTGAACAGGGATTGTCTTTATTGTCTTATTTGCTAGTCCCCGCAAAATAAATTCGCCTAAACAGAATCGATTACACATCTTAATACTGAAACTAGCAAAGTAATTTGTAATAAGCATAACAAAGATTTTCTTCGGAATATTCAGGTATGGAGCTTCCATTAGATTCAACTTGTAATTAAGTCGAAAACAGTATATATATTGTTCATTCGAAGCAATTATAAAACGCTCAATATTCAGATATTCAAGGAAACGAATATACGGCATTACCAATGATTCGCAGCAAGCGATCCACTGATTCTGCCCTAGCAAATATAAAGTAATATATTATCATACGGTAGAATACGGTAAATATTGTACAGTAGACTTTGTAATATAGCAAAATATGGTATTTTGCAAAATTAACACAATAACTAGATTATTTATCATGGAAAAAATTAGCAAATGATCTGTCAATAAATTAATCATTTTTTCTATAAGCTTTGGTTCGTTCCACAAAAAAGTATATAGTATTTTCATAAATATAATTTACTTAGAATATCTATAAGAATATTTTTAAATAATTGAAATTGTTATTTTAACATTGTATAGCATCAGTTTTATCAAAATGAACCAGCTTAACAGTCCGGCTGTAGCACGGGCACCGCTTAATAAACGCCAAGCAACCAGCGGGTCTATAACCATAACATACTGCAATGATAATCTATTTATTACGATGATATAATCAAATTTCTTGTGATAAAACAAAAGCCGTTAATTTTACATGCTATCATTTTGAATTTGTTTTTTCATCGCTTGCAGCGGTGTCATATTCAGTATATATATTGTTTATCGCCAACGCATTTAACTGAGGAGTAATTGCACTTGTGAACCAAGTATCCATAACATCTTGATCTGAGATGACCTCTTCTTTACTATATCCTTTTGGTAAATCTTTAAGTGGATCCATAGGTAAATCCTTTGCTTCAGCTAAAATAATTGTGCCTTCTTCTCCTTTACGTTTTGAATACCACAAGGTACATGGGCGCTAAAACCATAGTACTGTGTGATAAGAAAGGAGTAATATACAAGGACAGAAAAGAGGACATGAACAAGTGGAAGGAAAAATATGCAACCGATACTAAAGAACGTTCTCTACCTCATCCATATCGAGCAAATAAGTGTCCCGGTTAACTGTATACTGAATTGACCTAAACCATTTGCCAGAAAGACTTGGCTCTGCACCATGAGTTAAATGCCCACCGCAGCTTAATGATAAGCCAAGTATTACATCACCTGGATCAAGCAGTGAAGCAAACACTGCTTGATTTGCCTGAGAACCAGAATGAGGTTGAACATCAGTATATATATTGTTCATTCGAAGCGATTATAAAACGCGCAATATTCAGATATTCAAGGAAACGAATATATGAGAGAAATGTTAATGAGAAAAGAATCTAAAAGACCTCATTGATGGAGATTAGGGATAATTGAGATTGACGAATGGCAGCCTTTTGACGATTCGCGGAAACCATTTGATTCTACATGGAAAATGCAGACTTATTTGTTAATCGTGTTATGCGATATAAATAAGAATATATATGCTTATTAGAATCCGTACTGAAGAAATCGCATGACAGAATGCAAGTAAACTGCATTAATATATAGTAATCGTGTGGCACAATTTCCATACAAAAGACATTTTACATAAATTCTACCTCGTTATCAAGTAACTGCCGCATTTCATGTCGATTTCTTGTAGCGACATAGTCTCAATGCTTTTACGTTTGTTTATTTTTATTGGAAACAATTTGCCAAATCTACCCTTTTCCTTCTATAATTATTCGCAATTATGCAATTCTGCGGAACTAAGAAAAAATTCTTATTAACAAAATAAACAAGGCGATCAAGCAGTTCCGTATAATTCATTTCCAGTAATGGTATGCCACCTATAACTATTTGAAAATAGTTATATTGGATATTTATTTTCATATATTTGGTTTGGATATTATCACATATTTACGTTTAAGTAAAGAGGTTGATGGAGAATCCTTTAAAAGGCGTATTTATCCGTAATTGAGACTATTTTTGTATCAGAAATCTTATTTTTGTTCTTTTACAGTTAGACTAATAAAACAGCCTTTCAAAAAAAAAATAAATAAAAAGAAGACGGTGTATTCTTGATAAACAACATTATCAATTTAAATGGTGATGTTATCAGTTGAAATGGATACTCAATTCTATGTAATATTGGGCCATCATCCATAAATGCTGGAGGAAGAATTGAAGAAGCATTGTCAGGTGCAAGGCTGATCTCTATAAATGACGAAGAAGGGGCACATTCCATTGCCCATTGCATTAAAATTAATAAATTTAATTAATACAAGAAAGATGATGGAAAATGAGGCTTTTTCGCACATCCCACCCCACCCATTCCAAATCAAAAAGGGCAATGGTACATTTGTCAAATGTAAGATACATCAATGATATGAGATAGAGCAGGTGTCTGGAATGGGTGGGATGGGAGGACACACAGAAGTGAGCAAGCATTTAAATTAAAAATGTTGTTTGCCAAAAGTTTTATCTAAAAATGAAATAAGCGATGGGTTGGCCCAACAGATTATCCTTCCCAATACACTAAAGGTATGCTGATTAATTACTGGACATTTTCCTCTCCCTTTTCCATCCAACTACTGTTCTTAATTGCCACTCTAATAGCACACAAGAAAATTGCTAAATTATTTCAACAAAAAAGCAAGGAAGAAGGTTGCTTTGACTGCTACTTTCTAGCATGATTGCTATGAATGTGTATAAACTTACCAATTTAAAAAGCTAAGTCTGGAAAGTAAGATAAATACATTTGAAGAATTTATTTCCTTCCAGATAACAAGGAATAAAGAGAAGAATTCCTTCCTAAAGAGAGGATTGCCACTATTTTCAATATAAAAAGGAAATGCAAATTAATACAAAATTCACCGACAGTTATCTATCAAACAGTTAATTTTAGACAAAGCCAAAAATTCAGAAAAGATTCTTATTTGGCAACTAACTCCTGAATTATTTCCCAAATTTGTGTCCTATTCCTTAATATCTTTTCTAATTGAACATTCAATTCCATTCTATAGAAACAAAAAACTATCCGATACTCTGGAATACATATAACTTGATAAAGAAATATGCAGTATCTAATGAAAGATGTCAAAATACTCCTCATAAAAGGTAATGAGAAAAGATTCTCATGCGTGATTCGGATTCTTCAATATTTCCACCATAAATATTTCTTAGTCAAATTAAAAGAAATGCAACGTTTCAGAAGCAACAAACATACTGATATACATTTTATTTTGGAGTAGTATCTAATGTGATAAATCTGGCATGGCATCTTTCACATCTGCACATTTTACATATTTGTTTCTGCTTTTGATAAACTATGAATGATATCTCAATACATCCGCGAATACCTGAAATAATTATTTAAGATATAGTAACCAAGAAAAAAATAGTTATGGGGTATAATAAATACATGTAATGAGAAAAATTATTTATCTTTGGTTACGGATATATTCAGATTCAGAAGTAAAAGACTGAAAAATACTATATTTCTGTTCTAAATTCAATGCTACGAATCTTCCCCAAAAGTTTTTACGTCATATTAGACAGAAGAAAAATTCTGATTTTTGCATAAAAGTTCTCAAAGATTCTGAAATTGCTTCAAATGCATTTTTAAATAATGAGAAAAATATTGTCAATGGCTTCTTTTGCATTGATATTTTGCAACTGCTTCACTGAGTTTTGAGACATTGGCCGAGATGATAAATACATGATTTAAAAAGTACACTTATTATTCGAGGGAAAAAGATTTCCGAACATTTCAATAATCTCCAGTAAAAATGCTGAGACATTTAAACCATATAGAAAATGCCATATTTACATAACATTTAAAATATATTCTGAAGGCATGCATAGAGCAAACATAACAAAGACTATTTTTTGCAATGAAATCTTTGGGATTTTTGAACATTTAAAACTAAAGAATCAATAGAATATCAAGCTATATGTATCAGAAACTATTACCACTTTAATGTGCTTAAATGTGAAATGAAATTTAACATTTTAATTTACTCATTTATTATCAGCTATTTGACATATCTTTTTAAAGTACCAAAGCATTCAATATATCATTTAAATTGTATTGCTGATTTCACTGACTGCTTACATATATGCATATACTATTAAGCTTTAATGACAAACCCGCTTACTCCTTCAGTCTTTTCAGATCCATCGCATCTGGCATAATTAATGTTTCCTTCACACCTGAATATGCATTTCTAGACTCTTGATAAATAATGACCGTTTCTTTTAAGCGTTAAGAAGAAAAAAGAAATCTCCTGAAATCGAGACTAAAACATGCCAGTTAAAAAATTGAAAGTTATAAAACGAATTATTTTCTTTCTTTATTGTAATTAGCTGTCTAAACTTGACTTAAATAAACAAACATAAGTAGTGATATTTTAATTAATATTTTAATTTCAAGTGGATTTTGAGTCTATTTTTTCAAACTGACAGCATTTCTAACGCATCTTTTAATAAGTTCTTTAACTTTTCCAGTTCCAATGAATAAACAAGCATGACAAAACTTCGATCCTAGCAAGAATCGAACCTGCTAACCTTTGCTTCCGGAGAGCGACGACTTATCCCAATTGAAAATAGTGTTTTTTGTGATGTTACTTCATGCTTTATATTTCTATTTTCACAGTATGTTTGATGCAATAAATAAAAGATAGCAAACATATACGTAGAATTTATCAAAACTTTGAATCTAAGCAATTTTAATAATTTCGAAAATGCACAACATACTTAAAATCCATAGCAAGGACTAATTGTAAAATGAAAGTGCTATTGTAATAACGATCCATGAATTTGAAAACAGTATGGTGATGCAAAATTTAATATAAATTAGGAAGAATAATTTCGATTATTTAAAGATTTATTTAATATGGGAAATTATTTGATACAAAATACCAGATTATAAAATCTTACTCATTTCTCAATCAAAGCAAATATTTGGATTGCTACAAAATCAAAAACATTATCTGTTACATTTTATCATTCCATTCAAAGAAATTCTTTACTGATTGAATGTGATCGTTAATCTGTTCTAGCCCTGAACTGGAAAAAATTAATTAAATTTTTCCCATGAAAAAATTTTGAAAACACTGCTATAATTTGTAACAGTTTAATATGCGCAATTATTTAATAAGCAATAATTGTTATTTTACATACAATCTTCATCACATATTACTATAATTAAAGAATAAGCAATGATTTAAACTGCCTAGGACTGAATAATTAGACTACCTATCATTTCAAGTTTATCATATCAAAAAGCATCCTATGCATATATCATACATATTTATTCATTAAAAAATGCAATTGACAAATCAAATTTCTGAAATACATTGCCTTATATCAGCAGATCAACCACACCACTATTCTTACAGCACTACCATCAAAACACAAATACCAACTTTACATTAAGAAATTTTATAGTCTCTCCACACAATTGTTCATTACTTGAATAATGCAGTTTAGCGATATACGGTTCCGATAATGAGTTTAATCTGATACCACAATCAAGCATTAATTAATATCAGCATTTATGGCGGTATACATGAAATATTCAAGTAACAATAAAAATAAGCATAGACATAAAAATGATAGAATGACTTCTAGTCTAGGATCATTTTATCCTTCACATTTGTCTCGATACAATGGTCTTGTTTAACACTTGGTCTGTCAACCAATCAGATGGAAAAGAACAAAACAAACTTCAACTATAAATTAAAACTGCAGACTTTAATCCTCTCAAAAATAGGAATAACAATTTCTAATAGTCAAATTTAACGATACTAAATGTTATTACATATTTTTATGAAGCATTTTTATAAATTTTCCAAAAATACAAAATGAAATAAATATATGAATCATCAACATTATCCCCGAAAGTGACATTACTGCATGTTTTATTTAAATATCTTTAAAATATAAACCACAAATTATCTCATTTAATGCATTCAACTGGCAGTCAGTCACTAAAGACATATTTGGAATCAAAACTCAAACTATTTTCACAAAACAAGATTGACAAAGATAATGGAAGGATTATAATACATATAGTCATATTAAAGAAATGGACGCGATAGCATCTGCACTCGTGCAATCTCAGCCAATGTCTTCTGTATCTTCTTTATTAGTTCTTCCCCATCGACAACTGCTTGTTCAAGTTCACGAGCTGCCTACAACAAACAGCTTGTGATAATTTGCGCTTACAGCACATAGAAAGTAAAAAAAATACAGCAAAATTGAAAAAAAATAAAGAAAATAAAACAATGAAAAATAAATAAAAAAATAAAAACAAAACTAGAAAGAATCTCACAACCAACTTCAAATAAGAAGCAAAGGATCGAAAAAAAACGTAATTTACTCAGCAGTGTAACAAGCATCCTAAAAATCATTCTTCACAGATGATATATAAGTCATTTTTCATTTATTGTTCTAATCTACAAATGTAAGCAGTTTGGCTGCTTATATTTGAAAAAACTTACTCGATGCCTATGTTCGTCCATATTCAATAAAGTTGAATCAATTTCTGAATTACTTGCTGCTGGTTCATCTATTGGTAAAGAATCAATTAAAATCTCAATATCTTTAGCTGTATGTGCAATTGTTGCAGCGAAAAGGCCACAGTTCTCTTCGTCCTCTAATGCCTGAAAAAGCCAATTCAGCAAAGAATAATTTTGAAAAATTAAAGGAACTATCGCTAGAAATTCAAAGGACAGACTAAAATGTCACCGAATTTAGAAATTTTAAATGTTAATATCAGTGATTATAACAGACAAAATGATATATATAATTTAGAGCAAACTGTTAATGCCAAATGCAAGGAAATCTACTTTTGATGTTCCATTAAAATCACATGATGGTGCTGTAAGTCGCAAAACTCCAATTGAGTTGCACATCAAATTTGCCAACTCGTTAACCAGATCTTGCAGTTGTGTTAAGCGGTCTGCCATCACGGAATTCTAGTTAAATATATTTAAAGTGTTGACAGAAAATTAAATTGATAAAACAGTGAACAGGAAGGAAATAAGTCATGCGAAAATTAAAAATCAACGTTCTGCAAATACATTTCTAGGTATTCCTCAAAAAAGGTACAAGTACACCAGAATAAAACATTTTATTGCTTAAGTTTTCTGTTTCCTTGTGTTGAAAAAATATCAGTTTCCATTACAAATTAAAATTTCGCCAGCGTGTCATTATTTATAAAATATAAAAGTATGCACATAAATTTACACAAAAATTAAGTATAATAATGTATTCTGTTTTTCAGAGTATTCAAATTATATTCAACCCATGAATTAAATCTGTAAAAAGAATGATTCTCTGGAGTTTCTAATATTAAATACTAGTATAGTCGATATAAATTCTGGGTACAAAATCAAACAGATTAATCTTAAGGGTGAAGTGTAAAACGAACCTACACAAATAGTAAAATATAATGAAGCAAATGTCAAAAAGATTTTAGAATCATTCAATATTTATATTTAGTAGAATAATCTTTCGGAGATACGACAAGACCACGTCCTTTGCGAGCGCCTCTGTACACTGTTTCTAAAATATCAATCAACTCTTGCCCATCAGTGATAGGCCAGTTGATTTTGTTGTTATTACCAGTTCCTAAATTTAATCATTCTTGATTAAAGTAATCCAAGAATTATTTACATTTAACAAAGAAAGTTCCAAAAAAAAACTAGATAACCTATTATTTTATTCTTAATGAGGTTTTAAAGATGACTATTCTCAAGAAAGTTAATCCACTATGCATATAAAGAAAATTTCTTGTATTAAAAAAAACTGCAATTGAATATTAATCGATGTACTTCCGATATACTTAATTACAGAAATATTAAATAATGATCGTTCGTCATCTCAAATTGAAAATCCATCAAGTACTTAAGAATTATTAATCCAACCTAAGTCAACCATAATGTGTTTGTTGCGGAAAAAGAACATCACAGTGCATGGATCGTACAATTCGTACATTTTGTTAAAATCAGGTACTTCCGTCGTATCTACCAAATAGATCACAGCAAAATTTTTAACTTTATTCGCTATTTTATACAAGGTCTGCAAATAAAATTATGCCAATATTTATTGCAGAAATTAAACTATTCCCTCAAAATTGAAAAAAATGATGGAAACGTCGTGACAAATGCATTAAACTAGTTTAAAACTGTCTGAAAATGTTTTCTCTCTGTCAGTGCATTATGAGTTTATATAAAGCGCTGCACGTTCCTAAAACAGAAACAAACTTAATCAATAATAAAAATTACAAACCTACAAATAATAAAACTACGAATACGTCATTATTTATGAGTTGAAGTAACTAAGTTAATTAATGCGCTACGAAATTTGATACATAGAAGGACGGAAAAAGTAAAAAAAATAACTTCATCCATACGCATACAACTTGGATCCCAATCATGACCGAACCGGATAAGTACAACGCGATCTTCCTCAGCTAGTATTGCCTGATCCACTTGCCAACCATTGCTCAAATGAGGCAGCATATACGACATCTTGACCTCCTTTTATATTATCACAAAGATTTCAAAAAATTGCTCTAGAAACAAAACTGATATCAATTGCTCTGCATTGCTCATCTTCAATCCTCGTAGACAGCACTGAATTATTCTAACCCTCGAAATCCCAGGCTTCCCTAAAGTTAAATCAAAACCAGTACCTCCCTAACCCTAACCTCACTGCACTCTCAAACTACTCCTGCATGGCTGCATTTTCTGAAAATTACTCACGGCCGAGCCATATTTTATTATGTTATGATGAACCATTTATAGGAAAAGCAATTCTGGAAATCGATTGTTCTATGGGGAGTCGTTGGGAACCTTTATCCAATATTGGCATTTTGAGGCCTGTCGTTGTTTCTCGAAGAGAGGTGGAAGATTTTCGGTAATCTTGAGAAGTGAGTAATTTTCAGAAGTGAGATTAATCTTCTGATGAAGTTATATAAATTTACATAAACTATTCTATAAGTAACATCTAAGTAGTAGATTAATTAACTAAATCATTGAACATTTTGAAAGATTTTGAGCAGTAGTATCAATATGATATGTACTATAAAGAAATATCTGATACTTTTTTATAAAGGATATTTATTCAGACCTCAAGTTTGCTACTACTGCAATCTAAATAACACTAAGCTGAGACTTTAATTTTGCTCCTATTACTGAATTATTTTCATTTCTTTTGAACACTACATTGTTTCTGCCTTTTTGAACACTGCGTTTATGAGTAATACATAAATACCAATAATAGAAAACAGGAGTGTATATTTATCTTAGAACACCTTGCAATACCTTTCCTGCAATATTTCCTAATATTTTTACCGAAGTATTCCATATAATATTTGACGCCTGTTTATAAGCAGATGGGAAAAATAGAGTCAATTAATGTTTAATGAAATGGAATTCTGGAATTATGACAAGAGGATTTGGCGATTATGCCTACAATAGAACTGTTGTCGATATAACATTTCGGAATTCTAGTGTCTTTTTGAGCATTATATTAGTAAGTGAAACTAAATTAATTGTTTTCACCATGTAACAAAATTTATTTACAAAATAATAGGATATAATTTTGATGTAACAAACACGCACTTTATTGCCATTGCATTTTGTTCTTTTACCGTATTTTCCTGTGAGTCATTCATTTGAATTTATCAATAAATTTCAAATTTCATGAATGAAAATTTCTTTAGGTAATATATGATAATGATTTGAGAATTTTTCTGTATGCTGATCGCGAATGCTAACTTTCCTATCACCAGAATATATTTTAATGATAACGAAGAATGGTTGATGCAACTGCTGTTGAAGGTACCTCATAATATTATGTACTGCTTTTCTGGTTGTTGCAGTTTCCGTTTTATTTTTGTTTATCATGTATTTTCGAAATGAGAAATAACTTTAAAAGTTTACAGTAAAATATATCAGTAGCACTGAATTTATTTCTTTTATTATTAAAAGAGTTTTTGACTCTTAGAGATTTATCGTTTTTTTTTTTTTTGTAAAGGTATAAATCGTTTTTAGGTGGAAAAATGTCATCGCGATATTATATTGTGAGACCTGAAGAAGTTATTTCATGGGATGAACGATTACCGAAATTGCATGGTCTTACATATGACCAGCTCTTACAATTGATCTCACCGAATGAAGTGGCTGTTGAATTCGCTGCACGATATAGCTTAATTTCAAATTCAATGATCTGTAAGCGTTGTGGACAAATGATGCTTCTGTGGAGCAGAAATGGACTTGATGGTTTGCAGGTTAGGCCAGAAGTAAAATCATATTAAATGTACACTTTTGTAAAAACATTGGACATGATTCATGTTCTAAACATGGATTTTGATTTTGGTTATCATAAAATTCTTTATTTATTCCTGAAAATTGTTTTGTTGAATACATTTTAATAATTGCAGCAGGAAGATAATTGATTTTGTTAATTCATCGTACTTAAAGTGCTTCATAATTATTATGGATTTTATATTTAATAAGTACCACCGGACGAGATACTAGGTATTGAGCGCTTAGTCGTAATTGTCTTAAGTTGTCTCTACTCTTCTATCGATGTCGTACTCACTACAGTAATTTCAATGTAATTAAAATTGTACGAAAGCGTGCTTAGAGAGTGGATGTAAGGAATAAGATATGCAATATTCTTGGAAGTATGTTGTAAACTGACCAATTTTATATCGTGTTCATGTCTTTTCTATGTAGAGCACATTTTCTTAGAATAAAAGCATCATTAGAATTCCATATCTTTCTTATTTTTAGGCAACTGAATATATTAAGCAGTTAAGAATGAGTAAGTATGTTTTTTTAATATCTATTTCTGAACTGTTTTCCCATATCTCTTTCAAAATGATTCTGCGCAGCCGCAGTATCAGTATTGATATAAAATTGAGATTCCGGTGATCATCTTCATTTTTCTTTTATATATGATTTATTCAAACACATATAATTTATTAAGTTACAGTGGAGATGTATGCATGTAGTTACAAAGCAGGAACGAAGGAATGGAAGAAAACGAAATTATTGTTCATCATTATCTATCCGGCATGGAAGTATATTTCACGGTCATCATTTGTCAATAGCTGATATCATTGAATTTATGTATTTATGGGCGCAAAACTATAAATTGCATGAAATTCGTCTGCATACTCATTTTAGTAGCGAAATGTCTGTTGCTTGGGCAGATTATATGCGACAAATTGCGTCCGGTTTTGTTGAAGCAAGTCAAACACCAATTGGCGGTCCAGGTAAGTCATTAAAATAGTTCTATGCTTAATTTGCAAGTATATCAATATGTTGAGTCCGCCTTTTTAATGGTTGATAAATACTTTGTAGCCAGAGGAATCCTAAATGGTTAGTTTGTGCATATTTTCTTTTAGATGCATACAGTGTCTGATGTGAATATTTTTTAAACAGTACGATTATAAATTTTCGTAATTTTACGATTATTTAACTTTTCATTAATATTGAATGAATGAATGAATTTTCATTTGCAATGTTTTGAGACATTCCTATTGTTTGCAGTATTTTAGGTGTTGTGGTGGAGATTGGACGATTGATTTTATACAAAACAAGAATTGGTGAACAGCATCCGTATTTGATTGGTATGGTGGAACGAGAAACAGAAAACTGTATAATTATTGCGATTGAAGATTATACAACTGAACGTCTAAAAGAAAAAGTATTGCAATGGATTCTGCCCGACACAGTATTGATTTCCGATGAAGGAACCTACATTGATGGACTGAATCAACTGGATTATCCAATTTTATTACCGAAACTTATGTGGAGAGATTTGAATTAGTCAATGGGCAAAAACTTAGTGTTAATAATGTGTTACTGCAGAATATTTGTAATGAGGCAAAAGCAAAATTTCTTGCGATGAATGGAACTTGTAGGGCACACTTTGAGGGATACATTAGAGAATTTTTGTTTCGCAGAACATTTCAGAACGGAGATGAATTTGCAGGCATCATTTTGTGGGCTCCATTATTACATGTTTCTTAGTTCCTATTAATTTCGCTAATTTTTATTCAGATGAAAATCGGATTTTCTCATGAAGTTTCTAAAGTTTGAAAATCAAAATATGAGGATTTGAGGACTTCCACGACTCCTAGATATTAACTTTGAACTATTAACTTTAAAATGGGCGATAATCTATGTCTTTTCTCTCATGATTTATTTGACAGTAAACTTAATCGTAGAGCACAGTATTTACCATTGAAATCACCGTCTGGAATTGAAAGATCAGTAATAAATTTGAACTTATATTTGATAAGTTTTATACTTTGTATTAATGCTGCTGTACATCGGCGGAGACTTTTTTTGTTGTAAATCGCTTTGAATCAAACCTATCCTTTCCATAAAAATAATTTGGTAAAAATAATTATTTTACTTATTGTGTAACTTCTTTTGTGTTTGACACATTTTGTTTAATGTTAGATTTTCAAGGGAATTTTTGTCTTAATTGCTTTTAGTTTCATTAATACACGGGAATGAGTAAGCTGCATTGCCATTAAGATACACTTGTGTTTCAATGTATTTTTTATCTTGTATGTATGACACAGATTTCGATTATACATAAAATGAACGTTCCCGCTTCCTCCCTTTCCCCAATCGTTTTGACATCACGCAAGCATTCCTCTCCGGGAAATTGCTAGAGCGCCGCTTATGCGAAAAATGTTCCTTATTTTAAAACGTGCTATAATGACAAAAGATGTTATTGTCATTATCAGACATCCCGATCTTTCCACTCTAGATTACTCAGCCTTTCTTAATATCTGGGCGCATATCTAGGCAATGGAAAACAACTCCAGATGAAGTTTGTATTCGTAGAGCAGTCACTGTTCGTGATCTTTTTTATTCCGACATTATAATATTGAAAATTATTTTTAAATCATTAATATGATTTAAAAAATCAATGCATTGAATATTTCAAGTATTGTACGTATTGCATACTGCAAACTCATATTTTATCAGTTGAACTTGCAGGCAAACTTCCGTTAACTCGACTGTCCTGCGTAGATGCAACAAATATTTAGTATCAATAGCATGCTTTCAAAAAACAAAACTCGCATTAGTTAGTGACTGCATACTAATAAATTATGCTTATTATAAATGAATATCTGATATATATCATTGGAACAACAGTAAAGAAACACATCGTGTAAACAATTAAGTTCCGAAGTGATGCGTACATAACAAATAACTTAAAATAATAGCCTAAGGGTATCGCCCGAGAACTGTATAAATCAAAATAATTTTATATTTGCATGGCACTGCTGGTGCAATTGTAGTTAAAATGTTTTAAATTAATTTTTGCTGGATAAATCATTTCGTTCTAATTGTTCAAAAATGCACAATATCAGCAATAAGATCAATTTCTTCTAAGTTGAGGAGATTTAAAAGATTTCGTAATACTATAAATAATATATGCCACTGAAAAGAAAGGAAAAATCAAAAATTAAAGCACGATGAATTTGTGAGGTAAGTCATTGTTTTGATTCGTAAAAAGGGAAAAAAAGTCACTGCAATGTGGGAAGACGCATTTTTCATGTCGATTTTAAACTACAGTTCAGTTTTCTTCAGCTTCATATCCTCATCTAAATCAACATCTGAAACATCGACATCTTCTTCAACAGGTATTTCGCCATCATTCCCGTCCCATGGTTCTACATCCAAGATCTTCGGGAATTCTGCACCCTTCATTGGTGCCGTTTGACCTTTACCGTAAGAAAGATCCTTAAAAATTCATTTATTCCGGAAACGCCAAATGAACCCTGAAATTTAGGAATTCTTTAATTTACCCCATAATAGTCAAAAAAATTCTACCAATAAATGTTTATAAAATAATAATGCGCGAATGCAGTAAAACTGAAAATTATAAATAACTGTTGTAATAGGAGATCGAAGACAAACTTTTAACATCGAAAATTTCATTTTACGATAGCTCATCGCTGCCAAAGCTGGATAACCGAAACCACCCATGCCAAATGCTTCCTCCAGTTCAATTTGCTTACCTGCCTCTGTCCATACCCAGCCCCATATATTTCGTTTGAATTTTTTTGTCAATTCTTTTAGCACCTAAAATAAAATCAATAAATTAATAATATAAATACATCATGTAAATGGTAAACTGATTTAAAATTTTCGAAATATGCTCTACTAACAAAATATACTACTTCTAAATAATCGTTTCGACAGCTACTTTGGCAATCAAGAATATGCGGCAATACAGCAATTATGCAAAGTTGTTTTTCTTTGCAAGCGTTTTCGACAACTTCTTGCGAAACTGCTTCGACAATTTCTGGTGCTGGCATATTTTCAGCAATCTGGAAAACAAAGGAAATAATGTTCTTAATCATTTTCTTTTTTAGCCGATGATGTTTTCTGCGTAATCTTTATTTATTTCATAAAATTTAAAACAAATATGGAAAACTGTGTACTCCGATGTACCTAAGATATATGTGTAATATCATAATCAACACAATGTCATTAAAGCAAAATTCTTACTTTGTTTAGTGCATATTGAACAATATCATCACTAGTTCGTCCACCAACGTAATCTTCAGCATCACTAACACTTGAACCTGGTGGGAAATATTTGATTGTTGGATAACCTTTGATGCCGAAACGTGTCGCTATCGCTTGATGCACTGTTGCATCCAAAGCACCAAGCTGGAATAATTGATTCCAAAAAAATCAGTGTTAAAAGCGCTAATAAAAAAAATAAAAACTAACTTGAAAGACATAAAAATAAGTAACTTAACTTTGGTAATAATGAATGTTCACTAAAATAGCATTTGCATAATTACTGAGTTTACAACGGAAGAGAAACGCTTATACCTTCACTTTACCAGCTAATTCCGAAGCAGCTATTTCCCAATGTGGTTTCAAAGCTTTGCAATGACCGCACCACGGTGCGAAGAATTCCACCAGCCAAATATCCTTACTATGAAGCACGGACTCCTCAAAGTTACTATCGGTTAATTCAATCACATGTTTGCCGCTGCCTTTCTTACCACTAGAACTACTCGATTTGTTTGAATCACTAATACCCAGTTTCGCATTTATTGTTTTTCGGAGCTCATTTATTAGCGAATCTGCCATCGCTTGTGCGGTTCGAGGACCTTCAATGATTTTATTTTCGCGATTTTTAAATAGTTTTAAGTTGTATTTAAAGATACTAAGAATGAAATCAGCAATATAAACTGTTAAATCTTTTGTTTTAAATGAATGAGTTAAGTCTCCTAGTTTCAACGAAAAAAAATGAAAGAACAAATAAAGGATATGAAACTGGCTCAAAGGATAGTCGAAAAGTATAAGAGAACTAACCTTGATAATCTAATGGAATTTTCTTATTAACACCAAATATTTTAATAGTAGGGAAGCCTTGCACGTTATACGGTGTACCCACTGACTGATGTTGTGTCATATCTACTGCTCCAACTTTAAAAATACCTTTCAAGGCATTTGCTAGCTTTGTGTACTCTGGAACTAACTTCTGACAGTGACCACACCTATAAGAAGTTACAATTCAAGTTGCCTTCAAAAAATATGTGAGTAATAAGTCAACGACTTACCATGGCGCAAAAAATTCAACAATCCATATTTCATCACTTTTTAACACTTTATTGTTGAAATTCGATTCTGTTAATTCAATCACATTATAATTACCGTCATAGAGTGCATGCGACAATCCAACCAGAACTGCAAGACGATTAAGAATGAAGACTACTACCAAAGCATTCAATAGTGTATTATGTCCCAATAAACCTTGCACTTCAGAAACTGTCAAATTTTAATCAATATTTTCCACTCGCTTGATGCACAAGACATATAAAATGTTTTTTTTATAAAATGTTCGATGTACAACGTATAAAAATATTTCTGACCATGACAACAGAAAGAACCGCAAATATCTAAATAGCATTTTAAATCTTGCGCAGATTAGAGCTAACTTTAACAAACTTTAATTAAATTTCATCAGCAGCTTGGGCAAAAACTTAATAAATCAACATAATCCAAGTACACATTTATATTTCAGACCAGATTCAGTATTAAATATTTCTTTCTTTCTCTATCTTTCGTTTATTGCCAACCAGTTTTTCTAGGCGCTTAATCCCTCAAAAAAAGTACTGAAATTCTATTAAGATTACACGGATAATTTATGCATAGTTCAAAGCTCAATTCTGGATAGGATAAGATGATACAAATAATTCAAGTGAAGAAAAGAGGAAGAGATGAGTTACTTATATCATATCATATTAAGTTATGATTCATCGTGGAGATTCAATGACTATTGTCTAACAATAGGAAAATATACCTGCTAAAAGAAGTGACTTCATCGTGAATTCGAAAAATTTTGACGGTCCACTTTTTATAACGAACAGAAAGAAAAGAATCGCGCGTACTGTGTAAGACTACTTGATTGGCCGCTACACTTCTCAAATAATCGAAATGTCGACGTCACACTAACTGTTTGCCTGAGTCTCGCAGCGAACTAATTTTCAAATTTCACGGCTCAAAGAAGCAAATAAATTTATAGAGCGCATCGCAATAATATTGTTACCGGTCTTTTTGTAAATCGCGTATGAGGGGAAAGTAAAAAATGTAAGCAGAAAACTTCAATAAATAGAACTAGAAGAAAGAATTCGAGAACTAGAAGAAGTTCGTAACCATCAGTTAACGAAAGAGTTATGATCGTACCACCGCTTTCTCAAGCATCCCGATGTCATAGCACTTTTGTGGGGAGAGCGCTGTATTTCGCAATATTTGGTCCTCACAATAATGTTGACGTATGCCAACGGGATTTGTTGTCAAGTATCAGGTGGAAACTTCATGGCAAAGTTAAAGATCATGTGACAATGAATTGACCAGAGACATTGTTAAACTTCACAAGTCAATGTCCACCACATATTAGCACTGACTACTGTGAATGGTGAGATCATAGTTTCAGAACGAGGCACGAAAAAATGGGCGGGATAGCGTTCTGAATTGGGAATTGTAATATTTGCACAGTACTCGCAGGGAATGTATTGGTCGACCCAGAACGGACGTTTACCTCAAATGCGGCGAAGGATTGTCGCAATATTTACCTGTTGATTTGTTTTATTGTATTAGTCACAGTGCAGGGCTTTGCGATTTCTACGTTAACTTTATTTTAACTTACTGTATTTAGTTTACAGTTGAATCATTTGATCTTAAATCACCAATGACGAGATAATCCGTTATCGATTACGAGTAATATTTAATATTTCCGATAATTTTTGTTTCAGAAATGGAATTTAGCTGTGTATAAATAATTTGACTATGTTCTTTACTTGCGCTTCAGCGGTTCATTCAGTCACATAAACACCATTGTGATTTTCTATGACGACATCCAATGATTAGTGAACGGGCTAAGGAGAGGATACTGCTGTTATTATTAGTTCTAGAAGCGCTTTCTTATCGGCATTTATTTATTACTCATTCAATTTTATTTGGAATGCAGATGATGGTAAGCGATGACCAATACATGGATATTATTCAGAAATTTATCAATGGAAAATTAAAGCGATTCGAAGAAGCAGGTGGTTGGAATGTAGGCAATGAAAAAGCGAAGCACTGTACGTATCATGTATGTCTTCTTAATTTTTAAATTGATTCTATTTTGTCATCGAATTTTAGATGATGAAAATTTTGGTAATCTATTAATTAGTTATATATACTTGATGTAAATTAATGCTATTAATAGAGCCTTGTATATAAATATATTTTTTAGCGTTATTTGGAAGTTGGAATTGAGGATTGTAAAAATACTGCGAAATTAATTGAAAGTCTGGTGGTCGCTCTGAAAACAGTGAAACGTGAAATGCAAGCCGAGGTTGAACGTTTGGAGGCCAGACAGTTTGAGCGCACTAATTTTGTAAAAATGGTTGAAATTATTGATAATGCGACAAAAAGAACGGAGAGTAAGATTTATATTGTTGTGGAAGTTCTTGATAAGTGATTTGATAGAACACTTTGTCCGACACAATAAAGTATAAATACAGTATTAACGGAACACTGGTCTTATAAAATAGCATAATAAATGTATATAGTGGAAAAGGATAAGAATTACAGGACAGCATAATGTTGGCGGACAGTTCGCGGAGGTCGCTGTGAGATTAATAGGTGTTTCCTGGTGCACGAATGCCTTATATGCTCAGAAATAGAAACGGAGTCTCTATATAAGAAAGATACATACCGCATATTGCACACATAAATCAACACGTCAGAAAACAAACGATTTGAATCAGTTGGTCATAATATTAATGGAAACTTGCTTCGGATATCCCGATATATATTGCATAACATAATTAAGACTAAAAGTTTTAAATTCTGGAGATAAAAATATTTAGGACCTGAACATTTTTTATAGTGTTTAATCAGATTTATTTGAATCAACAGAATATGCAGATATCTACGAGAGCTGTGCAACGAATGCAAATATGGATGGCAAACTGATCGAAAAAATCGATCAAGTTCTTTGTGTTCCTTCCACCTCTATTCTGTGAGTTCTGCTTCTGTTTTCTTTTTGTATTAGCTATAGTTAAGGACGAACGATGTTTCATTTCCTCATTTTTTTCACCAAAAATTGAAAAATAAACGCTTTATATTCGACATGTATGGTACATTTCTCTTTGCAGAGAATCATCAACTTCAGAATTTGCAGACAGTCATCAACTCCAGGTAACAGCGGATATTTCAAAAAGTAGTCAGATTAATGCTTCCAGGCAAGGTATTTTTGAAAATCATTTTAATTTTTGTTCTATTGCGAGAAGGAGAAAATGCTTTAATACAAAAGTGGCTTCTAAAGATTCGAAAAAATTTTAGGGCTGTTATATCTTAGTGTTTTGAAAGTGTTATGGATTATGAGTTTCAGCAGAAAGGGAACCAACTAAAAATCTTGTCGAGAAATTGTGTAGGCCACCAGCATCTTTAACAGGCTCATTTACGGTAGATCAAGATGAAGACACTGTAACGTTTTTGGAACCACTGCGCATTTTGACATTCCAAGATGCAACAATGGATGACACTTTAAGAACTAAAGATAGTTTGAATCAAATAATAAATGTATGTTTTGAATTATGATGATGTGCCTCAGTCATATCATATATTCCATTTTTTTATGCTATGATTTTAGATTTCGCCGTATTATAGCTTTGATTATGTTGAAAATCATGTCTCAAATGTATAAAATAATTAAATTATACTCGTAATCCAAAGAAAAAAGAAATCTAATTCTAAATTTATAAATCGGTTCATACTTATACTTCAACAGAATACAATGCATGCAAATTATATCCGATATATCATTACAGTTTTTGTAGAGCTCGAAGAAAAATGTAGCAGCAGTACACATATCAGAACCTCCGGCAATGAAATCCGAACTTGCCAAGCAGTGGATTCGTGAAGTTGCACGAAAATGTTCTAATTGATTTAACATATTCTTTTTAGATGTATTGTTTATAGAGATTCAAAAGTCTTGTCGCAAAGTTTTTGGAATGGCGTTTTCATATCTACCTTTTATTGTTCAACTTGTCACGCTGTTAAGTTTAAATGTCAAAAGGATTTTAATTAAAAGATATTTAATGGAGACACGGCCCTTTATTTCATGTAAGTTGCATAAGCAGAATGTGTAAGGAATTGCTGTTGTATTTGAGAGAATATGCTACCTTGTTATTGACGGAATAATATCAGTGGATAACATTTGAAATTGTATAGTGCAACTGCAACTTATTATGACCAAATTTCGGTTTAGATTTGTGTAATGGCAGTTAATGGTATATTGTATGGGAATTGTAAAAAACGGTTCGATGCTTCTTGCATATTTCATAATTGAATGAAAGTGATTATAAAGATTATCTCAGGAATGCTAATAGTATTTATAACCTGTATAATTGAGACCAAAAGCTTCATATGGAATTTAAGAAATAGGACTTTGAATGCTCTATCAAAAACTTCGGCTTCAAATATAATAAGGACTTGGCAGGAATCCCACGGCAAAATTTGTGTGCATTGGCGTGCTGCCGGAGATTCAGGCGTTAAAAAAAGGAAAACTGCAGTTCAAGGATTTCCTTATCATATTTGTTTGATGAGTCATTTTCAATATCGGGAATACATGGTTCATGAATCACATATTTCCCAATAAAAATAAGCCAGGGAACCGCATTAAATATGCCAATATGAGCCTGGCTGTGCTGCATCCAATTTTTTTCTAGTATAGTTAGTGTTACTTTAGTATCGACATGAGCATAAGGAATTCTACTTCCCTATGTCACGGTTTATTTAGAAGTGATTGAAGATAATGTACAAAAGAAGTTTCTAGTGTAATTAATGTTACTTTATCTTTAGTTACAGGTAATTAACATCGTATACACACTTTATCTGTTTAAAATAAACATAATATTGCTTAAAACAATAACAAGAATAAAACTGAAATAATTGCTAGCTCCAGTTTGCTCTGAGGTTTGTCATCAACCTTTAGTCTTGAGTTTTCGTTCATTATAAAATTCCTTTAGTCCTGAACTCATTATAGATTAAATTTAAACGCTCTTCTTCAAATCCATGTGCACAAATTAGGTTTTTGCTTCTTCCGCATTAATCGCTGTTTTCCAGAAATGCATATTTTTGTTATGTTTGACGGGCAACTTCAATAATTTTGCTAATATACCAGCATAAATATCGTCATATGAATAAAGTCTCGTATACTGTATTGCGTAATACATTTCTCGAATAGTCTGTGATGATAATAATACTGCACCGGCAGATATATAAGGTGGATAACGATTGAAAGGATATACAGCAATGGATACCTGCAAGTGAATGCATGCAAAAACAAGCTTTCCACTGTACCCAATAAATAAGGTCTTAACATAAAAAACAGAAAAAACAAGTTCGTCCCAATTGTTTTAGCGGATCGGCCGGTAGATTAGCTTTTTACTTCTTAATACCGACCAAAAATTTTTGGATAATTGTTGTTTCCATTTTAAAATTGAATCTATGAGAGTCGACTCAACAATCAGTATGGCAGATGGTAAGAATATGCTTATTTAATTACTCAGTTTTTCTCACAAGAAACAGTTCGGAAGTTTTAGCTCCTTACAAAACAATTTATTCCACTCTTTGTCATTAATCATGAATTCACAATGAATATTTCGCACTTTACTTCAATCGATGACTCATCACCAAAAGCATCTCGATCTGATTTATTTGTATTATTTGTTTCCGATATCCATTATCACTGTCTGCTAAGATATTTGAATTGTTATGTGATTCAAATTTATTCAATATTTCTTCGCTTTTTTAAAATGAATGGTCGCACGTCAAACGAGATAGTGCATTCAGTTTTTTTGGGCGCATATTCTTATATATTAAAGTAAAAAAGAGCTGTAGCATTCTTTGCATCTCTCCATTTTTCATAGGGAAGTTGTTCTATCTTTCAAAAGTATATCTGCTTGATGATTCATCTTATCATTCACAGCATTCACTCATTTATAAAAACATAAACTAAAAAAAATTTCTTAAAAATTATTAGGAAAAGAAAAGAACGAAGCTTCGTTTGCAATTTTAAATCGCATCAATTATTTCATACTCATCAAACATTAGCGCTAAAAGTATATGATACAAAAGCTATCAGCTGGATTTTCATGGTCTGAAATCAAATATGATGATAGTGGAAACGTGAGGAAAACAATGGAGACAAAATTAATCGGTATTTGTAAATATCTAATATATTCTTGCTCTACATACTTAATAATCGGAAGAATATGTTTTTAAATTGCGCACATCTTTCTTCAATAACCGCATTTGTTCTTCATTTAGAATTACGTTTTATAAATCCGAATAAAAGAATTTTCTACATATAAATTGGTCTCATATACCGAGATGACAAACAAATTGTTGCTGTTATTATTAATCAACAATTTACCCGATGTTTGTGAAACCTTGTTCTAAATGGCCGCGTATCAAATCTCCAACCCATATAAAGTCGATCATGCATACTATATTTTTTCACTTCTGCTATGAGGTTTTGCATCAAAACCAAATAATCATCATCGACAAAAAATGCATAAGGAACAGTAAACTGCTGATGACAATAATTGAATGAGAACTGTACCGCTGATAAAAACTAAAAGTTGGTTAAAATAATAAAATAAAAAGATTGGTTAAATTTTAAATGCAATCCGAACAGTCTTTTAGTTTAATTTATCCTTCAAAACTTCACTCTCATTCTCCTTTCTATCTATTTCCTATCACTATTTCATATCAAAATTTACTGTTACAATAATCTAGATAATATAGTGAATAATGCAGAGTGAATGAAGACAATTTTATGAAAATTTTGAATCGAATCTCAATTATTTTTGAAATCTCATGTTACCAAGCACAGAAGCATGCAATAGTCATAGATGAGCAACTCATAGAAAATAATTTTGTGAACTCCCTGCTATCTATCATAAATTCAGTCTCTAATAAATTTTTCCATTTTTCATACACTTTTAGAAGAAACATAGAAGTATCTTTTTAGGCCACTCTGGATTGTTCATTTATATTATCTTTTTAGGCCATTCTGGATTGTTCATTCATATTATCTAGAATAGGAAACTTAAAATATAATCTTTAATGTGTTTCATTCATTGAGAATGTTGCGTGACGTTCTATCGAACTTCTGGGGACCACTGTTCATTCATTCCTCAGTAATGATAGA
Source organism: Dirofilaria immitis (assembly GCA_024305405.1). Lineage (NCBI taxonomy): Eukaryota > Metazoa > Nematoda > Chromadorea > Rhabditida > Onchocercidae > Dirofilaria > Dirofilaria immitis. The sequence continues at coordinate 2,803,481 of JAKNDB010000092.1, read as the reverse complement.
AACTTACTTATCGAAAGCAGATTTGATTATTTGGGTAGAAAATCGAATGATGTTTTAAATTATCAAAATTCAAAAACTAAGGAACAATTGGATTTTTTAGAAGAGTTATTTTTTTCTTATCGTAGAATGTTTCAAGCACATATAAAAAAATTCAAAAATAACATACTTTTAGTGTATTATTTCGATAACTATCAATATAATCACCAACTAATATATCGTTGTGTAAATTAATTTCATTCTGCAGTTGTTTATTTTCCTCACTAAAAAATTCTCGACCAATCACAAATATTGTTTTAATAGTGAATCCCGAATGACTGAGTATTGAGCCCCACGTGACACGTATTGTCCGTCGTTTCTAAGATTAGAAATAATTTATTCAGTTTAATATATATATATATGTGTTACTAACTATTCATTGCTTTTTTCTTCGGAATGGTCTGGGACAAACCAGCAGCAATGCAGATAACTATTTTATGCTTAATGTATTAAATGTCATTGAATATTCCAACAAAGTGTGACATGCGCTCAAAAAAACATAGAATTATATTTTGTTATGTTGGTAAAATGGCTGTTAGTGAAAAAGTGTGAGGATATTTCATATTATGAAAAAGTCATGAACTCAGTTTTTCAAATTTATGTTAATAGCGTCTTATAAAGTTATTCTCGAAAGGAGTTTGCAAAGAAACTTACTAAAAAGTGCGGCGGTGAAGATTTTACAATGATAAGTAAAAATTTATCCATCTCCTTAATAATTTCGCATGTCGGAAAATGAAATGGTTCAAAATATGCCCAATTATTCTCGTAAACATGAGATGATGGTCGACCATTCAATTCTAGTAGTACCTCCATAAATGAATAATAAATTTGGACATTGTTAATACGCATCATTTTATAAAAAATTTTTATTGAGCCAAGAAAAAATTTTTTAGGAGATAGATTAAGAACTTTCAATATAATTTTAAATAAAAAATTGAAATTTCTTAACAAAAGATCTTATATCTTTAATTTCTAATTTTCTTTAAAATGAAAAATCTCGACTTCCCTTAACTCGTTCACTACCTTGAAATTATTGCTCTACCTTGCATTATCTTCAAGTTTTTGTAATATTTGCTTATATTTTATCTACGGCTCATGTCTATAACCATAATTTTTCGAAAATTAGAAAGTACCTGCTCCTGAACATTTATGTATGGCGGCTATTCGAATTTTGAAAAAGACTTTTCAAAAATATAATCGGTCCAGCCTACAGCCCACAAAAAATGATGAATAGGCATACTATACTTGCACCATATTTTTTAGAGTTTTAGATCTTGCTTTCTTGATTAACATTTGAATGGACTCAATGTTAATTTCCCTAAAACTAAAGTCAATATAAAAATTTAGAAACTTCAAAAGTAAAATTACATCTACGATAAGATTAGTGCTTTCTTTCTCCTTTACGCAACTTAATTTATTTTTTTCTGTTAAATGCAAAATTCAGCTTTGAAGTTTTGGAGCTAAAAAAATCACCAAAAATTTCGTACAGAATCAAATATGCAGAGGTGAATACCGCGTCTTCCATAAGCTCTCTTCTTCATGATGATGTGTTGTTTCGAAGAGATTAAAAATGTTTTATCCATATTTGCTGTATACCATTTATACCCATCTGCGTGTGATATATTTAATTGATAGATCTAAAAAGATTCAAAAATTAACATCATTTTACAATATACTGCACATAATTCATATCAGAATATAACAATGAAGCTGTAAATGAGGGAAAGAACATAAAAATGATTTAGTTCATATGGCTTACGAGAACGTCCACAGTTCCATTACTGATGTGAAATGCGTAAACATTAAACTAAAAGACTGCCTAGGAATCGAAAACGTAACCAGCTACTGGATTAAACTGAATGAATAATAAGGCTCGGTGAGATATCTTTCCTGTGATAGTTTGTCATTTCCATTATGTACTGAATCTTCCAAAAGAAAATCATTTCATGGATTTTTGGGCATTTCTCATAATTCCGCAGTAGAATGTTTACAAAATTAAGCATCCAGTGTGAAGAAACAGAGTTTAATTGAACTAAAACTGATGAATTTTCGCTAAAAAATCATATCAACTGATTCAAACTTATTCAATCCATAATAATAAGAAATTGGCACTTGGATCTATCCTTAATTGGAAAATTCAGTAAGCTAGACATCGTTAAATAATTCTTATGCAAAACAGAGAGAGAAAAAATCATTCAGCATAAACTGTAAAAAACTATTTACATTAAATGCTCACAAGGATAAAGAAATCTTTACTCTCTCAACAATTTTATTAAAAAAAAAACGACGTTGTTTTTAATGATAAATTATTTATTCAAAAACTATTGATAAACTTTACATAAGTTATAATTTTTTCAGTGAAGAGTAAAGTTCCCAATAAAATGGAGTTTATACAAATAACAGTCAAACAATTTGATTTATTGTGAGATCAAGATATATTTTCTAATAGTTTCTCGAATAAAATAGTAATATAAATTAAGATTCAAATTTTAATGAAATTTCAATAGCACAATATCAAATTTCATGGCAGAGTAAAAACATATATATCTGGATACAAAAAGTGGATATGCAATATACATCACTGTCAGCAATAACATATTTCCATCCGAAGAAAAAGTTCCATATCATCAGTACTTTTTAGTTTCTTCCCCTAAATTAACCATCTTTCCTTTCGAAATCTTCCCATACCGGTTTCATGTGTTTTTCTTGCATTTCAAATTGTTGGACGCCATTTAACATAAAATGTCATTGTAATCGTAAATCACATAACTCAGAAATCTGGAAAAATGAAAATCCGTGTGAATTTCTGCTCAAATTAACATCGTCGCTAAATCCAATATTGAATATACATTTGTACTAAAAAAAAAAAAACTATATTTACAAGAATGAAGATAAGAAAAAGAAAATCTGGTGACACCCCGAAGAAATTCGAGATGAACTTTCCAAAACGATATTTCACTGATCAGGCAGATAGATCCGTTAACATTGCATAACGCTCCCAACACGACCATTTGGTATTCAAAAACATCTCTAGTTAAATACAAATGTATTGAGAATGGTGAATGGAGAAGCTTGTAATGCCAAACGTCGGACGGGTGCGCGTGCCAGTCTCCGCTGTGACTTTAAAGTTGTTTTATTGAACCAAGTTAAACAATAATTAAAATGTCGAATTACAAAACTGGAGAAAAATCCTTGAAATTCAGAAACGCTTAATACAAATTTTGTCTCCAATACCAATCAAACAAATACTGATAGCAGGTAATATATGCGAACAGCAACATACAAGCACAAAATGCTATGCATTCCCCGAACTTATATTTTCGTTTCTTAGAGTCAATTTATTTATTGTTATTTAAAAATAAAAAGAAAGATTGGACTTGACCACAACAATCGATGGGAATTATGAATATCCCAACTTAAAAAATTATCAATTGAAACCAAAAGCCCCAAACAAAAATTTAAAAAAATACATAGATAACTTGGAGCATGACAGTTAGATACTACCTTTTCTGCTCAAAAAATTTATGTTTAAAAATTCTCACTTCAAAAATCTTTCCTTATACTTCTGTCCCTCTTTATGCATTTTTCCGAATCTCAGGCAATGATGAGAAACATAATAACATGATATATTCTATTTGATGAATAGTTAACATAATATCATCAGCATTATTTTCTTTGTCCAGATTTTATAGTTCATTAAAATTAATAAAATTCAAACTGGAAATATTAATATTCATTTCCAGTAATCCAGCAAGTTAGTATATATGATGTGATCGGTCACTGATTAGGCAAAAATAACGGTAACTCAATGACTAAGTTAATTAAATTTGAAATCAACTAAGCAAACAAAGATAAAATCGAAAACGAAGTTTTGAATTAGCTCAACCATTCATTTAGAAATGATTCGAAATATTTAATTTATGTGAACAACGTAAGTACATAGCATCAACAGTCAGTTCAACCGTAAAATTAAATTGGTGTAACTTTTTCATAGAAATTTTTACTATTCTCAAATTCTTTTGACATGTTCTCAAAAATAGTGACTGATTTCTCCAATTCATTTAATTTCTTCTTTCAATGCCAATTTCGCCAACCAAACAATTCTAAAAATTCAATTACTCGAAATTTTCAAAATTCATTCCATGAATTTTCGTTACTGTTAAAAATTTCATATTTCTTAATAAAGTTTTCCTTGTAATAAAAATTCCTTTAGATCTAATTTCTTTAAAAATCTGATTATTTCTAAGATTCCCATAGTCATTCGAGTTCTTAATCCTAGGCTGTTGGAAATGCTGACATAAGTAAATATTAAGAGAAACCAGATTTCATGATCTTGATAACTTCCTGCTCGCTACATCTCATGTTGAAAGAGTAAATAAAAACAGAAGACAAAGAAGAAAAAGAAAGAATTTTTAAGGAAAATAATCTCCGATTAATTAAAGTAATAACAACTAGCGCTGTTCTTTAAAAAAGCTACAGTTTTCCCATTTTTTTAAAATAATTCATTAAAAATGGTGGGAAAAATAAATCCGAACCGCTGCTAAGCACTTCAATAGAAGAAAGGAATTGTGTTCCATCGAAACCACCCAGAAGATATATTTCATCATCAGAAGTTACTGCAGCCTTAACATTAGCACGTGGGATAGTAAGCGATGGACCTGAACGCCATTCTCCAGTTGGATCATCCAAGATCTCCACTGAATTTAACGAATGCGTACCATCATGACCGCCAATAACAAATAAAGAATCTAGAAAGTTTTTTTTCTAGATGAGAAACATATCAATCAATGCATTATCTGGTAATAGTAAAACTGTGTAAAGTTTTATTTCCGAGGATGTGTCTGAAAAACTTTCTAACTTTCTAACAAACCTTTTACCACAGCGACAGCAGATCCACGTCTAGCTGTTTTCAAAGGAGCTAATCTTTGCCATTTTCCTGTCTTTGGGTAAAAGGCATCAACTGAATCCAGACATTTCCAACCACTGCATCCTCCACAAACAATCACGAGACCACGCCATGAAGTACAACCAGCCTAGCAAGAGATTTTCAATAGAAGTTATATAAATGTTTTCTCTTGGTAATATTATAAACAAGAAAGTATTACCTGAAAACGTGCTATTCGTAGCGGCGCTATTGATGTCCATTCATTTAGTTCGGGATTATATCTCTCGCATTCACCCAAAACGTTCTGCTCGCAACAGCCCCGATACAATAGATTAATCCATCCAGAGCAGCACAACATGAAATGAAAACTTTTATTTTCATGCCTAAAATCAGTTTCGTATAAATTCTAAAATTAACAAAGAAGAACATGAAAACTTTTAAATATTGAATATTGAACAAGTATATCAAAAGAAAAAGAAAAACCAACTCGCCGAAGTGATTTATTCCTTGGAGTTTTTCTGAAGCACCAATTATTTCAATTAATTTCGAACTCAATATGCTAGCTTAAAATTTTTTAATATAGTTTTCTTAACTTTAAGAATGTAAAAGAACCGTTATGACTGCGTCCGTGATGTAACGATTTTACTGGTGACCATCTGTCGATTTTTGAGTCGTAACATTCCACTGTTTTCAAATCCACACTTCCACTACTACCTTACTAATGAAAGAATTGTTACCTTGCTCAAATAAACAATGACTGTAAAACATAACCACAAAATTCCTAATGACGAAATGCTATGAACAAAATTCTACGAAGAACAGAGAAAAAAGTTCGACTGAATGTTCAGTTCGAAAACTGCTTACTCAATATATTAAACTAGAGCAAGAAAGCACCAGCAACAGCGTAAACTTTGTTTCCCAAAACAGCAACATCGAAACGACCCCGACATTGTGCCATATCTGCTAAACGACGCCAATTACTTCCCAACAAATTATACTCTTCTACTGACTCCAAACATTTACCCCGATCATAACCACCTGTAAACTGAAGATTAACATGCTGTAATTTCTAATGCTATTAATATTCTGTAATTTCTAATATTTAACAAAAAAATAAATCCCATTGACAACATGAATATATAGAGAACACTTACCACAAACAATGATTTTCCCATCAATGAAGGCACCTCCAACAGAACATCTTGGACTCGCCATCTGAGGCAGTGGGATATGCGAAATGTTTTGTGATGTTACATATCTATAAGAAATTATATGTGTAAAAATATATCTCATTAATGTATGCCGCAGTACTTTGAAAAATTATTACTTCAGTGAAATTACAGAATTCCTCCTACATCATCTTTCTTCAAAAATTAGTATAAATGCTCAACAACTTAATAGTTTAAAGCTTTAGAAATAAAATTTGAATTCAAACTTCACAACTGCTTCCTCTCCGAATTCTGGTTGTTGCACTCTTCTAAAAGCAGATGAAGATTCAACATTCTGTGAAGTTATGTGTGGTTTTATAACACTTTCAGCTTCAGAAAGCTGAATGCTAAGCGCAACCAAACACCGATGAAACACTGCCATCGCAATCCAAAAATCTTCTTAAGATAAAAAAATAAAGATACTTTTGGAACTACGTTTTCCGATATTCTATCCTATTTAAAAAAAAAAAAAAAAAAAAATTCAGATATCTGTATCATACTACCATCAAAATACGAAAGCAATTAATCCAATGATTGTTTGCAGAGAAACAGTGATGTTCAAGTTATGCAATACAACCTATTTGCTTTTTTCTCTAGACTACCATCCATAGTATGTTCATTCTTAATTATATCTTAATTTTAGTTTCATTCTCACCGGCAGTTTTCTGTATAGCGATCAGTTTATAAGATTCATCATCAGGCTCAGTGTTTGAGCTCAATGAACTACTACTTTCTGCTGATGATAGTCGTGTGTTGCTCAAACGACCTGAATTCAAATGCACTAGCGTAGCACCTGTGATATGATGAGCAGCAGTCTGCAACTCAATACACTGCTGAAAAATAATATCTTATGGTGTCTTCTTCAAAGATTATTTATGTCAACAGTAATTTATAACAAATAATGTTCCCTTCCTGATATTAGATCAAATATAGAAGTAATTTTTAAATATTTCTTGAAGCTACCTTCCACTGTATGTGCGTGGTAAATAGCCACCTGTACGTTTGTAATCCTGGATAATGTCGGATGCTCCTATAGAACTATGATCATCAATTTCTAAACAATCCTGTAATCTGGTGTCTGTCTCCGTGTACAATATATGTGTCTGCAAATTCAATACGTTTTAATTTTAACTAGGTACTGAAAACGACAATCTTAAGCTATTTCTTTTCGTTGATTTAGAAGTACCTTTTCTACAAGTTGTTCAATCCACTGTTCAACGCGATCATTAATATGTGGTAAAGACTGGAAGTACTGCACAACACGCAACGCGATATCCTCGCCACAACAGAATCGCTTAGTATCATCATTACTCAAAATTAAACGGACCTAAAGTTTTTAAGTTCTAATACTGAACTTCAGCGAATTTATTTAACTTATGTTATCCAAGTTTTACAGTTTTCATTAATACCTTAATAAGAGGCAAATGAGTGAATCCCGGACTTTCATCAACGATCTGTGCGAAATTTTTAGCGATGAAATGATCAACTTTTTCCACGAGCACATCATCATTAATGTTAGCTTGACGACGGATTCCTGAAATTGCCATTATTTGAAAAAAAGGATTATTTGATGATTTTTAGTTTTCTATGTTTCGTTTCCTCGCGCTACATTTTTTCAAACAAAAATGTAACGCAGGGATTACCTATGCAATCCATAACATTAAGGTTTTCGATTAGATATCGGGCACAAGCTTTGGCGACCGGAGTTACTTGGAGAGCACAAGCTGTTTTGTAGAGTTCGCCAACTTTCCTGTTACTTATTTCCAAACTGGAAAATATTTTGTAGATACGTTAAATACAGCTAAAACTTTAATAAAACAATTGTGGACAAAAGTATGTCACTGAAGAAATCGATGTATTTTTTATAGTTGAAAGTTTACTGAGAAGAATAGGCGTAATTCACAATAGCTTCGAAACAATCATAATCGGCTTCAGCGAATTCATAAAATGACTGTGGTGTAATTGGCGAAGCAAAGACTGTTGTTACCGGTAACGAAATAGTGCTTGCTGTTGACAGCATCGTTGTACTCACGTGCTCTGCAGCTATTAGTGGTAGAGAATTAGAATTTAATGGAGAAAAATAATGCTGAAAAGAGTCGACAAAACCTTGAAAAGAAATAAATTTAGTTCTTATAATAACTATCATATAAAATTTTTCGTTACCCGCATTGCGACAAGAACCCTTTGCCATGCAAGCAAAAGGAACATCTATTCTCAATATTTGCAACACATTCTGCACTGCAGAAACATGCCCAGGCCCACTTTTCAATATTATAAAGTTCCATTTCGAAAATCTCTATCATAAATTCAATTTGCGAAATACATGCATTCTGGAAAAACTAAATTGCAGATAAGCTGTTGCGTAAATAATCTTCGAAATATATTCATTTGAAAGAATTACTTGAAGGCTGACTTCCATTCTCGTTTCTGATAAACATATCCATAAGCGCAGGTGAACAAGCAGCTAGAACAATCTGGAAATTTTCATCGTAAATTTAAAATATGGTAATGTTTTATCAAAGAATTTACTACAGCTTTTTTAACTGAATTGGACTGGAAGAATACTCAAAATGTCTATTGAAAGAGAAACAATTGAGTAATAATTAAGTGGAAAAGAAAAAATGAGTGATAAGACCTTATGAGCGAGAATCTCTTTTCATGAACAAAAGAACAACGTCACAAAGTTCACGATTTCGCCGAAAAGTGTTCAAATGGTATAGCAACGTATCCTACAAAAAAATAATTGTTATGATCACTATTCTTCCATTTTTCTTCTTATAAATGCATTATTGCGCTTTATTATATTAATGAACAACGCAAATATAGCAGAAACGCTAATTTATAAAATAAATGATGAAAACATCATAGAATGCATGTAGTTTACCTGCATGGAATTATCATACATTTTTAAAGTAATTTCTTCATTACGAATAATCATCGATGTATCTGATTCGCTCGCACGCAGAAATACATCTTGTACTGGTATTTTCGGCTCCTAAAGTAATATTTCGAGATAAGTAAATGAAGTTGATGGATATAGTTCTTTTAAAAGGATACATTTACATTATATTACTGAAGAAACAGAAGCAGAGATTTTTATTTGGACACATAAGAATAAAGCATAACATTCAACGGACCAACTTATACATCATAGAAAATTTGGTCATTTCCCTAACAGTGAAGTAAAATTCACCAGAAGAAAATTATCATTGTGATCACTGTCATCATCACCATCTTTATCATTATTATCACTGTTGATATGACCATCATTTTTGCGTAGAAAATGGTCGTTATTGGTTAGTAGAGAGCATCGGTTATTATCAACTGGACAGTGACCAAAGTTAACCAGCCGATGAGTACTATCCATTCGATCGATTCTTCCGATCATCTTGTGAGTAACTCACGACAACTCCTACCACTGAATAAATGTATTCTAACAGCAAAAGGTTACCGAAATAAACACGCAACCCAGAGATCAAAGATTAGCCGTCGATACTCTTCTTATCCTTTGCAGCCTTCAACTGCAAGGGCAAAAATCCGGGCGATCCGAGTGAGTATAGAGTTTTTGGCCCAAAACAGGTTCCGCTGTAGGAAGTCTAGATCGGTTAAAGGTCATGCTTCTGTAACGGGAAGAATGATAATTTGGTCATCCGCCGATGAACAAAAATTGTTCTATTTGAATTCGAAATAAAAGAGGAAAGAAAGAGGGGTTTATTCACGTGGTATTTGTCAACAAGGTAAATATCATGTGAGCATCCGTAACATGTAAGCTGATCGTTTTAAACCGGGAAATGAATTCAAGTACATAAGAAAATAGGAAGTAATCAATGATTGGGTGAGAGTAAAGTTCAATTCCTCAGAGTAACAACAAGAAAACAGATAACATGTATTATTATACACATATCATCTCATACAGCCCTCTTAATATTTGACACATCCATCTCAACCCCTTTCCTCACTTTTTAATTAAGCATCAATAGATCAAAGTATTGAGCAGTAGAATGATGCCATTCCAATCAATTATTCTCTCATTCTCTGCTTTTTTCATTTTCTCTATAAGCAAAATTCATTTCATACCATATCTCCTCAACAACTTTTATCATACAATTTTAATTCAATAAATTATCATTCAATGGAAAAAGTGCGATGGTATATTTATACAACGCTTGGCTAAACTTTGCTCGAAAATTGAGCATTCACCTGGAATAGTCAAAGATTTTCTAATAATAGAAGCGGTTCTGCCTTTCGTTTTTCCTTTTAAAGTGATTTACTTAAGTATAGATTAATTTCACTTTATTTATTCTTTAAGAGTATTTATAAAAATGCTACAATAAATGCGCTTCAATTAAGCTTTCTTGCTTGATGTGATATTCCATTCTTTGAATTCAACTAGAACCAATAAAGAAAAGCCTTTTGAGCCAAAAAGTAATATGTAGTACAACACTTCTGAGGGATCTGTTTTTGCCAAACAATGTATTACAACATCCAAATTTATGTTTACAACACTTAGGTTTATAAAGTTATAATGAAAAGTAAACAGGGAAGAAGTGAAGCTGTAATAAATCAAAATGGGAGATGAAATTTTGGAGCGTTACTGTTAATTGAAATAATATCTGTTAAAGCTTACCTCTTCTCTCCTACGAATAACTTAACAAAAAAAAAAATTGAAGATCAAAGAATCAGTGAACTATTCCTAAGGATCATTTACGTTCAGAGTTCCTTAAAAGATAATGATGCGAAGATTTAGTTGAAGTAAACTGTTGCTTTTATCCGATAAATAATGTTTTACGTTTTATTTCTTCAAATTTTCGGTATTCTTAAGTTTGTTTCAAAATGAAATTTATCAATATTCTTGGGACAAAAAAAGAACATATTCGAAATTGATTACTATATTACTACCAGACGCATTATGAAAAATATCTGAGCATAAATCAATGTGTTAACGGAGTCAGGAAGAATCGAATCAGAAAAATCGAGGTTAAAAGAGATTAAAAGGGGTTTGATAAATTTAAGTAAAAATTAATAATTTATGAAAAATCTTACGAAAATTTATAAATGCAGCAAGATTAATTTATTGCTTTCTTGTAAAATATTGAAATAATACAATGCCATCTTATAGGTTCCTATAGCTGTACAGATTCCCGTATTCGGTTTACCTGCGATACATTTTTGAATCGATAGCTAGTTAAATAATGGCTTTTAATTCGACCAGTAAAAGAAACAATTCTTCTCACAAAAACAATCGAAAAATTAATTCTTCGAAATGACTCGGAGAAGTTTCCTGCTATCAAAAAGGAATTGTCATTCACGACATTTAATGAAATGAAATTCTGTTGAGCCCGTACAGAAGTGAGATTATTTGTCGTTTTAATAATATTCATAATATATGAAACAAACGGGAAGTTTTTTCGTTATAAAATAACGGAAGTGAAGAAATGAGGAGAGTGATGTATTGTAAACTGGAGTATTTACATATTTCATATCAAGCATGGAATTTTTCGAAGTTACATTAAAAATATTTCTTTTTACTAATAGAAGCCTAACGAATCTTTTCCATTGAGGCGAAAGAATCGAAGAATGATTATAATTCATGACTTTTACATAGACCAAAAAATTGAAACATTTGCTGAATTGCTCCCGGATTACCCAATTTGAATGATGTTGATACTGCCTGCGATGCATTTGGTCGGGATGGTTTTGGCCCAAATCTAAGAAGAATTGAATATTTAGTAATTTGAGCAGAAATGCAAAATGAGCAATTTCTCATATCATTGTCGTCTTCTATTTTATACTTTAATTTATAATTTAATACCAACTATAATTAAGTTGTCAAATAATATAGGAAACTTTCCCATTTCCCGCCCATCTTCAACCGTTTTTAGCATTAGAAACCTGAATGTGTATTTTCAGCTGAAATATTTCCCATGCGATAGAAAAGAATTCAGAAATTATTCAAAACAACTGGTTGCATATGATAAGATACTGATAAGATATCGTTAGCAACAGTGAAATAAAGTTCTTCTGACCTCGAAAAACTGTGTTTGCTACTTTAATAAAATTTATAATATGCAAAATATACCGTTGAAGTTTGAGTCTTGCATTATTAATACTACTTTCGCTATCATGTTTCATTCCGATTGTTAGCGAATCTTCATCTCGACTCAATAGAAAAGCAGGTCCATCGGTGGTCGTTGTAGTCTCATGAACTTGTTTTTATGAGATGGTAAAGCTGCTTGTGCTATTGATAAGCCATCCTTAAATGTTGAACATTACAATACTTTGCTGTTCTTTGCAGCGACGGCTTTTAGTTATCAATTACGATTGCGGCCATTCAGTATTGTTCTTTAATACTTTCTCTTACCAATTCATATAATCTCTCTCATAACAATTATCAGCTGGGAAAGTCTAATAGAAATTAGGTATATATATTAGGAATTAGCACCATCATCACGAAAATATCAGTATCATCGTCATTCTTTGATTTTCTTTGCTGGTCATTAAAATTATTAAAAATAGCTATTTCAGATTTATTCAGGGCGGATACTAATAACTCACATCTTGGCTACTAACATCAATTGTTTCCAATCGTATATTAAATATGCCAATAATATTACCAGAATTTCTGAAGTAACATAATGATAAGCACCTGAATATTTTGCAAGAGATCGGATACACCCCTAATATCCCTTGTCTACTTGCGTGTTTGGATTTATCGAAATTTTCATCATAAATATCGTAATAATCAATGGCAACATCCTCTTGTACTGCTGACAAAGTTGTAGACTCAATGACATTAGTTAAAGATTTTAACGTTGATGACTGCGATAATTTCATCTCCGTTACAAGTTCGGTCTTCGTATTTCTATTTGCGATTGGTTTCTGGAGGATAAAAAATATATTTTATGAAAGAACAGAGGACAAAAATCAAATTGAAGTTGTATGACTTCTTATCAAGCACGTCAAATTACTTTTAAATTAAAAACAAGTTATCACATTTTGGTTGTTTCCAAACACTGCAGTTATTGAAAACATTGTTTTCAGTGATGCTAGTGGAGAAGTAATAAAAGAATATTGATTAACGATTTAATACTTAAAATTTTTGCATCAATTATACAAAAACTTTCCGTACAAAGACATAGTTTTTAAAAGTAATAATTGATGAATCTATTAATCTGATCAAGCGATTGATTTGCATATTTATAAGCAGATCAGATCATTACTACTGCTTCTATGAGATATTCATTTAACTTACTTTTGAATTTCGCACTGTTTTTTGTTCAGTTCCGAATTGGAGAAGTGGAGTTTCGGAAGTTGTTTGTGCATGATGCATGTTACTGAAAAATCTTGAGCGTATATCACCAGGGCTGTCCTCTTTCATGAACATTGGTTCAACTCTCTGAAAATATTTGTCTTTTTATAATTTAACTAAAGTACAAGAGAGTATAAGATAGAATGGCCGAAAAAAATAAAATAAAAAGAAGTAAAAAAAAATTTATCAAAGATAAATAAATGAGCAAATAGTCATACATTTGATAAATTTTTGCTTTATTTTTAAGCCTTTGCATCAATTACTGCCCAAATGACTTTCAATTTCTGATTACTGATTACATTGTATATCATTAAACAATAAAGAATTGATTTTTCCATAAAACTTGGAAACTAACAAAAGAATCGAAACGGTTACGATTCCATTGCCATGGAATTTGACGTCGAGCTCGTGACGAAGCATTATCCTGTATCCTCTTATTATTTATGACATCTACTGGACATAGTTGAAGCCACCACCGCAAGTCGCTGTAAATAAAATAGTGGTAAGAATACTTGCAACATCAATAATTTAAATTGAAATGCTATTATGATTTTATTAATTAGAAGTTTGTAAGAAAAAAATTGTAGTAAATATGATGAAAAATAATATTCGTATAACAGCAGTAAATGAAGAAATCACTGCGACAATAACTGCTTCGTCAATGTATTTATTTTATCATTTTGCACTGCTTACTTTATTTCCTTTTGTTTAATAAAGGATCTTATTAATTTCCAAGTTTGTTATTGAAATTTCGAGATGTGATTTGAATCTCGAACGAAACACTTGATGAATCATATGCTTCAGTAGCAGGTAAATTAATATTTGAAACCAAAATGAAACTAACTTATTATCAAGCACTGCTTGCCATTTGCGTATAATTTGTGTACCAGTAAAGAAAGTTGATGATCGACGATGCTCATTTAAAAATTTGGTATCAATGCAATCATGTATCCGAATTTTTACTGATTTACCACTACAGCAAAGTAGTTGCCATGCACTGAATGTTTCGGAATTATCTTCAATGATTCTGACACCCGCTGTATACTGCAAAAAATAATACAGTGCTAAAGAAATCATTTTGTTAAAAGATATAGTAATATGAAGATTATTTTGCGATTGAAGCAATTGCAACATTATTATTTGTTTATGCTATGGCAGATATTTAAAAATTGTAAGTCGATTTAAAGATACGCAATTACTTAATAGCTCACTGATTCTAAATTACCATTTATAACTCTTATCATCTCTTCAGCCAGGTTTCTTCGACATTCGTTTGCAAAATTCCATGTAGATAGCGATAACTGTATTATTAAAGAAATTAATACGAAGTTTGTTTGTGATGTATGACAAAGAACAGTAAACTGCTTTGCTCTCACTTCACTTCATCACGATTTTTCTAATAGGAAGTAAGACGAAGAAGTGAACGATAGATATTCTCTAAAAGGGTGCTTTTACGTTTGTGTCTGTATGTAAATAGATCGAAACGTCATAATTCGAGAAGCGTATAGTATTTGGATCAAAGATTAGCTTTGCTCCTAATGTTCTGGAAACAATGTAAATCTGATCTTTTGGCATCGTCGTTGTCTGAAAAAGATTTGTGTGCTGAACGACGAGATATTAGTGTCTGTTAGTGAAGTGAACTCTCACCTGATCGCTTCCGCAACTTAAATATATGTCATCCAACTGAGATGATGCACTATCCGATATTTTACACGTTTCATTCATCTGCTGTAAAGATAAAGCAATCGAAGATTTCATCGAAAAGTTGTATTTCAGTTTTCTATAAATTATTCCAAATATTCGAATATATCATTGGATCCAATGTTAGCTATATGAGTGATAATAATAATAATCACTATTTTATCTGTATATCTATTTCAAATCATAGCAATTATTTCAAAAAATGAACACCTAGTTGACTGAAAAAAAAACAGACCATATGGATATTATTATCAAACGCTGAACATGCAAATTTGTAGTAACGATCTTTGCCAATAAATGCAGTGTTAAAAGTTGATAGATAAAAGCCTTCAGGACACTGGAAAGTTGTTGACACATAAGGTGTTATGGGATACACTGTGTCAAACAATAAACTAATGTATGCTGTCATTTGCCATAGGATTTCTCTGCTGCAAATTAGATATTTCAAATTGTGAATTTCCATATCTTTAAATTTTTTGATAGCTAGATGAAAATAATGTCTATTTGAAGTTTGACTCAACAAGCTAGATAAAATGTTTATATTGAAAGACTGAGGCTTCGATAATTCATTTTAAAATTACTGTTGTCGAAAACTCCCCAAGTTATTTCATTCTTGTTTTATTTAACTTGTTAGGACTAAACATAAAATTTATAAGGAAAAATCTTATTTCAAATTATCGTCGTTTATAAATCGAACCTGTTCATTTTGACAGGAAATAATTGGGCCGATAATTAATAATTCCAAAACAAGAAATTTCTTAATTTAGCGAATTTCATCGTATCAAATTCTAAAAATCAAAAATGAATGAAGCAAAAAAAAAAAAACTTCTGAAATGAGCTCCCGCTCTAGATGAAGCACAACAATGGCAATAATAATAACAATAACAATACGAACAATATTTTCTAATTTGAAGATATATAGACAACGAAATGGGACAAGAGATGGAAATTTCAACAGCAAATGATGTCCGCTCTAAAGTGATGATGATGGAAATGATGGCAATAATAGTGAATGGATTGAAATGTGATAAATTGTAGATTGCCATTCTCTTCAATGAAGGGAGTACTATAAGACAGAGTGTTGTTCTATATGTTGGATGACATTGACCTATCGTTATTTACGTAGCTATTGATGAAACTTTTTAATTTCTTTTTTCCCATACAATATAGCACGAAATCTTCAATTTCTCTATTCACATATTATGAAAAGCTCTTATATCATTAGAAAATATCATCTATACCAATATTGCAATGGACGAATTTATTCACATATTGTACATAATATCTTCCTGTGAAAACCTGATAAAGGATTATAGTATTTTAGTATTAAAATAATATTCATTTATTAAATCGATATAAATGACAACGAATAATAATAATAATAATAATTCATTCAATTTCAATGCTTTTATATTGCAAATACTTCCATTGTTGCCATATCAGTGATTTATTATCTATTATCAGTGAACTATTTTCATTAAATTCAATTCTTATTATTATTTTTCAAGTTTTAGCATACAGAAATGTATAAATGTAATATCTCATCATTTCAATGTAATATTGATTCTCGTAAATAGCAGTATTTTACAATATTCACTCATATCGACATCAATTCCAATTGAATTCATAGTGCAGTGGGAAGAGAATTGCTACCGCATTGAGTATATCGAGGTCGGTCTCCTAAGTCGCATGCCAGCTCCGCATTGTTGATGATTCGTAAGCAATGCGGCGTTCCAAACAATGCGTAAAGAAATGATGGCGGCAAAATCGCAACCGGTTAACAGCATTTCGACCTGTTTGTCGTACTTGAAGTTTGCCACAGTTCTTCAGTCTCAATGAGAAGCGTCGTCTCTAGCTGTTGCTTTGGTGCGTACTTAGTTCATAATTCACGTAGTCGTTAAGTGAACAATTGTGCTGCCTAATTATTCATTGAAAGTTTGATGAACAGGATATCTATCGTTAGAGACGACTTTGAGTGATAATTTCGATGCTTTCGCTGTGCTGTTCGTCTCGTCTATCTGTGTTACACTTCAGTACTCGCTTACAATTTAGAGCAGAATTCCGATTTTACTACTTTTCACTACTACTTTTACAAAACTGCATCCTTATCAACAATTTCTTTCGAAATGCAATCCATATAAGTCGCAAATTAAATTTTAGACGTAAATTATATTAACACTATTTATATTAGGGAAATGATGAAATTTCAACCAATCCGATGGATTTTATATTTTCAACAGTGAAAAAGCAGTAGCTTTCTAGTAAAGGAATATGCCATTGTTTTTAAATAAAATGATAAATGCACACTTATTGTTGTATCTTTTGGTGAAGATACTTTTGGTTTCCAGTGATATTTTTGATCAATTCTTGGGAATGCTGTTTGAATTCATGTATTCAAAGGTTTCCGAAGAAATCGCAAAAATCAAATCAAAATTTTATCAAAGTCTATTATGATTAATTAACATGATTGGATATACCCGTTTTTAGCATTAATGGAACTTGGATGCGAATAGAATATTGGATTTTGAAGATGACGAAAGAAGCTTTACTGTTGCAGCTAAAAGACTTGAGAAATCAGGCATCAAAAAAATCCAATTGATTACAAATGACGATAGGAAGTTATTAGAGTTAAAAAGTAGTGGTGTAGAGGTTATAAAATGTCTACCACTTATTATGGAGCGTATCAGAGGAAGATAGAATACAAAGTCATAGAAATTATATCGATAAAATAGGGATAATAATAATAATAATAATAATAATAAGTATTACGAATTATCTCTCTTATTTGAATTCCTAAACCAAGCAGTCGGGTTACAAAGAGGGAATCTACAAAGAATGGACTTTTCCATAAAAACTTTTATTTATTTAAGACCGATTTATTTTCTGCCTTTTTGAGTGCATCTCATTTTTATCAGAGCTGATGAAATGCTCTGTGATTGATGCGATATAGTGATATGACGGAAGCGATTGTGACTTAGAATCACAAAAGTTGAAGGTCAGTCCTTGTTCAGAACTCTGAAAGTAAAAGAAATCGCTAAATGATGGAATTTCTAAGTAAGTAAGCCAGTTTTCTTTTCTTTACATTTTTCGTAACTACCAGTTTCACCAGTTCTTAAAGTCTAAAAAAATATGTATATGAAATATTGCTAGGGACTGATTGGGTTTTCAAATAGGTGAAAGTATTGTAGTCAAGTAATTCTATTAGATTATTCTTCGGAAAAGTTGAGTAACTTCTTTCGGAAACTTATTTTTAGTTTGTTTAACATTCAGTTTCTTTCCCCAAAACTGATCATCATATTTCAGTTCTTAAACAAAATATCCCAGGAAGACCGTCTTATCCTTTCTTCTTCCAGCGATAAAGCACCGAAGACTACGATTACTTTAGCAAGCTAAGGCTTTAAAAACATTCCAGGCCTCTTCACCTTCCTTTTTTAATAAGTGAATCTGATAGCTGAGAATTTTTGTCAATGGGACAAAATCGCTACACATCGAGACATTGCTTAGTGCAAGTTTTCGAATCGTTCTGAAATTTTCATGAGTTCATGTAGCGTATGTTGGTGATTTGAGGATCAACAATGGGAGCTTTAAGGGGTGATGGTGGTATTGGAGAAGATATTGATATGTTAGTGAATGAGGATGAAAAAAGTATTTGGATCAAATAAGGCATATTTTGAAAAATGGCGAAAGAATCGATGACCGAACGGGTGTTGGGACAATCTCCGTATTTGGAATGCATTCCATTTATTCTCTTCGAAATGGTGAGAAGTTTCATTATGTTAAAGTCAAATATTCTTCATACCAAAATTAAATTTGTCGTTTCTATGGAAATTTATATAGGACTTTTTCATACTTCGCTATTGTAATATTTGGGGCGATCTATTTTTGAACAGTTCAAAAGCGGTGAAATTTTATTCGTTGAAACATTAATTCATGTAATAATTTTACACAGTTTTATGATTTTTATGTAGGTGTCATACCAGTGCTGACAACCAAACGCGTGTATTGGAAAGGCGTTGTTGAAGAGTTGCTATGGTTCATTCGAGGAGATACAAATGCAAAGCATTTATCTGATAAAGGTGTCAAAATTTGGGATGCCAATGGATCTCGGCAATTTCTCGACCAACTTGGCTTCACTGACCGAGCTGAAGGAGATTTAGGACCTGTTTATGGCTTCCAGGTGAGGCTTAAATTCCTGTGTTGATTAAACATCTAGTATTTAGAGATGGAATTTATTATGTATTGTACATATTATCAAATATTAAGTCTTTTGGCTCATTCCATCGCATTTCTTTTTCACTACCAATACTGTATGATTTATTTTAATAATTTTCTATTTCATCACTTTTTTCGTAGTTTTTTAATTCTAATAAGAAAATAATTCGATAGTGGAGACATTGTGGTGCTGAATATCGAGGCATGAATGTTGACTATACCAACGAAGGTATTGATCAATTATCTGAAATCATTGATCTCATCAAAAATGAGCCAAATAGTCGTCGCATTATACTCAATGCTTGGAATGTTAAAGGTTTGGTATTATGATTTTTCTTCTGCAAAAATTCATTTGTGACATTTTTTCTTTTTATTGCGGAAAATATTTTAAAAAAACTTGAAGTTTGTGACTTTGCCTTCCTTAGATTTAAAGCTGATGGCTTTGCCACCTTGTCATGCGCTTGCTCAATTCGCAGTGCGTAACGGTGAACTTTCGTGTCAGTTATATCAACGCTCCGGAGACATGGTTTGTTTTTGATGCCAGTTTATAATTTTTGCAGCCTCCAATCGTACATTAAATTTTTTATGTTTGAATTCTTCTTTTAGGGTTTGGGAGTGCCTTTTAATTTGGCGAGCTATGGACTTCTGACACACATGATAGCACATATTTGCGGTCTTAAGGTACCATTTTTAATATTTTCTCTCATTAATTTTGGAAATTCCTAAATTCCTAACGAAGTTTTTTAGGCTGGTCAGCTGTACCATGTTTTGGGAGATGCTCATATATATGTAAATCATGTCGATGCATTACAGGAACAGGTTTATTTTGACTGTTTTAAATTTTTACTGTAAGTCTTTTTTCCGCTAAGTTTTTGATGGCACATTTTGCAGCTCGGGCGTCAACCACGACCATTTCCTACTGTTCGATTCATTGGAAATATCAAGACAATAGATGATTTCACTTACGAGTCAATTATTCTTGAAAATTACCGACCGATGCCAATAATTAGAATGACAATGGCTGTATAGATTTCTTTCTGTATAGTACGTCATCTGATAACTTTGTTATAAAAATAATTACCATGGAAACCATTTTGAATAAACTGAATTTCGGCACTTATTTGTTTCTTATAGATTGATGCAATAAATATTTTAAGGTTTTGCATTTATTCATGATAGTTATAATATCTTTTATGGATTTATCTTTTTATCACGTTACTTGATGTTTGGATCAATCCCAAAGCATCGCATTTTTTAAATTAAACAGTTCAGATAATTAGTATGTCTTTGTGTCTCCCAGTCAGGAATAAAGTTTCGAAAGATTAATAGTTGATGATTCTACTAAATGGCGTGGAAATCTCAATTAGAAAGTTTTAAAAATTTTTTTGTTTTTGTCTTTCGAAAGAGCAAAAAAAATAGTTGAGCCATTTCAATCTTAAGCAGATTTCTCTTTCCATAGTTACAGTGGCTTATTGTTTTTTTCCTCAATTTAAAACCTGAGTTCTGTAGTGAGCTTTTCTGGTAAAATAAATTTATGATAGTGATATGATCATGCAGTGTTTAGCGGTACTTTGGCGATGGGATTTTTGGTGGAAGGTGAAGATTCAATTATCTGGAGATTTTTGGAGTGCAGATTGCTTCGCATGTTTCTTAGTTAACATCTTCAGCATTATCAGAATGTTTTTAGTCAACTAAAAAAGAATTGTAAAAAAGATAGAAGAATGTAGATTTTCATCGATGGCTGTTTGGGTTGAATAGTGCAGAAATTTTGTGTTTTTGAAATTTAAATACATGCATGAAATAAGTGTGATGTTTAAAATACTGGATGAGCGGTCAACATATTTATGTTTAGCATATTTTCTTGAGGATGGTCGGATGAGTTTGTAATGCAAAATGAGATCGGTTGTGAAAGTTTGTGATAAAGACCCCACAGAAATAACATTTATTTATGACTGGCCGGTACAGGTTTTCCAGCCGGTTAATGGCTTTAATGTTTTCGGTGATACTGAAACATTTTGTACCAATTACCGCAGTGCTAATCATGAATGGTACCAAATTTTTTGATATTCTTTTATACAATAATTCTGGCGAAGTTACTAATTGGCGTTCAGAATTTCATTTTAAATAATGATTTTGTACCGCACTATTTCACCTAATTTTGTGCTGACATACTCTGGGCAAGTGCTGTGTATAATTTCATTTTTGATATCTCACCTGAAAATACCACAATTCTTTTCAGGATGGTACATTTGTATAGGACCAATTTCGGTTTACCATCGCGACCTAGGATACACTTATATTTGGAGCAAAGCAGAGTGGTAACAACACATCCATCTCCTAAGGAATGCAAATTTTCGTTTAGACTGCTCGAAGATAGTACTTACCATGGTCTGTTTCATTACATGCTGGTCCTTCGAGATATCTATTATTTTGTATGAATTTTCCATTCCTCTATTCCTTATTTTTTTAATGGAATTGAGAACAAGTGATAGTTCTCCTGAACTAAAACAGATAATTTTAATATTTTATAAACGAAATCTGATAGAACTATATTGATTCATAGGAACTGGTGAGCAGTTGCTGCGGTATGTTTGCTGTATTATGGTACAAAAAAATTGCATCAAAAGATGTGTGTCTGTGTCTGCAGTTGTCTGCAGTGATCTAAGTTCTCAGCTAATTCCAAACTTAAATCTGTAGATGCTTGAAAATATAAATAACCATTAGAAATACTAATGCATCGAGTTCACGAATGATTGCGTTCATAAAGATGAAAAATATTGGCTAGGAAGGAACATGTCTGAGCAAGTGAGTCGTACGGAAAGGGCAATACGATCAATAAAGCAATGTGGAATTTGATTTTGCCAACTGCTTCATTATATGTACATTTATTTCCTCGTAGGAAGTATAATTGCTGTTCGTTCGGTGACGACGTTTTCGTCAATGGATAGTTTCCGGGTGCCTAGAGATTCGCAATTTGTGGATTCATTGACACAGTGCTTTACAGATCAATCTAATAGTGGTATATGATAATCTCCATTGTTAAAAATTTTTTCAAGGACTAGATTCTTCGAAATAATCCTGGAATATTTTGGGAACTCATATGTTTACGAGATATTCAATTCTATCACCGAAGCTTACGGCTTCAGTTTAATTTACAAATCCTTATAGGAAGTAGTTTTATTTCATTTCAATCTTAAATTTTGCGCTATTTTTAAATCTTCTAAATCTAATATGGAATATTTCAGGAAAAACAGTCATGATTACAATTGATCTTTTATTCAGTACGGAATCTTTTAACTTCTGTTTTAATAGTTGGATGAGCATGGTTCCAGCACCGCCTGCTGATACAGCGAACGATTTTCGCTTCAAAGTTCTAAGCAGTGAGGACGCGTAAATTATTTTCCTTTTCATTTTAATATTGATAAAGAGATATTATTAGTAGATTGAACTGTCTCGATTCTGTCAAATGATTTTATTGACTATATAGTTAGCATCAGCAGATGTCTGAAAAGAATCGATGATGAGTGTGAAATGACAACGCTTGAAGATGTTAGGTTGCCTCTTATTAAGAAAAATACACAGTAAGACGGGGATGAAATTTATTTTTATGAAGAACTTTCATTTCTAAAACCTTAACTTGATATTACACACTCTTTCTAGCGATTTTACCATACACTGTCGGGATGGTGATCTTAAAATATCGAAAAGTGCGTTATTCTTAAGTTCTGATTATTTCCGTTTTCTATTTACTGCGAATGATGAAGGATTAATGTCTAAAGAACAGTCAGTACCCGATTACAATCTGGAATCTGTTCGCAAGGTGTTTTTAATGTCAGAAAAAATTAAAGCTGTAAAAAATGAAGACTAAAAATTGCCTCATAGAAAAGAAATACTGTCTCATTAAAAATTGTCTCCATCCGTTTGCGAATCTACATACAGTTTGAGAACTACTGGAAATCACAGGTAAACTATTTGTACAGCGGTCTATGAGTAATTACATGAAAAAATTTATGCGTTTTTAGGTGTTAGTGTTTATGATTACGGGTACATTCGAAATGCCAGATAATTTGACACCGGAACTAGGTAGAGAGCTAATTGATATAGCAATGCATTTCAAACCCCTGAATCGAGATGCGCTCAGAAATACTATTCATCATGCTCTTTGTAAGCTGATACTACAGGTGGGTTATTTTGTTCTCCCATTTAGGAAATTTTTTCTGCAATATTAAATGGACTATGGAAATATTAGTTATTTATATGATTTCCATAATGGCAAATCTTATGACTTGGTAGTTATAAGTTTCCGAAGTTGTTAAATTTTAAAGAAAAAAGAAAAAAAAACGAGGTATCAATTGCTTTATGAGCAACACTTCACGACTGTTTCAGGATTTTTCAGTCCTCGATAAGATCGTTCATTTCCTTGTGTTTGCACATGAAATGAATCTATCACAGTTGAAAGTAATGTGTATGTCAATTATTGTTTATGAACATTACAAACGGTTCAAGCAGCAGTATAGTGAAGAAGTAATATTTTCTATATTTATTTAGTACTTCATATTAAGAACAGGAAACGGCTAATTTTTGTTTACATCTTTGATTTAAGAGCATTTACTAGAATGTTTTTGGTTTACTAGTAACTGCTGTATGTAAACATTTTTCCTTTTTGTTTTTAATTATGATAAGTTAATGAAGCTTGAAGATACTCTAAATGGAAGTTTATATTTCTTGCAGTCACCGAATGCAGATCGGCGAGCGCTTCATGAGCGTTTGCGTCGCAGTGGTTTCCTTTGACCGTCTCCCCATTATCACGAATTGACTCAATCCAACGACAGTCTCTCAAATGTCGACGAGTTTTTCGATACGGAGTAAAATCGAATCTTAATTCACTCTATGCGTCCAGAAATTCGAGTGATGCGATGTGGAATGATGTGGATTAATGTTATCTCTTTTTATCCCATTTTTGAAACGCTGTAAAAGTTATTATTATGACTGTATTTCTACTAATAAATTAGAGGAGAGAAAAGTAAATTATGAATGATAAGGCAAGTAACTTTTAGTTGAATATTCATGAGAACTGATTCTACATTATTGGTTTTATTGCTCTGATATTATATTTTTCCATTACATATAGCAAATCAGCAAGGAGTATAAAAAGACAAAGCTAAAATTTCATGAACTAAGTGAGTTTAAAATAAATTTTTGGAAATTTTTTGTGATGTAGGACAATAAGTCTTCGAGAAAAGGAATCTTCAAAAAATTTTTTTCAAGGACCTTCTTTATTAGGCCTTCTCTTTGTTCTTTGTGAAGTCATCACATCATAGAACGCAAAAAGAAGTCCTTAAATATACAGAAGGAAAATTAAAAAATGTTACAACGTAAAGAATGTGACAATTTTAAGAAAGTAGGGAAATAAATGAGGAAGTCAAAAATGAGAGGAAGAAAAATGATTCCACAGGAAATATAAAATGCCTGGAATGTGAAAAAGGATAAAATAAGAATGAAAAGTAAAACCTTGGACCTACGAAATATTTGGAAAAAAATGGTGTCAAAAGAAAGATTTCGTGAAGATAGGATGTAAAAATAATTCATCCAATTCAAAAACACTGATATCCATCACTTTCTTCAACATTATCGCTTTTGCTCATAATTTGCTTAAAACCATCTGATTACTCAGTAAACGTATTTGAAGATTTCTGACGTGACATGGAATTTCTAAGTCATGTTAATGGATACACTGCAAAATATTGTATTGTCTTGAAGTTTGATACAGCGATTAAGAATATTAAATCCATGGAAAGGTTTGAGAATTAATTTTTTCATTTCATGAAAATCAACTAGTGGCGTAAATTGATAACGAAAATTTCCTCAAGGATTCGAAGATAGTAGATTTCAGTTTGAGTTCTATTAAGTTGGTTATCTGAACCAGTTTTTGCAGGCATAAAAGATTAAGATTTTCAGAAACTTTGAGAGTTGACGTATTTTGTTTAGAGCTACTTGTAAAAGGCATTTGAGATTAGTTCAGACATCCGGAAGAGATGGAAAGAAAAGCTAAAAACAAATATTGCTATGTTGTATCCGATATGATCAGCGAGCACCTTCTGAAGAGAAGATGGGATCGGGAAAATCCATCCCATCTCTTTCCCTGAATCCATCGTGCTACTCTTTGCTCTCCTCAATTGTCGTGTTCCCAATTTCGATTTCGGTGCCAGGTTGCGCATAGCAAAGTACATTTTGGCGCATTTTTCGATCAACATACCACATCGCAATAGTGCAGTCTGTTTTCTTTCTGGCAGTTAGTTCCTTTTCTTTTTCATTCCATATTTCCTATTTGTTCGATTAATTTCGAACGTTGCAAATCATTTTCTTTATCCATCTCCTTTTTCAATGGTTTTTTTTTGATTCTTTCTTTACATACAAATGCCCCAAATTTATTATGTTCAGTTGAGTTGAACTTCCTACATCCTGAGGATGGCTACGTTAAAAAGTTCTAAGTACAACTAATAAGTATGCATGTTCCTATTTCTTCATCCATATTTCTGAAATTCACTAACTGTTTTTCTGTCCTTCCTTGATCTATTCTCGCAGTCATCCTCAAATTCTCTTGACCGTTTTCATAAAACATCTGAATTTCCAGGTTTTTGTTGACCCATTGATTTGTCCTCTCCAATGCTTCCTTTGTGTATTATTTTGCATCTATTGTATATGAGCAGTTTATTGTGAATTTTCAAGAATTACGAAGACTGTAAGAATTAATGAAAATCATTCTACGACATTCAGTACTCATTCAGAAGGTGAGAAACATTTAAAATTAAAATTTCTAGATGATAAAAATTGATCTCGTTCGAACCTTCCAAGTGCTTCAAACTCTCAAATGGTGCACTCAGAAATTGATCATATCGAAATAGAATTTACTTAAAAACCTCGAATTATCGAAAGTTTTGAAAATAGAATCAAGAATTGAGTTTATCAGAGTTCAAATCAACAATAATCCTATTTGGTCCTAATTTCTATAAGTCTTATTTCTACTTTTTTCTCTGATGAATTTCGTAGCTATCATTGTAAGTCTGTAACATACTTTCTGCAAACCCCAGTGTATCGAAATGTGAATGAGATCAGGAAGGTATTTCAAATTATGCTTTTCGGAATGAAAGCAATAGCCAACAGTATTGGCGAATGTATTTTTATGCATATCAATGATGATTCATCGTCGAAAGATTTACCTTGATTTCGTGCCGTTATCATTTCAATATATATATGTATAAAATTAATTTTAGCATAGTTCATTTTAATTATCTCATCTTAAATTTACTGTTTAATGATTAAGGGAAGCATGTGGAACTTTTAATAAATCGAATTTAAAATTATACATGAGTATTTATGACCAGATTCGATTTTTGATATGAATATTAATATTATTCCAGACATTTTAACTGCAAAAGATTAGATTGTTTTATTAAAGCCATTTGATTTTTTTATTTCTGTTGCACTGCTGATTGATTATTGATAATTATTGATTATTGATAAGTGTAACAAGTATTAGGAAATTTATATCTAGGCATGCTAAAATTTCCGTTCGATTCGAAAATCTATCTAATAAAAATTTTGTTTTAAAATATACACTTACTTTTTTATATTTATTCGTCTTGAAAATCAATATGAACTATCGAACCAACTGGCAAAACAACTGCTTAATATATACTACCAAATCCAACTTTTTCAAGTTGCTTTGGTACATAGGATGGAGAGGTGGATTGTTTACATTTAATAATTCACGCATCAAATTTGTGTCTCTTCTATTCTCAACTGCAGTTCAAATTACAGTGCTAAATTAGAAGTTATTTTATCACGACATTCATCAAAGTTATAATAGATTTTTTTTTTTTTGGCGAAATGTTTTTAGTTGCAAATAAATTTAAACAGAAATTACCGCACTCATAGATCTAACATGCTGATTTTCTCAATTTTACAATATCATATGCAGAACATATGCAAAAGTGCACACAAAGTTATGTGGTTTTGTCAAAATTATAGAAATAGATTACTTCAATATATCCTTTCCGCTGTTACGGTAATTTATTTCATATCATTTGCATTCTTGAGGTCCGCATTTTGATACTTTTTCGTTTCTTAATTTCCTTTTTCAGCTAATATCTGATTATTCATATTTTTACTCTTTGAATTACCACAAAAGTATTTAATTAACATGAATAGCTTAGCATAGTAGGATCACAATAATATTTTTAATTATATTGGAGAATTGACCTAGTTCTTCTTACAGTGAAAACGAAAGGTATTTCAGGTAACTGTGAATTGATTCCAATTGAAATATATACCCAAATTATTTATGTGCGCATATTTCAGTAGCGAAAATATCTAGTTTTCACTGACGGAAGTATTCAGAGTTACACAAGTAGCAGCGATTATACCTGTAATACGAAATTATTCCTGCTGAAGTGACGGTTAGGAACTGATTCTAACTGAAATATGGAATACATGCATATTCACTTGAAGTCAACTAAAATTTCGAAATAGTGCCCCTTTAACTTGTACACTAATATAATTCCTTTCTGTTTAGCATTTACTTGTAGAATAGGATCAACAAATTTTCTGGAACTTAGAGAAAGATTTTATATTAACGCCTGTGTAAACAATCAGTGTCGTCGAACTGCCTGAACGCGAACAGATTTCAAACTTTTTTGAAAAATTAAGAATTGCTGTTGATTTGATGCTCGATTTGGGCATATTTTTTTGTGAAATGAAGTTAGTTTGGATAGATAGCAGAAATATTTTAGAAAAAATAGATATAATTAGATTTTTCAACAAATTAACTCATTCAAAATATGCTATTGAAATCAATAGATAACTTTTTGATTTTAGCTATGTGTTTAGATGATAAGCATTGTTTTTCCGAAAATACTTTATTTCCTGAAAAGATAATGATTTATGTAAATGGGTGAAGCCTCTACTAGTTGAGTATCGTCAGAAGTAGTTAAGATATTTCTAAATTATAAACTAATTGGACAAACCATATATCTCTGCAGAAGGAGTAATTTTATATAACAATATTAAGAAATAATTATAAATAAGCTACTATAATGTTCCAAAAAAAAAATTACAACATCTCTATTGATAGCATAAATAATTATGAATTTTGAAGTGTGCTAGATTCTTGGGAATTAGATGCTTATGCTAAAATAGCGAATAGTACTGGAACTCAGTACCATAAATGTTTGGATTCTCAAATGTTAAAAAGTTTAAGAAACGTTAGAACTGAACTATTACAGTTTTTTGCTTCGTCGGTCTATTTTTGAAAAAAAATGATACACTATGAATGTTCCAAATAATTTAATTTTCTCAGTTCTTTGCATTTGTAGGAAATAGTTATTGTAGAAAATAGGCTTACAAAATGTACTAAGAATATCAGATCCAAACAATGTTTTGATATTTCTTGAATTAATATATATACAATTTAAATAATAGCATTATTAGAATTCGGAAGACTGTAACCACTTCATCTTTTCATTTTTAACTTATTTTCCTTCAATTTTAAATTTTTCGAAGATCGTTGGCTGAAGATTATTTGTCTTTGAACTTTAATTTTTTTAATAAATAATTTGAGACCATTATAATAGATCTGTTTTTATCAAATGACATCATTTCTATTGATGTTACCATCATTTACAAGAAGAAAAAGGAAGAACAGGCATTTTAGGAAATCTAAACAAGATGTGGTTTGCAGCTCTATAAATCAATAGTATAAATTGGTAAGATCATAACTTATTTTATGTGCTTGCATTTCATGAAATTGGATTAAGAATAAGTTAACCGTGCGGTAACATTGAAAGCCTTGTCTGAATAGTAACGAATTTCGCATGGCTCTGTTCCAAAAACGTGAACAGAAATTTTATGGCGATTGAGTTCGCTTGAATTAAAATTAAAAATGTTCATGCTGAGTGAGATGCATGCTTTGCTGATGTTATCATTTTCTAAATTAGAATAAATTGAAGATACTGAGTTTGAGGAATTTTGCTGAAACAGATGTTTTCTCCTCCTTTAAAAGGAAACGGTTGAATGAGATTCTAATTTTACTACTTTTCCATCAATCAAATTATTTAAGTAATTACTCGATACTTCAGATTTGGTTCTCTATTCTAGTTTAACTTTTTTAAAGTTTATTCAGAAAAAGAAAAAATTCAACATAAAAAAATTATAATTTGAATTTTCATTAAAAAGTTTCTGGGAAAAAGCAAGCAGCATAATTTTGAATTGCTCGAAATTTTGAGAAAGTTTAGATTTCCAATAGAAGAATCTGAAAAATTTTTGGTGGAGAACTTAATCATTTCACACAAAATTGCATGCTTTGGAGCGTATTACTATCCTCAGTATCCGGTAATATGTATCTTACCATCGTTTCTAAATATCAGCCTGCTGATCGTTTGAGGTAGTCTTTTCACTTTTATACGGCATCAAAAGTAAAATGATTTAGAAGATAATGGACACTACAACACAATGTAAACAAAAAGATGCCAAGAAAAGCAGAGAAAAAAATGAATTTTAAGATTATATTATTATAAGATATTATTATAAAATTATATTATTAAGAGGATTATAAGAATTAAGTTTAAATAACTGTGGGTCAATAAGTTTATTTACTTCTGATATTTTTGGTTTTATTGGTTTGGATCACTTTTACAAGAAAATTACTTGAAATGATATAAAGAAAAAATTGAATTTTTAGCCTTAGGAAATTATCTGTATCTGTATTAGTAGATTTTCCAAGAAAAATTTTTAAAAATCTGAACACAAAAGATAAATTTATTAAATGAAATTAATATGTGATAAAACTCGATATTTTAATGGCAATATTCAGATAACAAAATATATTTTCTTTTGCATAATAATTTAGTAACATTATCTAATTGTCAATATTTTTCAAATAAATTCATGCATTATTTATTAAGCCAAAACTGCTAATAATATCATCTGATCAACACAAGAATAATTGTTAATTTCTTCACCTATTTCACAGAAATTTCATGAAGTCATAGTTACACTGGATGAAAGTCCGAATAATGCTTGTAAGATATATTCATTCTGATATGTACAACTTCTAACCTGGAAATCAAAGTTTGTTATTTGATGACATCACTCAACATTATTTCATTTAAAATTACAGGGACTTCTTATACATTGTTTTTGCATATTTTAGAAATGAATAGTAATGGAAGAAAGAATCTAAGATTTAAACAGAAGAACAGAAAAGAAAGGAAGAATGATAGTTTTGATAAGTCAGAAGTGAAAGAATGTTTCGTTTTAACGTCAGCTTCTCCTATCTATGAATATAATGATTAAAAATGAAGGATGTTATGGAATTAATTTAAATTTGAAATGGATATGTCATTTAAAAAGAAAAAAAACCATTAAATATTTTTATATTGTAAGCAATTGCATTTGCACGTGAACTTTACCTGTCATCCAACTATTTGCTCACTTGACACTAATATATGTTGAAAACTAATTCAGAGTTCATACTCGAGATATTAACAAAATGCAATCTTCATCGTGAGATGGCTTGTGAGAGAAATGAGCAAGTTGTGATCATCGGTCTTTTTGACTATTCCTTTCTCCTTGACAAGGGCATCTGGATCGTATCAATTGTCAACACATCAAAAATCAATGCAATGATCTTAAGTCAAAAGTTCGCAACTTACTTCGACAACTCTTTTGCATATTTGAATCGAAGTTTCTTTCATTCGACAAATGTAGTGCAAATAGAAAGATTTAGAATACTCTGCAAAGAGGAACGATGAAACATGATAATACTATATAGTGACAGATTTCGGACAGTTTTCGGTGATAAGTGTTGATACTGTCAGAAGCGACATATAATCCCAATATGATACGCAATATGACAATACGTCATTTTAAGATTTCTTGAATAATTCAATGGAGATCTACTTGTTCTAGAATATTAGTGTCCAGTTGAGATATATGAAAATTCACTTATAAAGTCGCTCCCCACAATTAACTTCGGTTTCACTTCACTATTACTGTGATAGTGAACTAGAAAATCTGCCTCACAAGTACCAAACAGTAGTAAGAGAGATAATTATAAGCGGTGTTATTTCGATCATCAATGCCAAAGTATTGGTTTAAATGATCAGATTAGAAAGATGAGGTTTGGAGCTAAAAGACATCTTTTCCAGTTTGCTTCTTATTTTTCTACGATACCGATCAAGTCAAGTTATCATGTTCCCGACGCTTTTCTTAGCTAACAAATTAAATACAGCAATCGAGAGTTTTGGAAAATGTGACACATACTGAAGAGTCACATCCATAAATCGTTGGTCAATTTGCAGTTTGTTAAAATTTCAAATTTAGAAATATATGTGGCACTGGTAAATGCATCGAAATAGAGCTGGAAAAGGAGAAGAGGAAAAGAATAAACATAAGGATACGAATCTCAGGATGATGGAAACGGGAGAGAGTTGCGAAGAAATCGAGATTAGTCTCAGAATGGATGATGTGCCGTATTTATTGCACTGCAGGGATCATTATCATTTCTTTTCAAGTCCGGTCCCTGGATTGGCTATGCAGGGAAGATTTGATTCGACTACAATCAATGCGGAGGGTTCAGGAGCAATAGAAGTACACGAATGATGCTTCTTGTTGATAACTCACAGTATAACTAACATCCAGACTAGATGTGGAACGAACGGCTAGTAGACTGGAAAATTCAAATTTCAATCAAACATTAGAGGATGGCTGTTTTATCTTTTTCAATGAAACATATATATATGTGTGTATATATGTGTGTATGTATGCAGTATGTGCACATATCAAGAGTGCAGAAAGTGCATGCAGAAATGTGTACTTCATAGGAGAGAGGAGCAGATAGCACCTGAAGGAAAAAGTTTTTGCATAAATCTGTGTATGTTTCCCGTCTGGGAGCCATCCGATGTCATGCGGCCCCCGTCTTCTCCCTTCTTTCTTCTCGCAGTATGCACTCTAAGGGACCATTATCCCCATCCATTTACCTATACACACTCTCTCTCTCTCTCTTTTCTTTACTACAAATAAGAACTATATGAAAAAAGTGTACAGGCAATTCTATCTTCCAATGATTTGTGTGCACAGTGACAGCATTCATCCTTTCATTGTGTGCTAAGTGCAAGATTGAGAGTAATTGAAGAGAATATGTCGCGAAGGAAATAGAGAAACAAAGCAGGTGAGAAGTTGAGGAGGGTGGCACTTATCAGCGCGCCACCGTAGTTTTTATGCATGCATTTGAGCTTGTATTCTCCGCGTTGAGTGTCGCGGCTATATAAATGCATTGGTATAGCAAGGGAATGCAAATGCGATGAGTGCATCGTCCATAACAGTGTTCCCTTCATCTGCCACGAACATCTCGCACGCACGCGTGCACAATGCAGATGGATTGATGGATGTAGAAGTGATGAGCTATACGAATGCTTCATTTACTTGCCCTGAAATGGTGGTATGAGATGATTCGAATGGAAGGAAGGCTTCGGACAAAACCTGAGGAATCACTCCTCTTATTATCACTGACACTTGTCAATATTATTTTTCTTTTGTCACTATCAATTTCTCGTTATCTGCAATGAAACCGCTTGTTGAATTTGTTGAAGCTTGAAAAGTACATTGATTCATTTTTCTTATTAATTCATTTTTATCATTAACTGATTTAACATTAAATTCAATATCATCACATATAAATACGTTTCTCTCTATATAATAAATACAGCATATAGACTAAATGAAGCATAGAAAAACATTTTAGATCTACGCATATATTCACGTGGTATATCACAATTTCATTGATAGAGAATGAATAGCAATATAAGTTTATCCTCCTTTCAAATAGTATATAATATTTACATAAAATTATGTTTCAAACACCTATTGCACCTATTGCATTATTCTATCTCTATTACTTCTTCACATTCATTTTTTCTCAATAATCCAAAATTTTCTCCAGTAATCATACATGACATCATCCCCTATATCAATTCTTTTATTCTAATTTACTGAATCACATATTCTTGCTTGAGATGTCATCTTCTCGACAATCTTATAATAGTATCATGCAAACATCACTTCATGGGCCACAGTTAAATATAATTATCTGTTTTCTTTTTATATAATAAGAATAATAACTTCTTATATAATAAGAGATTTCTAATAGTGTTGTTTAATATCTGTATCAATTACTGTTGAACGATATATATCAAAAATTCTCTTTGTTATTTTGTTCATTTTTGATTTCCAATTAAAAATAAATGTGCTCGAAAAAACAGAATTATTCTACGAATGAGCAGAAACTTCGCTAGCATTCTCCAAAATTTCTTTTCAAATTGATATATCCCGACATACAGATTGCAACTTTTCATGAGATTTGTTAAAATGATATTTGCTCATGAATAAAGTAATTGATCGCATAGCCATACGGAATATTGCTCAGAGTTATGAATATCGAATATTATAAGCTATTATAAATTGTTTTCAAATAAGATCTGATGTCTGATGTCGAGCGGTGTCGTTAAACTGTCTAGAAAAATTTTGAATGATATAGCAATCACTGAGCTTTGTACTATTAACAGTTTGGAAATGAAGTATAGCTGAAGATGATAAAATTTCGCTCTATGTTTAAATGTGCTACAATGAGAAAACATGTTTTTTTATTATGGAATAGAATATTTAACAAAGAATGTAATTCATCATATTAGATCATCCAAGGAGGTTGGTAAATTAGGTAATATAGTTTTGTCTTTTATTACCTGAATATGAACTGAAATGCAACAAAAGAATAATGATATTGCTTTATTTAAATAAGCGACTTTTTCCCATTACTTTGAAAATGGCTCGCAGCTGTTTTTGCTATTACATTTCAACAGGTGCATTAGATGTTTCGAAATGTTCATTGGTGTTTTATTTTGTTATAGCTATTTGAAATTTTTTTTTTTTGATAAAATTCACTAAAATCGATTCCGCTTTTTCGATTCCAGTTTTTTCATGTTGCTTTTCTAGTCAATGTTCAACCTATCGTTGTTAACATGAGGTGTAATAATTTTCAGCGCCTTATATGCTCTGAAATATGAAGTAACATTGGCATCAAAGATAATAATCTTTCTTTGAATCTTGAATTGGCAGCTTTATAAATGTTATAAAAGATTATTTCATTTACAGTAAGGAAGAGTAGCAAAACTTGTAATGCAGTCGCTTCTTCAAAATGAAATGTAAAAATGAATTTGAACGGAAAATTTGCAAATGGAAGGAGAAGTTGTTGCTTTTTTGCGAGAATATGACGATTGCTTTGTGAGAATATTTTTTATACATTATTCTATACATTTTCTTTATCATTTTATCTGCTCTGTAACAGTCTTATCCAGAAATTACGATTGTAAAGAATTAGCCACTATTTTTTAAAAGATAATTCAAGTTTTCATTCGAATCATATTTTTTCGGGCAATGGCAAATTTTGGTCTAATCCTAAGTAAAAACTTTTAAAGTCAATAATTTAATAAATTTCAGAAATGAAGCTGGGACTATTTACATTGCCATCGCCGGAGGAATGGTTAAAAACATATTTATGATATTTTTTCTTCTTAATCAATACAATAATAATAAATCATAGTAGAATTTCTAGAGTAGAAAACCAAAAATTTTTAAGCAAATATAATAGAATTGGAAACTTGATAGAAGCATGATATGTAACATCATATAATAAGAAAAAAATTTTATAATAAATTGGAATTGAGTGTTTTGAAATAGGCATTATGAAGCTTGCCAACAATGAATTTCATATTAGGTCAGTGCTACAAAGATTTCTGTAATGAATTTTTAATAATGGATAATGCGGGAAAGGGAATCTGAATACAAGCGTTTACCTATTTTCAAAATATAACTTAATAAAGTTTACTTTTCAGTAGTTTGCTCTTTGCTCGGATATATCTTAATCAAAAGATTTCAATTCGTCATGCATATAATAGCGATGGATTGCATCAACAAAATAATTTCCTTAAAATTGAAATTGGAATGCTGAAATATTAAAAAAT
Organism: Dirofilaria immitis; assembly: GCA_024305405.1. NCBI lineage: Eukaryota > Metazoa > Nematoda > Chromadorea > Rhabditida > Onchocercidae > Dirofilaria > Dirofilaria immitis. The sequence continues at coordinate 2,768,054 of JAKNDB010000092.1, read as the reverse complement.
TTGTAAGTCATAATATTGTTCTTAGATTGTTACTTTAAGATAGGAGTTGGCTATAAATAGAGGGGAAAAATGATATATAAGACTTTGGCATCAGTCTATTTAATTATGCAAATGTGGATGGCTCTGTATCAGTTCAATGTTAGCAAGAAAAGACACTTTTAACCCAAACTTTTTGACAATGTTTTTAACCAAACTTTTTCTCATTGCAACAGTTAGAAAATAATTTTGGTGATTCGTTCATTAAATTTGCATAGATATTGAATGATGGATAGAAAAGCTGAAATCAAATAGTTAGTTACATCTTATCATTATACTGACAATTAATTTAGAACATACGAGTTATCTATCACTCACATTATCATTTACATTATTTACTGCTTATTTAAAGTTCTAATGAGATAATTGTTGACAATATTATCATTGATAGACTTGTTTTGCCCTTCGACTCAAAAAGACTTTTCCCTTTTCTCGTTTTGTTAATATTTAACAGTGAAGAACAAAAGGACGACTATGTGGGCGTGAAGCGAGACTGGCGTTGCTTGAGGAAACAGACAGCAATAATTGATTATGCCCAGACTGGAGAAAAGAACCGATTGATGTCGCTGTATTTTTAGTAGTTTCTGTCTTAACACATTCCTTTTTCTATTCCCTTTGAAATTTAAACAGTAGTCGTTAAAAATAAACTTGTAAACCTTTTATGGTGATGTCCGATACTTCCATTCTGTCGATATTACTGAGATGTAATCGCGAGAATATACAGTTGTACGAAGTTTTTTACCTTTTTCAACTCATCTCTCTTCTTTCGTTCCTTTTGCTTTTAATTTCGCTACACGTCCTTCTCATGGTCTGCTCATCATTTATTTTCTTCCCATTATTTTTTTTTTTTTGTTCAAGAAAAAATAAAACATAGTTATTAACAATATTCAACAACTCGTATTTATTCGTAAATTTTCTATTCGAAATAAATATTCAAATCTAATAGAAATTTAATAACAAAGTTGAATTATGGGAAAATAGGCATGAACGAATGGATTCTTGAAGAGGAGCACTAGTGGCAGCATAATATGATTAATCAATCATATCATCCAAAACAATTCAATTATTATAAACAATTTTGAAAAGTATATTGAAGTTGTCTTTAAAAAGTTTCATTATGACGTGATATTTGATGTCAAAATGTCTCTTAAAATGCAAGCGCCTTTTACAGATCGATGTAGTGCCCAAAATTGAATACATAACCATAACTTTACAGTTTTCCGACATTATGATATTTTCAATTAATTACTGACTTAAACAATGGCTGTGTTTTTGATATTACATTACGCTTGAATTTGCATGAAAAGATTAAGTAGGAATGAAGACTTAATTACAGCTATATTAATGAATTAGTGGTTCTAACAAAAACTTTGTTCAAATAACTTTTCCAATCTTTTGCTGCATTCTGTGAATAATATTCTGAATGAGGAATGTTTAAGTTAAGATGAAATTAACAATGCTGACACTATGAAAATTCAACATGTCATTTGATTATTCGTATAAATTCAGAAAAGTAATGCTGGAAGGTGGCATGCTAAAAATTGTTCATCAATAGAATAAATTAATAAAGAGAAATACTATGAAACGTTTCGAAGATTTTTACAATTAGAGATTTCCTTTAGTTAAATTAAATAGCAATAAATATTAAAATGATATGATATGATGTGATAAAGCATTTTACGGACTGATTAACGTATTTTTTGAAATGCGCAAACGTTTTAAATGAAAATCGAAGGAAATTTGAAATGTGGGAGCATTTTCTTTCGTCTAATTATCGATGGAATAATATTTAATTTATTTTGCTTTGTTTGACTTCAACTATCATCAATTTTCCAAAATCTAATTTACAGGATACTGCAGAAGTCGTAATTGCATTGAAAAGTTTCGTTTTTAAAGACGATAAATGCAGTTTTATTTGTCACGATATTGTATGGAGGAACAAGTTACCGGTTCAACTGTCAGCGCTTAAGTTTGGCGTATTCACGTAAATATTTCTTTTTGATTTTATCACAACAAACTTTTCAATGAGTAGGCTAGTAAAATCAGGCAATTTGAGCAGATTATTAACGTGTCGGATGATCAGAGACATGTGTATCGTTTACATGGTAAGCAACCAATAGATATTATGTAAATTGTCCATTTATGTTAAAGTGAAAAACTGATATGGCATTTTAGATTAGATTGATCATATATTGTACATGACTATATGCGACAGATAGATAATTCCCTGAATTATTAAAATGATAACTCTTCTAGACAAATAATATATAAGAAGACTGAAAAGCAAGACTAGCATCTCTTTTTCTTAAAGAGAAGTTTTTTTTTTTTTTTTTGCAATTTATGCGACGATAGAATTTCTCCTTTGAAGGGATTTTAGTAAATGTCCCTCTGTCTTCCCTTCTTCCGTTCCTATTCAACCATATTATCACGAAAGCAACCGTACACCGCTACCCCTGACTATCCAACCAATCATTCAAGTGATTTATGTACATTTCGTTTATTTCGTTCCATAGGGTCTTTCAGTAGGATATTTTATTTCAATATTTCTCCATTATATTTTCTCCCTTCCCCATTCTACCGATCTCTGCTCTGTCTGTCGCATATAGTCCTCTTCATATTATTAAAAACAGCAATAGTCTCATTTTTTTTTGCACTTTCCTACGTCTTGTCTGAATGCCCATAGTTCTCGATCCATTCAATTCGATTCAATTTAATTCGACTCGATTCGACATTAATCTTCTTCCATTTCCTTGCTTGTATTTCTTCGTTATACTTTTAGAATGCTTGTTCAAGTATAATTTCGTTAGCAATGGAATCTCATTTTTATCTCTAATGAGATTCCATCGATACCATACCTGAACACTTCCTTTACAACATTAATATTACGATTATTATTATTATTATTATTACCTATTATTATTATTATTATTACCTATTATTACTATTATTATTATTATTATTATTATTATTATTATTATTATTATTATTATTATTATTATTATTATTATTATTATTATTATTATTATTATTATTATTATTATTATTAATTGTTATTATTATTATTATTATTAATTGTTATTATTATTATTATTATTACTATTATTATTATTACTTATTATTATTATTATTACTTATTATTATTATTATTATTATTGTTATTATTATTATTATTATTATTGTTATTATCATTCGTGGAAATGAGCAAAAGCTGAAGGTAACAGAGAAGAGACGTTGAGTCTGTATAAATTGTACGACGTCTCACGGTGCATTGCGAATCCCTTCCGTCTCTGGACGAATCTCTATCTTTCCTTCTCTTTCCTTTTCTTCCCTTCCTTTCTTTTCCTTTTCCTTTTCCTTCTTTTCCTTCTTTTTTCTTCCTTTCCTTTCTCTTCCCATTTAGGCTATTTTATTTTATTCGATACTTTACATTCTACGCAACAATATAAGTTGTAGACATTGACGAAAGCCTTTTCTTTTAAGATATGCTATTAGATATATGACCTTATCCCTCTCATTCTCTGCTATATCATCCTTCTTTTTACCTCATTCTTCCTTGTGTTATTTTCACTTCTCTTCCCTCTTTCACTTCAAAAGGCATAAAATTTTGGACAATACATCGTCTAGCACTTTTCTTTTACTCCATGCCAATATTGCCAATTTCTCTCTTTGCTCACTTCTTCCTCTCCCTAAATTGTTATCACTGAAATTACTGGAATCTCTTCCACCATACAGTCTCAGTTGCAATCACAATTGAACATTCTATTCAATGTGCATTGTTAAAAAGAAGATGAATATGTAATAATATCAAACGAATACTTGGCTGTATAAATGACGGCCCTTAGGCTGTACAATTTTAACCACAAGCTGCCATCTGAGGATTGTCTATCATTTTTTAACCATTTCCATATTCCATTTATTGAAAGGAGAAGATGGGATGAATACAACAAGTGAAATTTTAGTCTTAAATGATGCAATCAGATTAGTACGATATAGTTGCATGCTAAATACAATCATTTCGCTTATGAACGTTTGGAAATGATTTCAAATATTTTTTTGCCTTATATACTTTTGTTTCAATCATTTCAGGAATTTCACCCATTTCTCTTTCTTTTACTAACATATTGAAATCGTTTAGATTCTATTCTTTCTTTAAATAATTAGACATGATCAATAAATTTCCTAATTTTTATTCATTTTAATTAATATTATTATATTAATTATTATCTTTTATTTTGGTTAAATTCTTACCAAAACTTTTGAGATTCCCAAATTTCTCCTCGGTAGCTATAAACTGTCATTTATCATTTTGATTCTTTTAAATTACTGCCACTAAAAGTCTAGTTTACAGATTCATTTTTGTTTTCAATAATTAGTGTCGCTTGACTATCCGATGTCGCTTTTTCTCCTTCATATCGCTCTCTCTCTCTCTCTCTCTCTCTCTCTCTTTACATGTAAATTTTGATTTTTGTTTTTATGATTCATAGGCTAATTCAGAGAGCATATTCATTTCCAATTCTCATTGGTTGGATCAGTTAGATTACTTCTAGCATATTCATTCATCGATCAGATATTTTAGTTAAGTTAAGGAAAGGATATAATGCAGGAATAAATTATTTAAATAATTTTGAGCTTTAACTCTTGCCGTATTTTGCCATTTTGCAAATCGTTTGCAGATATTAACTATCGATACTCCCATATTAAGAATGGTTTTATTAATATTTGAGTGTTGTTTTTACTATTTTGAATCTGATTAAAACAATATAATTAGATTGAAAACTGACTTTGACAAAATACGAAAAAAGAAAATACATGAATTGGTTTATTGTCTCGATGATGTTGTCACTAAAATTGGGTTTGTGATCGTACTGGACGAATTTTTTTTGTTATATTCATCTACTGTATTTCTGGATGTGCGAAATTATGTCCTTCATGAAATGAATAGATTTTTCTTTCGATTTGAAATAGCTGATCATATGATGGAAAATTTTTGCAGCTTCAGCATTCCATTTTCGTTGCTTAACATTCCCATAGATGTATTTTATCGAAATCAATCTTTTACCAAGATATTCTACCAAGATAATCAGTTATTCATTCCTTTCAAATTATTTCCTGCTTTTTCTCGTTCGTCTCATTCTCAGATTTGGATAGCAAAAAGTGGAAAAACCTATACAATAGCAATTTTTCTAGCTTTTTCGTCTTACATTGCTGAAATCTACGTGAGCGCAAAATATATTATTCTACTGTATTTCAATACCAAAAACTGAGTTATATAGAATTAAATAAAACATATTTTGAGAGTTGTAAGAAAAGCTACGACAACAGTACTGAATTTTACTCTAACCCAACTATGCCATATTTTACTAAAATTACAAATAAATGTGAAAAAAAGAATGGAAAAAAAGTAACGAGAAGAGTCTAAGTAGCGATCTGAGTCGCTATCCTTCCTCGAAGTCTCTTTCATTTCTTTTTTCTTCGGATTAATACTTAGTCTAGCTTAATTTCTGGGAGATTTCAATAAAATAAATTTATTAATCCTATAGAACAATTTCAGAAGAGCAACCTAAAAAATTTAAAATTCGAACAAAAGAAAAGTGAATAATCGAGGACAACTTCAATTTATTCAGCCCAATTAGTTGCCATTTTTTAAATTTTGATAATTAATTTTAGTTTATTGACAAATCATTTGGTATTAATTAAATAATGAAGAAAAGTTAAGCAAATTAAATCTAAAATTTATTCTATCCATAGAACGATTGATAATGACTAGATTAATGCGTAATAATAAATACGGAAATAACGAATAAACCGAAATGTTATTTGAGCATATTCAACGAATTGAAACTGTTCTTCGGCATTAAATGCATGTACTACTGAATGCAGCATTTATGTCTAATTGAATGAAATGCAGAAAGAATCTTTATTTTTATACATTTCATCAATGAGTCACGCATCCGTCTTCATTCGATTAATACAATTATTTCCATCAATCATTTTTTAATTTTGACGCTTGCGCTAGATCCAAATTTGAATTTTTGTTTCAAGATGGCTTTCTTTCTGAAAGGCTACGTCCTTCCCAATTTTATTTTCATAACAGTCCAGAGAAAACCATCAAATTTATTGCTCAGTTTTATTCTTTGGTTTTATTTGAAGATTCTGTTTGATCGCAATATTTTTTTATTAAATTAATCTGTTCAGAAAGAAGATAGAAGACAAATCGTAATAGAATATGGAATAAAAAGTAAAATCGTAATGTATTTCTTTGATATAACTCGTTGAAAGGATATCCATCGATTCGTCGAGACCAGATGAAGACTGTATCCATTGGTTGGATTTGTCTTCCCTTTGTCTCGCTTTTTGCTCCATTCCAGTTGCGCAACATAAAGCTATTGGATCGTACCGAGGCCTTTATCCCTTTGTCCTTAGTCTCTTCTTATATAACGAATCAAATGTGCACCAGCCTGCAGAATTGCATTGTCATTAGTTTGTAGAATCAAATAGTTATACCGTAATTATTTTTAGGCTTCTCTACGCTCCTTATTAATGCACAAAATTTTAGAAATTATGGTGTAATAATTAAGATTATCAGCAATTTACCATATATAAAAGAATTGCCATATGCAATCAATAATTCAAACGTTTCAGTAACAGTCGTTGAAATTTAATTGCCAACCAAAATCTCCAATCTCTAAGAATAAAGTTGCCTAAAAATGAAATGAAGACCAATATTTCAATTTTTTTTCTCAAAAATTAACTTATTGAAAAAATATTTTTGAATAACAGTTTTTGTCTTTGTGATAATCCTTTTTTATTCATTAAATTCTTTATTGCGAGATCGATCGTACAGAAAAATTCATATATATAAATTGGTTATTTGAGGGAAGTGTCAAAAACTATTCTGCATTACATTTCTTGTATTTTTCAAAATCAATTCGAAATTTTTATGCTGGATACATAGTTTATGAAGCTCGAATGTTTCCTTGGTCTGTTATTTTAATAAAAATTTATAACAAAATCAATTCCTTTCTTTAATGTTCCAATAATATACTTGAATAATGTATTATCAAGCTTTAAATATTTATTTCATTCACGTCTGGAGTTCGCTGATACTATGAAAAATAAGGAATTGGCGAAGCAAATAAGATAGATTTTTTTTTTTGATTACTATCATAGCTTTTTATATATATTTTTTCATATCATTTAACTTTTTTAAATACCAATATTGGATGTTGAGAAAATGTAATTATTATGCAAATCAAATTTCCACTTTAATTTCAATTCTATTGATGTGAAACATCCAATTAATTATTAAATATACTATAATTTGGGGAGAAAATTTTGGAAAAACTGAAGTCCACTTCTAATAACTATATAAAAACTTACACTCTGATATCAACATTAATGAATGCACTGGTATTTATCGGATAGAAATGTTAAGCAAAGAAGAAAAGTATCAAATGAAAAATTGTTGTGAATGATTCGGGAAGCAAATAATTTATCAAAAACATTTGTATAAATTTTATACAAAGATTTTGCAGTGATCAAAGTAATGAATAAAATGAACTGTCAGTCAATAATTAGATAGTTACTTACCTCACATAGATCAAAATTTAAGCCTTCAAATGAACTATTAGCCAATTGTTAAATGTTTAGAATTACCGTAGTAATTTAAACAAACTACACTCAAAAATCCCCAAAACCACGCCCTGAATATATAGAGATAACCTTCTTTCCATTCATTGGTTCATACTTGTTCCACACCATATTTTTATTATTTTATTCGTTTCATTGCTTTTCAGTTTTTATCTCTCCGAAATGATGATAGAGTTCGTTTTATAACGGAGTAGATTGAAAAAAAAAAAAATCAAACGTCATATCAACATCTTATTAGTATGACGATATTTTCAATGAGATTATTTGTAGCTGGATATCGATATTCTAATTATATTTCCTAGACGTTTTAAAGACGTAGAAATGCGTGATTAAAGGATCAAGTGACTAAAATGGCAACATATTTTATCTTATTCACATCAAATAAAATATTTTGGACATACATCAATAATATCCATAAAATAACACAACTAGCCATGCCACTTTACAGTAAAGATAAAGTATGCGAGTGAGATTTGTGAATGAATTCTTGAAATGCTCTCGAAGAATGTTAATTTTAAGAAACTTTCTTAATATTCCGAGACTCTGAAAAAACTGGATTTTATTTGTGAGGCAAAGCAGCACTGTCAAAATTTCGGCATAAAAATGAGAAGAAATAAATTATGTAGGGCAATGTGTTCAGCTGGCTTTATCTGAAATTGAATTGGGCCTATAAATCTTAGTTAACTTTTTAGTTGCATTAGGGCTGATGAGGTAGTTTATAAAGCTGCGAGAGTAAATTAAGTTCGCAGATTTTAAGCTATCTCGACTGCCTTCATTGCACCCTTTTCTCATTTTTTTCATGTTTTTAACTTAATTCAAATTTCTATTGCTTTTTCATCCTTTGTTTGATGCCTTTTTAACAATTTTATTTGAATAGTTTATTTTTAACTATTTCGCTAGGCAGAAGAATAAATGACTAAATGACAATTAGAAGCTATGCTACATTATTTAATGGCTTCAGAAATCTGAAGCACTGAAAGATTATTAGTAACTATAATGTTTATAAATGAAATTTTGAGCTATACAGCTATTGGTAGTTCATCAACTCACCATCCAGTATCATGCAATGCATAACGACAATCACTTCAGTTTAACTAACTATGCTTCAGTTTTGAAAATGTTATCATTCTAACAAATATCATGTTGAATTTTTTACATAATGCGTTCTTATAACTTCCATAGTTAAACTTAATGAAGACTATTAAGTCTATTATCATAGCGCTGGAAAAAAAAGATCGCAGAAAATCAAACTACAAATAAATTAAACTCATTAATTGATTTACTTTTATTAGATTAAATGAAAACGACATTTTGCCTGATGTTTTGACCATTTCTATGCTTCAGGGATTTAGCGTAATTTTAATGATTTCCAGTAAAATTATTTGAAAGCAATAATAAATACTACAGTAGGAAATTTACAGCTATTTATTGAAAAAATATACATTGAATTGTAAAATAATATATATTCGGATGAGATCTATCAGGAAATTCACTGTTTTAATTTGTTAGATTTGAAAATGCTCTTACAAGAAATTCATGGTCAAATTTGTAGAGAACTGGTGATAATATTTCCGATCAAGTAGTTACTCATGCAACCAAAATACACCTGAAAGGGACATTTCTGATTTCGCTTATTATCACGGTTCGTAATTTAGTTTTTTTGCGTAGTAGTTAGAAAGAAAATAAAATTCTACTCAACAGACAAACATTTTTAAATAATTTATTTAAAATTTAAAAAAAAAAACGAGAGAAAGGAAACTTTCTCTCCTTTCCTTTCATTTATCATTCTATCATTCTTCTAATTTGTCACACTGTTGACTGCTTTCATGACGGCAGTACTGTTTATATTATTTGTGTTTAAATGTTCACGAAATAAGCTTTGCTTAATTTAATATCTAAGAATTTCAGTAGGTTGGTATATTTTAACTACATGATAAAAGCACTTCATCTATCTTCATAACACAATTTAGGATTACATACAATTGAAGTTTCTGGGAAAATTTGATAATTTTGAGCCTGTACTAATAAATAAGTTGCCTACTCATGCAATCAGAATTCCCTTTACAGCGCTGACCTTTTTTCTATTTGTCCTTCACCATAAAATAAAAAATATAATTTTGTCTATTCTTTAAATTCTCGAAGCATCCTTCCAAGGCCAGTGTTATAGCGTAAGTATTGTTTGCACATAGTTTTTTTTTTTTTTTTTTCAAATAGCCCAAAAGTTTCAATCAATAACATGTTTGATAAAAAATTTTTAGCTCAATAAATTTATAATTTTTGTGTTCCCAACACATATAAATTTGAGTGACCAACAAATTTTATTTTGATTTATTAATTAAAATTTTTACTTTTAAGTTTTATTTTTCGTGATTAAAGCATTAGAATGATAATTCTATAATGATTACCTGCAAGACAAATGAAGAATGCATTTTTTGAGGTGTCGTTGATGATAGCACAGCTAAGAAATACAATAAAAACAAATGGTAGTAATCGGAAAAATTTGTCCCCAGAGAATTCTTACTCTGTTCGTTGATCAAAGATGAAAAGTGTATGAATTTAAGATGGAAATCATGGCTATCACAAATTAATCGAATTCAGTTTTATGCAATGGCGCTTCTATTCATCTTTCATCTTATTATCAACAAATAATGTTAACAACTTCATTCTTGACCGGATCATTATACAAAGTGGAAGTAGTGTTAAATACTATCGTGTATTATTCATAGGAATTGAAGCACATTCAATTGCCAATTATATTCACCGTCACTTGTTTCGAGTAAGAAAGTATTGTTTTATTAAAAAAGATTTCATTTAAAATCCTGTCAAAAAAAAGAAAAAAAAACGATAGTTTTCCCAATAATTGCTATGACGATCTGAAAATATCATTACGACAATCTGAAAAGATCCAGTAGCAAACTATTATGATTTTAATAAATTCATTGTCTAACATTTATTTGACTAAAAACAATTCCTTATATCGGATGGAATTTGACGAATTCGTTTTCCTTGCAAATCATTAATATCTGAACAAAATATGGTTGGAAAGTTTAGCTTAATGTCGTGTCATTGTTACCGATATAAAAAGTAGGTGATTTCATATCACAGCGTTCAAAAAACTAATGATCCTTTTATTATCTCTAGCATTTGATAATGCTAGTAAAACTTATTTTAACTTATTCTCTGCTAGATTTTTCGTGCTTTCTCTTACATGTGATGTCAGCAAATCTCTAAATAAAAGATATGAGGCAGCATTTTTTATATTTTTTGAAATATATATGATCAATAGTTGATTAAAGTAATGAGCCTTGCATATTCAAGATGCTATAGCCTAAACTGTTACAAATTTTTTTCACATAACAACAATGATTAGGGATAGAAATGTATTAATCACACTAAGAAAAAAGGTCGAACACTGTATTAAATGAAATGGATATAAGTCATTTTATTGAGAATGCTTTTTAAAGACCTTAAATTTATTCAAAAATTCAAAACAAGTCCAAAAGATTTTTAATTCTTTCTATGATCCAATGTAAATATTTAATTTTACCGATCGAACAAAAAATCACGAGCTTAAAGACTTTTAGTAACATTAGCTTTGCATTTAATATTGCTTTACGCACTAGCTAAGAAAGCAAATGTTAGATTTGAAATGTTTGGATGAAATTAAAAAATCAATATAAATTGTTTATGAAGATAAAGAATAACACGAGCAGTCGAAATAAAGCTGTAGAATTAAATAAAACTGTCAGAGAAAATGGTGAACTTTCTTCAGTTTCAAAATCTAGTATTTTGTCATGAGGTATATGTTACAGTTTCATATAATTCAATAAAACTTCAAAATGATTCATTGTTTTGTTTTTATGAACTGAAAATGACATCAAAAATTATGTTATCAATATAAAATTGTTCTTCATAGAAAAATTAGAAGGAATTTTTTGAATTTTTTTTTAAATTAAAATGGCAAGACAAAGGATATCAATATTCATAATATATGCGAAAAATAAAAATAGTTTTAACTGAATTGAAGATGCGAATTCAATTTATTTTAAATTAGAAAAAAAATTTATCAACACAACTGGGCACTGTGAAATATCGTGAACAATTCAACAAATAATAAAGAATAGAAATGCAATACGAAAGAAAACTTCCAGATGTCTTTATTGTCAATATAAATACTGTAACGAAAAATTACTACGTCGCACATTAAAAGAGTGGGAAAATTTCTCGATGCCTTCAAATTTCTTATCTCTTAAAATATCAGTGTTATGCTACTACTATTATTTAATCGTATTCAGTTCTATTGAAAATCTATTAAGCTTCTGTAAAAAAAAATGATAATTTTAGGAATAATTGAAAAGATATTTAAAACATCTCAACTAGTATATATTTTGTTATACATTATAATAACTAAAAATATTTTTCGTTGGAAAAATAAACATAATCAATATTCGAAATGAGAAAGAATATTTGATGACAATAAATTTATTGAATATTTGTAGGTAAACGATAGTTTGTAAAAAGCTTCTTTATGGTAACTTGTTACAGTAATCATATAGCTTTCTTAAATAACATACTTATTTATTGAAAAACAGGATCAGTAAATGGATGTCAAAAAATAATTAAATCATTCAAAATGAAGAAAAATCTTCCTCTTTATCCTGTTTCAATGATAAATGATAAAAATGTTTAGTATCGAATTTTCATTTTCAAACTTCAAACACTTTTTTTTAGATAGATTGAAAACTAGCAATGATAAGTTCACGGGTTGTAATAAAGGTTGAAAATTCATCAAACATTTCAGGTAGTAATTCTATGATTAATACCAATTTTTATATCATATATTTCTATTCCATGAATGCATATACTGTTATTTTATATTTGTATGCTTATAGTAGTCTGTTTTATACATATGAGAATAAGTGGTGGGATACATTAACTGAAAATAACATCTCATATACATCGTAGTCTACAGCAAGTCTAAATGAAATGATTATAAATTGTAGTTTCTATAATAGATCACTAAAATGTGTGTTTAAAATGATTCTGAAAAATGATTTCGATAAATTATGAAATAATTTTCAGACTAGATCTTCTGACTTAAATTTACAAAATTAGCTGTAGTATTTTTGAAAGTATAATAATTTGCACATTTGGACATTTAACCAACAACCAGAAATAATCATAGATGAATAACCTCTCTGTTGCTTGCATAAAAGTAGTAGTTGAAAAGAATATTAACTGATGTGAGTGATATTTTGAAAATGAGCTATATTGATAACGCCGCGAATATGATATAAATAAAATTCCATATCAAATACGTGAGTGACTTCTTTGTCAACATTACCAATTCAGCTTAAAATGGAAACAGAAAAAATAAATAAAGGAAATGATATATTATAAATAAAGTTATACCCGATGCCCAAATTTGAAATATGCTCTATAGTAATATAAATATTATAATGAACCCAACATTCGCGAGAAATCCAAAAATATCATACAATATTTTATTTTATGAGATGAATATGATGAAATAATCAAAGAATTTATATAATAAAAATTTGTAATATTTCTGAGGCAAATGAATCATTTATCCAAATTTTCAATACAAAAGCCTTTTGTTCCCTGATCATTCTATCTGCTAATAAAGCCATATTGTTTGAAATGTTGAAATCTATGCTAATTATTTAGAATTCTATAATGATGCATTTAATTCTAAAAATTCTTCATCAAACCCTATCGCCATCATGCAAATACATAATGAAAAGCGAGATCAAAATTCCGCAGCGACTCAGTCAAAATAATTTAAGGATAAACATTGTTATCTAACGCAAACACCACTGTGACGAGACCAAGGCTTGATGGAAGTTTTTGACGGTGCAATTGTTTCAAATGATTTTTTCAGATGCCGTCCCCATCTGGAGATCGGATTCTGAGGGGTTTTATGATCTGTTTCTTTTATAGAATTATTTTCATAGAAATTCAACCTTCTACTACAAAATTACGAAATACTTCCTTTATACGGCAAAATCATTTCTGAAATTGTGGTCCAATCAAAACTGCATTTTCGATTTCGCTGCGAAAGTTTTCGGAATTTGAAAAATATACTTCTTTCACAGAACCATTCCGTTTGATCGAAGTTATCTTCTAATATGGTTTGCTTGATCTATGGGACTAAGATTTCAATTCATTTTTCATTTTTTCTTTTTCTTACTATGCATTGATATGATAACTTTGTTTCCGACAATTCATCGTTTGCATTTCTTTTTTGAGCCTTCTCTGCTATTTTTTCGAATGTTTCCTGCAATGCTGGAAGAACCAGCTCTTGCCATATGAACATAAAATAGGTTCTTATATTATCTATAGCATTGGCATAGCCTATTTTATAAGTATTATTTAGCATACTGTTTTATCGATCATACATTTCACGGATTGTTGACACTATAATTAATATATAGTAACAACTGAACAACGTTTCGTTCAATTAGAAGCTGAGCGTTTATTATACCTTTTATGAAATTGAGTCGCACCATCGGTTATACTGCGTTGGGTGTGATTATTATCTATGCTATAACTGTTCTGTTGGGAGCACCGTTTTTAAGGTTAGTTAATGTTTCTTTTTAAAACCTTTCTCCCACTACATAGAATTTGTGATTGGCTTGTCATAATCACTTATATCATTATTGTGTTCTATCAATGATTTCAGTTGTTTCACAGCGAATTTCGTCTTTTCCATTGTGCTTGCAATAGTGAGTATATTTCCATTGTTATTAGTTGCCGAAAACTTCGACAATTTGGATATTATTTTATTTGACGAGAGGTTTTATTTTAATTAATTCAGATAACTGTAACAGCAGATTCAAAGTTATAACTTTTTTTCTAAAAATGTAAGCAGCATGTTTATACTTCTAAAATTAAGTTGAAAGAAATTCAGAAAGAACAAGAAATATCGTTCTCTTCTCTAGAAATATATTTTCTGTAACAGATAAGTCGATTCGAAAATAATAATTTTTTCCTATATGTCATCTAATTTCATATATATTTTATTTCCTTGTTGAAACTAATGCGTTAGATGCATGGAACTCATTAGATAGATAAAGAAGTGCTGGAACTTTTATATATGAAATCAGAGTTAACTTCTTCATAATACTTTTAGACAGTTATCGCATAAGTATTTGCTTGCTCATCACTTATCATTTGGTGGTATTTTCGGCGCGTGGTTCGGCGCATTTTTTATTCCTTTTGATTGGGATCGCTGGTGGCAGGTAATTTATCCTATTTATTCTCAAAATATATTTCTGATTATCAATTTGAGGTATTCAGGAGAACTCTTCAATCATTCTTTTATTTATTATGAGCTATTTTTCATTATTCATTTTGCATTTATATTTCTTTTTATTCTTCATTTTTAAGCGATATTTTATAAATTAAATCTTCTTCAGCGTTGGCCTATTCCATGTGTTTTTGGTGCATTATTTGGCGGTATTCTTGGATTTTTAATCAGTGGTTATAAAATCTTTTTTCCTGGTTGGAAAAGCAGCAAAAGTAGAAAAACTTGTTTAACTGCAATAGTTTGTATTGATTGTTCTTATTGTTGAAATGTGTAAGTTTTAAGACTTGTTAATTATTTGGTAAAGCATTTCAATTCATATTTCAACTGAAATAGTAAAATAGACACTAGTAGAAATTTTTAATCTTTTGAAATTTCCGAGTATTTATAAAGCGTATATATGTATGTATCATTATAAAGAGTTTAGCATTGAGGTCATACAAAAACTTTGAACATCGTAATGTATGCTGCAACAAGTACTTATCTTTCTCAACTCTTCAATGTACCAAAGTTGAAAGCTATTATTTTTGCTGAATTCGATGCAGATAAAGGTCCAGTGATCAGAATACAGGTTAATAATAATTCCATTTCCTTTTCATTCCCATAGATGTCACTCATATCTGCTCATGATATGGATGATATAGCTTCAATTCCAAATATCATGTTATATTTATAAGAGATCGCCGAAAAATGTTACTGCTTAATAATCTTTCACATTTTAGGTACCCAACTTTCTCTTTGATGCAAAAGATTCGATACATTTTCAAATGCTATCATCCCTAAACCAGAACTTTTTCACCGACTAATCAAAGTGAACCACGTTGAAAATAGTGACGGAAAAGTGTACAAAGTGATGGGACATCCTGTTGGTATCGGTTAGTTATATTATTGAATTGTGAAAATTGTTAAAACTGTTATAAGTAATTAAAATTTGTTTAAAAAATTTTTAACACTTACTGTAAATGAATTGAATCATGCATAAATCTTGGGGGTCAAATTTTCTGAAAAGTTAAAATTTTTCTGACTTATATGTACGTCGAAATGATCACTTTTATCTCGAACAGTTTTCTTAAATAATCTACCTTTTCTTTTGGATTGATAATAATCTATATAAGACTTGTTGCTATAGATTCAAAATGTAAAATAAGTTTCTTGAGACGTCCTTTTGTTGATGTTTACAACGTAATTGACAGATATGTTATGAGTTATCTAAAAATTGTTGAAAGCAATTTGAGCTATAATAATTACATGTCGCGACTTATTATTAATTATAGAAAAGAAAACGAATTGTTAGAAAAAAGTCTGAAAAAAAATATATTCTGAATTGATCTTTCTTGTTTTTTCTGTTGTTTGTGATCCTTTTCTATCTAGTTTAGTTAAAAGCCTGAGATTTTGATATTACATATGTGGCACTTTATTTTAGAAATTCAATGAATTCATCCATATAATTTAGCAAAATATTATGTCAGAAATGTGTTTCTTGCACATGTAGAAAGATTTTAGAATCTGATTCATATGTTCGCAGTCGGTATATATTCAATGTCTGCTTCGTGGTTGATAAAAATAGTCAGATTGATTGCATGTATGAACCGATGGTACAGAAATGTGCCGCTTATCTAACACTGATGGAGAAGGTGAAGAACTTCTGAAGTATCGAAATGATTGGGTTAAAGATTTGCATCTGACTAATCGGAATATATTCAGGATACACGTTTTTATCACAGTCGCAGGACAAATTATCTGGTTTATTGATGAATATATTCGAAGGTCTTAATGAGCACGGTATGAAACTGAGCGCATTGTAATAAATTATTATACAGTTTCATCTTAATAATAATATTCTTGACGTTATCGATTCTTTATTTGCAATACTGATAGGAATATACGGACTGATTATTTCACATCTGCAAACTTTTTTTGTATTTCTCATCATCAATTTTCAAAAATATTTGTTTTAAAATCAGTTTATTTCGGAGATTTTGCTTTGATGTTTAATAGATTAAATGCCTATTTATATGATGGATAATTCAATAATTTTAGGAAAAATGTTTTCTTCATGTTTATATTTATGAAAGTAAAATTTGGATTATTGTCGGTATCATTTTTTTCCTCTGTTAGACTTCATAGCTGGGACTTCATGCATATGCTATTGGTCGCATTCAGCGATCAATAAATTTGCGGTTATGAAGCTTCACCTTGTTAATACTATACATTTAAGAGACTTTTATATTTTAGATATAACTAATTACTTGACCTATAGAAAGTTTTTGTAGAATTTTTAGTAGACGAAGCTTTTTGATGACAGGCCTTTTGCTCACACATTGAAATATCCTTGCAGTAATTAAATATTATTCGCCTAGTTCTTTCAGTCAATTTTCTCTCCCAAATACCAATTAAAATATGACTGACCAATGAATGACTTTCTCTTGAAACTATCAAAACGCATAGATATTTTCATACAACAAAGATCCATCGAACTTATGTTTGCATATTATCATACCACACAGAAAGACACAGTTTTATTGATTTTTATTTGGGAACTAGAAAAAATTGTAATGGTTATCGATTTTATTATCGATGATAAACAATTATATAATATAATATAATGCTATTATTGACGAGTTAATTATCAGTTTTTAGTGAATTACAGTTTCTTTTGTTTCTTTTGAGGTGAATGCAAAATTCCTGTTACTGATCAGACAACTATATACTTAAAATTGTGTCCTTCATTTCATGGTATTGAGCCACCTAAGGTGAGTTATTTCAGTCATGTCTAAGTATAAAATTTGCGTGTTTCTATAAGCGTTCTGTGCATATTGTCCTCATTGTTAGTCTTTTTTTTCATAAGCTTAAAGTTTGAAGACTAAGTCCATTTTTGAACATATTTGATTAGTGTTTAATGTTTCGACATTTAGCAAACTGTATTAAACTGTGTAAAACAATCGCTGTTTGCAGGTGGAACCGTATATGGTGCCGATGTTCACACAAATACCACCACCAAATACACCAAATCACATCCCAAAAATGGATGTTCTTTCTCAGAAGGTATGCTTTAAGGTCATAATGTTTTTCGACTGCAAATTATTCAATGTTGGGATATCGTAACATGTTGCACTAATTTCTTTATAATAGCTTTGTGCTTAAAACTAATGTATAATGCATATTATTTAGTGCATATTATATTAAAGTTTTCATGACGACTGGGAACAGTTCATTATTTTTATATTTTGTTATGACTTTCATGTGCTGTTATCAACATGGTTATATATTAGATAATCGAAAATTACTTAACATTAAATCTCATGTTTAATATTTGTTAATATGCGTTTTGGTTGAATGTTATTGACTGTAGTTATTCCGCCCAATATATTCGTGGGATCTTTTATCACAGAGATAGTAATACACTTGAAGATAATAAACGAAACATATTATAACATGTACTAAAGAAATAATGAATTCGATTTGAAATAAAACTCATTACTTATTTCAGATTTGTCCCAAAATAGATGGTGTACGTTGCATTAAAGAAATTGCCATGATGGTACAAATAGATGCCGATCTAGTCATGCGATGCGTGCGTAATTTGCATTTCTATGGTTGCCTGACATTAATACCTCTATTTATGTATGCTAACACTTACGTTGCCACCGAACAGCTACATGATTTCTATGTGAACGCTGATCTTGTCGAAGTTAATGCTGCAATATTTTTTGAATATTGTCGAAACATTTCATTCTTAAACTTTTTTCTGACAAACTAGGATCCATTAGGATTTAGCTTACATAATTTTATTAATTAAATTAGGCATATATGAAGGTACAGTTTTTTCATACCAAAATCACAGTAAACACATTCTTTTTCTACTATTCGGATCACTGAATTTCAGTTTAATATTCATCGCAGACTCATTTTCTTGGCTTTTAAGAGATGAACAAAAAAGATATATTTTGACATTTCCTAGACTACTTTCAAATTATCTCACTCTATACCACATTTATTTACATGTTACATCATTTTATGAATGTTTGGAATTTATACGACCACTAGACAATGAAGGAAAACATTCGGGTCCAAAACCTTCATTTCCCGATGTGTTCCGATTATATGCCAGTTTGAAGGTGTGTTTGTTAAAGATGATTTGAAATAGTCTGTTTAATCAAGATTAAAAATCAAGAATTATGTTTGTGTATGTTATGTAATAATCTATTTATTTTGTTTTATTTTGAATACATTTCCAGACAGGTATGACAATGAAAGATTGGTGTAAAGAATGTCCCCGAGACAATATAATGTTGATGAGAGGCGTGTAATACAATTTGGTGTATGCCATGGATTCGTTCGAAAACTATGCGTTTATCCTGTTTCTCTGAAAAAAGGCGATCTGAGAAGGTGATTTCATCTAATGTTTGTATATATTTTGATAGATAGAAGAGTATAAATTATTCCAGATAAAGTCGTTAGCATTCGATTTTCAATTTCGAATAGATGCGTACACCCATTTAGTCATTTAATTGTAAATTCGTTTTCTTAAATCGTTATATCGATCCCAACCTTTTAATTTGTTATTCATACGTATTTTGCATACTCGATGTAAATTTGTATGCCATAAAAAAATGGTACTTAGCTTTTAGGAACAAACTGTACCATTTGGAAATAATTTCATTCCAAATTTGTTTATAGAATAGCCAAATTATGTGACGGTACTCGCTCACTGGAAGATTTAGCAGTTGTTTTTGCTGTTTCACCAGTAAAATTATTGGAAGCAATTCGTGACGACGGAAATTTTGTCTTCATATCAAAGTAGAAGTTATATGTATTTATATGGAAAAAATTCTTGTCAAAACTTTCCAATCAGGAAGTTTTAGTTTTCATAGGACAAAGAATACATTAAATAAGTGCTGGGAACTATTTAAGTTTGCGGAATAAATCTTACTAAATCAAATATAATGCTTGGAAATTTCTGTAAAAGATCTTATGTTTGACTGTGGGATTTGAAGATCCTTTCCCCATACTTTTAAAGATTAACGTATAATATGAAAATATTCCTTTCTTTGTAATGCTTAAAAACATCGTTTATTAGTGCTTCATTAGTTGTGGCTTTTCCGTTTCTGCATTCATGCGTTTTCTGTATTTTTTTCCGTTTATTTAAGTATGTTCGCAACCAACAGCATCCTTATTTCAATGGCGCTGAGAATATACGCTTGTCTATATTTGATGAAAAAATTCATATGTTGACAGATGTCTTTAATTTACCTTTAAAGAGATCTCGCTTTCAATTATCTGAATCCAAGGGTTCTTTTTTTCTAGCAATTTGCACTTAAACAGTTAAGTTATGTAGCAGTCAGCTTGTTCTTAAAGCCCTCTGAGACAGGAGCTGTTCTGGGATTTTTAAATAAATAGAATACCAAAATAATTGAGATATTAAAAAACACATCCATATGATGTTAAATCTAATAAAATAAGTGTTATTACAATGTATTCGATTTTTGAGTTTCATTTTTCAAGTTACATTGCAAGAATTAAGGATGAAAATACTTGAAATATCGAAACTGATGTGGGAAAAGGAAAGACTATTGCTTTTGTGAAAATAATATTTCCGCTTCGTTAAACTTCTGTTGAATAAATATCGATAATGATTTTTCTTGGTTTTCTTTATCTTTGGAAAATCAGCGAAAACTATTTTGAAAAAACGGATCATTAAAAATTTCTATCTTCAATTGTTTTGGATCATATTTTTATTCCTCTCACAACTTGAGCGTTTGAATATGAATTATCTAAGTATTTAAGGATACATGAAAATAATGATAAAGGAGATGAAAATCGTAATCAGAAGCATAGAGTAAATATAAGTATGAAGCATATTTTTCAAAATCAACGGAACAAAATTTGAATTTTTCGAACGAATTGTTAGTTAACCGTTCCTATAAATCTCATATAGTGATTCTTGTATTTTTTTTTTTTAAATACCAAATTGCAATGAAATGGAAGATGAAAATTAAACTAGCATGCATGGATATATTAATCATCTATTGGTGCAAATTTCTCTCATACTTGTTTCATTTCATACATCGAAAATTGTGTCATTGCAACAGAATATCAAAAGGCAGCATCCGCATCTTTGAGTATTTGCCTTTTTAGCATTGCTTTTTTAAGAAGTAATCTCGCTAGTTAAGGTTTTCTGATTTGTACAAAAGGAATGGATTCTTATAGTATCACTATGATAGGTCTAGAAAGTCGCATCTTTCCATTGCAATATATTTATGTTGACATTTGCTTATTGCATCATAAAATATATAGCAAAACCATGTTTATAAAATTCTCTCTTTGAAATCTTCCTTCTATTATTGAATAAATTTCTTTAATAATATAAAAATTGTAAACCTTTTCCATTCTACGGATACTGCAATGCTTAGTTGTTTATAATTTGCCAACATAAACCGAATACCAACTTGAAGATGATTGTACAGACAAACTCATGCAGTGTGTAACGACAATGGCCTGGAAGCTGTAACTTAATGGACATTAAAAACACTGGGAATTTACATATGTATGTAAAGGTTAAATGCATATAAAAGTGATTGATTCATAAATTTTCATATAAATGACTTTTTCAAAAAAAAAAATATAGATGACTTCTTTCCAAAATAACGTAATCTGGCTGGATAAAGTAATTTGCCATGCTCCTAACCTTAGTGTAATCCTAATTCAAATATCTTGAGTATTTTTAATTTATTCTTTTGATTTCTAAAAAGTTTCTAATCTCATCTACCGTCAATATAGGCTCATCCTTACTTTGCAAAAGTTTTTGTATGAAATCCATGTCAAAATAATCTCATGACTCATATTTTTACTAAAAATTCCTAAAAATTGTCTTATCGTGACTACAGGAATGCTATGTTTTGACAGTATTCCTCTTTTAAAAGATTTCACTCCATTCATTTTTATATTTGTCACATAAATCTGGCAAAATTATATCTTTTATTGAGAATATGTTGGTTTAAGGATAAGTAAAAATGTATTTCAGAATAAATGAATTAATTTGGAAAAGTTTTCGTACGCTACCAAAAGCACATCAATTGTCGACTTGCATTTCACACGGCGCAATTTGGTTCTGGCTGTAGGCGCTTATAAACAATAAATTATAAGAGCGCCATTAAAATTAGAAGGCATTAATAGGTTTAATTGCAGAAAGAGTTTTAAAAAAGTAGAGCTTCGTGTTTTCGAATATTTTATCGTATATTGTTCACTTAAATAAATGTCATCGTAGATTTTGTTGTCAGCTAAGGAGATTAGAAGGAAAATGTATGATTTTATGCATTCCGCAGTGTTTAAACTAACGATTCCACAAGCTGCAACGATGAAATGATAAAAGAAGTTAATGAAAAATTACTTTCGATTCTTACCTTTAATTTAAGAAGACAATTTTAGGCACCCTGTCGGTGTGCGAAGAAGCCTACTTAATAATATTTGAAAGAATCTTCAGAAACTTGATATATTTTCATTCCTTTTGTTTTAAGTAATTATTTTTCGCAATCATACCATCATGAAAAAGAAAAATTCATCAAATAATGGGTCTTTATGTCGCAAAACGAAATGTTATAATTATTTTTGAAGTTCTAAAAATAATACAAAGCTCATCAATAACAGCTGATTAAGAATATTCTTTCTACCAACTAGGGCTGTCCTTCCTGAATCATTTACATTTTTATATCTTAATTTCCTCCAAATTTCTTTTTGCTTAATTGATCATATAATAGTTTCACAACATTTAGTTTTCGAAAATTTGGAAACAACGAAAAATCATCGTTCCAACAAATTTTCATTGCCATTCAAATGTGCGCTATCCGTCACAGCCAACATTTCAGAGCGTTCTTCCATACGAGCTCTATAGTGGGCGAACATTACATTAACAATTTCACCAACCAATAAATCACCGCCGTTTGTCTGCAACGAAAGAAATATAAGCAGGATATCCTCATCTATTTGGCCTATTAGTTAAACGACGACTTTATTTCTTTCTAAAGCAGTAATGATGATAATAAAACTATCAACAGCAAACTGAAAAATGAACTAGTATTAAACCTCGATAAGTCGCAAAATGAAAACACCATCAGGTCGCAGAAATCTTCTGATAAAACCATGCAGATATCTTTCCGTTTTCGGATCCATAAAATCTGAAACAGCACCGGCACATCGCAGATAACGTGTCACAAACTGTCGTTGATTCGATGCAAGCACCAATGCAAAAAGTAATACAGCAACGACAATACTGACAAAGTTCCAATCAGTACAAACCACCACCTGTCAACAACAACTTTATCAGAACAACAATGGACGCGTCTAAAAGTATCGATCATAAACTCGTCAAGATCACCAAAAAATGAACGCAATTGATTTACCATAAGAAAATGTATACTTTCTCATTGAACATATTAATCATCAAAACACATTGCACTGTCCAACGATGAATATTACCGAGCACGCGAATCTAAATTTTAATTTTCATTTGAATGACTTGCATAAAAACACACCAAAGAAGTACTAACAATATTTGCATTGATATCATTACATTCTTGCTTCTCCTGACCTTTTTTCCATTCTTCTATCATAATTTTATCACTGTTTATAAAATGAGCCTGGAAATGTATTTGAAAAAAAAGTATTTGGCAATCAACCAACATGAAAGTCGCACATTGTGACTCGAGGAAAATGTCCAGATTCACTCCATTCCTTGCCATGCCATATATCAGAAAGAATGCCTGCGCCCCAAAAAGTATACTGCGGCCCGAGGAAAGCATTCAGAATGACGAATTGTAAAATCACATTGATCACATATAATACCTATAAAAATTAAATATGAACTATATCGTATGCTTAGGAAATGGAAATTAAAATTATAGCGAAATATGGGGAAATTTGAATGTGACATGAAGTCCGTCATTGAAGGCACTGGAAACTAAAATATAGCAATAATATATTATTATTTCACGCAATCTATTTTCCTTTTGCGAAAAAGCTTGCCTATCAGAAGAAGTAAAATAACATACTTTAGTAAAGAGATATAAGACGATCAGATAAATTCCACTTCGTTTGCCAAGCTGGAAACAATCAAGCGGCCCTCAAAAATTTCAAAACTTTTGCAAATTGAATAATGCTAATCTCAGCAGATAACCTTTAAGAAAAGTTTGATGGATAAAAAATTTATTTATTTCATTTCTTTATAACATTAAATAGCTTGATGCGTGGTTCTAAATTACAATTTTCATCTAAACTGTAACAGAACGAGTGTCGTAATAATTAAAATATTTCTTAATACGTGAAATGTTTAAGAATGAATAAAAAGAGAGACCGGTTTGGAGCGCTCTTTGCATATCCAGTGCATCACGCAAATGATCTGCAGCAGTGTGCACTTGTGCGAGACGAGAGCTCTTGTCGAATTTCTTTTTACCACTGCCGCCGAATTCAGAATTCCTTTCACGTTGATACCTGTAGTGACTAAATTGATCATATGGCCACAAAACCCAAAAATCCAATTACTTTCTTCGATATCAGTTCAGAAAACTAAAAAGCATTGAAAATTTCTTACAAAAAAGAAAAATGATTTTTCAAGTTCAAAAAGAATTAGGAAGATAGAAAACAAAGATTCGTGACCTGTAAGAGAATTCATCGTTCGCCAAACAACGGACGGAAAATAAAACAGAAATGCTTGCAGTGCCAAAACTATTGGTACCCACTGGTAGTATCCAATAACCTAATACAGAGCATGTGAATTTCAGAGTTATTTTTCGTTAATCGGTTTTTCATTTTTATGGAACAGAAAACTATTTCTTACCTATAAATATTGAGAAAAACTTATCAGGACTTTAAAACAAACTGATTATTATATAAAGATAATAAGGAGGCGTAATCTTTAATAATTGCATCTTCAGACTAGAACTAAGAGAGCGTTTGTTGATGCATTATAAATACTTCTTATTTATGATGCATCATTTTAGTGCAAAACAATTATACAGTCGGTAATGAAATATAATCAACTTTCAACAAGATGGAATTTCACTGAATACTGATTAAAAATTTCAGTATTATTGTTTAGCAAATATATACCGCAGGAATACGCACAAAAGTAGAAAATAATATCAAAACGAACCGACTCATCTCTTCGTGAATATTCATACGGTATTTCAGTATCTAAAGGCATGTAATAACTTCCTTTGATAAAACAATAAGTTTCCGTGTATCTGAAAGGAAAGTGTATTTGAATTAGCTGAAAGAATACATTACCAATTTTTCATCGAAATTAAAATTTAAACCAGTCTTTTCGATAGATGGGAATCGAATATGTAAGAAGAAACTGAAGTGACTGCGACCTCGAAGTATGTTTACAGAAAATTTCACTCATTCTTTTTATGTACTACTAATCACAACTTCATACTTTAAAAACAATGTGAAATTTTCGAGCAGATTAGCCACAAATAAAAAAAATAATCTATGGAAATACAAAAATTATGCTTGAAAATTAACTTACTTTTCCCATGCCCCAGTAAACTGCGCTGGTACCCAACACTGAAATATAATTTCTGTTGAAATTCAACCGGTTTACAATGAAACAATTTTTGAACAACTCTTATTCTAATAAATCAGTTTTAAAAATCCAGTTATATTTTTTTAATATTAACCGGATAGAATAGGAACAAGCAGTAAGATCCTAATTGATTAAAGCATAGATTCACCTGAATCGGCTTACCAACATATTGTGTTGCAGCAAGAGTAAACGCAGTAAGCACAATGATTAGAGCTGTGTATTGATAATTGAGTCGGTCGATGATATCATTTGACTGATAACTACGGTGGAATTTCGCTAAATATGGTGCTATTACGCCAATCATTGTGTCTACCAGTTCAATAACCTGAAATTCTTTTATTCACCGCTAAATAGCTAAGGATCTATAAACGTAATAAATGGATAAATTCATCTACGAAATTCAAAATTCAAGATGGTTATTGCCGAACAAGAAATACTAGATGTTTTATTTCAGTAGATTTTTCTGATAAGCACATTCCTGAACGAATTCACATCATACTGAAATGACATTTATGGACACTATTAAGACAGTAGAACGAACGCATCAGGATATTCTTTCTGTAATTCAAATGCGGATGCTATTATCTTAATTGTAGATCACTTCATTAGTGCACAGTTTGTCATTCAAGAGCCTCTGTTACCTAGTGCTCAAATAAACGTTAGTTTCTGTCTTTTCTTCATTCTGTTTGAAACTTTGATAAGATAACAGTTTTCAGGCTTGACATTCTACCAACATTAGTTGATAACAACATTTTAACAAATGCATCATAAAAAAATCGTGCCAACTATAAGATAAATAGCACAGATTGACTTGGAAAGTGCATCTTGCTTGTACAGGTTCCAAAAGAAATCGTAACTTTGGAGCCTATGTAAATAACATTATAAAATAATAAATTTATGAAACCGGTTTAAATCCGAACTGCTGCAACAGTCTTGCATATTTATAAAACTGTTGCTGATCGATTATATTGAGAATGAAGATCATATCTGTCAGGATTATTCATAATTTTTAGTTCTGACCATGATGAATTAGTTCAGACAAAAGATTACATTTTCGAAATTGAAATTAATAAGCTACTACTACAATAGAAAACAAAAAGAAATAAATTAGCGAATGTTAAACATGATAAAAAGAAAAACCAGTCCTCGGAATCCAACGACAGCATGAGCATGGAAGAAGAACAGACCGGGAGGAAATCTTTCCCATTTTCGAACTCAGTATCATCTTAAAAAAATGGTATAGACGGTTTCCATTTCTGCACATTGAAGTACACCCATAAAAGCTTAAAAATACAAGACTGAAACGATGGACAGAGGCAGAAAGATATTATTGTTTGGCTATTGTCTGTTAATACTATTTATGATGCATTAGTCTGGTTCGGATGAATTTTACTGACATACTAAAATAATTAAAATTACGCCAAATAGAGCGCAGGAAATCAATCGATCGATCATTCCAGTATGTAAGAGTAGTGTGGGTAGAGAAAGCATGCCATACCGAACTGTGAAACATCACAATCCAAACTATCACAATCACAGTCGCATCCACATTTGTCATCACTCGATACTATCTCAACTATTTATCGTTTCAAAGAATTCGTTCATCGCTCTGCATTTTCGCATATTGTTTGTTATCTTTTGTTTGCTTCTACGTTTGTTGATATATACAACATAGAAGGAGTACAATAATAGGTAAATCGAAATATTGAGTATGATTGTTTTATTGCTAGCATCGTACCCGTACTTATTCAAGTGTTATAGAAACTGAAACAGAGAGCGGATTCGCTTTTATGTTCAAAACGGCCGTTTCATTTCATACCGATCGATTGATAGATATATCGTTCGTTTAGATTGTGCCTTCTAATTATGGATCATAGATGTTCATGTAAATGATTCCATGCCATAAATAAGCAGCAAGGATCTTAACTTTGAAGATTGTCTTTCTGTTATATGCTAATACTATTGAAATTTTTTCTTAAAATTAAGCTGTTATAACTTATTTATGAACTCTGAAGAGGAAGACATTCATATTAATTTCATCACCTGGATTTGTGGAAACATTAATTTGCTCTTTCCAAGTTCATTCATTTTTGCCTTTTCTGCGATAGTTTGCATAATTTATTTCTCTTAATTATTTATTAGTAGCTTTTAATACAATGTTATGCATCCAATTTAACGAAAATTTCACCTGTTGACAATTTCATCGATATGTAGCGCTTGCCAGCATTTGACATCGGTGCTCTCAAATATATTTCCTTTTTTTTCAGATAGCTCATGAATGCTTTGGGACAAATTGTTTTACAAGTGGATATGCCTTTTCGAATTGGCAAATTATCAATTTGCCAATTCGAATAATTGTTTTCGGAAGCGAATCCGAATATAATTTTACTGAATACTGTGGAAATGATTTCATCAGTCACTTCGTTGTGATAAAATATATATAAAATATATTCATATATATATATATAAAATAAACTTTTTTAAACTTTCAGACGCATCTACCTAAAAAATTTCCTCAAAACAGAT
The DNA here is from genome assembly GCA_024305405.1 of Dirofilaria immitis. Taxonomy (NCBI): domain Eukaryota; kingdom Metazoa; phylum Nematoda; class Chromadorea; order Rhabditida; family Onchocercidae; genus Dirofilaria; species Dirofilaria immitis. The sequence continues at coordinate 2,739,933 of JAKNDB010000092.1, read as the reverse complement.
ATCTCATTCTGATATATAGAAGATCAACTGATTTCTTAGTGCTATCACTCTATAAATTCCTCTCTACAAGTTATATAGAAAGGTTACAATAAATAGATATAACAGATTTCTATTTAAAAGTAAACATTCTCCTGAAATAATAAGTAATGAAACTGTCATACAAAATGCTGAAGTTTATAATATTCGTCAATAATTCAGATGAAAGTTAAAGATCGCAGACAAATTATGCCACGATTAACCTTGAAGTGTATTGAGACTCGTGTGATAGGCTGAACAACTAAATGCGTATACTAAAGTTATGCTTATGCATAAAACTTGAAAAACGAATTCTTATATGTTAGGCTGTCATAGGTTTAGAAATTATTTGTGCTGAAAACAGCTTGTATTGATATTTTAACGACGTTAGATACATTTCGCCCTGTTTCTTTATATGAACTTGAAGGAAATGGACTGTATTCTTATTAAAAATCAATCTTCCCAACCCATTCTTTTTATTAAAAATTATTTGGTTCCGACAACAGTTCTGAAATAACATGGATACATCCATCCAACATAACAGCGACGCAAAGAAGAATTTTTCTTAGTGAGACTTCTCTTGTCATTTTCGTGTTTCCTCACATTCCCGTAACAAGATTTTTTTATGTTCATTTACAATCATCATTATTACATTTTGACACTGTCATAGTACTCTATCGACTCTCTTACTAACTACAAACCAAATGTCTAATTAGAATTTGAGGGTGATTTATTTGGAATGAGGGGCTTGTCGCCAAATGATCGCAAATTTTTTCAAAGATCTTCTGGAGACATCTCCTGTGGAAGAACAGAACAAAAGGACGAGGAGAAAGAGAGAGCGCTGAACTTCTTACGAGATATTATATGTTCGACATAACTAATCTTTATTTACCGTGAAGCTCATTCTTCTGTCTTATAGCCATACTTTTTAATTATTTTAAAACCATATACCATTAAGTATTCCATTAGCAGCGGTCTATGAAACAATATTTGCACTTTGTCCACGGTAATTTCTTCTTAAACTGATGCAGGAAATGATCAAACAGATATCTTGAAGTCGATCCAAAAAACAATCCTTTTTACTGGTCATTTTTCAGCTTTTCCAATAATTTTATTGCAGATTACCTTTAATGGAACGTGAACAGAGCCGTTTATTCGTACCATACAAAGCACTCGGTGAAATTTGTTCCTCAGTCCCACCTGCCTTTCGGGTGCTGCCAAGGAAACGGAACGAGAGTTATATCATTTGTGCTGTTGATAATGTTGTAATACAGTATCTTTGCGAAAATTTGCGGGTGGTATCAGTAAGTAATGTTTTACCGGCTCGAATTAACAGAGTTGCTGCCGATTCTCACTATATTTATGCCTCCATTGGAACAAGAATAGCCGTTTTGTATTTAGCCAGGTATTTGAATTCAAGTTCCATCTGATTATTTTATTCACAGAGATTTATTCAGTTCGAAATACAAGGTGTAAAAGTTTAGGCATTATTGAAGCATTCATTTTTCATTATAGAATTGTTTTTATATGGATTTCGTATTTTTTATCCTGTCTAAATACAAACTTTTCAAATTTCATTTTATATTTGTTAGAAATCCTGGAATTAGAATCCATTTTAGGCAAATCAAACAGTGGTTAAAAATATCTGATAACGTGCGTTTTCTTCTTCCATTTGGCGATATTTTGATAGTCATAGATATAAAAAGTTCGATCCATGTAATGGATGTTGAAACCGGTGACGAATTAGTGCTGATTGAAACATCTGGACAGTTTGATTGTTCAGCTATTGCTCATCCAGCTACCTACCTTAACAAAGTGTTGCTGGGATCCAAACAAGGTCGATTTGTATTTTCTGGAAAGTCTAATGATTAATTTGATCAAATCATGATTTGATTATATTTTTCAAAGCAATTTTTATTGAGAATGTCGTGATTTCGAAATTCATATTGAATGACTTTAAATCCTCAATTTCTTCTCAGTTATCTGGTTTAATCCAATACTTCTTTTAAGGGACTTTACGTATTATTAACGTCAAAACTGGTAAACTGATTCATGAATTTGGGAAACTGTTCAAATCGGAAGTAATGGTTTTGGAACAATCACCAGCTATAGACATCGTCGCTATCGGTTTAAGAAATGGTCAAATTATGCTACATAATATTAAATATGACGCAACATTACAAATATATATGCAAGATGCACCAGTAACATCAATTGCATTTAGGTTTTTATTCTTTTCAAATTTTCAGCTTACGATTTTTGAAAATATTTATAGTCTCCCTAAAATTCTTTGACTTTAATATTGTTTCTTCTTTTCTTTTCAGTACTAAATTCTGCGTCAATCAATAATTTTGCGTGGATAATTTTTTTGAGTTTCAACTTGTCTAGTTTCTCTTTAAAAATTTTTGTTATTTTTGGAATTTTAGGATCGATGGCGAAGAGACAATGACTACAGCTTCAGAGAGCGGAACATTGGCGATCTGGAGTTTAAACAAACGTTCTCTGTTGGGACAATTGCCTAATGCACATCAAGGCTCCATTACAGGGATATATTACGTTAATGACGAACCATTAATGGTTTCAGCAGGAACTGATAATACGTTAAAAACTTGGATTAACGATATGGGCGATGGCATGCCTAGGCAGTTGGTTTTACTTGATGGACATCACAAACCGATTACGGCAGTGAAATTTATCAATAACGAAATGTATTCTTCTGATATTACAATTCTCACATAATTTTTCTGCTTCTGTACTTGCTTACTTTTTTCATCAGAAAAAGCATTCACAGTATATTTAGAGTGACATGTTATTAATCTTTTAATTTATATTTTAATAGAAATCAGTTTTCACATTTACTTCATGTTCGTAACTGTCATCTAGGATTTTGTGGGATATAACGTTTTCTCTTCTTTTTTTAAACTGATTAAATTTCTAGAATTAGTAAAATCAAGAAATTACAGCATCCTTACATCTAGTTTGGATGGTTCTATAAGGACAGTCTCAGTATCACGTGATACGCACAGACAGAAATTAGGAAATGCTGGTATTATGTCCAGGTAATTTTCTGTTATATTTCATTCTTATCGTTATTTTATTTTTTACTTATTTTATTTTCTACTTATTTATTATCTAATCCATTGTACTCCATTTATTTAATATGTTTTCATTAATTCTATAGAATGAAGGCGAAAAAGAAGAAGCGTGATATCGAGAACATCAAATTGAAACCAGTGATTGAAATGAATGTGGGATTAGCGCGGGAAGCAGCTTGGGATAATGTTATGTGCCGTCATATTGATACAGCTTCCGTGACGACATGGACTACAAGAAAACTATCCTTAGGATTGCATCGCGTTTGTTGCTTTTACTGTTTTGTATAATGTTATAAATCCTTCAGTTCATAAAATTTAATTTCAAAATTTTGTCATTGTTATGGTCTTTTATAAAAAATGAAAATTTTAATCTCGAAACGTCAGTGAATCAAAAATTTCTCTTCTAAAATTCGCTTTTTTCTAGCTGCTTCATAAGAGATTCGTAATTAAACCACAACTTGTATCTGCTTGTGCATCAGCGATATGCATCTCATCTTGCGGTAATTTCGGTTTAGTTGGATACACAACTGGCCATATTGATTGCTTCAACTTACAAAGCGGGCACCACAGAAAACTTTTCTTTGCAGTAAAAAGATGAAAAAGCTCACCAGTCTGCCGTTCGGGGCTTGTCACTTGATGCATTCAATAGGCAACTCGTAAGCGGAAATTTTTTGCTTTTTATCACTATAAATTGACGATATTTCTCGTATATATTGAATATGTCATGGGATTTTCTATTCACAGTTGTTTCGCACATTTTTTTCAATTACAAATAAGCGATTTAACAATGTATATATATAGGTTATCCAGTTTATTACTACAAACGAGTTTTTATATTTGAAGATTTCGGCTGAACATGATGGATTTATTCGATTTTGGGATTTCCGCACCACAAATTTGGTGGCCGAAATGCAACTTCCATCACCAGTTTTACGGTTTTCTATAAGCAGCAATAATTATCTATTAGCTGTTGGCGTAGAAAATGGTTCAATTGGTGTGATAGACACTTTGTGCCGAAAAGTTGTTAGGATTGTGAATGGAGCTCATCGATCGTCCTTTACCGCTTTAGGATTTTCACCTAATGATAAATGGCTTATCAGTGCTGATGACGAGGATTTATTAAAGTCCGTTCTTTTTATTTTCATTTCTGTGTTTTGTTTCGAAAGTTTAAAATATTCAATGTTTAAAATACTTTTTACTTCATAACTTTTTTATTATCAACATCAGTTATCATGTTTTAGGTTTGGGATCTTATTACGAATAGTCTAATTGATGTCATGAAGTGTGAAATGCATTGCATATCATTTTGTTTCTCACCAAATGGAGAATATTTGGCTACATGTCACCATGAACAAAAGAGCATATATATATGGGCTAATAAAGCATGGTTCACTGCTATCAATGCTTTGAAAGCACTACCACTGGATTACCTCCCAACGAATTCTTTAACTTTACCTGTGTTAAGGTATGCTTATTAAGTAAATATTAAAAACAGCAGATATGTAATCATAAACGAAATTAAATGAAGAATAACATTACTCAATAAAATTCGGAGGATAAAAATTGCTGTTGAAAGAATAAACAAATTGTTTCATCTTCAGTTACAAGTATTTTGAATAATATATATCTTTTTGTTTTAGGAATTTAAGAGATGAAGTGCAATGTTCAGTAGAAGAGACTGAAACGCCTATGGAAATTAATTGTGAAAGCGTGCAAAAAGTGAAGCAGGTAATGTTGGGTTTTCACAAAAGTGGTATTTTATAAAATGCTAGCACAGTATTTTTTGATGTGTTATATCAGTTTTTAAAACTCAAATTAAATTAGAATTGAATAAAAATTTCCAAAAAAAGAATTCTATTATATATTATAATAAATAAGTTAGATTGAAAGCCTTGTAACTTTGTCTGGCTTGGCACCTTCGCGTTGGATGAATCTGCCATATCTGGATATAATTCGAAAACGAAATAAACCAATCGAACCAGCACGGAAACCAAAAACTGCACCATTCTTCTTACCAGCAGTATCAACGCTTGATGGTTTCGAGTTCGAAAAATTAACCGATAGTAGTGGTAACGTAGAGCAACGCAATTTACTGTTGGCAAAACGAAGTGTCTTAGAAATTGAGTCGTCTTTCGCGCAAACTTTATTACAGTAAGGTTTTCAAATTTTCGACGTGCTGTAAACTGTTTACTTATGCATTTATATCTATTGAATATCTTGAATAATTTTTCATAAAGAATATGTATTATGTATTAATTTAAACTCTTGTAGTATTATCTTATTTCAGGGCTTCAAACGATGCTGACTTCATTATTATATTTGAATCTTTGAAGTGGATGAGTATTTCCACGATAGATTTTCAAATTCACATACTGCCGGAAAGAGTAAGTTGTGACTTTTTACATGTTTTCTGCAAATTTGAGCCATTCATTTTTTTCTAGGATTTGAGTGGTTTTTACTTCATCTTTTCTTTTTAAATAGAATCAATTAAATGCATACTTTAGTAGAAATTCTAGGTTAAGATGAGTACAAAAATTGTAGTATTAATGATAACGATCATTCGTACCTATTGATTGTAAATTTCATTTCAGGCTTTGAATAGTTTTTTAAAAATGCTTCTCATAGTTCTCAAAAATCATCGCGATTTCGAACTCGTCCAAGCTTATTTAGCCGCTTTCTTGAAAATCAATAGAAACAAACTATGGGTTAACTATATTAAAGATGATAATTTGAATAAGATGTTGGGCGAATTAAATGATGAATTAAAGAAGAGTTGGAAAGAAATTGATCTATTGATACTTCGTAATATTTCCTTGTTGCAATGGATAAAAACTGCTCTATTATAATAATTTTATTATAGAAGCTTTATAACAGGAGTCAAATTCAATTGTTATCATTCTTGTTATTGTTGAATTTGTTGTAAATAATTAGATATTTAATTATGATATCTCTAGACATTTTTCTTGTTTGCAATTTATGAATAGTGTTAAATCAGATGTATAAAATGACGTTCAGCTTCTTACATTCGTTGTACATTACTGATGCGCATGTTATTTATAATTTTCCTTGCAAGATTTTTCGGCGTGAACTATGTTTCTATTTGATGTTAAAATAATTTCATTTATGTTGCAGAAGTGGACCAGCGATCAGGGAAGAAATTCCTGATAGTGGAACGCTAGACTAATTTTAATTGAAATCTACATAGTAAATTAATTGATTTTAGACAGCAGAAAGCTTTATTTTGGCTTATTGTTTAAAAACAAAAATGTCCAAGGTAGGCTGCACGGATGATGCGTTCATATTAAATAGTAAGTTTTGGTTTTTTGTTTTTCTACAAGCCATTTCGCTTCAATGAAAGGATTTTCTGTAGAGACTTAGCTATTTTTACTCTTGTATTGATTACTTTCATTTTCTGATGTGGATAAAGGAATTTTGTTCATCTGTTTTGAACTTTGCTTTCTTGAATTATTGAAATCTTAGAATATATTACTATCTTGCAATTGCTACTGTGAATATTCAGGTTGTTCATTTCAGACGAGAAGAGTAAGAAACTCAGCAGGAAAGAATTGAAAAAGCTACAGAAAAAGCAGAGTATGAGCGTGAGATTAAAGAGATGGGTGGTGCGACTGAAAATCAAGAAAAAGGAGCAGCTGAAAAGAAGGGTTATTTTTCCTTAATTTTCATACATAAGAAATAAGGGTATCAGTAGGTATATAGAGTTTCAAATATTTTTAAATTAGTGTTCATCCTGATGCACAAGTTAATTTTTATTTGCTGGTTATCTATATCAAAAAATTGTTTAGAAAGCAGTGGAATTGGATCAGGTGCGGAACTTGGACAGCAATTTTCCGTTTCGCAACAAGCGAAGTCTTCTGGGCAACAGAGTCAGCTTGAAAATGCTATTGATATTAAGGTTGTTTTATTAGAAAAAGCATCAAATTTTTTTATTTTGTGATTTAATTGAGACGTACGCTGTGCAAAAAACCGCATAATTTCATTTTAAACGTAAAAAAATATTACATTCCAGGTTATCAGTCTAACATAAAAGACGTATGAGACACAAATATGCAAAAAGTAGAGATTATATTGCAATATTATTATTACCACATATTTTATATAAGCGACCATTATAGGTGGAAAACTTTGATATCGCAGCTCAAGGACGAGTTTTGTTTCACAAAGCTGAGCTAACAATAGCTTCCGGAAGACATTATGGTCTCGTTGGTCCAAACGGGTATGCTATAAAAGTTTTTCATATTTTTCATTTCGAAAACTGTTCCACTATCTTACAGAATGGGCAAAACTACACTTTTGAAACATATTGCGACCAGAAGATTAGATATCCCACCGAATATTGATCTTCTTTATTGCGAACAAGGTGAGTTATAGAATTAATTTAGCATTGATAATGCTTTTATATTTCAATTTTTTCTCATAGAAAAAATTTTTATTGGCTGTTTTGAAATACCATCATATTATTGATTGATTCCATAAATTTCAGAAATTGAAGTTGATAGTACGCCGGCTATTGATGCTGTTGTTAAATCAGATAAACATCGCCTGGCTTTGATAGAGGAAGAGGGACAATTAATAAAGAAATTGGAAGGAGGAGATATTTCAGTTAGCGAACAATTAAAACAGGTTAGAACGAAACTATAAATACAATGCGAATAGTTAATTACAAACATATTCTTGTTCTTGGAAATAAAATAATTTAAATCTTAAATTTTTACCAAAATTATTGTAATGTCAGTTTTTGTTTAAAAAAAATTCTCCAGAATGCAAAATATACCAGGTCACTGATGAACTGAAGAATATAAATGCAGATGCAGCAGAACCAAAAGCGCGCCGAATATTGGCTGGTCTCGGCTTTACAAAAACTATGCAAGAAAAAGTTTGTTGTTTTATCCATTCAGTTCACGCATATCGTGAATCATTTATTAATTTTTTTAGCCAGTTGAAGCATTTTCGGGTGGTTGGCGTATGCGTATTTCATTAGCCCGAGCTCTTTTCTTGGAACCAACGTTGTTGATGCTAGATGAGCCAACTAATCATCTTGATTTGAATGCGGTCATTTGGCTCGATAAGTTAGTTTAAAATTTTACTGATCATCTTATAGATTATTTTCTATAATTATGGTTATAATATTAATATGTGAGTAAATTGATTCGTTTTTCATTTTGTTCGCTTCAAAGTAGTTTTTAATAACTTTTAGACCAAGAATTTTTATTACAGCTATTTACAAACGTGGAAGAAAACCTTATTGATTGTTTCTCATGACCAGGGTTTCTTAGACAGTGTGTGCACAGATATTATTGATTTGCAGAATCAGAAACTGTATTACTATAAAGGAAATTATTGTAAGTTTTGAAAGTTCTGGCCTCTATGCACTAGTGTGGATTGTACTGTTAGCTGCAGCGGAAAAATTAGCAAGTGTTCATAACAAGTTAAAAAAATTAAAGAAATAAAAATGCAAAACACGGAAAATAAAGTTAGCAAAGACAAAAAAGCTCCACCACTAAGTTTTTAAGATAGTTTTATGTGTTTTGCTTGTCTAAAAGGATTTTGGTTTAATCCTTCAAAATATTTTATAGCTGCTTTCAAGAAAATGAAGGACCAGAAGATGAGGGAGCATATGAAAGCTTTCGAAACTCAGCAGAAACAACTGACTGCTATGAAGAAAAGTGGCAAAAGTTCGAAACAAGCTATTGAAGAAATGAAAAACCGACTGCAAAACAAGCAAAATAAAGTTAATAAAGGAAAAAAAGGTTCTACTGCTATGAATGATGAAGGTAATTTTGAGATGCTTGCACATTAGTCTCTCAATCCAGCTTCCAACGAGAAAAGGGCTCGTGATATTAATCTTATTATTTGGTTTGATCTACTCGCTTGAATATTCAATAACGCATCACAACTCATATTTTTTCAGCTGATGCATCACCAGTAGAATTGTTGGAAAAAATTAAAGCATATAATGTCAAATTTACTTTTCCGGACCCTATAAAATTGCCACCTCCAGTGCTCGGATTACACAGTAAAAGTTTTCAATTAGTATTATTTTTTTAACATTAATGATTTGATGCAGAAAAAATTGGTGTTGTTATACTCGTTGATTTGTAATAATTTGTTCGTATCTTTTATTTGTTCCTCTTTCATTTTTTCCTTTTTTAAACAGTGTTTTATAGGTGTAACATTTGGTTACAACGATCAAATGTTATTTAAAAATCTTGACTTTGGTGTAGATATGGATTCTCGTATTGCGATTGTGGGACCTAATGGTGTTGGGAAATCAACATTATTGAAATTATTGGCCGGCAAAATTGAGCCAGTAATATTTAGAAATTTCTCAGTGCTGTAATGAATCTTAAATAATGGTTGCGAATTTATATATTTCAAAATAATTTTAAGTATTTAAAAATTCATATAGAGACCGTTAAAATTCAGGTGGTTATTGTTAATAGACGTGAATGCTAGTTTCTTTTTAAATAAAAATGGAATTTAGCAACATGGCGAACTTCGAAAGCACAGACAATTACGAATAGGATGGTTCGATCAGCATGCAAACGAAGTACTGAATGGCGAACAAACTCCAATCGAATATATTTTCACTAAATTTCGGATCGATTATCAGTTAAGTTTTAGCCAAAAATTTAAAAAACATTCATCAATACTTAGGATGGCATATCTTTTAATTATTTCAGTTGTGTATGTGATCACTGTTGATTGTTAATAGTTACTCCTGAAGAAGTCATCACCTGAGATATTGTTTTTCTATGGTTTATTGCAGGATGCGAGAAAGCGACTAGGTACAGTAGGCCTTCCTAGCTCCACGCATACCGTAAAGATAAAAGATTTGTCTGGTGGACAAAAATCCTGAGTTGCTCTCGCTGAATTGGCCTTGGGAGCTCCGGATTTGCTAATACTGGTCACTTTTTTCGTTGTACTATAGATTTTAGTTTTGCTATTAAAAATGATCCAGGTTTATGGAATAAAATCTAACAGCTAAAAATTTTATCAATATGAAATGGAATACAGGAAAGTTAGTTTTTCAGTAATCATAGACTGATTAGTTTTTGTCTGATCCAATCTGCTACTTTTGTAATTCAAAATTTTAAATCACTGTAACTGCTTCATTGACGTTCTTATATAACTTAATCCCACTTCGTCGTCTACGACTTATTTTGCTGTAGCATCGCTGACTCCTTGATTTTTCATCCCTTAGTCAGTTTTATTAATTCAATGTTCACATCCAACTGTATGTGGCAATACAAATAATGAAATTATTATGAAATTGAGTAATTTGTTCGCGTTATGTACTGAAAATTGCAGCACTGCTCAGTGCCAATGGAAAAAATTTTTTTTTCAGGATGAACCTACAAATAATCTTGATATTGAATCAATCCATGCATTGGCAGAAGCAATTGAAAACTTTAGTGGTGGTGTCGTAATGGTTACTCATGACGAACGTTTAATCAGGAAACCAATTGTCAGTTATGGATTGTTGAAAACTTGGTTCGCTGTGGATCATTACTTTTTCCATCTATATTAAATTATTGAGAATTTGTTTGACTGGAACATATAGATGCGAACTAATTAGTTGTTACATGATTATTTATTTCATAGTAAGGTTTAAGCTGAATATTTAAATATTTATATGATTTACCACTAGTTTACATTGCAGGGCATTGCTGAAATTGATGGCGATTTTGAAGATTACCGGAAAGAAATCCTAGAACAACTTGGAGAAACGTCAACATCACGAGAACGATAAATTAATTAACTTTGATGCCGTTTTGAAGAATTACTAGTTTTTAAGAAGGAAATGCTACTTTCAATTTTCCAATTTCATTGACTTGATGATCAATTTCCATGAGTCAGATAATACATTTTTTGTTAAATTCAAATCATTAGTTCTAGTCTCTTTTGAACTATTCTTCACTATTCATTGCTTCGTCTGAAATTAGCTTTAATTTTTTCACAGTATTTTCGAATATGGTGAAGAACGTCCGTAGTCTCTGTTGAAATATTCCTGCTTTTGCTTAGTAAACTAGCTATTCATTTTCTATTCACCTGAAAACAAACAGAATGATTTTTGTCCTTTTATAAAGAAGTCATACTTGTGTCTTTCTAATCGTAACTTCCAAAGTTAATCATTTTTGTTTTTGTTCCACATGTTTTTTATTTGTTGGTATTTTCCTTAACGCACTCATTTTTTTTTCGTGAAATAAAATAAAAATTATATTTATCTCTTTATGGCATGGAATTAAATTTCAGGTAGCTTGTTTGGCTTGAGCGATACTGATAAGTTCGCAGGAACAACTTTTTCCCGCTTTCTATTCCATCAAACTGCAGCTTTAATTCCTTGATTTCATCTCGATACTCCAAAAACATGAGAATTTGGTAAATGCATTGATAAGTCATTCAACAGATGACATCGTTAAATTACGGAGTACTTTTTTGATACATGGAGTATTTTTACTTCCATATCCATCAAAATATGCAAAGGTGAGTAATTTAATTTTTTTTAAAGATGGAATAAGTTAGGTAGGAAACTGACTAAGTGAGATGTACTTGGACTATCAGAGATTTATAGAAAATTGTATAAAAAATGCAGATATAAAAACATGATTTGAGCTTGGATCGCTTTGTCAGGCAAAGAAAAGCGACAAGGCAATTGAAAGCCTCGATAAATTGCTATAAAAATTTTAGAAGTCAAATCTATCAAGATACAATAAATAGCATTCTTCTTATTATTCTTTTGAGTATTCATATGACCAACCCAGCCCATGTTTGCAAAAAGAAGCATGATTTTGCAAATGAAATAGGAATTAGCTTTGTAAACATGTATTTGATCTTAAATTAAACCTCTATAAGGAATCTATATAAATTTCAAACTTTTTTGCAATTGAATCTAATCTCCAAGTGTATATCTAACAAATATTTAATTTATTTAGATTTAGTTCAAATTTCGATTTATTTAACTCCTGGAAACTTTTATTTCCGTTTAAAATCTTTGTTAATGAATTATAATGGGATGACAGATTTGCAAATATAAGCTTAGTTAATTTTTGTTCTTTTCCAAGTGAGTCGACCAGTGATTTTAGCATCCGTTTGATTCCACGTTAATTTATTGTCTAAAACTAAGATGATTACTTTTACCTTTAATTTATTATTCAAACAATGAAAATTTACTACTACAAAAATGAAAAGATAAAAAGTAATAGAAAGAGACAGAGAAAAACAGTAAGTAATTATTTAGACACTTAACGAACACTCAGCATAATATAAAAAATTGATATCTAAATAATGCACAATGACTACTTGTTTCAATTCTTGATCGTGATTAAAATCGTTTTAAATTTAAGATGTTTGCAGATTCTAGCTTTTACAAATTTGCTGGGTTCTAAATATTCATCATCTACATTTTATATTGCAATTTTCTGCAGGTTATCGGATTTTCATAATTTACCTAATAATCATTTTCTTATACGAAGCAATTTCATACTATTGTGATATGAAGGATCAGCTGCGGCGAGATATATTCCTAAAATTTCTAAACAAACTGAAGTCATTGCTGCCTACTTGTTGGCGAAGACTGAACTGAACAGTTTGAAATCTGTCGTCTTAAACCTATACAAGATTAGAGTTGTATCCCATTTTTTCATTTCCAACAGATTCAGAAATTTTAATTCTGACGTGTTTGATTCCATACCCTATTTCTCTACTTTATACAGTAAAAACTCATACTAGAAGTGCCATAAATTGTTTCGCGAATCATTCTCCGTTCTTCAGGTGTTGCTGGTGAATAAATTAACGGTTGTTGTAAGTGTTCTACCCAAATTATTTTGGAACTGTGATTCTTACAAGTAAATATCATTTCTTTACCGATTGTTATCATTTCCATGAGTTCTTCAAATTTAGACCCGGTGTTGGATCAAAAAAATTTGAAATAGATCAGACTTTAACACTTTGAATTTTAACTCGAGATGTCCGATTTATATTTGATAAAGCATTCGAAAAGAAACTATAAACATTGGATCTGTTAAAGAAATACAGGTAAAATGGATAACTGGATATAGATGAATGAAAGACAATATAGCTAGTTAAACATTATTTCAAGAAAAAAATCCTCATTTGTGTAGAAGCTAACCTTTTCCATCATCGAAATTCAGAAATGTTGCTAAATTGAGAGAAATCCGATCACGAAATGTATAAAAGTTATGCTTAATGAGATGTTTTTGTATACTATCAATGATTGATCAAATAAAAATAACAAAACATCCTTATGCCAAACAATATTCCCGCGAATAACACAGCGACAATATATTTCACCATTATGTATCATTCGATTATTAGTTTTTACTAAATCTGGGCCCTGAATTTCAACTTTAATTTTTTCGATTGGAGCTAAGAGACTCTTTTAATTCATATAATATTGAGCAAAAGTCTGCAAATATTGCAAAGTTAAATAGAAATTCTTGAAAGATACATCTCTTACCATCTATTATATTCCCTCATTTTTTATACTCCATTATTTTTAAAGAGAATAGTACTTACCCTCCATCCATCGACATTCATTTGCCACAAGGCAATCTGCTGCAGACCTTCCAATCGTCGTTTCTTTTCATTTATTATTGCAGCGACATTTTCCATCGCAGATACTGCAGTCTAAGAATTTAAATAGAGAACGAAGGAAAAAAACTTAGGCATCAATTTCCTTTCGAAAATATTTGCCAGAGAACTTTAAACTATTCGGCTAAATTTTAACAACATATTCTATATAAATAAAGTGGTATCACAACGAGAATTCGAAAATTAAGAGTTTTTATTCCGGACCAAAAAGTATTCCAAAAAATTTGGATACCTCGATCGGTTCTCTATCGATATGTGATGATGGCGTCGCTTTCAATGATTCTGATAACTGCAATCGATAACGGCATATTCTTTGCACTGGTGTTAACAAAAATCCCTCCAAAGGTAGCTTTGGCATTCCTTGAAGAAGTCTGCACGCCTAAACTTTCAATATTTTGGGCAATATATATATATATATACATATATATATAACAGAACTGTAGAAAAATCATACTGGCAAGAATTTCGAGAATTTTGATAGAAAATGTGGAATGTGCATGAACTTTATAGATGTTATAAATATAAAAGATTGGAAATAAATATTAAAGTTAAAAAGATAATTGTGAATATTATTGCGAAATTTCTACTCATAATGTTTCGTAAAAAATCATTTGAAAATTACCTCGAAAAACTGGTAATAATGGGATTGCTAACTAAGTAATGTTAGTTCAGCACTCGAAATAGGTCAATTATTGCAATATTCCGAATAGAGAGAGAATTTTGAACGCTAAAAATAATATATTTTGATATGATGATGATTTGATATCTTTGAAAATGGTTTAAGTTCTGGACTATGAGAAAAGATTGGAAAGTCGTAAGAAAGAAAGAAGTGAAGAAAATTCAGCAGCTTTCAAAATTGATTCAATTTAATAAGTATGGTTTTACTGCCATAATAAATTAATCAAAAACTTTATTTATTTCCTTTCTTATTGAGAATGTATTTTTCAGCATTAAATCTGTTAATGTTTTTTATTAATAAATGGGAAAAATTAAATGAGAAAGTTAACATTTCGGAGAAAAATAGCTCCAAAAGCAGAGCTCTCAGGAATATTCCGGTTGAACGCTAGTTCAAGCTCTCGAAGAAATTTGCAATGTAGAATATAAATCGATTCAATATTGCCGAAAAGCCTTTGTATATGAGCTGCTGAAAATAAATCGCTGCGGCGACGGCATTGCTTCGTAAAACCCTGCAAATGTATTTTGAAAATACATCAATTTTAAAATCACCGCAATAATAAAAATTTCGAAATTAACAAAAAATACGATTGAAATAGTTGATACAACTACACCAAAACTTGAAATCCATGTTATATGACTGTTATAAAAGCGTTACTTACTAGTCTTTAGACAAATTAATTTGAATCATTTTCATTTTAATTAAGTTGAAAGTGATTCAAATAAAATTGCTTCGCAAAACTTTTTTATTCGAAAACAATGTAAACTTGGCTTTTATTACAAAATAACAAATCTGCGGTAAATTTATAAATCAATGGACTAATTGATGATTCTTCACCTGAACAATATTTTGCAATAAATTGACATAATCACGTTCAGTTTGTATTAATTCCTGAATTATTTTCGCTCGCAAAAATCTCATCGACTGCGGGAAATAATTGAATGAGAGAGCATCTGAAGTTGATGGATTGCTAGCTAATATCTGAAACGTAATTTTAGCGCAGAAATATATGATACTTTAGTCTCATTTTTCTATATTTTTTCTGCTGTTTTTCGAAGAACTAATTTTTCACTACTTATTCTAATTCTTGAATCCTTTCGATGAAGAACAATATAAGATGAAAAAAAACTAGCTTAACATAAGATGATGGGAACCTCCCAATCCTTTCGCGACAATTACCGTACTAAAGTTTTTCATGTGGGAGCAGTAAAGCACCGAGATGATATCACCAATCGCAAATGGTAACTCTTTAGATAGTATCGTTACATGATTCCAGATTGCTTCAACTAACAGTAAACACTGAAAATACTTTAAATTAATCTGTAACACTTCATTTTACTGATTGGAGAGACAGCATCAAGTACGAATACGATACATTGCGATCCAGCAAGACTATTGAATATAAATAAATTCAAATAAACAATCCAGATATATTTTGATGCTAATCTATCTGATTCTTCAACACAAATAAAGAATATTATAGAAAAGCTATCATAATAGACGACTTTTTAGAATCAGAAATGGATAAATGGGAATCTGAAGTCTGCCGATTTGATCATCGTGCCATTCGGTTCTGTATATAAGTTTTTGGATTAATCTGCTTCGACAAATTGGAAAAGTTGTAAATCGCTCCTAAATATGGAGTTTTCGTTTTAAAATATCTTTCTAGAAATGCCAGCACCTGCCCATTATCAGTGGACATTGTACTAGAAGTGTCATAGACGATGATGTACTGTATACAGAACTACGAGCATTATGATCGTTGGTTGAAGAAGTAGTTTCTGAGGTACGAAGTCCGCTGAATAGAGCATATGCACTCATCCGGGATATATGAGATGCTATTGCTAATCCGTTATCTGGAAGAAACCTTCCATTATATTTCAGAAATTCTCTGTTCTTTCTAGACCTTATCCATTGTTATGATGATAATAGGATTTGGTTTCCTTTCCTATATAATTTGATTTAGTTTACAATTGCATTTCTCCAAATGCAATAAATTTCTAGACTGATTCCCACCTCCTCATCCAAATTCATGATCTGATGAATTGTAGTAATCGAAGATTTTATTGTTTTTCGCCATTCATCCTCATAATAACTCAAAAAATATTCATAATCGTACCAGTTTCATTGTCGCTATCGATTTGGATTGGTAAGAACACCGGATGACTGCGTGATCGTTTTGCTGCATTCTTTTCGTTCTTTTGTATCAAAAGTGATGGCAGTTCGAGCTACGATGAAAAATATCCAACTTTGATTTCGAAATTTTCGTCTTAAAATTCCAGTTTAAACAACTTAAAATTAATGTCGATTTCAATTTCAATTTCATAAAACTTTTTGCTTCCAGAGTAATCGTAGAAATTTTCTGAAGAAATGAGACTGATATTTCTATTTCTAATGGAAAATTGTTTCCATTCATAATATTTAAGCACTGTTTTATAAACTAATCTGCTTGTTGCACACCTACTTGTTCGACCTCAGTATTTATTATGATTAAATCGTTTGAGTAAAATTTGATAATTCAATCCGTAACTTAGGGAGCAGAATAAATAATAATGTTATCTTATAACCATATAAGCAAATCTGCAAGAGTCAATTTTGATAAAATAGCAGTATCATATTGCTGATTTACTGCATCAACAATAAAAAATATCAACAGAAGAAAAACAATCTTATTGTAACCAAAAGTATTTAAATCCAAATTTAAAAGAATATAATTTGCAAACATCTCCAGTTTAAATAATTTTAAAAATGTTGCAGTTCAGATATTCTCTGGTATAAAAAATAATCGCTTATTTCCATTATTGCTCGCTCTATTTAATTCTTTCTATTTTGAAATCAAAGAGATTGAAAACCTGCAATTTTACAAGCATAGTTGGATATGTAAGTGTTTACAAAAAGTATTTACTTCATCGATAATAGCCAATCGTATCATAAATGTCGTTTTGTTCACTTTAACTTATCCGTTTCTTTACTGCTTTGTTGTATAGCAACAATGATAATAATGGTAATGATGTATACTTGATGAAATATACTGATGCGCAGACAATTGCAGTATTTGTATTATTTGCGAGAAAATAAACATGAATGGTAATGGAACTATAGATACCTATAGACAGATCAATATCTAAAAATCGTTCATCGTTCACTACGGAATTGTCATAGATAGAAGTCATAGGGATTCATGTTTACCTTTGATGCTTAAACAGGTAGATCTTTCTAAGAGCTTCTAAGAAAGTGAAAGTTTTGTGATATGAAAATAAAATGATAACGGAAGAGAAATAATGGGAAATGAATTGTGTACAGCTTCTTTGTGGGAACTGACCATTCCAAGTTGATCTCTTTTAGTCAACTAATTTATGAATTCTAGTTAAATGTATAAATTAATTCCGAAAAAATATTGATACTTAGATTATTGAAAGGCAGCTAGTTAATAAAGTAAATCTTTTTCAGACATACTAATGAAATCAATTTGAAAATTATATTGTAAAGATGTATTTCGGTATTAAATAATAATGAGAAGCATTGAAACAAGCTATAATGAAGTATTTTGGATTGAATAATTTGTAATCAAAATATATTCCTATAAAAATGGATTGTTAAACAACAGAAGCAATGGGAATAAAATTTTTTTCAATGATTCTACCAGAAAAAATGACGCAACCCTTTTTCTGATATATGACTGCAGTGCTGAAATATGTTCAGATTCTCATTTTGATTGAAAAACTGGAAAGAAAATAATTTCAAGAAATTTATTTCGAGTGGGAAATATTCGAGAAAAAAATATAGTGCAAAAAAATATATATATATCTAAAAGCAGTGAGGATGAAGAAATATCAGTTTCTATTTTTGAAGAACTATAATCTCAGGCAGGCTGCAACTTATATCATAGCAAAATTTTAGCTGAGACTTAGAATTCTAATAACTAGAGCAGCCATATTTTATTCGCAGCATTTCAACAAATTTTTGCAATGAGTTTTCGCAGTCAGTTAAGGAAAGGGAAAATAAATTAAATTATTGCTACAGTTTGCATAGTCTGCTCATTAAAAATTTCTCAAACAAATTTATTCAGTTCTAAATTTTCCGAACCAAAATTAAATTTTTTCGTAACTTTATCATACGACAAAAAAATTATTGCGAAAAATAGCTATTGGGCCGATCTAAACATAATGTTCAATTTATCTCGATAAAATGAATATAGAGTGCCAATTATTTTAAGGCAAAATATGAATCTAACCTATCAACTATTATTAAACAGCTTTAATCATATATAAAGAAAATCTTTTGATTAATTTCATATAAAAACGCTTTCATATGTATCTCCATGAACAAACCTCAAAAAAGGCAAATTGCGAAAGTATGAGAAAAAATTAAAAATTAAGAAAGCTGAAGCTATCAGTTTATGAGAAATGAATAGAGGAGAAATGGATTTTCTTGAATGACAATATAAGGAAAACAGAATCATCAAAAAGTAAAAAGGAATGATGAATGAACAAATCAAAAGGAAGCAATAAATTCTCAAATTGGATTCAACCGAACAAAACAAGAAAGTACGCGTTATTCTGAAGTAAGTGTGAAGGGAATAAACTTATGGAAAAATCACTCTGAAATATTCCTTAATTCAGAAGATTATACATCATGACTTGACACATAATACTCATCTCGTAGACAGCAGACCGGTTCACTACTATTTGAGTACTTTTGGCCAACTCGAGCTTACTTATAAGTATTGGACAAGAACAAAATAACTGGATGAGTTCCTCATCCATTTCTTGCCCATCTGCTTAATAAAATTTTCTAAAGAATATGTGCTGTTGTCATAAAAATTCTTTAAAAGAAAAATTATCCAATCTAAATGTATGATCACTATGTGATTCATGACATTCGACATTATTGAATAGATACAAACTTCTTTCGTTCATAATGGAGAAATAAATAAAAAGTATTTTTGCTAATAAAATTAATGCCGATTTAAGTAATGAAAATAAAGATAATTAATATGAAAAATTAATTCCAAAGAGTTTTAATTTTTTCTTTTTAAATTAATTTTTAAAAATATTAGTACTATTTGAAATGATAAATTTTCAGATGAAGCAAGCAATTTTGTCGATAGCAATTAAAGTGTCTTCCATAAGTCGATATGTGATAAGAGATTTTGCTGTTTATTAGAAATTTGCATACGAGATTTGTGAGTTTTTGTATTTTGTATATAAATTAAATATCATAGTCATTTATATATTTATTGGTTCAGTTTATATCTCATATAATTTTGCATGGTCTATTTATTAGCTTGTATTACTTCTCAGTAATTAGCAATTTATATATTGGTAGCTTATACAGTGGGTCTGAAATGGTTGGACTAGCAAAATAGCATAACTAAAGAAAAAGTTTTGGAAGTAAAAAGGCATTTTATTGAGTGAGTTCCTTCGATCAAGATAGATTTCAATAATTACTAATCAGAATATTTCTAAAACATTTTATAGTGAAAAGGATAGAAGTGGCAATCGTTTTGATGCAAAATGGATGAATGATTAGAGCGAATAGAGAGCGATGAAGAGAGGGAATAGAAAGGAAAAAAAGTGGTCAAAATGATCCATTTCAATATCATTTTCCATTATAGTCGTAGTAATTAAAAATAATATTAAAGTGAAAAATAGGATGAAAATAACCAATAGAAAGAAAGATAAGACACTTGTAGAATTTGAAATATAGGCATAGAATATATTTACCTTTTAAATACGTTTATCATTATTTTAGTTAGAGATAATTAGATGGCAAAGATAAGAAGGAAAGCAGAACAAAGGTTAACTTTATAACTGATTGCATCGATTAATTTTTACGCTTCTCAATTTCTTACATGAATTACTTTGAACTCTGTGATTAGAAGAAAGAAGACAGAAGAGCAATGATAAAGACAGTTGGGTGAATATTTCCTGTAATGGTGAGAAATTCTTTGTTCTAGAAGAATAATATGTACTTGGACAATATTACATTAAAATATATAATAATATATATTTTAGCAAATTTCAAAAAGTTTGAAATGAAAAGGGTTTCCTATAAGAGTACTATAAAAGAGTTTAATGAAAAATAAAAAGTATAGTACTGAACATCAGTTGATAGATAACGCACAAGAAAGGTATGCTATGGAAGAATTGAGCAGAAAAATGCACGACCGTTTTAATTGTGCAAATAAAAATTTGTGTTCATTTTTCAGACAATTCAATAAGTCACACTAACTCCTCTAGCAAAATATTGACATATGTTATATTTCATCGATGATTATTATCATTCATGTCATCTCGCTATTATTACATTCTGATCTCAAGAGTTTATAATGAAAATTATTTAGGATGCATATTGAGTTTAATAAATGTCCCTGAACTATGTATTCAAAATATATGTTTTCAGTAATGCTCTGAGTTCTCGAAGAATATAATATGTTCTCTATAGTAAAACTATTAAATGGAAATAACAGTGAATTATGACGTTTTAAAAAACCGTTTCTTGAAAGGATTTTATAATAGTTGAGTTATGTCACACAGTGACCCAATTTGTTGGGTAATACCAATGTGGTCACCGAGAGAAGACTTCTTCCAATTTAATTATTTTAATTTTCAATGCCAGACTTATCTATTTTCTTTTCAAATAATATTTGCTACTTTTTGGCTTTATTCAAAAAAATAATTCATTGCCTAAAAGTTTGCTTATTAATGCAATCGTAAATACAAAAAACGATGTATCTATTCGTGATAATTCCATTAGAATTCTAAAGATTTCAGTTCATGTAACATCGACGGAATTACTTTTAATATATTTGCTCTTATTTTTATGAATATCAGCTTTTTGGAAATTCAGTTTTCATACTGTCTAATGCTTGAACAGAAAACTCAAGACGCAGTGATCCCTATTGCCTCGATTATTTTGGAAAGAAAGCAAATAATTCAAATTCAAGTTAAAAGTAAATAATATAAGTATCTAAAATAAACCCGAAACGAAAATACAGAAATAAAAGTTAATAAATAAAATGGCGAAATTCAATCACCGATATGTGCTCGTCACTCTAAAGTAAACAGTTTGCAATATGATTATCGTTATCATTAATGCGTAATTATCACTATCATACAAAACAGAGAGATATATTCGCTGTATACATAAACAAATTATATTGCATTAGTATTCATGGTAATTATGGACAAATTAATCATTTAGTAATAATATATTAAATAATATTATTTGCTGTGAAATAATTTTGTTGGATTAACAAATGAACAAAATTGATCGTTCACTTTAATACTACTTCTTTAGTAATCATTACTACTTTAGTAATCAGCAGGAAAATGGTACTTATTCTTATTTCGTTTACGAATAATACAAATATGATAAAATGATTGTTTTTGTCTTGGACATAGACATTTATTATTGGTATGAAAATGGAAAAATCAATTGATATAAAGTCCTTGATTGCAATAAAAGTTGCATAAAATGGATTATGGATTTTAGCAATGAAAATGAAGAAAGTATAGATTGTTACGATAAAAATGAATGAAATTAAAAGTAAACTGACGAACTGCAAACTTAGTTAGAGTAAAAATCGTTTCTCTATGATTATGAATAATCACATCAACAGAAAATAAATGAACCAGTTTAGGAAAATAAATTAGGGAAAAAAGATTTTAATTGTTGGTTAATTTGTGACGGGTTTCCAGAAAAAAAACGCTTATAGGTATTATACTTTTTATGATGAGTAGCCATTGTAAACACATCACGAAGTGCTTTATCCAAATTGTTCAATTATTTTATCATGGATACGCTCGTCCTATTATTCAACCTTTACCAATCATCTCAGTTTGCCTGTCTGTCCATCTATATCTTCTTGTAATCATCTACGATATCAATAGAAAGTCAATTAAACAGGACCAATTTAACTCCCACAAATGTTGTCAGCGTTGCCACAATCCAAATTATGTTTGTCCCTCAAATTTTAAATCATTTTTTAGTACTGCATCATTGCTAAACGTATCCATTTTCTTATTTTGCTTTTTTCTCTTATTTTAAATGTCCATTCCAAATTGTGTCTGAATTGTATTCGTTTTCTGATTAATCTACCTTTCATCAATATACCTCAGTCTAAATAAAATTTTATATTTTAAAAAATTTTGATAGATTTAAATCATATTGAAAAAATAAGCATTATGCATATATATAAGCATTATGCTATATATATATATGATAGTAAAATGTGTGAGAAGAAGTTCAAGAAAAATGATGGCAAAAAGAAGCAGATAAATAGGAGACAAAAAGATTGAAGGACAGAAAGAGAGAGAACAGTCCAAGACAAAACAATTATTTGTCAAAGCAAATAAAAACAAAGCAAATCAAATTTACCGTTTTATCAAACAAAACAAAGCAAATTTAAACAAAGCATGGCTTATGTTTTTGTAAATAATTTCTAAAATATCAACAGTGGGTTTGATAGCAATATCAACAGCAAGTGATAATTCATGACATTACAGTAGTACATTTATTGGTAATAGGCCCATTACTATAATGTCATATACAGTGCTTAGAATATATCTAAGATTATTGTCCGGAAGTTTTTAGCCTTCGCTAAATGAAAAATCACAGTAAATTTGTATTAAATTAAAATGTGGATTCAAAATCCAGAAATCTGATGTATCTGAAAATGAAGCAGTTAATTTTGATGAGTGACCAATGATATATGTAAATACTTAAGAAAATAACATAATTTAAATAAGGAACACGATGAAAAAATAATTGACTATCATATTAGTTAAAATGCTAATACAGAAAAGAACGGAATCTGATTTTAATCATTATGAAACTATTAAAATTTAATATCAAATCTAAATAAATTATTTATTGTTGAGAAGAAGAAGATTTTCTATACTCAAACTCTATGCAAATCCTTGGAAATATTTTTACTGAATAATAATCTTCAAATAATCATCAATCAGAATATTAGAAAGAATGTTTATATTCAAGATGAAATGGTTTAATTTGTGAAAATGACAGTAGTACTTTTCAGTTTGAGAGTGGTACTGCTGTTTGTCGAATATTTACTAAATCGCTCTATTGCGAGGTGAATGTCATCGTGCTAATCTAATTCTATATCTCAACTATTCAAATAGAGTTTTAAATGCTAGTATTAAAAAGTGCTTTGATATCCGATTGAAAAAATTTTTTCAATAACCAAATTGAAAACTTTGATGGACAACTTAAGTTTCACGAAAAATAAAATTGAATTCTTAGTTTTTAACTTGCTAAAGTTATGATGATAAGGAAAAACTCGTTTATGATCCATTTTGCTGAATAATCTTATCACATCGGTAGCGATAAAAATGAGCAATACAATGGTGATAGCAAAGCACTTGTTTAAAAATTTCCAAAAGCCTTTAAATTCTAATTTATAATCTTTTTTAGTTCACTTTTGATATTCCTTGTCAGTTTTATTGTCAATAGAATTGAAAGTCGGTGGAGCATATTATCAATTTGTATTATTTTTCTTCATGTTTTAAAATGTTTCTAAACGCTTAATGGAAAATTTATTTCATTCGGTCAAAAGTTTGTTTTTATTTATCATCTTTGAAGTTTTGTTTTCTAAACATAGCAAAGATTATACAAAAATCCAAGGAATTCGATTAATTCATAAACAATTAGCTTAGCTCTTGAAATTTTTGCATTTCAAATTTATGTGTTCTGAATTTATACATTTGGATCTGCTCATAAAGAAAACATTTTAGAATTACTTTCAGGAATGTTTATTCTTATTATAAACATTGTCATTACTGGTTGAATAATTAATGATCATCAAGTTAGAATAATCTGTCGTTTCAACATTTTTCTACAGTATTAAAACCTCAAATTTGATGGTAAATGTTTTCATATATTTTGTATTCGGATGAAAGTTTGGCGAAAATTTCTTGCATAAAGTCCTATCTTTATTTAATTTTTATAAACTAATTATTGAATAATTAGTTTAACTGCTCGTTCCAAACCTTCTTTATTCTTTAGCTTTTATATTTATTAAAAATGAGAAATATTTAAAGAACAGAGGAAACAAATGTACAAACGAAGTGAATGCAACTAATGCTAACAATATAGAAATGCACTAATTTGCTTATAATTTCTATTGATATTTAATGTTGGAAGTATACTGATAATTGAAAATGATCTCAATATCATGCATTTATATAATCTTATCTATCAAAGACATATCTTACAATTACTCAGATAATTTGTAATTGCACCGCATTTCCTGCTATGAAGCTATCGAGAATTTTATTTGGATATAAAGTATGCATGAATAACGGGTAGTCTATTTTATGACATATTACCATAACATATTGTAGTTAGATTTGCAAAAATCTTTTGAAAATTATTGAAATCAGCATTTTCATTATGAAACAGCCAAGCAATGGATCAATATGAAAATCATATGAAAAAATGCAAGGAAAAAGAAAATGAATGGATAACGGAAAGGAGATATTTAGAGTTGCGAATTCAGACAAATTAAAGATAGAAATACGAAAATACGTATTCAGAGAAACAGCGACCAAAAATCTGATTTGCGACTGATGAGAAGAATTTCATTGGATGACTATTATTTCTATTATTAGAAATAAGGTAATAGCAATAATTGTCATATAACTTTAGGTTAATTTATAATAACAAATCAATAAATCATGGCCATGTGCTAACGGTTTGAAATATAAAAACATAGAAATTTATATTTTATTTTACTATTATCAGGATTTCAAATTTTGAAATATAAATTAAGAGCTGTGGCCAAAAATTGAATTTTTATCAATCTTATCAATCTACTAATCCGATATGGTGAAATTTAAATGGAATTAAGCTCAAGCAATGTGGAAGTATATCACTGAACTTTGAAAGTTTAGTAAGCATCTATAAAAAATATACTCAAACCAGAATTTTGTGTGATGAAAACTTATCAATTTATATATTCTAGATGATAGTCTAGAAATTTAATACAAAATAATAAAAATAAAATTATGATAAGTGATAGCTATGCTGAGTTTAGCACCACTATCAGTGAAAGAGGTATTGATACTAATGAATATTCGGCAAAGTTTTTTTAAAAGAATGGTATTTAATGATAGCAAGTATATTTAGTACTCAATAGAACCAAAGCCTTACGAATCTTTTTAACTTAAGAAACAGAAAAAATGTATATTTTAAAATGCAGTTTCGTAATAATTATAAATCACACAAGATATATATATTTGTCAACAAAATCAAATGTGTATGAATGAGAATCTGAATTGAAAAAATAGGAGAATCTTATCTTTACCTTCAAATCAAGTCGTCTTTTTTATAATATCATTTGTTTGCAACACGTATGCAAAAAAGTGATTGCATACTAAATATTTTAGTAGGGAATTCTCGATCTCAAAATGATTGATTCCGTACTTTTAGCATCTAGAGAATAAGATTTCTGCCATTCTGTATTGAAAATTTGATAGTGAGACCAGGAAAAGAAAACTTCCTTCGTAGTATTTCTATTTGCTCCTTAGTTTGAATGTAAACAATGAGCATTTCGAAGTTTCGTTCGTATTATTGAAATAAAATTGTCCAGAAGAGATAATTTCACAGAAGGACGGTACTCAGTTACAATGAAACCAATTTATTCAGATATTCATGCAATTCTAAAACTAGCTTGACATTTGTGTTTTGCTTTCCAACCCAAAAACCTTATTGATCGCCAAATCATTATTCATAAAAATTATGTAAATTAATATCATTGCAGCATACTATAATTCAGTTAAAATTTTTTAGATTAAAGAATACGGTTAATCAATCGAAATTTTTGAAATTAAAGAATTTTATTAAAAAATAAATTAAGCGATGTTAATCTAATCCTAACGAAATTCGATCTAAATTTTCAATTGTAAATATATGCCTAATTTAATTTTTTCAGTTTTTTTTGTAATATAATGAAAAACTTTCATATATTTTCAAATGATATAAGTAATTAGCGAATAATTTAGTTGATAAAATTGAACAATAATAGCATAAAATTTAATGAAAAGTTAACAGAAATATTCCAAAGTTTTATAACCATTTAGATGAGTAGCTTTCACTACCAATAACTAGCAAAAAAATAAAAATAATACTTAGAATAATAATGCAAGCATATACTCGACTAAATCTAGCCTGTGTTACATCACAAATAATTTAAGCCTGATATCTTAACAATTTGTTATTCTGCTATCAATTAAGTAATCATTTGCAGTATCTTATTATCAGAATATATATGTAATAATCTTATCATTACATATCTTCCTACTAATTAAAAACTACAATTCTTCATTTTAATAACGTAAAAAGCAATATTTTAGCAATATAAAAAAGAAAAGAATTTCGCTTCAAGTGAAAATGCTTAATTTGAGATATTTGATCGTTCTTTAAAAAATCTAATGCGGCGGAAATTTAGGATCATCGTAGTTTAAGTGAGTTGCATATCATCACACAACAAGAGTTTTAAATATGATCCAGTTATTCGATATGATCCAGTTATTCGATATGATCCAGTTATTCGATATGATCCAGTTATTCGATATGATCCAGTTATTCGATATGATCTAGTTATTCGATATGATCTGGTTATTCGTTATCCAGATTTAATCTTGAAGAAGTACATTGTTCAATTAATTAAAAATATCATGTGTTTTTTGTTGCTATATATTTACTACGTTGCTAGAATTGTTGCTGATAAGAAAATTTTCGAATTTTATTTGTAAGAAATATAAATGGCTTAAAAATTGCATATAAAAATTAATAAATTTTGAAAAATTTATTTCAAAAATAAATCACTGCGTAAAATGGGCAAAAGAGAGAATCTAAGAAAGAAGGATGAAGGATATAGTTAGTGGAGGTATAAGAATTTGCAAAGATTTTCTTAGTTTAATGGATATAAGCAATAGTGCATAAATGTTTTGACTGGCAAACAGAAAGAAGAAAAAATTGGAATAGATAAATAACTGTTTGAATTATAATAGTGTATTGATGTGCAAATAGTTCTTTAAAATTCCAATTATGAGTTTTGTTCACAAAAAACTTACATCATTATGTTTACTGTGATCGCTATCAGAGAAGAGTGAATTGCTAAGTGCCTCTATCAATGACGATCGTTTATGAATATGACCATGAACACTATTCTGAAGATCGAAGTGATTTTTCACTTATTATTTATCGTTGCAATTTTGTAAATTGTCAAAAATTATTTTAAAAAAATATTGCGGAAGTCCTGAATATTTTATCCAATACATTAACAATTTCATCTAGAAAATGAAATGAAGATAACTGTACCAAATTCATTAATGTGTAAATAATATAGTCCTAAACCATCAAATAATGAAACGAAGAAAAATCAAGTAAATCGGTGGCAAAATTATGAAGTCAAGGTTTTGTTGGTTTGTTATGGTAACAATAATCGGATCGCACAAATAAATACTGGATAGAAGTTAAATCGAATAATGTTGCTCGATCTAAAAACAAATTTTAATGACAACATTGTAAATAACTACATTTTTGGTAATAAAAGATAGAAGAATAAATGTTTAGTGTAAATAAATAATTTTGTGAAAACAGTATCATTCCTGAGTGTATTCATCTTGACAAATGCTTTTCAATAGAAAAGAAATGTTTTTAAAAATGCGTAAAAAGAAAATGCCTTTATAATTTTATTAATTTTTTTTATTTTCAAGAACAAGTCTTTTCTTATGTTTGCGAATTAGCTAAAATATTCAATGACGTGACTGATTTTTTCGTTTTTTCAAATTTATTTTTTTCTTTTTCAGAATGCCAGTTCGCTTCTGATTAAAACGGTGTAAATAAGTTTGTGCCTAAGGAAAAGCATATAGTGCAGTAGTAGTTCGTAATGAATAAAATCGAAATTGATGTTAAAAGGTGAATAACTATATATATATGTGCATCACTAGATTGATTCCATAAGTATAACCTCGATATTTGTTGACATCATTGAATAAGTTTTAATTAGATATAATTTCAAGAGTTCAAGAGACAATTTTAGGGATAATTTAAATAGTAACATCGTGAAAAATGGTGAATCTTTTTTATTTATTTTTTATTTATCAAGAAATAAGCAAATCAAATAAGGACTGATACACAGCAAATGAAACTCCCCGTTCCATTTTATCATTATATTTCCTTCGATCTCCTTCAATTAATCCTGTTTTTTCATTCATCGTAATAGCTCGACATTCTTTTTAATTAGTAAAATTATGACGCAACAAGCAAAGAATTATGGATCATCCGAGAAGTATCAAGAATCAAGAATCAAGAATCAAAGTGTCAGAATGTGTATAAAGCAAAATCATGGTTGCCAGTTCTATCTAAATCAAAATGGATGTGATTGTTTTGATTCTCTTTGTTTTTGCTTTAGAAAAATTATTATAGGAGCTTGAATTTTCTCGATTGCTGTTTGCTCATCCATTTTGGAGAAGTGCTTTGTTATAAGAGCGCATTTTATGAAGTCGATAGTGCCTGTATTTTCTAAATTACTATTATCAATATATTTTAAAATTAGTTTTCAATCTAAAATTTCAGGTATTTGAGAGATCGAAGAAGCAAAATCGGTATTTCTAGTACAATAAGAAAAAAAGATGGACAAATAATAAATTGCGGGCAATAATATATTTACTTGACGAAGCGAAAACAAATTATATTAAATTGTATGTTGTACATGTGTATTATCACTAAGCTCATTATATTTAGTCTTTTTGGTATACTATGAGCGATATAGCGGCCTTTCATTTGCGCTTTTCAATGATCTGACATCTAATATAAAATTTAAATATCAAGTTTAATATTTTCAAATGCTCTCAGCAACATCAAATTTTTTCATTAATCAAATATCCTAATAGTATGAAGTATTCGGGATCAATCAAGTAGTAAATATTATGAATTAAGATGGCAAGGAAACTGACATATCATCATCTATTACTCCGTTATAATGGTTGAGTTAATTCTATCACGCAAGATCCGCTGTTTATCGTATGTATAATAACAATACGAATAAACTCATATTAAAAAGCATTGTGATAATTTTTCTGTTAGCTTCTTACGTTTACAGCTTAACTCTGTTGAAATTTGCTTCAGATTTGAAGATTTCATTGTTTGATTAATAACATTAACATTACGTATGTAAATACTTGTTTTCATGCCAATTTAATTCAGATATTGATTGAATTAGATATAAATATTAACACTATGCTGTTCTTATCTGCAGAAAAACTAATCAATAAAAATGAGGAATTACATAGATAGATCCGGTTTGGTCGATCGAAATCTACAAGTCTATCATCTATGATATGATAATTTTATTTAAATTCGAAATTAGTTATAAAATTTTGCCATTTCAACTAAGAATTTTATGATATGATCAACATATTTTCATATGACAATCATATTTTAGCGTTTCAATGATTCATGCAAAATATAATGAAACATTTGAGAATTTGATGAATGAGGAGTGAACAACTTATTCTTTGTATAAAGCGATTGATTAATTACTGGAGGTTGCAAATTTCCAAATTAAAAGTTGAAATTTAAAACTTGAAAATATATGCATATTCTTTAAAAATTATTAAAAAGCTAAGAATCCCACGTTTTAGATTCTACTTTCGCATCAGAATGCGAGAACGAAATGTTTTCAAGTGAATGAAATTCAAATACTACTGTTAGGTTTTCAAAAAAATAATAATAAGAGAGACCACAATTAAGTTCTGAAATGAAAAGATTTCATTTTTGATCATGTCGCAGTCACAAAACGTATTTATGATTTTATTATTACTTGAGCTTTTGCTTAACATTGAGTTTTTTATGGTCTTAAGATATGATCTTTATGAGATCGTTGTTTCTAGCTATTCTTCTTTGAATATTTCGCGCACAACATATATATATATATATGTACAAGAAACACATTATCAAACAGTAATGATAGGTTTTCAGGCTTAATTTCTTTTTATCGACTTAATCTCTATCCATTCAACTTTTTATCCACTACCCTTCAAACTCATCAAATATTAAAATCAGTGCTACCAAATCACATTCTTTTATTTAGCGCTGCCATGATAATTTTTTAATGTCCATGGAATTCACGTCTAAAAACTCTATATTTGATTCCTCATAAAAATTTTTTCTTGTTATTGCTGTTCGTCTTATCATTACTATTAGCTGACCTGCTTGTTTCTTGAATTGATAGCTCAAATTCCATCGATCGCAAATCATCCAATCGTATTCGTACCTAAATTCTGAATTTTTGGAATAAGGGTATATCAAAAAAGTTATTCTTGAAAAATCACCACCATGAATTAACATAGCAGTTATTATTATTAATTAATACGGAACCTTTTTCAGAATTTTTAAAAAAATGTATTAAAAAATTATTTCTTAGTAGTAATCCAAAAGGGATATTTAAAAACTAAGAACATTTTCTTTCTTTTTGAAAAAAAAAGAAATCGAATTTCCGGATTTTTGGTCGAAGTGGATACTTCTCGCAGCAAAAATGAGAGTGTTTCTAATCTCTTGTCAATTGTTTTGAATTATTATCAGATAAGAAGGAAATCTTTTAGTACCGAATGAGTGGCAGTAATCCTTTTGATCAAATAGTGAATGAATAATATATTTTTTGCTTGAGCTTGTATATTTTGATAATCTCTTTTCAAGTGAGCTAGATATCGAGCTTCTTGAGTTTTCTTAGTTTTTAAAGATAATGTTGAATGATTTGCCATCAAAATGAATAAATTTCGAGGTGCATGGTAACCTGACAATCTATGCTTCTCTAAAAACTGTGCCATCAGTTTTGATTTGCAACGCTGAGGTAGTTTGAGATGAAAGTCCCAAAGTTTTGAGAGATAGCCCCACATGAAGATGCACAGATAGGTGAGATCATCGAAAATGATGATAAAAATGCAGAAATTGGCAAATATGATGAGAAGCATGAAGATAATACTCGTTACAGAGATATCATTGATTATCCAAAAGGAATTCACGTTGGCTAGCATTGCTCCTACATCTTTGCTGTCAGGCTGATAAATTTCTTCATCGCATTGCTGACTGCAGCAAGTACATGTCTGATACATGATACCACTATCCATCACCACATAATAACATAGATCAGAATATGCTCTCGTCCTTCAAAGAAGAATAATAATATAATGACATGCGTGCTTTTTTATTCTTTAATCTTTCACGGTGAAAATAGTAAAGAAAAATAAATATAACAGCGAGCATCGGAATTAAATGTTCGTTCTTTCTTTTTCTTAGTGATAAAAATGTTGCCTTAGGACAAATATAAATTTACTTTTGTGGGTATTGGTTTTTCTAGAAGATATGGATGGAATCTGACAGTTTTCATCTTTTTGCTTATCTTTGCAGAGGTCACCATTAATACAAATATAGTTAATGGATATCGAGACCTGACAGGTTTTTTTATGAAAATCTATATTTCTCGCTTTTCTACAAAGTACATTATCTCTGAGCCTGAGCAGAGAGACATGGGATTGATAAATTTTTATAGTTTTGTGAATTGTGAGGATTGATCTCATGAAATCAAAAAAGAATAAATTATTACCAATTATTTATGAATAATTGGTGAAGAAAAAGCTTATCATTAACATTAAAATAAGGCAAGGAAGAGAAACAAGGATTTCTATTACTTTCTATGAATCTCTTCATAAGGTATGATAGAATTTTTCAGTCATGAGGATAAAAGTTAAATTATCATTCAATATCTCTCATCAAACGCTACAGATTTTTTAATATCTAAGATCGCACTGATTCCAGTTCTACTATTTACTAGATTTAAAATTTATGTATTTGCACTTAAAATTTTTGACAACGAATCGTCAGGAAAATTTGAATTAGTATCCATGCTTCAAATTTTAAAATAAGTTAAGAAAAAAGTAGCTATAAAAAGAAGTAAACCAGCCAAAAAACCCAAGTTGACAGATAACAATGAGATGAGGATTAAAGCTTAAGCTTAAGTTCTTCTAGCATCAACGAAAAATATATCATATTGTTATCTTAGATAAACAGAAAAAAAAATCTTGCATTTACGATTTTCATGCCTTATGGTATTAACTTATCAAGCGACATCGCAAAATTAAATTACTGGCAATCGGTTGTGCATGTAAAACATTGCA
The DNA here is from genome assembly GCA_024305405.1 of Dirofilaria immitis. Classification (NCBI taxonomy): domain Eukaryota; kingdom Metazoa; phylum Nematoda; class Chromadorea; order Rhabditida; family Onchocercidae; genus Dirofilaria; species Dirofilaria immitis. The sequence goes on along the minus strand of JAKNDB010000092.1, from coordinate 2,707,309 downwards.
TTTTCACAGTAGTCTATAATGTTTAAATGAATGAAATTTGAAAAAGCTACGCTGATTTTCACATCTACATGTAAGAAGATCAATGTAGAATCGTTTATAAAGTAAAGTCATGTATCCATTTCGTGTTGAAAATATCGAAATATCACTGGTATATTCAGACTCATTCGAATGTATTTTAAGTTTTTAAAATTGATTTGTTGAAAATGATGGAAGGAAGACAAACAAAGCATATAAATATAAGAATATATAGATATATTTTCATATCTTACTGATTGCAAAATCTCCATCAACACAGGTAATGCTTATTTCGGTTGATCTTTGCTGCAGGGGATAAATTCGGACATATTTACAATTCACGATAGTACTATTCTTTCGACACATATCTGGCCAGCTGATAGATTGCAAGCCATTCGTTAAGCTATATGTTTTATTACAGTTTAGAATAAATTTATAACATTTATGACCCATCGGAATCCAAAAGAGCGCATAAATTCTGAGAAATAACCGCATTTGCATACATTAAGAAAACTAATGAATGCCTTTAAATGAAAAGCCAACATATTATAAATTAATTTGTAAAATTATACATAAATTGGTTGATATTGTTGAGAAATGTATGGATATTGATGGAAGAATAATATCTTTCTAACTAAATTCATAAAGCAGCGAAAGAGGAAATTATTGACAACCACTAAAGACTATCATAGGCATGGATTACGGTAGTAAAAAGTTTGAATAGGCTGAAGTGTAAAACTAACAGTCAAAATTTCAATTGTACATTGCTTTTAAGCTATTTTTAAATAGTAAAAAAATCTGCCACAAATTGTTTAATCAATGGTGGACCTATTATGGGTTTTTTTTTCCTAATTTACACCGTTCCTAAAAATATTTTGTTGATTTTTTTGAATTTGTAAGCATCATTCGATATATTATATATTATTTAAAAAAAAATCAGAAATTACGTAAGTATTATGCTTGAAAAAGTCATGAAATATACAGGTTTTTCAAGGAATGCAAAATAATAATAGCAAGTTACAAAAATTATACACAAGAAGCATAACGTTTGTAAATTCTTAAAGAAAATCTCACGCAGCTAACAGCTAACTGTTTAATCCTTTCTTACTCTTTCTCTTTTCCATTTCACTCTTCAGTATTTCTCAACTTCATTTATTTGACAAGTTCCTAATTTGTACACTAAATCATGCATCCTATATTCTATTAATATATGTTACTCATAGTTGCATGTGTTAATTTTTAAAGGGAGTGTAGTATAGTTGAGATTATGGGATGTGTAGTCACTAAGTTTGAAATTTTCGAGTTTAATTTGAAGGCTGGAAGGTTTCTAATTCGAATTTTTAAAGTATTGTATATTAGATATGTAAACCATAACTCTTAATTATTTAAGAATCGAAAATGGAAAAGGCACATATTAAGGTTCAGAAGTGTAAGTATAAGAATTCAAAAAGAAACCGGTAAGCGTTCTGAAAAATCGATTAAGCGCGGAGCTACATCAAGAAATTTGTCTCTGTCATCCATTACTAGTAATCATCAAGTTCACAGCAGTTTGGAAGTCCCATCAGTTTAGTATCCATATAGGTATGCAAAAATCAAGCTCTTTGTATACAGTCATCTTCATCAATGACCAAAGATTATGTTAGTAAAAAGGATGTGGAAGAACTGTTAGTTGAAATAAACAAAGCTCTAGCTCTCTTATTACCGATAAAGATTATAGCGAATTGCGATGAGAAAATCGCCCATCATCTAAATAACCTTCATCGGTAAAACTGCCGCCTTCGTCAAACCTTGCACCATCTGAGATCTAAACTGGACAGTTTATCAAGTAATTCAATAGTAAATCGCTGCAATTTGATTACGCGAACAAAAGATCTTTGCTGATATCAAATGCGAAGCGCAAATGGACAAAACACATAAACTACTGGAAAGAATCAAAATTTTAGAAATGCGAAATAAAGATATGGAAAATTTTCGGAATCAGTTGGTAAAGCCAAAGAAGCAAGAACATTTGAATAGTGGAACAAAATATCCGCATATTGATTTGGTAAATGACTTGCCCAAAATGGAAATGCTAGATCTAATGGATGCTGAATTGGATTTGTTGATTTTGAATGGATTTGATAAAGAAGTTGTGAAGAGTGATGAGTCCAATAATGATAAGGTAGAGCGGGACTTGTGGATGTTGCATTGTTGATATGTATTAGTAAAATTATTTTTTTGTGATATTATTCTTTTGAGAGCTATGCTTTACTTGTGGATTTACTAAATATAACCTTTATTTTAACACTAACTTCTTTACAATTTTTTTCGAGAAGGATTGTTCATGAATGCATTATGTAATTTAGTAGAAATAACCATTTCATCTGTCGAATTTCATTTTATATATGATTAGAAATTAAGCTTTTTAAGACTCGTGTAGAATTTCGAAAACGAGCTGATTGTTTCTACATCATTTTTTCATGTTGTTTACTCATTTTATGAAGCAATTATTATTTATAATATTTCTTAACCTTCCAGAAAAACGATCAATAATTCCATTTATGAGATTATTTTATTTTATGATAAAATATAAGCTAATGTAAGTATTTCAATATTATCATCATTGATTACGATTGACTTATTTGTCACTTGTGATAATATTTTTGGCCTTGTTGAGTGTAAAAGAATTTCTGAAACAGAAAAGATTTTATAAAGTATTTGCGTGAAAAATATGGGATGGCGGTTTAAGTTTTTTCGACAAAGACTCTACTTGCAAAATTCTCCAATATTGCTAGCATGAATATTAAATATAATCATTTTGATTTGTAGTAATATGAATTACTTTTATCTTACCTAATTTCATTTCGCAACATTTAAAAGAAGATGATAAATTTTTAAGACCTAATTGATCGAGTTTGTGTGTTCGATCGTTTGCATTAATAGTAGCTACCAAATAGTTCAATTGACAGTCATCTGCTTCGACATTTTTTGGAAGTCGCGGTGTTATCAGTGGCAGTATTTATCGATAGGCATTTCCAAGAAAATAGTTGTAACTAATAGTGCGGTTGTGTGACTTCAAGATATAGAAAGGAAAATAGTTCTGGTTACTGCGTGAAGAATGAGTTAAACAAGAAGTTAACAGTTTTTAATGTAGAATTGGGAAAGCAATAAACAGTGATGATGAGAAATTTTCTCATATTTTAATGACTTTCGGTGACAGTATGGCAATAGCAATCAGTATTCTTGAATGCGAAATGAGTAGATGAATGAATGAATGAATGAACTAAATTCATTGAATAGGTAAAACTATCTGAATAACTCTTAAAGAGGAAAGGATGTTCAAAACTTCTCTTTTCACCGAACAATATTTTAAAAAGTAGTAAAGCTCGGGTTATCTATCAACTTATGTTCTTATATTCATATCTGTCTATTTATCGAATTGATAAAATCGTAAGCCTAACATTCTTTTCTTACTATAAAGATATACAAGAACTTGATGAAGATCTCAGGGAAATTGTTTAATTTTGATTCAATGTGATTACACATTACAAAATATCTGATTATAGGTAATTTGAGCATTCAAGAATCTTAATATCATCAAATGTTTAAGCTGGCAACTTCGCAAAAAAAAGAAAAAAACTATGGATAAAGAAATGCAAAGCACGAGTTAATATTAAAGCAATAACTATAATAGCTGGATGGTATACGAGCGATCATCGATAATAAAATTTTATGTTTATCCATCTTTTTAAATCGATTCATAAATTAAGAATATAATATTTGGCAAAAGTTAAGTACAGAAATTGAGGATCTAATTATTTCGTACTTTAAACGAATCGTCCAAAAGCTTAGCGAATCATTTGTTTAGGAACTGACCACGAAAATATTCACAAACTAAAAATATCATAAATACCGTCTTTATTTATTTGAGCGAACTTTCGTCTTTAGAGGATGATGCTATGCGTCAACGTGTTACTCATCTACTTATAGTAGCGAACTCTATAGTATCAGCAAATTCGGGAACAATTGGATGGAGCAAAAAACTATTTTAATTTAATTTGACTCTTCGGATTCTTATGCTCTTAACTCGTTGAAAAACGATTCTGTACGAACAATAATATCGCAATACTTCCATGAAAAATCTATGCTATTTTTCCAAATTGTTATAATACATTTCAAAAGGTGTCTTGAGAATATTTTAAGAAAAGAATAAAAAAACATTATACATTCATGTGTTTCTTAATCCTTCAAAGATATCGATAAATTGTAATTGCTAGTATGGTATATGTGCAATGAAAAAAGATGAAAATATATAAAATTGCTTGGAACACTGCAACTCATCTTTTACTTCTGTTGAAGAGATAGTATGCGTACGTCTGGCTATAAAAACGAACATTCTATCCTTCATAATTTATATGAAACGGTATGTTAAATGCAAATGAATTTGTCATCAAAAAAATGTCGCTGATATTTTAATGTTAAATGATTTCAGGAACCTTTGATACCTTATACCTATTTTTTTGTTATTTCACCACTTGCAATCAAATTAAATAGTTTATCAAAACCTAAAACGAAAATATCGGATTAAATTTATTTCACATACGAAATTGTGCGGTTCATATGTAATACTTTCTTTGCCTTCATCCCATCCCCATTTTCATTGACTTTGGAAAAAAGTGCAATGTGATCTTCCCATATAATATCATAAAATCGATGACAATCAGATATTTTAAATGAGCGCTATAAATAGAAAATGCATTACTGTATTAAGCCCATCCATTTGAGTGAAAACTTATTACTGATTCATCTCTTTAAATATCAATTTACAAATGTAGATACAGTTGCAGTTTTTCATGAATTAATTTAAATTTCATGACTGCATTATTAAATAAAATAATCAATAGATTTCGTAAATAAATTATATAAAACATAATAATTAAAGGGATACAACAAACAAATTTTCATACGTTTGTAATGGATATGAAAATTCCTGGTTTATTCTCGCTCCATTGAATAATTATTGAACGAATACAGAGAAAGAGCAAGTAGAATTATATATCGAATAAAGCAAACTAGGATAACCGTGACGAATTGGATATTGAAGATTCATTCTCCATCGAAATAAAATGTTGAAAAAAATTACCAATGGAAAAGTGATAAGAACAATGCTTTGCAAAAACTTGATTGAGAAAATCAAACGAAAAGAATGTATGGCATTCTCGAAATGCTAAAGCCGACATCTCTACTTATATTTCATTTTGACTGATGCGCATTGAGCGTATGCAACCAAAATGAGGCAAATGAAAGGTGTATATAAACAAGCAGATCGAAATAAGAATTATTGAACAGACAAAGAGATAAACAAAACAAATTCTGGTTTATCCAAGTTTATGCATTTGAACTTTTAATAAAATATGCAAATCAAATGATATAAAAAGCATGCTCGCCGATAATTCAGGATCATCTCACTTTAATATAGTAGCGTATCTTTTTCTCTTTCTCAAACCAACTATAGATGTTGATATATAAAAAAAAAAAATCCATAAAAATTCTTGTTCAAAATTTTGAATGATTACAAGGGTGAATTTTCGGTCATATAGCATATTTTTTAAACATTATTTCAAATGAAATTACTCGTACATATTAATATAATAATAGTGCGTATTGGTAGTATCATTTGATAATAGTTAATATAATTTGATCGAATTCAATTATTGTATTTGTGCTGCTGTTTGAACTCGTTCTTCGTTTAAAAATTTGCTGTCTTTTTAAGCATTCGTACTTACGAGGAATATATGATGTGGTTTCTCCTGAATTACGAAAGATTGATGTTAAAATATAAGCTTATTGAATATTTAATCCTTTCTATCCAGTAACTATTTCACTGAAGAGTCCAATTTTCGCACAATCAAATGCTATAAATCTGTTCTTCCTAGCCAAAACAGCAGTATTTCTTCATAGAGATTAAATACAAATCAATGATTAGTTACTCATTGATATCAGTTTTCAAACTTCTAGCTTTGACTATTTCAAATGGTACACATGGAAAAACCAGACGTATACCAGAATCGTTTTTATTAAGGTTCTGCTTCTATGAACTTTCACTTATATAAATAGACGTAGAATAAGTATCAGTAGCTAACGACATACTAACTTAATATTAAAGTGACTTTAAATCATATAATAAATGCAATCACATTTTAAAAAGAATTGCAGAATTGCTCTGTTTACCTGCATACATTTTACAATATTAACATACCTTAAAGTTTTCCATTTCGGAATTCTTTTTTTGCAGACTCTCTATTCAGATTATTTCGCTAAACTATTTCGATGTATTATTATTGCGGAGCTTTCAAGATGCATCAATTACATTTAATATAATTATTTTGCATTCTTTAAATAAATACAGGCGATCAAAAAACTATTCGGCAACAGCAATTTTTAAATAATAAGTTGCATATATTAGCATATCTGAGAAATCTCTTTTTTATAGCAAATGATCAACATAAATATAGTACAAAGTCAACATAAAGATCTTATTGAAACGACTATCACATATTGAAAATTCAAGTGGAAAAATTTTTTATGAAAAATTTTTATTAGAAACAGCTATAATCGAAAAAATGATTCCTAGTGGAAATACATTAAAATTGAACTTTGCATCTTTTACTTTACTGAACTTCTGTTCTTTTACTTTTATTAAATGAATTAGCATAAAGATTTGTCGGGAGAAAAAAATCTTTAGATGTATATACATCATTTTGGAAAATTACTTCCTTTTATATATAAAGCGCAACATTACATATTACTTTAAGAAGCAGGTATCACGTGAGAACATAAATATTTCTGAAATAGAGTTAATTCATTCTCATTAAATATTTTTGCGTGATATTATGAGAATGCTATCTTCTGGAAGCTTAAAATCTAATACTTCAAATAGCATATGAATAAGTATTTTTGTCTCTCAACAAAGGTTTTTAAGACAAATGATTTATACATCAATATTATTAAAAAAAAATGTGAAATTTTTGAAGTGTCCAATACTATATCACTTGCGTAGCTTAAAATTACATTGTGAGAAGAAATAACAACAATAAAATAGCAAAAATTTTAGATGTAGATTTTTCAGCACATGTAAATAAAAAAAAATATCACAGAGAGAGGGGTATAATCAATTTAAGCATAAAACACAAACTTTATTTTGCAAATAGGTGTTGAAGAAGCTCATATACAGAGTTTGTAATACCCCACGATAAGAGCGACCTGAAATACATCATAACTGGGTGGAATTTTTGAAAACATTGAAAGCCTTAAATTATAATCTCCTGCTGCTGTTGCCACCAAGGAGGTTCAATATTTATCTCATTTTCGCAAAAACTCCTGTAGTGAATCCCAAAAACGATCCATAGTTTAGTCTTCTTCTTTCGCTTGCTTCAATTCACAAGCCCAATTAAGTTCAACAGAAAACGAATCTTTTCCGGTTCTCTAAGCACATATATAATCAGCTAACATTGTTCATATGGCTCAGAATGCTAGGATAAACAACATCATACTCGCGTCGGAAACACGGACCAACTTATCATCATCGCCATGAAATGAGGTTCCAAGAAGCAATCGAACACCTACATTCAAACTAATACACTACAGAATAACCATTAAACCATGTCAATCCAACACCTTCCATATCCCTTTGATGGGTAATATTTAAATTTCTTAAACATTCTTTCTTTATAAAAATAAATAAATTTTCTATATAAAACTTAAAATAAATACCTTGTGTAATTGAGAGTAATTCCACGAAAAAGTTCCTTGAATGAACAATTCCGTTCAATCCAAATAATTTGAAAAGTTGTCCAAGCTGATAAAAATGGACTGCTTACAGTACTTTGCATTCGTTGCTTAACTACATTTAATGGAAAAAATAATGATGATATAGAAGCACCGAGTATAGCACCCGATATGAAATCACCGATGAATGTCACTAGTTGTTCCGGTGTTCTAAAATAGAACCAATATTTTACTGCTAACTCTTCCGCAGTTAAACCTAAATAATTTCAGCTCCTTAAATAAACTCACCTACTACCAGTGTAGTGAGATATGCATTGCTGATCACAGTCAATAACTAAATTACGAAATGGCTTCCTAAGTGTGAAGAAAAGAACGTTGCTTAATCCATTTCTTAACAATACAACTGTGAATCCGCGGTACAATTCTTTTGGCCCAATCTGAAATGAACAGCAATCATAACCTGCACATGCTAAAACTAAATTTCCTACTTATATTATAAATTTTCTGCGTCTAATATAAATACAACTTATTATTTGACCTTTTAAAATTTTTTCACATTTAAAGCACATAAGAAGCAAAACAGATTAATAGATAAAAAAGCTTATCATGAGAGAAAGTTTATATGCTTCGATATACAAACAATAAATGAATTTGTTGATAAAAAGAAACACTAATATATTTAATGATGATACATTGAACAGTCAGAATCATATATACAATTTCGTTTAATCATGATTACGAATTACTTTTAAAATAATTACTACCAAAAAAGCAGAATTACCCTAGCAAGTTCGTTGAAAGCATGACCCGTATTTTGATAGCTTTGATTGTACATCGGTGATTGCAAAAGAACTTGTGTTCGCTCCAAAGGACATAAAATAGCTTCGACTGCACCTGCTAAAATACTACATTGTTATAACTGCAATTAAATAGTAAAGAATGTTAAGAATGTTAATTACTTTCCCTGCGATGTATTCTTTAAATCAACTTAAATAACATAAACAAACTTTTATCTCTATATATGATACAAATAATACAAGGTCATGAAGCTTACTAATGACTAACCCATAAATGCAGCACACGTAAAGCATGCAATACGTGTTTGGGTTGTCTGACATTCCGAGCAATTAAAATAACGATGAAATTTGTCAAACATCCCGAACATTACTGATCGTGTCGTTGTTCGTTGTATAAGAGGTGGAAGTATACCTCTGTATAACATCCAGCAGCCTTCGTTTCTTAACTGAAAATAATTATTTTAAAATTTGATTTCACAATTCAAACAACGAGCTAATAATGTGTCAGTTTTTCCAAATTACTCCAGCAAACGTACATTTAAAGCATTTAAAAAAATAATAGTTAGTAAAATGTCGTATTTCGCATAAATCAGTCAACAATATATTTATTACGATATAATATTCCAATCGCTATCTCAACGTTTCCTTCATTATTTTTTGAAATAAATATTAATATCATCGAAAATCGACCCTTAGTAATCGCAACGACATGAATAATTGACCAACCTGCTGAAAAACTTCTTTGCAGTGATGCCTTGCAACTGTTGACGAAATATCATTTTATTTTGAGGATATAAGAGCAAAGTTTCAACAAAGCCTGCCCCCAACCAGCAATAAAATTGTGGTATTTTTCTTTTGCATTGCATTGGAAAAATAACTTTATAGCTCTTCAGTCATATTAACAAATATTGCCTGAAAATAAAATAAAAGGATGACTCTACTGAGAAAAGATGACCAATATTTTAAGAGTCAACATAAATACGTTCAATCCTTAATTTCCAACAAATGAACTGCATTTCAGTTATGGTGTCGAGAAAATGTCCATTACAAATATATATAATATTAAAAAATATGGAATATATAGTTATAAACACATTCAGTTAACGATGACATCAGAGAAACTGTTTTAGAGAGAGCATCAGATGGATTGAAGTATGGACCCGAAATCTATGAATCAATTTAATTCGAGAATGCTTCCGGATTCACGCATCGTATTCATAGAACTGAAGAAGCTTCATCATTACTTTGAATGTTATATAGGATTAGCAATGTTCGTTAACTGAAGTTGACATATGAATGCATGCAACATGCTGTCTTTTCACAGTGCAACTTCAATGGACTTTGCTTATACGTGGAAATTAATCTTTCTCGGACGGAGGGAGCAATAAGAGAAGATGGGAAAGTATACTTACCTAAGTCAACCTTTATAATAGTGCAGTAGGCTTTTCTAAGAAGTAATTCGACATATAAACATAGTTCAGTGTGCACGCAGAATCGGAAACTTTCGCTGAAGTGCACTAAATAGGACAATGATTACCCGATATCTTTGATGATGTGCCAGTGCATTATTTGTTCCACAATTTATTCGTGTCATTACTTAATTTCAATAACTAATTCCTGGAATCCACTATTCATCATTTTCTTTCTCTCCACAACAAAAATTCACTCTCCATCGAGTATTCGTGAAGATTAAAAACCACTTATAAGAGATATAAGTAAGTGTTTGGCAAAATAAACAAAATTTCTATCAATAAAATATTTCACTGTGCTTTTTTCCTGTTTTCTCGGATAAGATTATCCCTCTTCCACAAGTAAAAAAATTATAAATGCTTCCATGATATCCATTTAGACTATCCATATTCGCAAATTTATCATTTACTTGTTTTTAATGTTGAAAGACAAATTTTTCGTGTTTTTATAATTCAATTCTGGTTTTCAAATATCTTAATAATCATTTAATAATTCCTGCTAGCTTATTATTGATGAAAGATAAATAGATATTCTATTACTGAAAATATAATATTGAGAAATTGGTCGAGTTCTTTTAACAATACCCTTCGAAAAGAGAAGTCACAGAATCCCACCTAACTCAAAATACTACACACGCTACAAACCTCCGAAGTGAACCCAAAAACTCTCTGCTATCCTATGAAGAAATTCCTTCAGCCCTTCTAAAACTTGTCAAGCAACAGTTATAAGCAACAATAACAGCACTATTTCTCTCAACAACAACAGCACTATTTTCTGGGGAGGTAGAAAACTTTCCAATATCGTTAAGGATAAAAACCAAGCCAATCGTAAGACAAAATTTGCATCAACAGCCTAAGTATTCTGAAATTCTGAAGTAAAGAAATATGCACATTCTGAGTAAAGATTGTTGATATCAAGTTAGAGCAGTTAGAATTTTAGTTATCTCTCGCATCGATCTGGAACAACTAAAAACTAATTCCCTTAAGTTTTCCGAGGATGCATAGAAAGTAGAAAGAATAGGAAATGGGATGAAACTTTGAAATTGACTACTACTGTTTCATTCATTTCTTTGATGTATTTTTGTTGGGTTTTATTATTATTTTTACTATATTACACAATGAATTTGCCAAATCAATGAAGAACTACTAAGCCTATTCTTCACCGCCACTAATGATGAAAAAATTCTAGGATATAATTGTCATGCTAATTGAAGTAAAACTCTGCTCTGCTATGCATCTCTATTATTCGAGAGTATCTAAGCAAATTTCAAAGATAAAAGGTTTTTAGAGAAACCTAAAAATTTAAGCAAAAGATAAGCACAGAAAGAAAATATTGAACTGAATTTATTAGGATACTAGGAAGTGTTATTTTCATAAAGGTCAATAAAACACTTTCACTTCAAATATAGCAAATCATCCCATTTATTCTTGAAATTGATTTGGTGAGACGCTTTGAAAATCTGAGTTCTGTTTCGCATGTTTTTATAAATGCGGATAGATCATTGAGAAATTTATGAAGTGAAAAATGGGAGAATAGAAGTTTCTATGGACTAAAGGAAATGTCGTTGCTGATATAACATATCTCATCGTGAATACTGAAAATAAATCTGGTGATGGAGGACGTCGAAAGTAGAGCACTTTAATCTAATTCTACACTAAAAGTGTTAACTTCTTGTTTAACTCATTCTTCACGCAGTAACCAGAACTGTTTTCCTTTCTATATCTTGAAGTCACACAACCGCACTATTAGTTACAACTATTTTCTTGGAAATGCCTATCGATAAATACTGCCACTGATAACACCGCGACTCCCAAAAATGTCGAAGCAGATGACTGTCAATTGAACTATTTGGTAGCTACTATTAATGCAAACGATCGAACACACAAACTCGATCAATTAGGTCTTAAAAATTTATCATCTTCTTTTAAATGTTGCGAAATGAAATTAGGTAAGATAAAAGTAATTCATATTACTACAAATCAAAATGATTATATTTAATATTCATGCTAGCAATATTGGAGAATTTTGCCAGTAAAGTCTTTGTCGAAAAAACTTAAACTGCCATCCCATAACGCAAATACTTTATGAAATCTTTCCTGTTTCAGAAATTCTTGAAGGATAGTGGTTTGTAAAATATTTTAAGCAATTATATGCAACAGTATCAAGTAAGTATATGAAAATCTGATAATGTTTTCATTAAGGTTTTCATCATAAAAATTCGAGTGCCTGTGAAACATGACATGCATTTCTCGAAAAAATTTACTCTGCCAAATTAAAATGTTATGTTGATGATATCAAACAAAGTGCCTCATATAATTATCACGAAATATATCATAAAAAATAACAAACTTTATAATCAGACGATATATGCAAACAGATATGCAGAAGCGAGGATAGTGTGATTTTCTATACACTTCAATCGTAAAACTTTGGGAATGCTACCATATCAGCCATTGTTAAAAGCTTTTGTTTGGACAACCCGAAACGGGGCAATAACATAACAGACGTCGCTTCTTGCATTCGCGAATATTAGCTAGCACCGATTCTCGATCATAAATATGCTTACAGATCTGAAACAAATCGAAGAGTTGAAGTTACCTCTGCACAATGTGGTCATTGATAGTTTTGGAATTCGAAATTAGTGTGGCATCAACTGGGAAGAAATCAGAAAGTGACATGCGACAGAAGTGGTTGTAGTTACAATTTTATTTAATGACAGTCTCTAACATACACATACACACATACACACACACACACACACACACATACCGAAGGATCATGAAATTATGAAAAATACCATGTTCTGCACTGGATCTTTGATGTCCTGCTTAGTATAGGGATCTTTTTTCGAATAATAAATCTTCTCCACCTCAATGGCGCTACTTGTGTCCCCTCTATCGACATTTCGCAGATTCTCTATTCTATCCGCCGCTTCTCCTCTTTTATTCAGTTGCTCCCTATTGATTTCTTCTGCCCTTAATAAATGAATTAATTGAGTCTTAAATCTAATTATTTCGAACTTTCTTTTAATTTTTTAAGGAAGGATTCCCTAATATCCTTTAGAGATTTTTGTAAGCAACTGGAAATAACCATTTCCTGAAGCTATCTCGCGCTGCGTCTGTAACCGAATTGCTTCCCTGTTTCTGGCGTTGCATCTTTTCCAATGCCTTTGTTTCGATAGTTGCTTCACAATCCAACTGCTCGATGTAATTCAGCAAATTACGTATCCGTCCATCCCAACTATTACGTTCGATATTGCGTTTGATCGATTCCACCATAGCCAACATCTGATCCAAACTTTCTCGCCATTGTGCCATCTCCAGTGATGCCCCTCATAGTCCATCTTTTCTTTCAGCTTGTGAATCGCCTGTAACCCCCAAAATCCTTCCCGAACACTTTGTTGCAAAGGCCGTATTAAAAGTATGACAGTAAAAAGATTGATGGATTGCTATAGAGGGCTGGGATCAAGGATCAATCTAGACTTGACCAGGTTTTAGTGGGTATTCTCACAGACTGTCTTGAAAGACTTTGGAAGTATCTCTTCCTTCTTTTCTGTCTTTCAATGAGCGTCGAATTTTATGGATTACATGGATAATTAAGTGAACATTAAACGACTTTTTAAGTCTTTGTTCTAGATAGAAAAGTCATTGCATTATATAAACCATTGTGTCACGTCGAATATCAGTGGGTAAACGGGTGCAGTTCTATGTTATTCTTAATTTTTATCCATATATATTTCATAAAACACTAGGTACGCTAAGCATTAGACTTTCATATATTTCTGTATTAATATATAGTTCATTTGATTAATTTCAGAATTTCTCATCAGTTTTGAACTGCTTCTAAAATTCTTCACTGTGGCTCAGTCAGTGAAGCGTGCAAAACTCAGTCATTCTGCCATGAACAAATTGAAAACTGCCCAACGAGACAAGGTTGGTTATTCAAAAAAAAAATAAATAAATAAATAAATGAATTTAATCTTCGTCTATTATTACCATCAGTCGGTTTGATTTAGGAAATTTGGTAAACGAATTTTCAGATTTCCCGTCTGTATTACTTTACATGAAATTTTTTAGATTGTCCTTTTTCTTTTTCATGATGTTAATCGTCGTAGCTGTTATCCTTATGATTTAAAAACGATTCAAGATGCTTATGGTTTCTTAATGGATACAGGGATGATTCACTGATTTAAATAATCAGTTATGGATGATGTTATTAATCCAAGTATTCGAATGACGAAGATAATATCTATATGTTGTAAACATAAGACGACAGTAATTATCAGTGAAAGTTCTAAACGTGTATTTAAGATAAAATGATTGATTATGCATTTCCACTGGACATTGTAAGAATGGACAACGACTAGGTGATCTCGAAGTATGGATAAGTTCCAAACAAGCGGAGACGAATCGCTTACTTTTGGCCACTTAAGGCAAGACATTTCGAAGGTCAACGTACAACCTTGCCTAACATGCATTAGCACCATTCCTGGCAGTACATTTGTATTGAATAGTCAATTTTTCCTGATTCGCTGGAATTTGTATGAAAATCGGTTTGGGAAGTAGTAACAGCTCTGCATTGTGTTCATCATTTGTCTGAGAACAGAGTAGATTTAAAAGCGAATTTGTAATAATATTCAGTGGAAGAACTGCTTCTGAGCTTTGGCTCGAAAATTGGTGTAGGGAATATCTACTCAACTTTGACTCAGAGAGCTGGTATGATGAATTTCTTCTCAGTTTTAGTTTTGAGGATCATTAGTATTAATATCTACGAAAATGGATTTTGTGGTAATAGTATATTTCTGCATTTGTCTTATGCAATAAAAGCACAAAAATTTTCTTGTTACAGGTACGAAATTTTATGCAGTGGACACAAAGCAATGAGAAAACTGCAATTCATTGTCTAAGTAGTCAGAACTGGAATCTGGAATTGGCTTGCGATGCTTATTACCAGAATCCACAATTGTATATGTGTATGGCGGACGTGGTTGATCAAAGAAGTCTTCATTCTTTTTTCCTCAAATATGCAAATAGTATAGTTTTCCATTTATTTTTGCTGGCTTACTATAGATGTTTTGGTACATTCAATATTTGATCCTTTTGTAGAACTGAGAATTTTAAATCTATGACTCTCCATTATACTTTGTGATAATTTAAGCATTATGGCTGTGTAGCGAGAATTTACGAAATCAATTTGCAGATAGACAAGATAATGATCCATCTTGTATCGGACCGCATGGAATGTTACGCTTCCTGACAGATCTTGGTTTAAATCCAGCTGATCGAAATGTATTGATATTAGCCTGGAAACTCAAAGCAAAACGCAGTGCGAATTTACTTGGGAGGAATTCAGTACCGGTCTCAACGAAATGAAGTATTTACATTGATCGTAAAACTTTTATGGCCATTGTTTAATGTTATGATTCAGTTTATAATCAGTTTGCAATATTTTTGTGAAAGAGAGATGAATAGTTTGCTATCATAAATTCATTATTTGTTTTGAAATTGTTTCATTCAGGGATAGAAGGAGTAAGGAGTCAGTGATTATTTTCCCAACTTACACTTAACTTTATTGTGACATGTCCGTGCCGTTTTATGGGAATTTACTTGTCTTTAGCTTTTATCTTATGGGAGCTTATAATAGTTTTTTGATAAGCTTGCATGATAATGACTTAGTTGTTCGCGAAAAATACGAATAAAGCGAATTATCATCGGATAGTATTGTTTATAATTTAATGAATTTCGCTTAAACGAACTGCACTGAAATGTTCAATCAAACTAAATTAGATTTGTACATGTAAACGTTTCGGAAAAATCTTTTTTTGTGTCAAGTGATCTTGCAAACTCTTTTCAAACAGTTGTGCTTTTCTACATATAATAGATTATGTATTTTAGAGTAGATTCCTTGGAGAAATTAAAAGCCAAAATACCAACGCTAAGTGAAGAACTGAGGAATCCTATCAGTTTCCGAGATTTCTATCAGTTTACTTTCAGTTATGCCCGCGCTTCTCCACAGAGGACTTTGGGTAAGTTATAATTATATGCTAATGAGATTATTTCTGTTTCTATAATGTTTTATTAATATGTGCTAAGGTTAAACATTATCTTGATTTCTGGATTCATCTTTATACCACGTCATTTCCTGCCAAATAATTTTAGCTATTATCAATTTATTTATACCGTAATTGTTAATGGTAGAAGAAGTGATGCTATGGACGATGTGGGTCATCAGTTTTTGAATCTAAGTTATAATCATTTCTCGAAATTTTTGTAAACCACTGATTTTCCCTTATTGTAGAAGTGGAAACAGCAATTGCTTATTGGGAAATTGTGTTCGGCGGTAATTTCGGCTATCTTCCTTTATGGGCCAATTTCCTTCGGGAAAAGGTTTCTTATTATTATTTGAAATTTTTATGCATTAGCATGCCAGAATTACACTGGTATGTCGTGATAATAGTATGATGAAGCACTACAAGTAAAAATTGATAGCGGTCGTGAGTTGAACTTGAAGCTGTAATGAAATGGATTTTCGTTGTGATGTATTTATCTTAAAAGATAGTTTGTCTTATTTTTGAATAGTGAAATATGCAGATTACTACTTTTTCTGTGCAGGGAGTTAAAAGCATACCGCGTGATACATGGAATTTGCTACTCGATTTTTCTTTGACAATTGCGCCTGATTTCAACAATTACGATGCAGAAGGAGCATGGCCTGTTTTGATTGATGAATTTGTAGAATATGCAAGAAATAAAATGCAATCATAAAACTGTTCAGCTTATATTAGAATTTATCCTTTATTTCTCTTCTTATGATTTCCTAGAACAAGATGTAAATTTATGGATAGATGTCGAGAAAATTGCATCACAGAAATTTATATGAAAGCAATCTCAACAGTTGTTTGTAGCAGTGTTCTTTTACGTGTTTTATCCACATGACATCGTTTTTTTTTTTTTTTTTTTTTTTTTTTTTTTTTGGAATACTTGCACTTTGTACATCGTTTTTTCTTTTGAATTGTAAACTTCGATTATTTAAGATAATTTTTTTTTCCAGAATTTGTTGCTGAATTAAGAATTTGCTTAAGTGTAATGAAGCTTTGTAAATCCATCATGGAAATAGATTTTAATTAAAACTTCCATCAGACTTTTCATTTATTTTACATTGTAGTTTGTTTCTTCGCACTTGTAATGATCTAATGCTTTTTGATTGATGTGTTCATAACAACATTTTCAGTAAGGTTTGATGGTTCATTATCAGGGAGTTAGTATTTGAATTAGTTATGATTGAAAATCTCGATCCTATGCGATAATTAAATGAGTAGTGGTTGTTATGTTTAGTGTTCATTTTTACTGGTGAATGGTGCACTTAAAAGATGTGTTAGTTAGGTCTTGATATGGAATTAAAAGCTATCAAAGAAAAGCCTGAATTTTCGAAAGCCTCTCTTCGGATGTGTGATATTTTATCCAGTACGTTTTCTATATAAAATGATTTCAGTGTCAAGTTGGCCTTGATTTCACGTGCAATGTTAACTGAATGAAAAATAACCTGAAATTAAATCATTAAATTGAATTTCTGTTAAATGAAAGGAAAAATATTTTTTAGTCGGTAATTGACTATTAGGCACAGAATTTATAGCAATAGCATCGGTGAATAGGCACCAAGGCGAACTCATCTAAATTACTTTTCAAGTTGGAGATAAAAGTTTTGTTTCCAAATATATATTAATATTAGTGTTAAGGAATTGAATGTTTATCATGGGGTAAGCATTTCAAGTTTTGTACCATTTGTAATCTTACACGAATGGTAGATTCAAATATGTGTGACAGATCTAGTTTGAAATTCGGATGCCCACATATTTCGTACCCAGTTATCTTTAATGATAGTTGGAACTATAAAGTCATGTTAAAATCTTACAAAAGCAAAGGTATTTATTGTTATTCCAGGAGAATAATTTCATATTTTTATACGTGCAAGAAATTAAGAGTGGTGGTAGCGAAGAATTGCTGTAATATATATGTATGTTAAACATATTACAAAATTTTCGGTTTTCGCGAGTTCTCTCCAGAATTGAAAAGAAATTTTCTGGTGGAAACTCTGAGTTCTCCTAATTCAGTTTAAATATAGGAGAAATACTAATTTTTATTTACGAAACTTCAATGAGTCGAGCATTAATATGCAATTTTCTTTGTGATCAGGAAAACCGGAAATTTTTTCCGAAATTTCTAAATACTTGACCACTGTGAAAGAACGACGAGACTTTTTCACTTCGCCTGTCTAACCACATAGTTATCTTAAGTTTTATTCGGTTACCACTCAAGAAATTCGAAAACATGGATGGGTTTTTTAACTTGAATTCTGAACAAAGAATTTTAAAATTCTTTTTAATGATTCTTTTAACCATCATCGAAGACAGTCCCATGTTTCCATTAGCAAAGCTTGGAAACCTTACATTTCAGATTGCTGAAATTGGAACAGTTATTTATCAATATTTTAGCTGTTTGTTGAAGATAATATTTCCAGTAAAAAAAAATGTAGTCGAGGGAGCAATTATAAATGTAGTTTAAAGAATTCAGAACAGAGAGAGCAAAATATTTCGAGAAATCGGAAGTCTTTTGCCAGCTGTGGGAGGCTTACTTTTGCTCCATTGCTTTCAATTATATATATTTTTACCTTCTTGAGCTTTTTTGAGCGGCTAATCCTTCCAATTATATACATCTTTAGGCTTTCTTGAATGGTCTATATTTCCATTAATTTAAAAGCTATGCTGTGAATGAATTTATCGGTTGATGGTAGTGTCGATTTAATGAATGCCAAAAAAAGGTGTCTGTTTGCAATTAAATTTCAAATCTATGTTAAAATTGAAATAGAGAAGAAAAAATTAAAATTCAAACTGGTACTTAAGTTCTAAGAAGTTCATATGATCGAGGAATTCTGTATTATGCAACCGAATATGTTATTTAAAGCGGTTAAGGATGAGAAGACTACAGCAACTTCTTAACACATCAGTTTTTACTCCAACTTAAATTGAATTGGGTTTTCGATACGAACGCCGTTTTCAACTCCAACTAAATATTTTACTACTTCTATCTGCATGAATACGAAAATGAATAATCAAGATGATAAAAAACGTCAGTGGAACAACATGACACGAGCGATGAATCCGCTACCAAGTACATTTCTCATTTTTCTCATCATCTATTTGATAGAATTTTTAACCACTTATCATTTAATAATTTGAATAGAAATTAATTCATCAGTTTGTTTATCATAATTTCCGCACTTTCAGAATATAATATTTCGTGAACATTCCACGTGAAGTAATTTAATTTCCTTTGATTCCCAAATATTTCGCAATAAGAAACACAAATTTCGTGGCTTTTATTAAAAAGCCAAAACATTTGGCTGCTATATGCTTTGCAAAACATTCACTTATTACAGTTACTTGCAACCATATATTAACTATTAATTGACCTGCAAATGTTTTGGTACATCAGATATGGCCCACTGCTAATAAACTACCGACGTATGGAAAGTGACAGACCGGATGTTTTATCATTTGAATGTTATTCATTTGAGCCTGATACTGAAGTGTATTCACATCGTCAGTTCCATCACATACAACCAATGAAACTACTTTATCATCTCACTGATCATACAATATCTCTCATTGAACCACATATTCCAAACAATAGCATCTTGCAGGTAATGATTCAAAGTATTTGGATTCAATATAACACTCTGCTTCATAAATGCTGAATGGAAAAATGCGACAAGCAATTGATTTCATTTCTATTTACTATAATTTATTGTTCATACTCCTTAACTATTATCTGTCCATCTATATGTTTGTTTTTGATTAGTTAATTGATTCAAAACAATTTTCAAGAAATGATCTTTGAATTGAACTGCTCACCATTTTTTCATATATATTTAATGATTTACTGCGAAGTATGACTATCATAGACATTCTGATTTGCTATTTCTCTTCCATTTCAGGATCCTACTTTTACTCATCAAAGAGTACCAATATTAGACCGAAATTATGGTCAAAACTATTTGCATTGGTCAGACTTAAATGTTTCAAAAGATATTCATCTGTTCTCAAGAACATACAGGATTACCGCCTGTGACCATCAAACCAGGGTTCATTAGCTTCTAAAAGAGTTGAATTGTTATTAAATCAAATTGTTTCGATCCGGGAATTTAAATGGTGATGTACTTTTTTAGGATTTTTTAACAAAAAGGGAATTGAAGTTAATGAAGAAGAAGAAATTCCGATGGAACCATGGATTCGAAACCAAGACAAGCAACAATCTTCGAATAAAAATAAAGAAAGCGAAGACGGAAAGTTTGAATGGAAACGTGAGGTGATGTAATTCGCGAAATTGTCATCTTTCATAAATATTGAAAAGACTTGCAGCCAGTTCCATAGTGTGCATTATATATTTTGTTTACTTATCTGAAAACAAGTTTATTGACTAATCTAAGAATCAATAATTAAGGCCAATTTTGGATCTTCAGGTATAAATCTTTCTCTCATTTGCTCATTCTTTAAATTCATCTTATAATAAATTTGCAAAATTTAGAAGGTGGACTATTCGGATGCACCACCAAAGTTGCACTTGTTAGCTTGTTGGTTAGATGGTACTTCTGTTCGAACATTCCATATGATAGTACATACAATCGACGATACTGTTGCATTAGTGGAAAATACTTGTGGTTTTAGTGGACAACTTTTTCTCAAAGGAACAAACTTCCCTTCATCAAAAAAGGTATCCAGTTTTTATAAAATGAGCAATTTCCTGAGAAATTCTGTGAATTTTTGCTCAATAAGTTCTTTTGTTATTTTCAGACGTTCGACGATTCTATCATAGCAATGAAATACGTCCTGGCTTATGGGTAGAAGTTTATACCAGGCCAATGTTTATTTTCAGTTGTGAAGGTCCAGAAACACGCAACTTCCTAAAACGTTTTGGACCCATTGATTTTGAAAGCTACGAAAAAGTGAGTTCGTCAAGTCAGCTAAAAAAATGCTTTTTGCATAATGAAAATGAATTTAGAAATGAGTTTCCATTGCAACAAATAAACTGAAGCTTGTGGATCAAAGATTTTGAACAAAACCGAATTAAATTGAGCTAAACTTCAGGCTCTTTTAAATGGACCACCGCCAGAAGTAATTGAGAACATACCATCAGAGATGAAGTTCATCGCTCTAATGGTAACTCTTGCTTCTAGTAGTATTCTTAGAATTCATCATTCAAACAGCAGCTTCTAAAATCCTGGAACTTTAATTTAAAGCTTTACTTAATTCTTGCATCAATTTTCTGAATGAATAAAGCTTTTCATTCTATGTCTAGTAGATTTGAAAGTTCAGCTTTTGAAATATGAAATGCATTTTGAACAAAAATAAGATTTCAAAATTTCTTGGATATTCAAACGGATTAGAAGGAATATTTTCAGGTAGGAGGAAAAGGATTATTCGATGATATAAAATTTTTGATAACATTTCATACTAATAAAGAGAAGTTGGACATTGCTGAAGCTGCAAGGGATCAAAAATGGTGCTCTGGACGAACATTCATCAAGGACATCAACTGCAGCAGACATGAGTTAGTTTTGAAATTTTTTGTATGAAGTTCGGATTCAAATTTGAAGATGCCAATTAAATATAAAAGGAATTCATGTGTTTTGAATCTTCTCAATATCCGACAATTTTTCTTTCTTACCGCTGCGCATGTTTCACTTTTATCATTTAATTAGTTTTAACGAAATGCACTTTGGTATGTTATGAACAAATGTATATTATTGAAATGTACGATTATAGATTAATTTGAAATAGATCTAAAACCTAGTTTAAGATTCATGCTAAAAATACTGATGAACTCATTATATTTGCAGCACAGATAAGTATAAAATTGGTTCTACACTCAGAATTTATCGGTGGAATTTTCTTTTACTGGAAGCTGACGATATAACGCAACAATATTTACTTTCAAAGAAAGTTAATATTTATAGCAAAATAAAATTCATCAAGTCCAATTTTTTTCTTGCAAAAATATGCTTTCATTTCTACATCATTATTTGTAATCCGGCTAAAAATTTCTATAACTTAATTTTTAGTTCAAAATGCTAACTAACCTTTTAAATTAAGATTAGTTTTTTGAAGCAAAATTGTTTCTTCTATATTTACCTTTCTTTCAAAAAAAGTTCTATAATTTATGAAATTTGATCACAGAAAAGCAACATTATTGACGCTTTTTTTCAATTACGATTCAATGGAATATCCAATCGTTTGATAATATTCCTTCACTGAAAAAATCTGAGATGAAATTTTATTTAGAAAGAAGTAGCGAAATTAATGAAGATATTTTTCATAATCTATTGTGAATAACTTATTATAACAAATACAAGAAATTATCCACAACTTACGAGCTATTTTCATGGGACAAATTAGTGAATCCGATTATTGAAGTACTATGCCAGCGATTTCTTCGGTTTGCGAAACATAATAATTGCTTGTAATAAGTTAAACCAAATACAATGCCAGTAACAACAAATAGTAATGTGCAGGAAATAATGACCTTCGATTCGTTGAGTTCATGGGCAGCGCTGCTTCTATCATTCGTTGATGCATTTTCTTAAAAATAGTACTTCATCGGAATCGAGATTAATTGAGCCAGGTTATGATGGAATAATTGAAGAATGTGAAAAGGATCCCTACAATTTTAATACACAAAAAAGAAACAAATTCAATACTCAGGCTATTCAGAATCTGATCTAATTTGTAATTTTTAAATTAATCCTTTTTGTCTACATTAAGGGTGTTTGCATGTTGTGTATTGAAAAAAAAAAATCATATACTCATGGCAAAAGATTGCTAAATTTTTCCTCACTCTCATTTCGTATTTGAAATGATATCGTTCAAAAATATAAAAACAAACCAGCCGTATAATATAGAATGAATCCTTTGTTGGTAATACTGATATCGGTTTCGAAATAAACTGTCATCGCTTCACCGGTACTTCGCAATAAATCTGTGAAAATTTCAATTCCAGTAGTACTGCAAAATTAATTTATCATTCGGACACGATCTTACATTCTTGCAGTTCTCAGTGAACTGTCCAATAAGGGATTGTAGTAGAATGAATATTCTTTCAGAACTCTAATGTACATCGCTGATGAGTTCAATGATAATCTTTGAACTTTGAACTTATTTTAATGTAGTGTTCAAATTTTTACAATTATTTTTTGCATCAATGATTTCACAACACAGTGAAAAAAGTTTGAAACAAACATCCTAATTCGTCTGTCCGTTATATTCGGACCGTCGAAAAAAACTAGCATATCTTCATTTGGCTCCAAAGCCAGTTCAGTGATATTTGCAACAACAATGTATTCTTGCGGTGCGGTTATTAAATACTGGCATTTCATCAAATTGCAATAATGACTAGGATAGTCCGGCGATGTGAGCTGCTTCCATAAACCTTCCTTTGCTTCCAGTTCCAAAGAGCCACACTCGCATACTAAATTACACTTAGCAGAAAATTAATTAAAGAACTTTAAATTTGAGTCTGGAAAACTTAAGATTTGAGCCTGATTGTACATTTTTGATTTCACAGTCATTTTTATATCTTTGAATAGAATTAAAACTAATAATACTTGAATTGAAGTTTAAATTGATACTTTTATCGCTTTGTAATAGAAAATAACTTTTTCTTGGAAATCGACAAAATATATTACAGATTGACAGCAATGATTGCCATTTTTCGAAAGTATGAAAAATTTGGCAAATCTACATAAGAAATCAGAGTCATCGCAATGCTAAACTTTTAGTTGCTTTAACATACAGAAAAATTTACTCAATTTCCATTTGTAACCAAAGTCGAATTGAGCAGCATGTTTGTTGATATCCGAAGCCAAGTGATACCAAATCATTATTGGTGAGTCGTTCGTTACTTCTTCGGTTCCACTCTCAGCTAACGTTGGTTCGAAGCTATAGATATTATTCACAGATTTTTGCAATTTTTAGATGAAAGCATAGTCTACTATATATAATTCGAGCTAAAATATTACAATTTTAGGAATTTAAATTCTAATATCGCATCTCAGTACTCAACAATCAATAAGTTATTTATGGATGCATACGAGGTCTTCAGTATTTACCAAGTCGATATATTATTTCGATTTAAGTTCAAATCATGTTCAAATTTTCGATTTTTTTGATACTGTTCTAATATTAAATTCGAACCTCTAAATAAAATTTAAAGTTAGGTTTGCGTTCATATTTTATCTTTGATAGAGTCTTGAAAAATATAAATTTAGAAAAATTTGGCATACATGGTAATGTCTCGCTCATTGAGATGTGAAGGAATGATATTGTAATTATTAATGTTCGTCAACACTTCCAGAAATTCTTCTTCTCCATTCTTGAAAGTATAAGTTATATTTACTATCAATCGTATACGATCCGTATCCAAAGCCTTTAATAGAGATGAAAACTGTACTATATTTACTTATTTGTCTAGTCCTTGCCATTAAAAGTACTTCGAAGAATGGAGTCTTAAGATATCTGTTATACTATCAACAAGCATTTAGATGAAATTGTTTATTATTGAATATTTTTGTTTGCATGTTACTGTTGAGCGAGTTATTTCTCTTATTTTGTCCACAGCACTTATTTGATAAATTGAAACTTACAGTTACAGGACGATTGAACTGAAAGAAGCAATCTAGAAAGCCACAGTCAATCGGTGAATTAAATGAAAACATTCCTGCCAATAATGAAAATTCCATTGGTTGTACTTCACCTTTACATCGACAATCTTAAATTAAAAAAATTTACGCATCTTTTAACTTTCTGAAATGTTTCCTACTATTCAGATTACACCGACGTGATATCATCATTCAGTTCTACTTCTTGAATTTTATTTATAGTTATTTACCATTTTTTAATATTCGCTGATGGAACTAAAACAATTAAAAAAAATAATCATTTCGTAGAAGAATGCATTACCACTTTTTTTTGCACAGCACTAATACTCATATTGAAGCCGTTATTTGTAACCGTCGAATCGGTAATCATTCGTAGCATAGCAGTTTTCCCATTGAACGTGAAAAATCTGTTACGACTTGTTGATAATTCTCCAGTGCGGCTGCAAGATTTATTTAGATATATCTGTCCTTGTATTGGTAACAGAACCTTCGATGTTCACAGCATTTAAATATCTTCTACAAGGGATCATTCAAGCAATTAAAAATTAAAATAAAGCAAGATAGATGAAAGCACAGATGCACTACAAATCTTAATTACTCACCTATATAAGGAAATGAAAAAGCAAGAACGCGAGTAAATAAAAACACAGGTGATAATGCCGATAAGCAGTGAACCATTTATGTCTTCTATCTTTCCTTGCTTAGCTAATGTCATGAATGGAAATGTGGAAAACGTTTGCTGTGTAGAGGAATCAATTTAAAGAGTCTTCAAATGATAGTAACGTGAATACTGACTACTTTACGATACTAATAAAGTTTTATCTTTGTTCAGAGAGCATATCCATCAGTTTCTGAAGTTAATCGCTTCATAATGGATAATTTCGCACTTCACCTTATTAAATGTCGGGATGAATGCTTCGATCTGTCCAAGAAGTGCACGAAATCAGAACCGTGTTCTAAATTGAAGGCATGGATTTCTACGATAATTGCATTGTGATGCGTGGAATCAATGGCATATTGCTCAAGCTGAAGCTCTGTTTCACAATCCAATTTATCACAGTATTCGAGAGAAATCCAGGAGAAGATAGTATTGTTGGACGATCAAATCGAATGACATAACTCTTCGGGAAACATTTACATGCTGAATAATAAGTACATTTTATTCTTTTGATTATAAAATAATAAAATTATAAATGAATTAAAGTAAGTAAAGGTAAATATTAACTGCTAAATAATATTAATAAAGTAAATTCTAATTTAAAAATTTCTCTCATTCACTTGTTCGTATACATTACAATTTTCACAATACGTCGATGTAAATAGATAAAAGTATAAGTAATCGAAACAAAATCAGATCAGTTAGCTTAAAATTATTGAAATTACTTTATCTGCAGTTAATTTTCAATAAAATAGAGCTTACGGCTGTCGGTACGACTAAATTTAGCCTCAAATAAGAATTTGCTGTGTGTTTTAGCCGGAAACAATTCACGTTGGACCACTTTTATTTGTATCAGTATGGAATTTGTCCTCGATATTATTTCTTTCGGAGTAGCAACCATTAATCCAACATTCCTATGGGGAAACCAAAAAGTTTTCTACGTCGAAGCTTAATTATATAAAAATTTTGTTAGCATTTGGAGCATTTTTTTATAGTGACTAAACTATAGTAGATTTTCATATCCAAAAATTTTTTGAAATTAGTTATACTTACTCGGATAATGGAGAAATATTATGGTCCGTTGAGACCTGGTAATTTTCTGTTTCATAAACGGTAAACTTGGCCATTGAAGCGAGCGATTTTAAATTCAATTTTATACCATGGCCTTCACTGGTATTCAACATGTAAACACAACCGGCGGAATATGCAAAATTAGATGGTGGACTAGGTAGTACTTTATCTTCACCCATCGCCTCATAAAAGAATATCGGACAGGAATTATCTGTAAAACGACTTAAATGTTAATATCAAAACTAAAGTTAAAAATAATCATATCGATGAAAATGGAAATATCTCGAACATGGTGTAATAAAATAATATTTGGAGTATTTCAACAAATTTAAAGATTTATTGGAATTATGGTGAGGCATAAATTGGGATGATAAAGTAACAATTACCTTAAATTATAAATAGTCAGGTGAAATAATTATGGCGCGATATTTTTGTCAAAAATGCATGTAAACACAGTTGGGTTGGGGTAACTAAAAACAGCCAAGAGTGGCATCTCCAAGTTTTAGTTAATTAGTTCATGCAAGTAATAGTGAAATATTATTCTTTAGCAGAAAAACAGAGGCCCATTAAAATAGCATACTTGGTGAAGTGGTATTGACCCTAAAGAAACGAGCATGAAATCCAACGAATGTTTCTGTACTATCGGTAATGAATTTCAGGATGAATCCATTGCTGACAGAAGATGCAAATGATGGCTGACCGATGTCTTTTCCCGACAACCTAAGCCTTTTTTATGTTCAATAAAATTTCCATTGAATTAGCCAGGCAATCACAAATAATACGAAAAATTATTTTGGAATTTTGATCTATTCAATTTATTATTAATTAATCATACGATGATTTAGAAAATTTGTTTCATTACTAAATAAATGATTATTAACTATGAAACACATGCATCCCACTCAATTTCTACTTCAAAACTGACCAATAAATAACAATCTTTAGCAATTCATTTGAAACTTTTGAGGTATGCATTCCTCGGTATCTCCATGCTACTGTTGTTATCACTTTTGAATTATGGAGGGACCAGTATAGAATTTGAAGGAATGTGGGAATCTTCCACAAAAAAAACGATAACATATAATGTCTCTTAAAAATAGAAAAATTTTCTGGAAGTACACACATAGCAATACGTGCCGAATGCTGAGTGTTCGCAGCAATGAATGTTTGCTGAATTTCAAGGAAATCATGTCGTAGCTCAGTTTCGAATGAAATGATTGATAGATGGATTGAATGACCCGGAGCTGCATCTATCTGAAAATGATATGAGTAGTTTTTCTCTCTAAAAATGACTTAAGTAATTTTTTCGTATAGTTAAAGAAATTTATGACAAACTTGAAAAGACAATTTTTGAAAAGGTCTCGCCTTACTGGATTCCTTTGCTGTATATTTATACGTATATATTTTCCAATAAATTTCCGATTTATGTATACATATCTATATCCATCAAGTTTAAAAAGATTATAAACAAACCTCATACTTACAACTTAAATTGTTACAGTAACCAGCAGGATAACCGGGACTTTTTAGTTCACCAGCTGCAACATCAATGCCAAAATTGATTGATCGGCATTTACATATATCAGGACGATTCGCTCCCGCATCTAAAGCCATATTTTATATATAGTTATTGTAAAATAATTAAATTTTCAGATGAAGCATATACTTATAAAATTACAGTGATGTAACTATGGAAAACTGTTAAAATATCTTGGGAGAAAAGTTCATATAGCATCGCTGTATCACAATCAGCTTTGCTGAACTAACGGTTTCGGATATTTTTTAGCTTAATCTAATAAATATTGAAAAAACTCTTCAAAGAAATTTATCAGTAATCTTACCAGTATAAATAGCATTAGTGATGAAATTGAAACAGATAATAAAATGAATGGATAGTCGACAGAAATTCATATGTGCAACTTTCATTACAATGTAACTGCGGTTGAAATGTTGACGAAATATTTTGCGATAAAACACAGATTTTGTTGATGATTGGCATTGGGTGGGGTAGTGATCGGTCGGGTACAAGCATTGTTGATGGCATGATGTTAGCCGAGATATGATCGAATTACATGCAACAATAAACAATGCTTATATATTAAAGAATGATGGTGTAAAAAATAGTCATTGACCAAAAAAATGCAGAAATTTCAGTTTTGTTTGAAATTCAAAAAATCTTCGCAAATTTATGATATTTCTACTTTCTTCCTGTGAAATACATATTGTTTATACTCTTTCTCAAATATTCACACTAATTCGTATAATTTATATCCCTCGAAAGTCAAAAGATATCCGATATGAGGATTATGCTGCTTCAAATCTTTAGTCTTACTATCAACAAAGACAACAGAATGGGAATTCCCGGCTTTTGAAATGGATTTACAAAAAATTTTCTGAATTGGTCAAAGGAAATGGACGAGTACTCTCAGCGCTTCGCTATCAACGGAAGCATGGAAATCCTTCACCATTCGCCATTTGAGAATATAAGTCATCACATTTTAGATTTAGATTGAGAAATCTATTTTCCGACTCTATTTTCCGATTTAAGTTGAGAAATCTATTATCACGAGAATTAGTAAAACCAGCAACTTTACCAAACATTTCTTTTGCCATTTAATGGATTGAAATACATTCGATTGTAAACTTTAATTTATTGCTCATTTTTAATACATATATTATTGGAATAAGAGGGCAACATAAATAAAAATATTCATAAAAATGACAGCAACAAGGCACTTGAATGTAAGACAACATGGAAGTGAAAAAAATAGAAAAATACATAACATCTAGGAAGGAACCCGCAGCAACAAAACAAAGACAATATAAAATTAGAAAGTACTTACCAATAAGCGCATTTCATTAGTTGAAAATTCCCAACGATAAATGAGAGAAACTTATTTCCATAAACAAAACGATGGCACCACAATATTTTAATGCCAAGAATATTCGAATTACCTGTACTTTTTCCTTGTTTTAGCAGCATTCATTCCTCAAAGAAATTTGGCTGTAAAGCTACAGCACTTATCAAAATCACTGCTGCATTTATGAATATTATAATGTTTTAGTAGATTGAAGAGATGAACATATATGAAAAGAATGAGTTCAACAAAACTGAGAGATCTTCTTCAGTAAAATAGAGAGCAAAATTATTTTCATGAATTTTTCTGTTTATAACCACTGAAAAAATTTTTTCTTTTTTTCTTAGTTTAATTTATTTGAAAATAAAAGACAATGAAGCCCTATTAATACACATTCCTAAAATATAAATTTTTCATAACATATCTATTATGGCAAAATAATATTAACGAGGATAAGAAACAGTGCAAAAAAATAATGATGACCATGACTTTAAGAAACTTTACAGGGAAAATATCTTCGTAGTTCATCCCTTCAAAAAATATATCACGAAAAACAGATAAAGCAAACATATGGGTGATTTACACCGGAAGAAGCGAAACATACTTAAGAACTTATAGTATGCAGACATTAACAAATTAACATTACGACATCTTATGATCAATAATTCAAGTTAAAGATCTGATGGTAACTGATGATTTTCGGCACGCTTGTCTAACCAAAGCTTTATACATACAAAAATTTAAAGATTTCGCACTATTATTATTTCTTTCTAAATCTCTCTAAATCAGACTAAGACTTACAAGATTATTCCTAAGATATTAAATGATCATTTATTGACTCATGACCAATTCAAAAATATTGGTTGCTAAGGTAAAAATATCTTTTCTTCAATCGGTTGAAACTTTTTCCTTCTTTTTTTTGCATAAGAAATAGTATCGCATTTAACAATCACTGTCGGCTATAGAATTAAAAGATTAATTAAAAGAATTTTATTATAATTTACTGCGTATTCTCTTACCTAGCAAAGGAATTATGAGCAACTTCTGTTGTGTTATGAAGTCAAAAGGCATCATAGCATAGTTTAGAATCGACTTATTATTGCATTATCTAAAAAAGTTATATTTTTCATATAAAAGAAAATTCCAATAATTTAAACATCCCAGATTTCTTCGACTGAAATTTGTTTCCCGCATAGTTCCTCATTAGCGATTGTAGCAGCAACAATAGTATCGCTTGATATTGCAGCCGATCCAGTTGAAATTCTAGAATACATACTTTCATTATCAGAAAACGATAAATCATAATGTGGTGGTATTGAAATTGGCCGCGTATAACCATTCAAATTTGTGCTGTATATCCCCTTCGCATCAGTAGAAATATTGTTTTGATCCGCGAATATCTCCTCTTGACATGATGAGGAATGTGGGAAAGTTGCTAAAACTTTGTTAGTTGAACGAGTAGAGGTAATAATAGGAGCAGTAGAACTGGCACTACTGTCATTCGACAGATCCAATGGTATATCCGGTGATGTAGGAAGTGCATCTGGTGAAGAAAGATGTAAATCGGTAGGCAGAAGTGCTGTTGCTGAATTTGCCCTCAAATGTATATGAACAAATCCAGCGCGTGTTCCGGATGATGTACGCCCATGATGTACACATCTGAAATCATTATAATTCGAAATATGACTATGATATGCAGTCAACTTCATTCTTAGAACTAAGAACAAAATCATCTCCAAATACAGTAAATTGTTGAAATTATTATTCATTTAAAGAAATGCAAGAAAAGCCAAAGGTTTAGTCCAAGGTTTTAACTTGACCATAAAAACTGTGCTATGCAACTTAAATGATTAAATATGACGAATATGACGAAATCGTTATAGAGTAATATCTGTTATAATTTAGATAATAATCGCAACTAAGATTCAAACATAAACCATTCATTAAGTTTGAATTTGGTCCAAAATTTCGTATATCTACTAAAAGAATCAAAAATTGGTAGTAAGCTTAAAATTTCTTGTTTCAGGTTGATAAAATAAAGCTAACTGTTTCTTATATTAAACTATACATCATATAAAAAAATACCGGCTACGGGAACGTTCTGTTGTAAAACAGCGTCTGTCAGCAATTTTCAGACGCATTTGCTCCATACGTGCCATATCTTCACGAAATCTAAATATGATATTAACTTTAAAAATAAAATTCAAAAAAAAAACTCTACAAGCCATGTAAATGAATTAATAAATGTAAAAGTTACAGAGAAATCTTCAAATTTATATGCTTTAAATCTCTATAATAATCAATATTAATAATATAAAATAACAACATGCCTGAGATCATCACTATTCCTAATGCGATCAATCTCCCTTTCCAATAAACTTGTTCTATTTTCTGAAGTTTTCCGCTCGTCTTCCAATTTCTCGAATAATCTTTCTTTCTCTTCTGTCAACTCTGCTATCTTACGATCTTTCTCACTCTTTTCTTCTTCCATTTTTTTCAATTTGCCAGAACTTGAAAAGTTTTAATGAAGTCAATTTTTGGATTAAAATGAGGACCGATTCAAAAGAAATGGATAATCTTTCACTGT
Source organism: Dirofilaria immitis (assembly GCA_024305405.1). Taxonomy (NCBI): domain Eukaryota; kingdom Metazoa; phylum Nematoda; class Chromadorea; order Rhabditida; family Onchocercidae; genus Dirofilaria; species Dirofilaria immitis. The sequence continues at coordinate 2,675,377 of JAKNDB010000092.1, read as the reverse complement.
TCCGTAAAACTAAATATTTCAAAGCATGAACTAACAGTGTATCCGACTGCGTTGCTATCGCCATTTTGTTTCGTTGCATTTCCTCGTGGAATTTAGCTTCTAGTTCAATAACATTCTTTTCTAACTGCGCAATTATATCTTCTAAACAAAGAAAACTCTTTAAAAATGATGACAGAAAAACACTAAAGTAAAAACACTCATTCATCAATAATAAGAAATTTTCGAGTAATAATGAAATTTCAGCATATATTTTTGCTTCTTAATATGCGAAAAAAAAACCTTTCACATGAAGAGTCTTTTAAGCTTCGTTAACTCATCATTTTCTGGATTTCTAGCATTTGAACCCTTTTTCACTCCAACTGAAACACTTTCTTTAGCCAACTGCATTTTCAGCTGTGCATTTTCCATCTCAAGTTGCGCTCTCTCACGATTCCATTCATCTTCCTGAGATCGTTTATCAAACATTGATTTCTGAGAATATAAAATTTCAAATTTCTCTTAATGTTATATATAATAGCAAAGAAGGAAAATATTTCAGAAAAGGGATTCTGAAATAGCAAGAAAATAACAAACTTCAACAGCTTTCTGCAATGATTCCGCCCTTTCTACTCTTTCTGTAAGCTCTTCTACTTCTTTTTCCTTCCTCCATGCTTTATCTTGCGCATTTCCAAGAGCCTTCTCTAGAATCTAAAAAGAAAGCACGTCCAATTAAACAGAACGAGAAAAAGTGATCATTAACAAAAACAAGTAAAAACAAACCTGAATGTGATTCCTTTGATCTTTCAAGGTAACTTCCAGTGCTTCAATATCCATTTTCTGGCGTTCCTTACATGTCATCAATTCTTTATCTGAAAAGATTATAGCTTTCAAAACATCAAAGATTTACTTACTTAACCACTGAAAAGAACGAGTACATAGAAAAGCAAATCTTTTATCAACGACAATGTTATAAAACTATAGTGAACTATTTGATTTATCAAAATCTTTTACCATGCATAACTGATTTCAAGGTATGTGAGAAATGAACGAACTTTGAGGAATAATTTCATTGAGCAACAAATTAAGCTTGTTAATTTGTTCTGACTGGTCTTCTGCTTGTATCCGTCGTATCAATTCAGCAATTTTCGTTCTCAACATTTCGTTTTCAGAAGTATACCTACAATTTTTCGTATACAATGATGCAAATTGATATACCACTACAATAAAGTGAAAGAAATAACGATAAAAATTAGAAAACGAAATAATGAAAATAAAAATTCAAGAATGTATATCATTACGGGTATTATTTTATAATTTAGGACAGGAAAGTTCATTGTTTCAAATCTTAGCGCACCTAGTTATCTGCTGTTCCATTTTTGTACGCGCCGCTTTTTCAAGATTGTCCTGCCTTTCCTTCTGCGCTGTTAAATTTTCATACTCCTTTTCGATAGTTTCGTAGGCTTTTTCCAACTTAAAGAATCAAAAATTGGTAGGAAAGTATTTAGAAGCAAAGCTACTATTAGCTAAATAATGATTCTTCAATAAAAATATTTGTATTAAAAGGCAGGAAAAAAGAAGCAATATATCTTAAAAGGCACAGAAAAACAAGACCTGCTGTAAACGACTGGCTTTAATAGTTAAGAAATCGCATTGCTGTTTCAGGGCGGAATTCTCGTCTTGTAGTGCTCGAATTAAATTTTGATTAGCAATTAGCTGTGCTTTCAGATTCGCGTGTTGCTCGTTCCCATCAAATGATGTATTCGGATGATAAGCTGGTGAAACAGATTCAGCGACTCTGGAATTTTTATACTGCTTAGACTATTAGAAACACAATGAATTAATAAGTGCAATTAATTATAAATAACATAATTCCGAAAAAGAAGTGATTGTAAAACGGTAAATGTGTTAAAATATAACTATTATCAATGTACTAAGCATACAGTTCGTTTTTCTGATCGTTGATTGTTATGAGACATGGCTGTGAATGACTCATCGGTGGCATCTGCTGTTGAATAGCGGCAGATGAAGTTGCAAAATTTCTGAAACGAGCGTTATTTCCTAAGAAAAACACAATAAAATATTGTATATCCGATAAGCTATAACATATCCCCATTAAAAAGTAAATAAATAACAGCAATTAGCATCCGTTATTCTAATGGAATTTTAGAATTATCAAATACTTGATAAATCAATATCCAATTTTTACATTTTTATCTCTTAGAAGATCGAAGCAATTAAAACTAAGCATAAAAATTTTGCTAAGAAATATTACTTAATGAGTTCATGATTAGTTCGATTGGATAAATGCTGCTGTTGAATTACTTGTGATTGATATTTGCTAATCATTTGTTGTAACTTGACATCTTCCATCCCATCAATTTCAGCGTTATCCACTACAAATATAATAATTTGTAGAGCAACACATGATATAATAAAAACTTGGACAACATAAAAGAAACTAATAACCCAATCTAATTTTCTTATTGCCATGAAATTTATAAAAAAAAACAAGTAGTGTAATTGAATGTGATGAACAAAAAGGAAAACCAATTATTTCAATTTTTCTCAATTACAAATAACCACTAACAAATAATTTTCTTTGAAATTATTATCATTTCTCAGATAATCTTGAAAAATCAAGCATCAACGCGAAAAGTTATAGCATCCATGTACGGCATTATTATTTAACATTATTATTTGTTAACAAGCATTATTATTTAGTACCTATTGATTCACTACTCAACGTACTAATATATTATATTGACTAATCCAGATATCAATAATTCGAGGTAACAGTTATACAAAAAAATGAATCTAAAATGAAAGAAATGAAAGGCGAACTGACTTTGCTGAGAATTTATTTTGTTATTTGAAGTAGAAATATTATGAGCCTCATGCAATAATGAGTTGAGAATTCGACCCTCTTGTAAATGCATGGGACTTACTGCATGCACCCGTCGATCACGTGGTTCTATAGACCAACTTCGTAATTCGCGTCGTTCGACTTCCATGACTCTCTTATTCGCAGGATCGCTCTAAGATTAATGAGAAAATTGTTTATTGAAACTGAAAAAGGGGCTAAAATCATTCGGAACATTTTGACTATATAAATCTTTAGTAACAACAGAATAAGAGATAGTAGAGTTCTCTTACATTTCAAAAACCGTAGTATATATCGCACGACAGAAAAAATTCTTTGGGATTAACCATTCATGATGATTACAACATCGGAATATCATCATCAGATTCTAATGATGCATTAACCTTCAAAGGCTGAAATGCTTCCTATTTCAAACATACCCTAAGTATCAAGCACCACACCTCCGACCAGTACATGCCCCATACACCTAATATCCTGATACTTCAGTCATATCAATAGGCAGTAAGATTTAACGCGGTCCCCGGATTCTCAACTTCAAGTGTTTTGCCCGAGGTACTGTCTACTTCCTTTGCCAGGGTGATCGAGGAGTGGGTTTGGTTGGTTTTTGGTTGTTTGCACTTTACTATTCCCTCTATTTTCATGTTGCACGCACATTTTCCTGTCTCAGATCATTGCGTGAGGTATATTCTGCTTTGTGTCTGATCACTTCTTATTGTTTAGGTCTCTCTTTGACGAACTTTTTATCTTTTATTATATCTTATAGTAACTTCGTATGCTTCTACTATAGCCATGCATAAGCACTTCATTGACCTTTTTATATGCAGGTTAAGTATTGACTGAATGATTCAGGAACTGTGTTTCAGATTTATTAGATGATTACGAATCAAGTTGGTACGGTTATATTAGGTATAGCTTTGCTCTTATCCTTACGGGATATTTACGGGCATTCCAAAGACGAATATGACGACGATGAAATGTTTAAAAAGGAATTCGATGATGAGGTTGGTTTCTTCTCAAATTCTTACAAAAATCAGTATCGAAATCATTTTATAAATTGAAGAATGAGTATTCGAACTCTTTTGTTCCTTTTATCAGGATACTATCATTTATGAAAAGAATTTTCTTTTCTAGAAAGTTGGCGAAAAATCGGATGATACAGACCATATTCAAGTTAGGCAAGGATCAACTCACTTCACTGCACCACCACATACTACTAAGGAACTTCCAAGCATGAAGTTTTTATTTTGGTTAGATTTACAGTTTTTCCTTTTAATTAGATCTACAATTTAAGAAGATACTAGGAAAACATAATGTTCATTAAAATTACATTTATTCCTTTTAGTAAGGTTGTGAAATTTTAACTTCATCGCAGTTGCCTTACACTTATCTGACTTTATATGGTACAGTTGTGGTAATCGTACTGAGTTATAGCAGGTTATATCTGCATGGAAAATATTTACTTTTGCAACTTCAAATATGCAAATAATTCTAGCGTTTCGTGTGGCTATCGACAAGCATTTGATGAATTCTCTCGTTACATACATGAAAAGTATCCCTCAATGAGAATTGATGGTGCCAATTATTCACCTAGAGCATGGAAAAACATTTTGGCACAGGTTGGAAATCATTTCATGGTTTTTTTTCGAAGTTTAGATATTTTATCTTATTCACTTTTTTCAAAAGTATAGCGTATGTACCTAATCTATAAAATAGCTAATGATTACTTAGTTTTTACTTTTGCTGTTTAAACACTAACAGAATAATCTATAAGCTATTTTTGATATCATATTCGTTAAGTTGAATTTGGGACGGTGTTGGGATTCTATAAGTTAACTAACTATGTTAATAGAATTGAACACTTAATTGGTATATGAATATGTTATATTTTAAAAGATTTTCAAAACATGCAGAAAATATTTCAGATTATTGGATTGGGAAAGATAGTACTCATTGTACTGATTGTAATGGGGCAGGATCCGTTTGTATCGATCGGACAGCCTACACCGCGCGTTTTTGCATGGGCTTTGAATAATAAAGTTTCATCGTGCATGATGTTATTTCTTCTTTCTAACACTATTGAAAGTTAGTTGCGTAATTTTGACTTTTGACTAGAACAGCCTTTGAGAAAATAAGATTTAAATATAACTTTTACACATATTGTTTGATAAACCGATTCGAGTTTCTTGGCTATAATATTTTAGCATGCATTTTAAACTCTTAACTTGAAATGATTCGGAAATAAAAGTGCTTTATAATGATTTGGTTTTTCTGGGGATTTAATAATCGGAATTTTCTAAACTTTATTTTAGGAGTGATTTTATTTGTAGAGAACTCGTTATTTGAATTCGAAATTAAGTATTGTTCTTATTTTAGTTCGTTCTTCATTCCAGGTTCTCTTATGTCAACAGGAGCATTCGAGATTTATTTGGGTGATGAACAGATATGGTCAAAGCTTGAAAGTGGAAGAGTACCGTCACCATCAGAGCTAGTTCAAATCATCGACCAACAAATGGAATTACAGGGTGCAAAAGTGAGCCCTTCATCAAATAGTTTTTTGGTTTGATTTGATATGTCTCAATTTTCATTTCAGGTTTCCGATACATTTGCATTTGATACGTCCTGATAAGCCGTCGAAATGATTGTCTACTCAAAAAGTATAATTATAGGCCGTTGAATTTCCATATATTTGTTATTACTAAGATTTGGTTGTACATGAATTTAGCCGCTTTCAAACGTTCGCATTTCGTCCTTCTAAGTGAATCGATAAATGGCTCTAGAAAGAATTCATAGATTCTCGGTTTTTCTATTGCAAATTTTGTCATTCATGATTTATGATGCTAACCACCAGTAACTCAAAGAATAATAAGCGATGGAATCCCGAGTGCAACCTACACCGTTTTCAGTTTTTCGTATAACTATACTTTGGCCCTATCGGGAATATTTTGTTTTCAGTAATGAGCAAATCTCTTGAATTACTGTATCTGTAGATATCTCATTGCTTATTTCTCTATTTTCGCTATTTGCTTAGCCTAGATTGCTGTCATCCCGAGAGCACTAAATTGTGTCCTAATCTTAAATTTCAATTTTATTCAATTGTTAAGGGAAACCAGTTAATTTTGAGGAAATTAAGAATCATTTCTGTGTGAACCAGTTTCGTTGCTATTATCATTAATCCATTTTGCTGGCCAACAAGCACTTTAACTTTACTTCATCTGAGATTCAGTTGTTGATAAAACTAATCGAATAATCATCATTTACTTCCAACTTCACTGTTGCATTTTTGAGACACACTTCATTGATTAATATCGACAGTATAAGACAAAAGGTAATGGTAGCGTGCCCTCTTTAAAAATGCCGATTTGTTCTAAAAGCTGAATTTTACAAAGAAAGTTAATGAGATCAAAGAAACCACTGAAATTCCTTGAAATCTCGCACTTTTGTCATTTTTAGCACTTATATCCACAGCTTTCTTGAGTTTGTTTTTCATATGCTGTTGAGTGAGTGAATTCTTTCTGTTGTCATTCTATTAAAAATGAAGTTGTGTGGAGAGAAATTTGCCTATAATACAACCAGAAAGGACATCATAAGTCAATTCCATAATAAAGGATGCCAAACAAATTTATAAATTTATTCGAACATCTGAAAAACTTTATCTTTAATAGTAACCACAAAAAGATATCGAGTACGTGTAGTCATAAATTATACCGAATATATGAAATTTTTCAAGATAAAATTCATGTTTTATCTACGTTTAACGGGAAGGAAAAATTCTTGCATATAATAATATAACGTAGCATAACATATATATATTACGAACTTATCAAAGATGGAACATCTAAGAAACTGAGTTAACTATACACCTGCATTTTGGGGATTTCATTCTTTCAAAAAGCGGATATTCTGTATCGACTCTGTTTTCAAACGGAATACCAAAAGAAATCGCTGTTCACTTAGAATTAGGTTCATACTTCATAACGATAACTAAAAATCAATTATTTTAATCAAAGCTTTGAGGTAATGTATAAAACAAGTATTTCCAAACCTAGAACATTTAGATTGATTTTTTGAGAAAAAAATTTGAGAGACTAAAAACAAAGAATAAGAAATCAGTGAATGACCTTGAATTTGGTTCGAGAAAGTTTGCTGAAAATCAGAAACAATAATGGTCAAATTCTGACACAGAAAAAACTTATTTCTAGAAAGACTTAGTATATTAGAAGAGTCTTACTCCCCAAACCTAGAAATTAAATTTGAAGACATCAAAAAGTACTTTGCCTAATTATTTCAAACACAGCACAATAAAATAAGCACAATTGAGGCAAAATAAAAGAGACTGCACACTCCCGAATCATATCCAGTAAAAAGTATTTGCAGGCACCAGACTCAAGTCCTCTCCACAATTGAACAAATTTGCACATGAAAAACTTTTATGCAGAAATACCACTGTGATCTTGCTCTTTTCTTTTTTCCTTATCCGAAAATAAAAGACAATCTTTCATTCTCAACCATTATTACGAAAACTTTCAGCAAATATTCACATCTACAAACTGGATTCTTTGAATAATTCTGATATTTCAGTATGAATTAAGTAGGGAAGAAATTGAAATTATAAACATCGAAACAGTGATAATCTGATAAAATCATAGAACAGTTAGAAAAGCATTTCATTAACTAAATAAAAATGAAAACAATTTGATTTACATACATAAGAAAAGAAAAAGAAGCTCATGCTTTCATATCCTGTATTTGCTTGATGAGATAAGCCTTCTCGTCATTGAACTGCTCGTCTTCTGTGCGATCGGTATGGAAATTAGTGAGAAATTCGACCAGTTTCTCTTTATTCCTCAATAAAATATCAGCAACAGCTTTCGATTTGTTCGGATTTGCCACAAAAACCTAAAAATTGAGATTCAATCTATTTGTAGCTTATAAGAAAAATTTGTTGTTGCTAATCACAATCATATTAGTAATAAAATGAAATTATGCAGCAAGTTAGAGATAAAATATTTTGATTTTTAATTTTAGATCTAATTAATTCCTGAAAAACGTTCTGAGTCGCTTTAACTAAAACCACAAATTCGATCATATAAACTTGAAGGAGCCAGCACAGATAGTTTGCTTAACAAAAAAAAGTCATTTGAAATTTTAAATCATATCCAAATGAGGAAAAAAATTTTTTGAACTCCAACTCCTAAAATTCAAAGTTAATGAAAATAATAAGAATAAACCTTGAAAACATGAAACGCTTCAAACTGTATACTACGACTTTTCTCTTTGAGCATATTCATCATGAGCTTGAGATTATCTGCATTATTGATATATCTCGTCATTATATTAAAATTGTGACGATCCAACAACAACTCGCCTAACAACTAAAGGAAACAAAAATTATAATGCAGACCAATTCCTTCATTAACCAAAACATTTCTTGACAATTTATATATTAAACATGTATAATCACAATAAACCTTCAAGGACTGCCTTCTTGTAACATAATTTTCTGAATTCAATAAATTTTGATAAGCCTGGAAAAATTCATCATATTTGCTATCCAGAAACTCAGCACAAACTGCCTTATGTCTCGTAACTAATTCTTTAAACGTCGAAAATGCATCTGATGCAATATCAAAAGTAGATACCTGAAACAGACATATATCGTTGAAATCATGACTGTGTCATAATCTAGAAGTTCAGCTAACAAACAGTTCACAAATTCTACTTCATCAGTGAGACCGTGTTCACTTATAAATTTCATAAAGCCAATTACCAAGGCAAATAATCTCATAACAGACAGCACAGCAAGTTCAAGAAATTGAATAAAATTATTTACAAATTACTTCGCTCACTATTTTTCAAATTTATTGTGCTTCCCAAATATTCACAATTCGTATTGAAATAAAAAAGGTGAAAAAGTCAAGAACATATAAAACTTATTGATTTAATAGAACAGATTAGTACATAAAGATCATAGCAATTTCCGATTATTATCTTTATTACCAATTAGTTACCAGTGAATAATCTAAGATGTTATCAACCAACAATCAAAGCGGTTTTCTCGTTAAGAAAAAACTGACCTCGACATAATTGAAAAATTTGTAAAAGTCATTGCCATAAAGAACCAATTTTGCAAGATTTTCATGCCGAATGCATTCTCTTAACATGCTACCACATGTAACAGCTATCTCAGGAGTTTCATATCTGCAGAAAGATACATGCTGATCCCAAAATACGTATCAATCTATGAAATTTATTGATAGATGAATAAACTATCATGTTAATGAATTTACATATCTTACTGAACGAAACTATATTCTTTTCGTCACTGTTCATATAATATTGTAACTTAGGACGAAAACAACTAAGTTTTTGATCATGTTTCCGTTTTAAATTTCTCAATGCTAGATTAACTTCGAGCTTGCGCAAAAAAACTGTTTTGGCTTCAGCTCAAACCTTAAGCAAACATTTATTGCGTCGAAAAAACCTGCTATTTATAAGAATTCGTTTTTGCCTTTCTCAAAGGAATGCCTGAATGTTTACTTCTGTAGCTATCTTGCACTTTCTTCACCGGTTAATATGCAATTAATGATGCGCTTCATACACTTGACTAATTTCATTAATATTGTTCGAAAGACTGAAAATTTAACCCTTTAATAAGTGTTTCAAGAATCTGCGGTCGCGTATGCACATATTCTACCGTTGGTGAACGTGTTCCAATCTGCCGTCGCAAAAGATTGTTGAAAATTTGTGCAACGTCTTTTTTGCTTCAAAATCAAGCTTTATCAAGTTCTGGATGAGCATCGGAAGGATGGATGAATTGTACGCTTCTTGAGCCAGTTGCGCTACCTGTGAAAATACTTTTTAAGCGTAAAACTAGCTCATGATTTCTCTCGATTCAATCTTTCGACCTTCGATTAAGATTTCCAACTATAAGTAGCTTGAAAAATCGCATTTGCTTGGAATAATTAAATGAAAATTTTTTAAAAACATCCTGAGAACTTAAAATACTCATATATGCAAAAGCAGAGGATTTCTCTTTAAATAATCACAATAATCACAATCACCGCATACTATGGAAAAAAAACCGAAAACAAATTATTAAAGAAATTAACCTGTTCCAAATGTGGCTCCTGACTCTCTTGTCCATAAATGATGCCTTTGATTGCCTGTAATGATTTGCTCACTTCTTCTGCAACTTTTTCATTTTTTTATCTCCTCTTTCCAATTTATCCAGTTGTGTCAGTGAGTCCTTCAAACTTTTAACGATATCTGATGGTGATTTGTGCGATTTGCCAAACAGTGGCAAGGGCATTGCAAAACGATATAAACTGGAAATCAAAAATTTTTAAAAATTCAGGTTTCAAAAATAAGAAACCTATACTACAAACGCTGACAGAAGGATGTGACAAGTCTAGAACAGCTACAGAATGATATTCACGAATTTGATCCATGTGATCAAGAATTGAGAGATAATAGAATGTTCTCCAGAATTTTCAAAAAATATTTAAACAAAAAACAAATCCATACTTACACTTCACAAGACAATGATTTGTTGCCACCAAAAGTTTAAAGCAATAAACAACAAAAGCTAAACATATTTTGTACCTCTAACATCTTTTTTGATAGTCAATGGATTTCGGATGAATTTATCAATAATTTAGAATGCCTAAAAGAGACTTGAAAAAAAAATTTACATGAAATATAGAAATCTTCTTTGTTTATTATATCCGTATTTTCGCGTAAGCTCCAATATTTATATTAAACAAAAATAAACAAAAAGAAAAGAAATACTGAAAATGTAAATGAAATAAGGTCACTGGTCGTAATTTTTGGGTATAAAAACAAAATTTCATAAAAATGTTCCCAGTGTTCTTTCTCGCTTTAAATAACCACTACTGGAATCACCTTCCATTTTAAATTCTACGGAAAATTAAACCAATTGTAATCTTATAAATAAACATTCCGGAAAGACTACGCGAATTCTCTACCTCCATTATATAAGGGAAGAGTTTACGTATATCAAAAATACCGGAAAGATCAATAAAACACGAAAAAAGCGGAAAATTTGGTCACTCAACTTATAATTAATGATCGTACTCAAGAGACAATACCTCGTAAACGATTTATTTTTTCGATGTGAGAAATCCTTCAAAAACAAATCTAATTGTAAAAATAGTATCAATAGACGCGCCATTTCTATGTCCCAAAAACTGCTAGTAATTGCACAAGATAAGAATGATAAACACTATTTTTGGACAGAGAAGGAAAATATCATTGATTCACCAGAATAAGGTGTTGGAAAAAAACATAATAACTTCCAACATAGAAGAAGCAAAAAAATAACAGTAAGTGAAGTGATATACCTTACTGTCTAGTGAATCAAAGATATTTCCCTTCTCTGATATATTATCTAATACACCAGATGACATATCACCATCAAAAATTCAAGAAATGAATTGATCAGAAAAAAATAGGAAGAATTAAAAAATACAAATTCAGAATAAAAGATTTGTAATCATTAAATAAGAAAGGTGGATTATAATATCATGAAAACAAACATATGGATGTAGAAAAATAAAAATATGAAAGTCCGCAAAAGAAATTTGGATGAATTTTTTATTCATAAACAACATAAAGAAATAGTTTTTTCAAAATTCTATGAAAAATAAAAGAATCTATCTTTAATATTTGACAAACTTGGAAACCAAGCATTCGTTCCTGATGAAGTACAACAGAATATACTCTTTCAAATTTAATTCAAATATCTTAGACAGCTACAGTTATTAATCAGAAAAAATCTTGGGAGATTTTTTAAAGTCTAATATCTTCTAAGAAACTATTACTATAATGTCCCACATAATTCTTTAGTTTTTCGAGAATAATACGGAACTTATGAAACCACAAAAGTTTCGCATCACCAAAAGTATATATGCAGCTCGACAGTACTTAATTAAAATTTACATACGTAACTGATGGAATGAAGCATGGAATAAAAACGAAACAAATTCATTAGTTTATGTGAACAAAGTTTCAACAGCAGGTTATAATGAATATCTGAATTTGGCATGAAAAGAACAGATAAAACACAGTAAGAAAATAAGAAATGGAAATCGCTATGGATTTAACTTATTATTCATCAGCATGAAAAGAACAGATAAAAATCGATATCATTCTTCCCTTTAACATACGATTTTTAATACAGTGATAATTAAGACGATTTGTTAATCGTCTTAATGAGAAAATATTTAATTTACGAAATAGAAATTCTTTCAACTTCTTGAAATCTAATGGAAATGGTAATTTGGAAAAGAATGATCGCACCACACTGAACTGCATTGTATCCTACCCCATCTCACCATATCGATCTTATCGCATTCGGATATGACGCTCGCGCGCAATTCCACCACAACGCAAAACGTGAGAAGATCATGACACAACGCATCTGAACGACACAACACCTATCTACAATCTAATCCGCCTCTTTATGAGTGATACTTTAACGCGGACTTCCATAGTGTCTATTCAAACATTATGAAACTTCGATCATCCCATCTCTAACATGGGATTTAAGCGTAATATATATGGTGTGTGAGAATATGTGGATGGAACAGATTACTATGGAGATTTTTTTCGCTCCGATCTCTTTCTACCAAGTTAGATCATGATCTTTAAAAAGACTCAGTCGTTTGATCTTTCCTAATAGTATGACAGTTAAAAGTATGCTTCTTAAGCAATTATAATTATTGTGTCACTACTCTCTTGCCAAAGTGACAGCTAATGAGATAGATGAATGAAAACTCAAGCAATGCTATATATATTTTCTTTTTTGCAAGCTCGGTGTTTGAAGGTATATCCTTCATCGCAAACAACAACAGCATTAGCTGCGACGTATCTTATCTCGTTCTTCAAAGATCGTATATATTTTCTTGTTGAAAACAACGATCTAGAATGAAAAAAACAACGAAAAAAAAAGTTGCAAATGAAAACGTAAGAATTAAAGCTGTACATAATGGAGGAAGCAATAAAATGTTCAATGTTATAAAGTGATTATTCCTGATCGGACAAGAAGTAAAGTTATGCATACATGGAATACAAAAGAAAATATTCATCGAGAATACAAAGAAAATATTTTTCGATGTTGCGGTTGTTCGTTTTCCTGAAACTGATAAACTCCATGCATCATCTCTCATGATATTGATTGAAGGCATGTGATGGAAGTGGAAATAGATAGCTCAGAACAGAATCAATCTGATGCGAGGTTTGCTATGATCTCATCTGAAGTCTCATGTGATCTCTGACGATATATTATTCTTCTTAACATGTGCTATACGCTTATTAATCCTTATCATCCGATTTCTTCTTTGAAATGATAATGTTGCAAATTGCTGAATATCCAAAACGATATTTTATAACCTATTTTATAAGTTACATCTTTAATTATGCAAGATGTCAAAAAAACATCGTGTATGTTTTCAATATAAATGCGCATGATGCAAATATCAGAGATGTAAACGAAAAATAACCTTCACGTTTTGACTAAATCCTACATATGTTGCTAATACCATTTTAAAAGATTTTTTTCACATTTTTGATATAAATTAGAAAATGAGAAGTCTTGATTTATTTATCCTTATCGATCTTCTTAGAATTTTTACTTTGCAACTCTTTACTTTATTAAAAAAACCGTCTTTAATTACTTCTAACACTTTTAATATGCAATGATGTCAGTAGCAAAACAGTAATAGTAGAGTTTATTAGTATTTTTACTTGCTTTTTGTTCAACTTTTTATCATTTGTATGGGTCATTTGCATGGGGAAAAACGTAGTATAAAGTAGCAAGCAAGCCATCTGCTCTGCCTTTTTTTTTTTTTTTTTTGATATGAATTCATTCATTACTCTTAAATATAATTTAAAATAACAAACAACGATATATAACATTGGGAATGGAATGTATTTTTGAAAATATTTGGTTCAGAAACATCAGTTTATATAACTCTTAATTTCAGCAATTCATCCCAACAGTACGCACAGATTGACGTGAATCACATTTAATATAGTAAATGATACAAAAAAAAAAAACGACTGCATTCTGTTAAATTCATCCTAAATGATAATAAGGAATTAAGAGTGAAATCATAGTTGAGAACTTATAATATGCAAATACAAGAAACATTTCGACTCTTGGAAACGTGACGTTCCGGCAATGAAATTATCAACGTGTTGACCAACTGAGGATGATGGTGTAACTCTCCTTAATAAACTGGAAAATTTTTCTATTTTAAAATCATGTTTTATTGATTATGGTTTTCATCCGAAATACTTTCACATGTTTTTCAACTAAAACCACTAAATTCATGTCTCGTTAATAATTTGATAAGATCAATTTTAGTAGAGAGACATTCTCAGTTCAAAATTACAAAATTCGTCCACCAATTTAAAAGCAACACTTCATACTTTTTCACCATAATTTATGAAAGAGTTTCAAAATTGAGAAATTCTCAACATATTCGCTACTTAATTATTCAATAAATTAGCAGAATATCATTTTGTCAGATCTTCTCCCACTGGAGTTGGTGATCAAGTTTTCTGAACGACTATGATTGAACATAGATATTCCACCGAATATTGTTTTGGTAGGTAATCCAAAGCGTCCATCACAAATTAATGCCGTCTTGAGTAAATACCAACCGAATGCCATAGAGAGCAAAATCATACAAATAATGGCGAATATTGTTAGTGTAATGATACAATATCGTAGTATGATGAATAATTCACCAGCTCTCTCAAAAAATGGTTGGAAAATTATTGTAAATGATAGCGATAATTGAATGAATTCATTATTTGAAAAAGAATTTTCAAATCTTTTTTAATTTAAAAAATTCATTTCAGTCCACTGAAATAAATCAAGCAGAGGGATAAGATGTTCCATATTTTAATTCATATTTCATATTTAGCAATCTTCAATTTTTTTCCGATTTCCTCTTTTCTTCTGTCAAAAGCACAAACTATAAATAACATACTCGAGCAGCTAATTGGATGTCTTCCATCCCACACGTTTTAAAACATATATTGCCCGGAAAAACATCTGTAACAGTATTGGATAAAGAAGAGGTGTCATAATGTGATGCTATTTCTGCTTCAGAGATTTTTGGTGATAATATAAACAGATTCCTGAATCCAGTTAAAGTACGCGACACATCCGAAAACAGTTGCGATATGTTGATTTCATTGGGTATGCTTGCACTCACTATTCGACATTTTTCTAAAAACTCAGAAATTGACACTTAGAAATTCTCTACACGTAAATAGTTCATTAAGGATTTGTTTAAACATTAGAATCTAAAATTTACAAATCGAGAAAAGTGTAATTTAAAATAATTATTGGAAGAGTGAATAATTTGTGCATGATTCATCATTGCTTCACCTGTGAGTGGTACAATGTCTAAGCAAGGAAATCTTGAATAAGAATGAGATCAAAATTTCATGGCGAAAGAGCTGTTTCTTTTTCATAGGGCCACGTCTTTTTAAAAATAAATTGAGAAAAAATATTTCCCATAACAATATATTTACTCATTGTGAAAATCAAATTGCATGCATAAAATTCATTTGGAGAAAGGAATTGTATTTTATATTGTTTTTCTGCGTATGTGACTCTTTTAAGTAAGTATGTGAAATTTAAAGATAAAGAATATTGCTATGGAATGTGTGAGATGAATTCAAACAGATGATAAACAAGTAGATAACTGAATACATCAATGTAGCATAAACGTTTACCATTGAAGATGAAAAAGAAGGATTCATCATCACATTGTGATAGCATCCTCGCATATATTTCAATGTGAAAATCTTTAGACAGTGCAGGGTCGATAGACATTCGTGCATCCTTCCTGATATTATAGGAAAAGAAATGCAGAAAAATTGGCAGGAGGTTAAGCATGAATGAAGCACATGGGAATTAAGTAGGTGATTTAGTTTATAAACATAAAAGCATTTTCTTATTGTACTGTTGCAAGCTTTTTGCATAAATGATATATTGCTTAATAATCAACGTATCATTTTTGCTAACTATCGTTTGTTTTGCATCACAAGCGCACAATATATGCAGTAGTTATAAAATTTAAGATAACTTCTTGGTAATATTAGTAGGTCCTTAAAAATATACGCTGAATGAAATAAATGCACGATTAAATGGCAGGGATAATTTAACAGAAATTCATGATGATTGTAAAAGTTGCAGTTGTTTATTCAGCAAACGTATGGAAATAATGAAATAAGGAAACTGAGACGAAAACTCGTCCAATTTCTTAAATTTTGTTGCACTTAACAAGAAAAGGACTATTCCACAAATACTGACAATGAAACTGGTCCTTAATTAAAAGCAAATTATTTTCAAATTGCGTCAGCTTTTTCGTTTTTCAAATTTAGTACTGAACATGAATGTTTTTCCATCATCTTAAAGCTTTTGCCAGCAATAATGAATGAGAACTTTTTCATATGGCTTATTCATATACATCTTTTCATGCGTAAAATAGAAAGTGTGTCATACTTGGATTGAAAGTTTGCACATCACATACGCATTTAAGATGTAGCTGTAGCGCGTAGGTATGAAATTAACACAAAAACAAAGTAGATTTGGTTATTCTCTTGATATCTCACGCTGAAAGCGTAATATTTTAATAATAAATGACATCCTGTAAGGAATTAAGAAGCCAAACTTGATGAACTATTATTACTAAGAATAGCAAAAGAGATGTAAACCTATTATTTTTAACAGAAAATTCGACTCAGGTAAATTTGATGGAATATTAATGCCTATTTCCTATCAGATAAAAAGGAACTTTCAGAAGTCTTGCCTTTGAATGAACAAAAGTATCGGTGCATAGATAGAAAAAATCTGTCGTCATATGGAGAGAATAAAACAAAGTGAGAATGGATGATTTCATCGATATGGCCTAAAAAATATAACCTATATTCGTCAGCACCTGCAAAGTAGTCTGATATTCAAGGATACCGTTGATCCCTAATATGTCACATGAGTCAAAATTCGCTAAAACTAAAACTATGCTAAAATGTGGCAAAAGTTGCAACTGATGCGTATAGGGATTTGTAAAAAGTTGTCCTCCTGTTAGGTCAACAAACTGCTAAAATTGCTCAACAGTAGCCATTAAATGATCATAAATAAAACGATACTAAATTGATATCCCTAGTACCAGGTATGCGCGTTAGCTAAGAATGCGTGTTTTGTCAATATAACGTAACCACTACGAGATACTATGCCTCGTGCAATCAAAGCTATCCTATTTTATCGATTTGTCACTGTCTAATCCTGGCCTATATTTATTTGGATTTTAAATTATTCCCGATGCAAGACCTCCCGAACTTCAGTCGATTATGCCAAATTCTCCTCCCACATCATCAGTCTGATGAGAATAAGCAGCGCACTAAAATGTCTCGCTGTGAAACCACCACTATACATTCCAATGATGTCCTCTCGAAACTGTACTTAACTTTTCTGCAAATTTAACATAAATTTTTAAGCTGCCATCTCACCTCACTTCCTTCTAACAATACGTAACCGACGCTAACAATCCTCGTCTCATATTTTAAATGCATTAAGACAAGTGGAATCCACAACCACCGTTTTCTTAGTTCACAACCTTTGGTCACCCTACCATGTTTCTCACCTAATGAAATCCAAGGATTCACTTAAAACTCCCCAAAAAGTTTTAAACAGTATTAAAAGAACTAAAAAAGATGAAAAGACACATTTTAAAACCCCTGCAAACGTAAGAATACCTGAGCCAATGTTTACCTTCAATTTACTGAATCATTTCAACTTACCTTTATAGAAGTAATCATTTAAAAAAGTAACACAGCAATTTGAGCCGGAAATTAACGTTGTAACAATATGTTTAAAAATAGGATAAAATCGCACCATTGCAAAAAACACATAAGCAAAATAAACTGCATATAGGCTACTAACAACAGTAACAGAAGTAGCAATTATGAGAGATAAGAATAATCACAGGATAGTATAGTTTCATGTGAGAATGAAATAATTTCCCTTGAGGTTATTATGAAAACAGATGAAAAATTAAAAAAAAACTATGAAACATCTATTCCACTTTTCAATACGGAAGGCATTAGAATCCTTCCTACATCTTTGACGAAAGAAATGGAGAGATTAATGTCATTCTAATTTCCCAGTTATCCAGAGCAAAAAGAAAAGAAGCCAATGAAAAAATTCATAGTTTTTTCTTATATTAAACTGCAAGATTTCATAGATTTTACTTCTTTTTTTTTAATACGACGAATAAAGGATAAATTAAAAGAACTCAAGCAAATACAAAGAAATTAGATCAGATACACAAATACAAAAATGAATAGGTATGAACAATTAACGTTTCCTTCTCTCCGGGCTAAACCGCTCTCTTCTTACCGCTCGCCTTTCCCTGCAACACGATACTTATCTGTCAAAACAAATACTAAAAGGTTACAAAGTTAGGATCAATCACGGATTTCAAGAAATTACACAAATTATTATCTCCAAGTTCTACCGAGCATCCATACTAGTGTTATGATTACAAATAGACGTCCAGAACTATTTCTTCCATCCTATCTTCTCGTTTGCAAATATAACTTCGATTACGACTTTTGACGCTGATTCAATATTCTATTTGAAACAAAGAAATAAAAAACAAAGAATAGAAAAAATGAAATAAAATAAAATGACGAAAATTTTCTTCCGTAAAATTTTATCTTGCTTCCTAATTACGTTCAACTTACTTTGATCGAGACCTTGATCTGTCGCGTTCGCGTCCCCTGTCACGACCTCTTTCCTATGAAAAATAAATTTTACACAGCACATAAGCTTCTCTACAAATCTCTTTTATGCTTACGAAATATATGAATCAAAAATTCATTTAAGTCATTTCAGATTACCTAAACATTTATGTAGCCAGAAATTTAAAGTTTCCGGATAATTTTTAAAAATTTCCTTGTTTGCCAACTAAAAAATTTTTTTCTATTAAAGATATGACTTTTCTAGCACTGCTTAAGAAGAAAATTTATAAAAGCACATAAGCATTCTGAGATAAAGTTTTTGAAATTTGAAAGATGAAAAGAATGAAAGTTTTAGAAAATATCATACTCGATCCCTATCTCGTGTTCGTTCATTTCTTTCGATTTCACCTTTGCTTCGCTCACGTTCTCTTTCTCGGATACTTTTATCATCTTTTTGTCTTCTCGCTTTCTACTTCTCGACCTCAAACTAAAGTCATGTTTTTTCCTTTTTTTGCATAAAAATTAACTAAAAATGAAATAGATGAATCTATTTTAAATAAAGTAGCGTATTATAAGATGAAAAACTAAATTATAAATTCTTTCCAGAATAAAATTTTTTATATGGCACCGATCCATATTTACAAGCAAAAAACATTTTTTAAAATTATGCATTATTAAAGCGCATTTAAAATTGGGAGCAAAATTAATTAATTAATGCCTTTTGTTCCTTTTCTCTTCTTCTTGTCCTTTTGCTCATTTAATGCATCTAACTTTTCTTCCATTTGTTTCAGCAACGAAGCACGATATTTTTCTACTTGGACAGGAATATCATCACATCTCTGAGATTCCAGTTCATCTTGGTATTTAACTACTTTTACCTAAAAAGAACACTTCGTTTGAACAATAAATTTAATTGATTTTTATTAAACAAAGAATAATATAAACAGTTTCGAAAAAATGTTGGAATTAATATAAAAGTAATGTAATTATATTTTTTATTTTATAAAACATACCTCAATTTCACGTAGAATCTTTCGTCTTTCCTCATCGAGGCGAGCAGCAGATGAACTCAAGGATTGTTGCAGATTTGGATTTGTTCTACAGAGAAAGAGAAACAAAATCATTCCACAAAATAAAATAAGTTAATGAGTTTCTTTCCAAAGATAACACAGGAAGCTGGACTAAATTAATTGTGCAGAGAACCCAATTAAAGGGATAATTTTTATTGCTAAAAGTATATGCTGACCTCAGATTAGAATAGATTTTAGAAAAAAAAGCAAACTTTTCATCATCCTCCTCATCTGGGCATTCGCCATCTTCACTTCCATTTTTATCATCGTCGATTGGAGCACCATCAATATCATTTTCCTGATCAATTTTGTCTACCATCATTTCATCATCCTTACCATTTTCCAATAAATCCCATTTGCTGGTAGTTACAGCTTGACTAGCAACAACTGATGGATCTACCTAAAAATCTTACACACTCTCTCCAAGAAAGAAAAACAAAACTCTTCAAAAATTGGAATATGATTCCAAAAGAAAAATCATAACCCTTAATTGTGGTTAAAATAATAAAAAATGATGTTAGCTTACAACGTCCCACTGGCTTCGCTTAAACGTCGCAGCTTTTTTGGTTGTGCTTCTAAGGTATCTTCTTCAATAGGCACACCATCAATATCTTCCTCTTCAAAAATTGATTCCTTCTTTATGATTGTTTCTTCTGGGCCTTCCTCGATCGGAGCACCATCAATATCATCCTCTGATACTTCATCTTCTTTCTAAATAATGTTAAATTTAACAAACAATCACAAACGATTGAATCTTTTAGATAAAAATATCGAGAAAAAACAAGTCATCAAACACTATAAATATATGCATATATATTGTTATGCGCAAATGAAAGATCTAAATGTTTAAACGGAAAGATAGAAACAACCGCAAGGCCCAAGAAGACATTCTGTAACTGAATAAGGAAATCAGTCGGATAAATTGAATTATCTTCCCAAGTTCGGAAACATAACATCACTCGTTGTTTGAATTGTTCAGCTTTTAAACGCGCCGAAATTTTCTCATAAGTTTTATTGAGTTCCTAAAAAGCAGTGAGATCAATTTATGGTAAAAACTTACTAAGTTCTTATTTTAGAATAAAGAAAATCGCAATCCATATAAAATATTTTTATTCATGCTATATATCGGAAATGTAATATGATAAATACTCTGAAAATCTCTGGCATTAAATCGCCAATATATTGCCTATAATAAAATACATCTCGAACTCGGGCAGCGCAATTTGCCAGTATATCCGAAACCAAATACAATCTAGCGATCTAAACAAAAATGAATTTAGTATATATTCCTGTATTTCCGAATGATTTCCTTATTCAGTTACAGAATCTCATTTCCTTTTTTAATCAAATATTTATGCTAAGAAAAAATTCAAATTTAAACTCATTTCTTTTACATCAAAAATATGTAAAGCTTTAATGACATTATAAAATGACCAAATGTAGTTTATTAACTATTAGAGATTCATAAGATCTGGCTAATTTCCTATAATTACAGAGTCGAAAATGAATCTAGGAATTTTGAGTGGATAAGTGAGGACGATAGAGATAGGATAGTTAGAATATCTGATATCAATTTTTTGTAACAAACGAGATTTAAAAATTATACCTTTTTGTGAAGCGGTGTTTCATCGATAGTCAATGATTCGTGTAAGCACTGAGAGATTTCTTTGGCACATGTGGCATGTTCCACACACCAAACCATTGCATCTGCTACGGAAGATTTCTCAGGAAGGAGTCCTCGGAGTATATCCTAGAAACTCATTGGCTAATTCTTTCGTTATATTTAAGAACGAAATAAAGGATCTAACAAAAAATAAGCAAAACTAATGAAACCTCAAGCTCATCTCGTTCAGCGGTACTTAGTACTCCTCGCCACTTCGTTTTAATTTCTTTTCTGTCTTCTTCTTCATCTTCGCTGCTGCTGTACTTCCTTTTCCGCGATTTAACCTGGAATTAGATAAGAAACAAAGAAATCAAAAAAATCACAGAAAGTATTATTATGAGACAGTTTTCAAGTCCTAGATATTCAAAAAGTTTAAGAGACTCAATAAATTGTATAGAGAATTCTATTATTTAATTCGATTCTATCAAGAAAAAAACTCTGAGAAGTTTCCGAATGAGCACTTACTACAGGTCTTTCAGCTGGCAAACCACCATCAAAAGCAGTATGATATAAGCATTCAGGCATTCCACCAGTTAGTATATTATGAGGTGGTGGCTGCCACCAGCTACCTTCATCAAACATTCGAAATTTCTGCAAGCGCCAAGTTTGTGGTGTTTCACCTTGTAGTATGGAATACAGTTTCCATCGATAATAAACGTGTGCTGGATGGTGATTATCGAAAAGAAATCTTAAAAGCCATGTGGATTATTACTCAGATTTCAGAAAAAGTTTTCTCGAAAAATAAAACACACAAAACACTTCCAATTGCTATGGAAAACATACCGATACACGGGATTATGCCGTTCTCGACCCATCAGCATCGCTTCAAAAAGTGGCCCTTCACGCACCAAAAATTCGATAGTTCGATGGATTAATACCAACAAACTTCTGAAAACAGTCAAAGAGAATTCGAATAAAGTTGGCACGTAAAATCATCAAGAAGATTTTCAAATGTAATTGCACTCTGACGAAAAACGTCAAAGCAAATTTTTATGGACTGCAGTATGCGATGTTGAAAACATGCGTAGTAAATGAGAATAAAGATATGTAGTCCTACTGAATTAACGGGGAAAACAAGAACGTTTCAAGTCAAACTTTGTTCATTCTTTTTTAAAACAAGTCCGCAAAGCACCTAATGAAAATTATGCGCTATCAAAACAAGCAAATATATTACTCTATATTATCTAATACTAAACATACGGAAATGCAATAATTCAAGAAGTTAACTGTATCATGAAATCAGTCATTACATTATTATTTACGAAAAACATTATCATTTCTTCCACTTCATATAATATTAGTATACTAAAACAATAATAATCAACAATTCAAGAAGTTAACTAATTCGATTTCGAGTCTTCATACTCCTTATAACATTTGAATTTAAATTAACATTTTTCCTCATTCTGGTTACAACTACAGACCCCTCCCACACGGAAAAAAATTAAAAAAATCTGCAAAAACTCGTTGAAGATGCTAAAAAACAGCTCCAAGTAGTGTGAGTAGTGTGATTCACTGCTTCCCATGTGAAATCATATCGACAAAATGGACGAACCAAAGAGCTTGAATAGAAGAATGCAAGAACAATGATAATAGAATCAAGTAGTACCTTTCTGTAGGGACCACTACCCGCACGACGGCGTTCCTGAGCATCTACAGAACAGAAAATGTTTTAATGATTTGAGTCATCAGATGCTTTCTACGTTTTACTAAGAAGTATGGAATTTAGACTTGCTTAAATGTGTATCAGTGACTGAAAATATTCAAATCATATTTTTGAAATGTAAGACGACAGGAATTAAAAGGTAGTTTATTACCAAAATTCAGCTTAAAAGCGAAAGCTATCATACCTTTTGATATTCCTCCAATCCATGACCGGATTCAGGAAGCGAACTACCAAGACGCGGTAATGGACATTTTTTAGTAGTGCATCCAGATCATACTTCCGTGGTTTCGCATTAAACGGCAAACCAGTAGGCGGGTCCGGCATGGCAAATTCAAGCAAAGCAGGAGGAACATAAATCGGCTAAAATTTGAAGGAGATGGTCGGAAATCGAATTAAGATTTAAAAAAAAGGCAAAAAAAGGGTTTTAATAAACATAGCATGAATTTTCGTATGTTGCTGGTCTAACCATGTTGAAATCATAAATAACTATAGACATGTTACATCTAATCGATTTAATAAACTACAGACCTGCGGGGGTATGCTGACTGGCTTAGCGAGAGACATACGAACTTCGGATCCTCTAATATATTTACCCTGCATTCCCTGGATAGCTCGATCAGTGTCCTTGCGAATCATGAAAGCTATGAAACCACATAAATGCTCCCGTTTACGATCTTCTTCACGAGGATATAAAATTTTGGCAGATGCTAATGGCCCAAAAGTTCCGAAAGTATTGTATAAATCCTCAATTTTTATCTAAAACAAAATAAAACAACTGGATATTTTAAAGATAAAATATCAAAATGAATATTACAGCTTTGGAATAACTTATAATAAAATGAAAAAACAGAGACACATAATGCCTACTACTTTCTCGCAAAAACGGTAAGAATGGCTTTGCGCAAGAAAAATATTTGAAAAAATTCCTACCTCAAGCGATAAATTGGAAAGATAAATATTAGTAGTATTTGGATCATTATCATATTCCCCAGTTCCATGCAAATATGGATTATCAATAAGTGGCGCAATACGATCTAACGCTTCTTTTTCCATGCCCATCTGTTCCATTTGAGATCGTAAATGCCTTCGTTGCTCCCGCTCTTCTTGCATACTGTTAAAGACGATTTTCAAAATCAATGAATTCAAAATCAGTGATATCTTGACATAAGTCATATTTTCTAAATTTTGAAAATCTTTCATTGCATGTGATACTTAGCCTAAATACACTAGTAACAAAGCCTTGTATTTTAGTTTGAAAAAATATATACCTCTTCAATTCTTCTTTGAAGGCTTCTAAATTACTTGTTCTGCTCTTCGGCTGTGATTTTCCGGGTCGAGGTGGCCGAGTTGTTGTTAAATTTGCTTTCCGAGCTTCTTCCATCATACGCTTCGCTTTTTCTTCTGCGATCTTCTTTGCTTGTTCAAATGAACTTGGTACAGCCGAAGCCTTTTTCGTAAGTTCAATTTTTGGATTATAGATAGAAGGTTTCGAACTTATGTCTAAAATCAAATTTAATCCTATTTGATTAATGGGCTTCATCAAGATTCATTAAGCAATGCTTTTCCAATCCATGACAATTAACATCGGAAGAAAAGCATGTAGAACCAACTGTTTACCTTCCATAATTTTATTTGCATTAACTACAGCAGCGCGTACAAACGATTTACTAGCAATCGATGTGCCATCTTCAAATGCTTCACGAAATTGTTCATAGGCTTTTGATAATTCCGCTTCTTCCTCTTCTTTCTAAAATCAAGTAGGATTTGGAAGAAAAAATGAAAAAACTAGGCGCAATATATAACTTTTTTCAACTATTCATCTTATTTGGAAAAAATTGAAGACAATAATGCGCAAACACCCAATAATTGTTTATTAATCTATATTGTTTACTGTCACTACTTCGAAACAGTTAATAGACTCACTCTCTTCCGTCGGTATCGATCCATTCTATGGTTCCTTAATAAAACGGACCAATATGATCGTTAATCGTCCTGCAACGCTACAACACATATACTGCAAACCACCCACATCAACCCTTCCCTCACGTTCTTCCCTTTCCTCCTCTAACTGATACGTACACAAGTTTTCACGCTTTACCGTAAAGCAGCATAAAATATTTTCATGCAAATTATACATCCTATGCTGCATAGCAGAAGTGGTGACGAGTCGCCCACCCGATTTGAAATTTATGGGGTCCTACAAGTTATCGCCAATGAAAATTAGGATTTTCGTGAGAAATGAAGACGACACAACACTATTACTTTACAAAAATATTTCACGCATAGATCGAAGAATGAATATCGATAAAAAATAATTTAAAATTCAATGAATAGGTTATAAATAAGACACTTTCGTCTTTTCACGCATTTAACAATTTTATGCAGCATAGATTTGACATTTATTTGCTTCGAGCAATTTTATTCCTCTTTAAGCTAGTTACTTATATATAGGCACTTCTAACATCAAAAATATCAAAGTCATACAAAATCACTACCCATACAATTTACATACATACAAATTTCGTAAAATTCGGAAAATATTATTGTTCCTTCAACTGATTATATCTAGAAATCTCCATTTCAGTATTCAATTTAATAAACAGAAACAGTGACGATAGCAAATAATAATCCAAAATTATAACTACTCTTGTACGGCATTCAAAAAAAAGCTCAGTAATAATTTCAGATTTTATGTGACACATATTCGCAGAGAAATGGATCAAAGTGAGTCCATAAAATGAACGAAAAATTAATATACACTTTCTAGCAATATGCACGAATTAATGACAAGCATAAGTTACATCATCTACTATGTTCTTTCCACAATCGAGATTTGTGAAATCTCCGAACAATACAACTGAAAAACTTAACATATCACAAGTATAAAGATTTTGTCTTATTATAATTCTCAGAATTGAAAAGAAAAAAATGAAAAAGTCAATCATCAACAACAATATATCTATCACAAGTGTAATTCTAAATTTAAATCTTCTATGCAATATGAAAAACTAATTTGGATTTTTTCATTTTTTTATCATCTCAGAATTCCTTCTTTTGCTTTTACTCATCTGTTTTTTCTTTTCTCTTTTCCTTCTTGAATTAAATTCTGCTCTTTTAATAATCAGAAGACGATACGGCTGAACCAAGTCCGGTCCATTGGTCTGGTGCAACCGGGAAGTACGTGTCAATAGCATCAAAGAATCGCGTACAGTACATTTCTGGTGAAATGACAGTAGGCAGATGTGCTCCAGGTATCGCCAACGATTTTCACCCAACTTTCCAATTTCTTATCAAGCGTGTAGGTACGCATATAATCCACAATACCAAGAATTAATTCATTATTTGTTTCATCTACGCCAACAAGCAAACTGTAATCCATTACATGCTAAAACAAAAATTTTTTACCTATTTTTTATATGAAACTCTGAAACGGATTCACTGGAGTCATTGGGTGATAGTCTTTCAGCGATGGATCAAACATTCAATCGATTACACAAAATGGTAAATATTCTTTTACATTTAAAACGCAGCAATTTCAATAACAATGATCGATTATATGAAATCCTCTGTGTATTCTAAACTATAATAGACTTGCTGCTTAGCATTTCACTAATTAATGAAACAATTTAAAGTTTAAGAGAAGAAAACCTGGGCAGAAAGAAAATGGCTATCATTGCTGATAGCCATACTTAATGCTGCTTTGGAATGAGGATGTATATAAAGCTGGTTATTCCAAAGATCTTTTACTAAATTTTCATCCAGTAACACCAAATCTGCCGTTCGTTTTCCTTCCGTTGCCATCCTATAAATTTCATTGAAATAAATACTTTAATAAAACGAAACACCAAATTTTTATACATTCTGCAGGAAGCAAACCTATTTCTTTGTGAACCTTTCAGATCCCAAACTTGCTTCACATTTCGACGATAAAACAGATATTCCATAACTAAAACATCAACTTTCAACTGTTGACCACTATTTTTATTCTTGTAACAAATTCTGTATACACCATAAACCTAAAATTATTTCTAACTATTGACAAATGATTACATATATGTATCCTCTAATTGATACTGTCGATAGCTAAGCAATTTTTCAAATTTGTAATGGTTGAATTGGTCCTATTTCAGCATATTTTTTTCATCACATTTTTAAGTTCATTGAAATACAAAGTTCTGCTTTTCGTTTGAAATTAGTCTATATTCCCACTGCATTACATCGTACGTTTAGTTTTGCATGAACCATTTTATTTTTATTCGTTAAATAATAAGAAAGTACCTTGCAAAGTGTTGTCAATTTATTATCAGTCATAGCGGTAGAAACATAGTTAAAGTAATTAGGGCCAAATTTTACAAATGACTGGATTTCAAATCGAGACATCTGTTTAAACACAAACCGATCGTCCTGTAAAAAATATTTAAAAACATGTCATGAAATTCGCTCACTTTTATCGTTGCTAAGCATGAATCATTTATAGAACGTAGTAATCTGTCCTTTTTCAAGTCATTTCCTTCATATAATTTTGATTTCTTCAGTATAAAATTGTTCAATTTTGATTTCTTCAGTAAAATTTTTTTAATTTTGATTTCTTCAGTAAAATTTTTCAAGTCATTCCCTCCATATAATTTTGATTTCTTCAGTATAAAATTGTTCAATGACAATGAAACCCGCCTGCGTCCGATAAAATGAAGCTCCAGATTTCCCGCCTTGAGGACTCCAACTATGGGATGAACTTAGTGATCTAATAAAACAATCTTCACCCTCAATAAACAACAGCTTCCGCAGCATATGGAATCTTTCAGCATAATAAATCTGAAATGTGAATATATAGTTATAATTTGCAACAAATCATTTATACTGCAAAAAAAATCATAAGAAATTGAACAAAATTAGAAAAAATAACTCAAAAATTTTCATAAACAAATACATCATCCTACCTTTACGTAATATTGCGCTCTTTCATCAGCAAAATCAACTTCAATGTGTTCATAATTTGTCACTGAATCTAATTCGACTCTAAAACTGACTATCAATCAAAATTCTTTATTTTATGACGAATAAAACTTCATTAATCCAAAACAAATTTCTTTTCTGATGTCTTCAATTTACTTTTCTTTCATTACCATAAAATTTCTTCAAAATTAAGCTGCAACTATTGGAATGATATTTATTTCAATTGACTTGAAAAAAAGAGACAAAAATACAGCGTTTAGAAATGTTTAAAATATTTTAAAAATTTCAAATGACCACTCACTCAACAAAGACATTATAGGCAAAATCACGCTGTTTCCTTCGTTTCGTATTATATTCAACTGATGATAAAGCATAAGCGATAATGGAACCAATATCCGGATGTGTTCCACCCTTGCGATCGATCATGTCGCGTACGACTACTGCTGCTAAACCGGCTAAAAAGAACATATGAAAATAACATGCCATAAAAAAATATTTCTAAGCTGTATCGAACTTATTATAACTTGTTGCTATAAGTTAGAATTTCTAGATTTTAAACATTTTTTTTTTTTGGAAATCATGAAAATTACGTAAAATCAGGAAATATAAAATATGCAATCAATTCCATAAAAGTAAACAACCTGATGGGAGAGGCAAACTGAAGTGATGCTCAGCAAGGAATGGATTCTCAAGCATCATTAGTTCAAAATCTAAATTATTAACTTGCGTGTGATTTGTTGAGAGTGTCTGTTCGCTATTTATTTTGAATGCTTCCTGAATTATTAAATAGAATAATACAGGAAGCTTTGGGAATATCAAAAGATTATAATAGACAATAATTAAGAGCGCATTGATTAGCGACATTTACATTCACATATACGTTTTCCACACATTTTGAGTTTTGTCTTTTTGTTTTTATTGACTTATTTATAAAATCGCGAAGAATGATTGATCCCACTAAATTTAATACATAATGCCGAAAATAAAGTATCTAACCACATTTTCTTCCGCAAGTGATGTAAAACCAAAATTTACTGCCAGAATACCATTGCTATTAGTTTTTTTAATAGTTCGAATTTGCTGAGAAAATACTGACATTGTTCATTCCAAATATTTATTGTATGTTGTATAATATACCGACAACGACAAACTGCATCAGTGGCCTATAATATCTTAAATAATACATTAAGAAATCTGTATTTCATTATCGTGGTCTATTACAAAAATTCATAATGCTTATAGATTAATTGACTCTATAATTCTACAAGTAGAAATAAATAAGGAATAAGTTAAATAATTTTAATCAGCGAAGCAATTTTTTGTAAATGGAATAATATTTATAAAAGACTTGAGTATAAACAGCATCGTTTGATCGAATCGCTACTATTTCGCCAACAAGAGCACCACTTGGATCAAAAGATTTTATTGTGGAACTGAAAAATTATAAATATATGGAGATATTGTGTGCTTACAAAAAGAATGCTAAGAGACAAGATTGACCTGAAGGCAGAGCGAGCATCTCTTAAAATTTTTGTTGCTTGTGCATGACATGTAGAATACAAGCTATTATCAGTATATTTTGACAAATGCTCGATCTGTTCTGACATAATTTTGAAGATGATCGCTGCTGCTTCTTGTATTTCATTTTTGATTCAACGACAAATTTTCGGGTAAACGTTACTGGTTCAACAGTACAGACCAATGGACTAAAAGTCACATGGAATGGACGTACCTATAAAACAAAATTAATCCAGTGCACTCAATAACTGTTGCCTAATGATTTATTTTAAAATTTCATTTCTTTTTTACAAAGCTTGAAAAAGAAAGAAAATAGAACCAATAAGACTTTGAAGGTCGTGACTAGATTGTTGAGAGCGATATTGCGTTCATGTTGGTGGAAACAACAGTGTTCACATTTCTAAACAAAAAGCTCTGAAATTTCCTAACATATTTTCCTCATAGTTTCATTATATTGATTCGTATAAGTCAAACTTTTCCCAAATTACTCTTCTGCCTATTAGCGATTAATAAACATGATGCCGGTTGCATATCGCAACAATTCGAAACGTGAACTTAAACACTTAAAATTCATAATTCTTTAACAAATGCCTATCGAGACAGTTGCTATATCTGTGATGAAAAAAAGAAGCAACAAACGAATCAAAAAAAATGCTGGATCTACCTATATTACTGTATTGCTGAAGAAACAAAAATGCTTAGAGATAGATACTCGTCTTACTTTTTTTTCTAACCATTCATTTTCATTATGCAAACTACGTTATGAATGATAAAAATACTTCGCTTACCTGTAAAACTGAATTAATTTTGCACGTTGCATAAGCACCATTTGCCAAATAATTCAAATAACGCGCAAAACTCAACCGACATATACTTTCCGTCAATGGTACTACCGAGGACGATGATTTGCACCTAAGTAAAATAATGTAATGAAAAACTGGTAAAAACATCAGTCAATAAGCACAGACTCTATGAAAAGGAAAATAATTTTTTTTAAAGTTTGAAAATTAGTAAAAAACAAGAGAAAAGACTTAATTGAAATTATAAATGAGGTTATAATTTAAAGATTAGTTGCTTTAAACAAAGCTCTCATAATAAAAATTATTCAAACTGTAAACTAAAATCTTACGTACTTCGGGCAATAATGCCAGGTAAGTAAAGTATCGCTTCGCTCATCTAGTGTCGCACTGCTGGACTCACTACTTATGCGTACATAATTCTGCGTTGTTATTTCTATACAAACGTTCCTATGAACTAGTTTTCGGGAATGTTCCATCATTGGCAAATCACAGTTTGTAGATGGACATTGATATGCTCTATTGAAGCAATATCTAAATAAGCGAAACATTTAATCAATTTTTTAGGAGCGATTTTCTACTTTTATCAACCACAAATTTAAAGAAGATGACAAACTTTCTTAAGAAGTCACCCAAGGACATATCGTTAACACCGTAATAGTCCAAATTTACAACCCAAGGCCGAATGCAAAACAGCGGTGCATTCGGTGATTTTGCACAGAATGATCCGAAAAGAACTGATATTTGTTGATGAGCAAATGGATCCAGTACATCTTCAATCTCTCTAATAGGAATTGATTCTTTCCTGCAAGAAATACCTATAATTAACATATTTGTTTGTACTCTTATTGTAAGTAGCGAATACACCATAAGATTAATGTATCTAATTTGGATATAGAAAGTTAACTAAAGTTGACAAATAATTTCGACGCTACCCGAAGTTAATACTGGTAAACGCACTGTTACTTTTAAGAGTTTCGGATAAGTCAGTTTATCATTAAACTAGTGCAGTTATCTTATTAAAAGAGAAACTTTAATAATAAATAAACCGTAGATGATTCCGGTTCTGCTTGTTAATGCTGTACCGAAATAAGCAACCAGAAAAAGCTCGAAAAGAGGCAACAGCATCTTCATCCACCTCCGTTAACGTAATATTTTTTACAAAAGGGTGAACAGATCTTTTCAGCGAATAATTTTCTTCTTTAGAGTCTGAGCATTTCCTGAAGACTTCACTCCGATAAATCCAATTTCTTCAAAAACGCCCATAAAAAATTTTGAGAAAAAAGAATAGATAGCTATGTGGGTCTGTTAATGAACAATCCTTTTTCACCACAATTAAAAATATGAGCAGAAATTTATTCCATATTACAAAATTTTCACCTGGTACTACTATTTTCAACTGATAAGCTGCTGATGAAACGACTGAAAAACTTTCTCAGCGAACACTGCCGGCCTTTCGATGTTTCTAGAAAAGGATTCCAAAGCTGATCAACGGAGAAGATGAGAGAGTGGACTTCTTCAAACGGTTACAGAAATTATCCTGGAAATTTCTGGACCGAATTGTAAACAAAGAAAACGAAAAGCTCTTAAAATTTTTTACAATCCAGTTGAATGAGAAAACGACCTCATTTGTGTTCAATTCAGCAACATTAACAGAGCAAATATCACACGCCACGGATCGATTTGTCAAAGTTGTACCGCAACTAGATAACATTTTTACTTCAAGATGATTGGAATACAACATTAGAATTGCATAATGTAAAATCCGTTTAGCTGCCCTCAAATCTCTTTTTGAGTTACCTCGTAATATCACAGAGCAACCTAATTCTGATGGACATTCCTCAAACATCTGAAAAACTAGATCAGTTGGCTCATATTATTATACTTTTTCTTTTGTGAATGAGTTTGTTTTACAAAAATTTGAATAGGAAAAATTTTGAAAGCATAATTCCTCAAACAAATTTTACTATCCATTATTTTTCTTGCTCCTATCTTCTGATAAAATCTGTAAAATTTCTTGTCAAAAATATTCTAATTTTAAGGACAATAATTTTAATCAAAAATAATTTTTACCAATAAACATTTATATTTCCCATTCGCTAACTGAATCTTCTCTTGTCGAAAAGATGGACAAAATCCAATTTTCTGGTTTAAAATTTGTGCATCAAGTGAAGGCATCACGTCGGCTCCAGTACTTCTAGCAATTCTTCGCAGAACACGTGGTTTAATGTTGGAAACTAGTGTGACTCCAGCGTGTAACAACATTTGTACAGCTAAGCCAGCTACATTACGCTCAACCAACACTAATGATGGTCGATGTGAAAGCATTCGCTCTACCTGATTCCGCAAATATTCACTTTCCTACAACTTATTTCTTGCTATAAAAATAACGACAAAATTAAAAAATATCAATCGTCAAAGCAAGTCAACCTTCAAATGTTTATACTTGAAAATTATATGCATTTGCTTCGGAATAAAAAGAGGATAAAATAAATTTCTTTAGAATTAATATAAAAAGAAAAGTTGACTTAACTCAAAAATGTGCTACCTAATAACATTAAAATGAAAGTGAAAGAACTAAACTAAAATAATAAAAGAAATGATTCAATGAAGTTATATATCACCATATGCCGCAACATTGGAATTCAAACTGCGCTTCTAATAGCATCAAAATTTCACCTGTGAAATTATTGGTTCAATTGCAGAAAGCTTATCGTTAACTCGTTCATACTCAATGCTTCCTTCCAATGTCAAAACTGATGCATTACGAATTTCATTCGGCATCAATTCATGCCGAATACTTTTGCTACATACTGTCCCTTCTATTATCTGAAACAAACACAAACTGAGATACTGCTAGTAAAAACTACCCATCAAAATTCTCAATTCAATCTACTTCCACACATACAAAGAGTAATAAAAGGATGAATTTTTCATTTAATTATACTAAATCGCTATTACATGACAAAATAATATTCGTTAGAAATAAAAGCAATTATTGGTTTTCCTTTCTTAGGCTATTTGTCCAGGCATACATAAATGCATTAAAACGCGTAGATATTATCAATGGTATATTGTTTATTAAAAGTAAATACCATAAACTAACTTTCGCGGAGGGCTTTTCAACTGCAACGTGAAGGCTTTTGATGTGAGTATGCTTCCTAACATTAACATTTTTTCGTCCCTCCATATCAACTTTAACCATTGATGAAACAACATGACTAATATTCCATATGGTTTCCCACCACCTAAACTTTTATTTTATAGTTCTGTTATTGACAAAAAAAGTGATATTTTGCGGAAAACTAATTAATAAACCAGCCAGATATAATATCATAGCAAAAAAGAAAAAAACTAAATTGCGACTACATAAGAAATCAACCATAATAAATCAAAAGCAAACTGACTCTCTCGGATCCAATCCTTCACGATTGAAAAGATGTAAAATAAGTTTTTCAGATTGAGTTTCAAAACATTTTCGATCGTTTCACAGAAACGAGGTTCTTCATTTTCCGACTCTAATGACGAAATTTTTGATACAATTTGTTCGTCTAGTTCAGCAACACGAAAATTTGACCTACTTTCGATATTCATGTCATCTTTCTGTGAAGCTACATGTGAATAATTCAAAGGTTCTGGCTTCTGAAAATTGTACTGGGTTCGGTTTGTTTAAAAAAGGCATGCAATTGGTTTGTTCAAAAAGACATGGAATTGGTTTGTTCGAAAAGGCATGGAATTGGCAGAGTTACACTAATAACTAACTAAAAAAATTTGCGTTAACAAATCATCACTGATCGTATGAAAACATCCGTTACTGTTAAATCGTATCAAATCATTACACTCTTTAAGGGCACTCACTGTTTGAATATTTCCCAAACCAGAAAAGATACTTTCAAATTCATGTTTTTAATTTTTTCAACAGCAAACCAAGTTTGATGAATCCATCGACTTTACATTATCAGTCATTTCAATATTTTTCACCCATTCCGGTTCATGATCATCGCCAACATCAAAACGTTCTTGAACATCCGAACACTCAACACCAGGGTTATATACAGCTAATTCTGTTACAGAAAGCTGAGTAGGAGGATCAAGTTTCATTGATGACTTTTTGGAACTGTAAAATGAAGTGATGTTCCATTCTCACTATTCTCATCTGCAGTAATAGATGAATTCAGTGACCAAGACACTGGCCCTAAAATGTGTAATGTATGAACAAAATTTTTTTTTATAATTTTATTATAAAAAAATATAATGGCTTTGAATTTACCACCTCAAAGTCAACAAATGAACTCAACAAAATGCATTTTACACAGTCTAAAAAACCTGAAATTTAATTGCCAAATATTTTCTAAATAAAACATCTCACCTGCAAAAATTGTGGATACTGATATATCTGTTTCATGCATCGATTTCTGATCATAAACTGGTGAATTAGGTCTGTTCTGTAATTTCGATTCTGTTTGTGCTAAATTCGATATTACAATATGCGCACAATAACTACATAGCCTTAAATCACCTGTATAACCTGCAAAAAATAAATGAATTATGAAATGTATGAAATGTACAAGCTAGTTGCTTAATAATGTTGAAAATATCCATTTCTGTCACTTATGAAATCCAATTTAACACTTTATTACTAGAACATTTAAATGTTATCGTCTAAATAACAACATTTTAATTAAAGCATGTTA
This sequence comes from Dirofilaria immitis, assembly GCA_024305405.1. Taxonomy (NCBI): domain Eukaryota; kingdom Metazoa; phylum Nematoda; class Chromadorea; order Rhabditida; family Onchocercidae; genus Dirofilaria; species Dirofilaria immitis. The sequence goes on along the minus strand of JAKNDB010000092.1, from coordinate 2,640,376 downwards.
ATCAAAAAGTTCTATAACCTTTAAGAATCTACCATCATTACCAGAATAGAGAATCAAACACTGAGAATAGAGAAACTGAAAACTTTTTTCTTCACATGCATATATTTTACTCAAATCACTTAAGAATAAAATATTATCCTAAAAAAGAAAAGTAATTCAAGTAGACCTAACAGTGATCCAGAGACCTGAACACCACAACATTTCGAACAAAATATCTGTCCGCATAAACGACAGTGGTGTCGTCTTCTGAAAGCAGTAAAACGTTCTTGGCATTCGTAACACTCCCTTCCACTTGAATCTGGCATCCAGTAACGTCGAAAATCGCTCCTACAAACAAACTTGTTAATATCTGATTAGAATTCCCACTGTAGTGAAAACTTATCAAACTACAAAATGTTATTTCGAGAATCGCTACCAAAATATAAAGATGTCTTAATAACCTCAACCTTTCGTAATCCAGGAGACCAGGATTTCGCCCTTTAAAAACGGAAGCAAATCCAATAGACAATTTTTTCCTTCTTCCACAGTATCACTACGATTTTCATTGTTTTTTTCGAATTTATACTAGTTTTATCGAATTCATTTTCTAAAACTCGAAAACGTGACAAGTAAAACTAATAAATGGTACTACTAATTACTGATACCTCAATATTTTAGTATATCGAATTACCGAAACTAAATGTGAGTGATACAAATAAATAAGAATAAGGGAGATAAAAATAAGAGATAAATCATTGCTTTCACTTTGCATTCTTCCTACTCACAGCATAAAAGAATAAAAGTATAAACGAGATATACAGTTAACAACTGTAAATTATCATCGATAAAATAACCGAAAAAGTTAGGTATAGGCAGGCATGCATGAAAGTAAAAGTTTTACTGATGGAAGTGTCTGGCGTCTTTACTATTTCGTGTTTGGACTGGTCGGAGTTTTTGCCACTTTCAGACGGTAAAGTCGATATAGCAGTTTCATCTATGGCATAACCTGTCATGTTCACCTGTCTCGACGACTTAAAAATTCGATTGAAAAAGTTGCCGAGAATACCGGTCGAAGTGGATGCTACTGATGCTACCGTTTCACTAGCCAACTCTTCAGGATGAGGTGCGAAATGGGTAATACATGTCGCGTCATCAATTAGTTGATCCATACTTTGGAATTGTTTCTTGATTAAAGTTATCTTAACATCATTTGGATCGAATTTTATTGAGAACACATAAACATAAAACGATACATTACTAGTTTTACTCAACACTGATTCCAAGAGTTACGTACAGTGAGAATGAGGCAAGCCACTTGATAATATATAACAGGTATAATTTCACATTATTACAAAACATGAGCAACAAACTCTGTAACAACGTAGATGAGCCGTCTTTAAATTCCAATAAAAATGAATGAACTTGAATTCCTATCTAAATTTGGTAGTCACAAACCCAATCAGCAAAATAACAAAAAACTAAAATCACAATGTATCGGTACCGAATTTAACGGACTTCACAGCAAGACCGCGTCAAAAATAGGAGAGTTCATATTTTTGTGGTACATCGTCTATTCAACGAGAATGAGCCCGGAGTTTGGTTGATGAAGGGTTTTATAAAATTCTTGGGGCCTTGCTGTTGATATATACACCTTTTAGTGAGGTATATATCTGAAGGGTAGCGGCACAAGGTGAATCCTGCTTTTCTCTATTCTTGCTATCGCAGCAAAGAAACCACATGCGATACCAAACATCCCGATATGCTCGTCAAATTATTCGCTATGTGCTTACATTCCAAAAATTATCAGTGAGCACGGAAGTGAAGAAAAATCAGCTGATATAATCTGAAAAGTTCATAACAGCCGAAGAGCTATGGCTTCAAAGATTCACAACCATGAGTCTTCTGAGGATTCGATAATGCTGAAAATCCCAAATATGTATATGGCTTTTTTTTAAAATCAACCTCAAATATATGATTTTCAACTATCTTCGCAGAGCAATTTTTGAAACAATAAAAGCATGAAGAAAAACTATTCGAATAGGTTGATAATAGATAAATGTCCACATAGATGTGTTTCCAATAATGTGGATGAGAAAAAGAAGGGAATTGGTATTACTCTTTCCAAAAGTTACAAATTGGTTTATAATTTATTTTTCTTGTTCGAACGATTATTCAAAGATTTAGAATCCAATTTTTTTAGCTTTCTTGGGCAGAATTTGTAGATGTTAGATAACATTGTAGAGAACAACTATTGAACTTGGAAAATTAAATAAGGTATAATTTTTTTAAAACAAGGAGCAATGGAAGTGTCGATATTTTTGATAATTCCAGTTCCAAAATTCGAACTTCTAGATCGCTGACTTTTCTAGATATATTGAAATTTCTTTTATCAAAAAAACAAGAGAATGAATGATTTATTCACTGTCGATAATTTCACGAAATGTGAAAAAAGAAGATGAAATGTGGGTGTTCATCCGATGACTTTAAAGAAATTATCTTTTTAGTAAATTCTTTTCACGGTTGTTGACATTCTTGTTCCTGCATACTGAAAAGTTACCATAATAGTGAATATATAAACAATGTGCTGTATTTAGTAGAGACAAATCGCTATAACTAGTACCTCAAATTCTTGTCCTTTAGCTTTCGCCCTCAACATCTTCACTTTTACTGCCATACAAAAATTGACACAATCAGTTCAGATCGATCTTCTTGTTATCTTTTCTGTGCCTTAAAAGGCTTAGTGGTGAGGTGTTGAGTTTATGAAAATGAAGTATCTACGAATAACTACGATTGTTCTTAATAATAAAAGTGAAGTTGTTGAAGCTGATGTTATCACTCCATTCATACATGATATTATATTTGCCATTTGCATTGCATTCTTTGCTTAATACGGCATTTGAACAAAGCAATGAGAATAGCCGAAACTAATTTCATCTGATGGCTTAATTCCAGCCATAAATTGCACAGATTTTAGTTTTTACTTCTACTTCAACTTTATCCAGAAATTGTTTTTTCAATTTAAATCCTATATTATCTATCATGCGATGATTGATGTAATAGTTGCAATGTTATCAATCTTGACAAATTTGTTATGTTTATTTCATATTTCAAAAATTAATTTTACCGAACTGCTATTATTTATTGGTTCATTTTTCAGTATTTTAGAGGTATTACTAAATTGTAATGTCTGAAGTTTAAAAGTATTTGCAGAGGTCAGAACATAAGTTTTAAAAAGAATCAAACGGCAAACAACCAATCGATAATAGGTGTATTTTGACAAAATTTTTCAAGAATTTAGTTAAATATTACTTTGTACGCTAACTCAGGAATGAATTTTCAGAATTTTGTTTTTTTTTTTTCAAGCTTTCATTGCTACATATACTTATTCTACTAAGCAATAATATTTACAGTACTTTTGATTGAAGTTTAGACTTAATGCATTGGACATCAAAGTTGGAGCCAGATTGGCTTATATCATGTTCAATTAACCGTTCGTCAGTCTTATCTGTCTTTTATTATATAATATTACATAATAAAGAGAAATTATTACCTGTTGATCTGTCATTCAGTATTTGTATTGTTTGTGACTAATCATAAACCTGTTAATTAAATTTATCATCATAGAAGAATGGCTTCACAATCCTTGATTTTTGTAAATATCCATTATTGGCAACAATTATTTCGCGTGATTCCTTCTAATTTGATGACCGATTTATCGATTCTTTATTCTTCACAATATGTTAAGTTGTAGCAAATGATTTCTGTCGATTTCTATTGATTCACTGATTCATTATTTCAAAAATAACGCAGTTGTCTGCGTTATTTTTGAAATTGGTGGTCAACTACATATAGTTCATCAAGTTATTATATTGTTGTTTGTAGTTAAAAAACTGTCCTTTCCTTTGTCACTGCTGATTAGACAAGAGCGTCGTGAAAGTTTACATTTGTGATAGAATTCTTTCAAGGAAACATACCAATCACCAAACACACTCTCTTTTATTGATAATCAACAGGAGCTTATTCTTTCTCTTCTGGAAATAACATTTGGATTTTAGTTAGTAAAGAAGAGCAGTGGTGAACTTGTTTAGTTTTGATATAATTGCTATGCTTTGTCTCCTTACTAACTTTACTCGATCTAAGTTATGTGACGAAATTGGGAATAACTTATTTATTGCCGCTGCTATTAACGATTCAATTTCATACTAGGATGTTAAAATGTTGATAACCTATTCTGGAATTTGAATTTGCAAAATGGGATGCAAAAGAGAAAGGCAATTTTTCACGGATATAAAATTTTTTTTAAATGATCGGTTAACTTTTCTAGTTTTTTTATGGTGATCTTGACATATCGGGGTGGCACGTGATTTCAATTTATGTTCGACTGATCGTTGTGGCGAGTATGATGGAGATGTAATTGGTAAATTCAATATTGATAGAAATGAAAAACTGGTAAAGGACCGATTATTGCTTAAAGTCTATTGCTATTATAATATTATAATAATTTGCTGTTGGCTCTGTCTTGATTCTGCCTTTCCTGGGTTATTGATTTATCATTGATTACATCAACACTTTTTGATTTCTTTTCTTATTACTCGTTTAATATTCAAGATCTTATTTCCATCACCTGACAGTGTGTTTTCTATGTATTGGTTATCCTAAAATTATTCTCTCATTTGTATTAAAACTATGTGTCGGTAGTGTAAGAACTTTCATTACTTTAATTTGGTCTTATATAAAAATAGTTTATTCATCAAAACGTGTGTTGTGATCGTGTGATTTATACCTTAGTTTCAATCTTTACTGATCATAATTCATTGTTGAAGAGTTGGTGGAAGCTGAAGGTATTTATGAATAGCCAAAATAATAGTTGCTGTTGTTAGATTCAGTTTAAGTATGGTTTTATATTCAATTATTTCAATAATAGTGGCCATTTATTTGCTTTTAATTTTTAATAATGAATAAAAAGATGATTGAAATATGAGTATTACCTTTCGTTCTTGTTTTTTTAATTCATTACTTACCATCATTTTATTTGTCACTTATTTTAGCGCTGAATGTGGTTAAATGGAATTCCATATTTGATGATTTGATTCTCTCTTTTTCATGCCTATTTTACTATTCGAAAAGCAGTTTTTTTGTTGCCGACTGTGTAATTTGACTGTGTTCTGATGTTTTCGGTTTGCTTGCTTCATCCTTAAACGTGGGAGAAGAAATTCGATATGGAAAATTCTATGCATCATAATTAGAGAATGAAAAAGTCGAAGTACAGTTATCTGTAATTTGTGACATATTTATCAGTATATTCATAATTTTATGAATAATTATGGTTACAGTTACAGTGAACTTCAGCGGTTTCAAGAAATTGACTTGCAAATACGACTACCACGTAATGCAACTGCAAAAACCCATAGTGATGTCATTTTTGTCGCTTTACGGATGAATGGATCATGTTTCTTTTTTTATCATTTTCGTTTTTTTTTTTTGCGTTCATTTATCATGCCACGCGCTATCTGTTTATTCATTCATGCCATCAAATATTTCATTTTGCTGACTGTAATAACTTATTAATTGTATAGTTATAATTATCATGAAATATTCTGTTCTGTTCTTCATAATATCAGATGCGTAATCATAATTGTTAGTTGCATTATCAGTTTAATTACAAGTTGTCTTTCAAAAATTGAGAAAGTAAGCGATAGCTTAAATTATATAAAATTATGCCTTTTGTCACGCTAAAATTTTTAATTTATTAGTTACGACTATCTTTAAAGTAGCCATAAAAGTTTTAACAAATCTTTGTTGCAGGTGGTGAAATCTCTTAATTTGGGATACAGACGTTTCTCTTATCAGTTTGTATAATAATGAAATCCGGAAATATACGCCAAAATTTTGATGAATGATATTGACTGACTGGATAGCAGTTAGTGATAGATGGTTTTGTCCATGCAAATGACAAGTATTGCTATAAATTCTGTTAATAAAACTACAGCTACGTTCATTTTATGTTTATTGATATCCAAGAGACACTGAAAGTTGAGAAGAAAGGAGCATTTTTACTTTTCCTTAACAGCTCTGAAATCAACCTGATCGACGTTCGCTGTTCAATTTCCTTTTTCTGCAGTCGAACTTTCTGAGAGACAGTTTAGATCCTTTTATTTATATCGCTTCCTTTATACTATTGATTTTGCTATTGCTATTATTACTAGTAATCTCATTCTATCCATCTTAAATTCATCGTTCTTGTATAATGTGGCAATCTTCTGATGGTATAGTACCCAGTGCAGAATCAAAACATAATTTATGCTCGAAATCACTGTTAAATAATTTAGTAAAGTCGTGTCATATTGGAAGTGCAAATTCAAGCTCCTTGGATCAACAGAGCAATAGTTCAAGCTTGGAATCCATTGAATCTTTTGCTTTGGATGGCAACCAGGCCTTATCTACGTCATGTTCTGAAGATTCGTTTGAAATGTCCGGTACAACTTTGAAACCAATTACCAAAAATTCATCACAGCTATCGCTCCACAGTTTGAACTTGACATCCAGTTTCCTGGGTGCAGAAGGTGATCGACATCAAGAACCTTTTGGATGTAATAATTCAGACCAAATGTCGAGAGATAGTTTAGAACCATATGGTTCGTTAGAGAAATCCAATTCCTGAAAACTATAGATTTACATAGCTCACTGGAAAAATCCAATTTACATGAGAATGCGGATTTTCCAACAAACAATTCATTTGCTTTGACAAATTATTATTTGGAACGTTCCGATGAGCCAAACAATGTCCGGAAAATTTCTCAGGATGAGTCAATTATTAATAGCATTATGAATCGGGATGAAACGGCAACTGCCGTATCTTGCCCATGCGTCAAGGCAATCCAGCTGTATGGAAATCCAAAAATTCTATTAAAGAGATAAAAATTCTTTACGGGAATACATCGACAAAGAATTGGATAATTTAGATACATGTTTGCCACAACTGGATTTTAATAAACTGGAAGAAAAACTAAACTGTGCAGCAAAAGAGCGAATAGTAGCGGAAAGAAAATTACTTGGTGAACAGGTTAGTTTTTGTCTTTAATTTCATTTACCCTTAAATTATTTCTAATATCATTGTCTTTAATTATTAGTATGTTTTGCGCGTTATAATAGATAAATAAATAATTGTAAAGTAGACTGTCTCCTGAATCGAGCAGATATGTACTCCACACTATTGATAATAGCGATAATTATGTTATAAGTGAAATAATATTTATAGAGTTTATGAAATATTATACTATTAACTATCATGTTTGTATTTTTCTGAAGCAATTTAATTCCATTTATTTTATATGAACTTGAAAAGTAGTTCAGATGTTTCTAAAAATTCAGGCAATTTTAAAAATTTACGATATTCGAAACTCAAAAAATAATTTGCAGGATATATTAATAACTAAAATCATTGATATTTAGAAATAGTACGCTTATATCTTATATCCCTTTTGTTTTTTAATTCTTATAATGATAACAATTTTTTAAAGAAAGATCATATTAATGTTTAGAGAAAAGAGTTAAAATAGTTCAGTTTTAAAACTTTTATGGCATTGGATTAGCTGGTTAAGCTTAGGTTGCCTCTCGATTTGAAATCCTCTCCAATTTTTCCTCTAGGAATTGCTTTATAATGAGTCTTTCATTTGCTTCTGAAATGGACCGTTCTAATAATCGTTGGTGGATTTTGAATCGAAATAGACTTTCAATATAGGAAAGACTTGATAACAGAGATTGTCATTTTGTTACTTTGAATATATATATATAAAAGTGCAATACACTTCTTTTATTGGTGCGACTATACTATATAAATATATTTTTTCTCCATAATTTTGTATAAGAGCGTAATATAACTTTGACAGAACTTTTTCTGAAAGCTCATGAAAATCAACGTAATTCGGTTTTTAGTGATCTGTAAAAGTTATTACCCTTATCTTTATGCTTTAATTGTTGAGCTACAGAATTTTGCACTGGCAGAATTATTTTTAAGCATAAATTTTAAGTCCATCAATGATTAATTAGGAAAGACTTAAATAGACAGAATCAGCAAATGATACCGAAAAGCTTTTGCCGTTGCTATTCAGGGACAATATATCCGATTATTTTATTATATAACTCCTTGCCTCTTTATATTGTATCTGAAAAATTTTGTGGTAAATGTGATGTACTGTTGGCAGGTGCGTCGACGTTTAGCACTTCAATTAGATCAGTATACAGCAGGAGCAGCCCCACGAGTTTATATGAGGCCATCGAAATCAAATCTCGGATTTCGCTTGCAGACAGCCATGAATTTGCAGGTAATTTCTATAATCTTTAGTTAAAATACATATTTTACATATTTTATCTACATATAATACATATTTTATCCTATTCACCTAATGCTACTATTAAAGCTGAAGTGCTTGAACAACGCAGAGGGAGAAAATTATAATTTTTAAAAGAAGAGAAGAAAGAATTACCGTAGGAAAACTGGCCATAGGCAATATATAACTGTTCTTCGTATCAATGAAATTAATCTTCAAAAGTGAGGGGTAAGGTATGGTAATTAAAAAATCAGGTGGTAGTTCCTATAATGGTAGAGATTCCTCAGGTCGTAGGTTAGAGATAAAAGGAACGGAAAAGTTATTCCTGGTAACATAATTGTCCGTCAAAGAGGTACAAAATTTTTTTGTGAAGTAGTTTATTATTTTGGAAATAATTTATTCTGTGAGAACAAATTTCTCAAATCATTATAATTAATTTGTCAGTGGCAATTGAAGAATTGTCAATCTTTTTAATATATTTATTAGATTTGTTACATCAACGATTTAAAAGATGAAGAAGATGATGATGAAGAAAGCTCGGATGATGATTTTTCTGTGCCCAAGTCGAAATCCGCTCCAAATCTGCGAACATCAGTGATTGATGGTTCTAATTTGAATGCTTCAGAATTACGTCAAGCCGTATCAGCTATCAGTAAGAATACATGTGTATTTTTAAGTTACAAATCAATTTTCATCATAATATTTTATCAGGAAAATTTCTTTTCTGCTTTTTATTTATCTTGAAATTTCCCATAAAGTCACTGTATTTTGTTTCCTAATATGTGAAAATTGTTTGTGTTTGAATTTCCATATGAATTAACTTTAAAAATGCCTACTTTCGAATTTCGTCTCTATCAAACGTTTGGAATCACAAATTTCTGTGCTAATTTTGCATTCATTTTTTTATAATTTTGACAAAAATGAATTATTTTTGCGTTCACTTTCTCTTATTAATGACATCATACATTTTGTTGTGCTCCTCATAGATTCTGTTTTTGGATTTATCCGTTTTTTTAAAATGTTTTATCGTTGTTTTGAGATATCATTGATCTTTTGCTGCACTCCAGTTTTAGTACGTTTGATACACGACATTGATTTATGGTCGGGTGGGATAGTAGCGATAATTGGATTAGCAGTTCAGGTTCGAACCTAACATGTAGACGCCTATGAAAATGAATGCCAAGATGTCAAATTCCTGTTAGCATGCTCAAATTCAGCATACAGGGCTAAATTC